>CM046893.1:14412712-14535969 GCA_025688845.1 Cucumis hystrix
AAGAGACAGAGGGAGCATCCTAATTATGTGCCCTCAGTGTTCTTTTTTTTTTTTTTTTTGAAAAAGGAGACAATAAAAATTTGTTAAAAAATGAGAACTAATACAGTAAAAGAGAAATCTCAACTAGGTTGGCACGCCCTTAGTGCCATCATCATCTTCTCGAATAACCAGAACCAAAACAAACAATCAAATATAGGCCAAATCCGTCCCCACCCCATACGAAGAGTCCTAAGAAAATAGGATCAGCCCAGAACAAAACAACTACAAGAAAAACTAGCAATTTGAAAAATAAAAGCCCTCCAATTTAAGCTGATCTCCTGAATGCTAAAAGCTTTGAATTCTTTATTAAGGGAACACCAAGCTGAAGCCTTACGAGATGCCGAAACAAAACTGTCCAACCACTTCATCTCCTTTGCATGAGCGTTCCTGTAGACTATATTGAAACAATCACGTCATCCCGTTTCTTTTGGCGTAATAATCATTAAGCACTCCTTAAGCCAAAAGATGAGTCCAGTAGATCACAATATTATTTATTTGATAGAATCAACAACTTTCATTTAGAATAAGATGAAAGAATACAAGAGCAAACATAAACACCCCAATTACAAGAAGGGGGTCCAACTAAGTTAAATGTTACTAAGGGAATAGTTACAAAAAAGTCTTCAAAATCGAAGCCCACAGGAACATGCGAAATCTAGCCAAAAACCAAACCTCACTAAGATCCCTTACCCTACCACAGAAAACCTGATTGTTCTTCTCTCCCCAAACATCCCAAATAATAACACACACCCCAACAAGCCACAAAAAAACACCTTTCTCTCTTAAAGGCAGATGGAGGAGGAACTCCGTAATCATTGCACGAATGCTCCAATATCCAACATAGTTGACTCCAAACTCCTGCAAAAAATAACTCCACATAGCTCAAACATACTGACAATCCCAAAAAAGATGATCAAGGCTTTCCTTTGCCTTCCAACAAAGCAAACAACAAAAAGGCCCTACAACCGAGGTCCTCCTAACAAGCCTATCAACAATATTAACCCTGCCTTGGCCAGATAAAGAACCTCACTTTCTTGAAAACCTTAATCCTACAAACCACAACAAAAACCGACTCCCTAGAAGGGGATGGGTCCAACAACAAACTGAACAACGATTTACACATATAACCCTTACTCGAATTAGGACTCCAAGCATGAACATCCTTTCTCCCCTTTCTAAAACTGCACCTCTCAATTAGAGAAAGAAGCGAGGCGACCTCTAACGTTTACCTATTTGTCAAATTGCAACGGAACCCGAAAGAAAAGGACATAACTCTCAAACCCAACTAAAAGTTTGAGATCATACAATTTTTAGAAGAGGATAAAAGATAAAGATGTGCAAATAAAGAGCAAATGGATCTCTCCCCCACCCAATGATCCTCCCAAAAGTACATGCCCTTCCCACCCACTTAAAAATGAGGCGACTTAAGACATCCAAAACAATTAAGAACAAGAAAGGAGAAAAAGGGTCCCCTGTCTTAAACCCCTGGTAGCTTGACCCTTTTGGAGTTCCATTGATGAAGATAGAATATTTCACATTAGTAACACACCCCACACCCACATTCTCGACTTGTAACCAAAATTTTTCTTCATCATCACTCTATCCAAAAAAATCCCAATTCACATGGTCATATGCCTTCTCAAAATCGAGTTTTAACACTACTCCTTCCTTTTTCTTCAACCTATACTCCTCAATGGCTTCATTAGCTATAAGAGCTCGATCCAAGATTTGTCTCCCCTCTAAAAAAGGACGCCTCAGGCCTCAGAAATTGTAGAACGCAACACTTTCCTTAAACGATCGACAAGAACCTTAGCCAAGATCTTATAGACACTAGTGATAAGACTAATAGGCCTAAACTCCTTAATCTTGTTCGCATTTTCCTTTTCTAGAATTAAACACATCAAGGTCTCCACTAACGAACTGTTCAAAATTTATCTTTCAAAGAATTCATTAAACACCCCCTCCAGATCACCTATGATAAAATTCCAGTTATCCTGATTCGTCAAGCCCACATGGCCACATAATATTATTTCAAGTTACCACATGGCCAAAAGAATTAATAGAACGGAAAAATAAATTATTTACCTTGATATCTTCATAAGTTGACATGTATCCCAAGGATACTCTCACAGCACCAGTTGGTTTTCCATTAATTATATCACAATCATCCCAGCAGACATGACCTGCCTGGACCAAGTAGCCAATTAATGAGAAACACAAGAAATTGGAGTCGAAGGGAAAATGAAATTTGGAAATTCATTTATGACCCACAAATTGAGGTAGGAACAAAAAGATTTACCTCAATATTTGCAGCAAGATCCGAAATGAGTTTAGACCAAGATATTTTGCACATGCCAACCAGGATTGCAAAAACATCCTGTCTATACAGAAATTATAATGAAGAGACCGTCAGTGGCAAACTAAACATCAGTACAATTTTCTTATCACAAAAATTTTGGAACGATAATTTCCCACCTAATAAAAAGTGAGTTTCTAGGGATTGATATGGTGGGATAAGAATAAATTGGGAATATCTTGGTTAAATCTTTAATTGATTCAGATTAGGATTGATTTTCTTGACTGATTAAGATTATGATTAGTTCCCTAGTTTATTAGGATTAGGATTAGATTATTTGATTAATTCGAATTAGGATTAATTTTTTTTACAACTTTATAAATGGAGGAATTGTCTACTTGTATTCACAATTTTTGATCCAAAATAAAGTATTTGATTTTAGGGCAAAATACACTTTGTCCCCAGGGATTGAGTTAAGTGTCTATTTGGTCCCTAAAGTTTTTAAAATGGGTATTTTTGGTCCTTGAGATTTGAAATTTTATTTTGAATGGTCCTTGAGGTTATTTGACCATCAGTTAACTAACAGAAGATGATGTGGCATGGTTGAAGTGGCACTTTTTAAGTGATGGAGACAAACTTCTTTATTAATAATAACAACTCAAACAAGTTGTATTAATTTATATTAATAATTTTGATGCTATCTCTTTTTTTCCATTTTATTTTATATTTCTCCTTGTCTCCTTCTTCCTCAGCGTATACTGCTTTCTTTTCTTCACCACCCACAATCACAAGATCAATGGCTGTATCAAGTCAACAATCATCAAATCTTCAAGCTAATACTTGATCGAAGAAGGAAAAGCAGAAAATTTTATATTTTTGGGGCAAAAGCCCAAACTTTGGGCAAGGAATATTCTGTCCATAAAATATTTTGCCCCTGTTCACAAAATACAAATCAATTTAGTTTCTGTTATCACTCAAATAAACTAGGGAAAATTATTTTCCCCGTTTACTCACCCCCAACCACACCCTTTCCCCATGTAATCCAAGCTTCGTGCACCTTAATCTCCTCCATTGGCATCGAACGGTTTCCCACTCCCAAACCCCCCATCCATAAATCCCAGATCCTCCACCTCTTTTTCCCATTTCAAACTAAGCTTCTTGAAATTTAATTTGTTTGTGCAAATCGTTGAGATTTTGAAGGATAGGTGAGTCTCATCAAAATATAAATTGGGTAAAATATTTTTCTTCCGTTGGCATGCGAGTTTCAACTCTCTTGCCAAATGTTTGGGTTTTGTCCTAAATTCAAAATTTTGAATTTGCCGCCCTGTAGATTTGATGATTGCTAGTGCAGCCATTGATCTTGTGATTGTAGATGGTGAAGAAAAGAAAAAATTAGCAGCAGAAGATGAAGGAGAAGGAGAGACAAGGAGAAATATTTTTTGGGCATTGAAGTGATGAAAAGCAAGAAAGGTATCTATTTGTCTCAACGAAAAATATACTTGATTTGTTGTCTGAGATAGGAAAATTAAGAGCCAAACCAAGTGGCACTTCGATGATGCCAAATCAGCAACTTGTTAAAGAAGGAGAATTATGTAAAGATCCTGAGAGATATAGGAGATTAGTTGGGAAGTTGAACTACTTAACAGTGACTCGACCAGACATTGCTTATTCTGTAAGTGTTGTAAGTCAATTCATGTCTTCCCCTACAGTGGATCATTGGGCTGCAGTAAAGCAGACTTTGTGTTATCTAAAAGCTGCTCCTGGACGTGGGATCTTATACAAAGATCATGGATACACGAGAGTTGAATGTCTCGTGAGGATATGAGATTAACTTTTGGATATTGTGTCTTTGTATGTGGAAACTTAGTATCATGGAAGAGTAAGAAACAAAATGTTGTTTCTCGTTCGAGTGCAGAGTCAGAATATAGAGCTATGGCACAATCTGTGTGCGAAATAGTATGGATTCACCAACTATTATCTGAGATAGACTTCAGTATTACCGTGCCAGCTAAATTATGGTGTGATAATCAAGTTGCACTTCATATTGCATCTAATCCAGTATTTCATGAACGAACTAAACATATTTAGGTCGATTGTCACTTCATTTGTGAGAAAATCCAAGATGGGTTGGTGTCCACGAGATATGTGAAGACCAGAGAACAATTGGGAGATATTTTGACTAAAGCTTTAAATGGAGCGAGGATAATCAATCTGTGCAACAAGCTGGGCATGATCGACATATTTGCTCCAGCTTGAGGGGGAGTGTTATGATATATATATTTATATTTATATCATATGTCCTTTATTGTAATTGTACATAGTGTCTAGGGTTTATTTTATTCTCTATATAAATATTTAACGTTCCTTTGACTTAATATGAATAAGAAATATACTTCTCTGAATTCTAGATTACAATATAAAGTAAAATGAAAGTAAGAATGACACATCAAAATTAATTAATATAAAATTAATAAAATTTGTAACATCTCTTAAAAGATGCTACTTCAACCATGCCACATCATCTTTCCGTTAGTCAACCAATGGTTAAATAACCTGAAGGACCAAAAATGCCCATTTTAAAACTTTAGGAACCGAATAGACACTTAACTCAAACCTCAAGGACCAAAATTGTATTTGGGAGACTTTTCTCCTTTTATCCTTTAGGCTACATCAATTTGGTATCAGAGCAATCATCTAAGCCAACGTTGATTGCCGTCGACGGAAGACCAGGAAACTCTTGGTAACACCGATCGCAAGAGGGAGCTTTGTGATCTATGCTCGTTGTTGAACAACTGCATGCACAAGCAACTAGGAGGAACCTTTAAGTTCAATACTAGTAAGAAGAAATTTGTAGAATCATCCATGATTGGAATTTTAAGGAGGAATTAATATATTTAGGGATAGAATTCGTGTTTTTGGTTATGGAGAACAACCAAGAAATGCTGAAACATACTCAGAAAATCCAAGAATCAGTCCTAGGACAATTATGAGGTTAAAACTTGTTAGAATTAATGAGCTTAGGTCATGATGAAAGCCCATAGATAGTTAAGATTCACTTTGCCCTAATTTTTTATTCTTTTATTAGGCTCGTATTGCCTATAAGTTTTCTCCGTTTGCACCTTTATTATTGTTAGAAAATAGTAAGATCATCAGCACCGTGGTTTTTCTCCCTATACTAGAGTTTCAATTGTGTGTTCTTCGTCTCTACTTTCAATAAAACTTATTCAAGAAAAGACAATTTGTACCTAATCCCAAGTATATGGAGGAAATGAAGAAGGGAGTAAAAGAGATGGGAAAGATGAGTCAAAACATTGATCAGCTTTCAAAACAATGGAAAGAGTTAAAAATAATAATAATAATTCAATAAAATCAAAACCTGGAGTTAGCTGGATTAAAAGAACATCAAGAAATCAACCGAGGTTGTGGAATCTTGCAAGGAACATATAAGACAAAAAGCTCAAAAGAACTTTGGAACCCACAATCATGGGCAACCCAATTTGAAGAAGTTTGAATCTTTGCTTGCAGTCTATTACTTGGAAGACAATGAGAAAGAATATGATGGTAACACATGATCCATTCGACTTGACCCACGCAATCTGATCCAACACGTGTTCTCAATTCCTAACATGTTTTCTTTTCTTTGGTAAAAGAGACATTTTGTTGATATATAAAATCAGGGGTAAACTCCAAACACCAAACGGTGATTACATCAGAGAACGACAAGTACTGACTAAAAAGGATAAGTTGTAATGAGTAAAATGGTGCTTTGTTTTGCACCAAGAAAAAGCCATAGACAAAACTAACTCAATAAAATGATTAAAAGAGAAAAAAGAATCACTAAAGAATCGTCTGTTCCATTAGCATGCAGAATAGCCAACCAAACCATTTTTTTAGTACCACCAAAAGGATGACCCACCAATAACGAAGCCAAAGCATCTGAGATAGAATTAGGGCAAATAAAAGACAACGAAAAGAAGGAAGAACAATGTTCCAAAAGTTAGCAGCAAAAGGCATTGCAGAAACAAATGAATAGGAGATTCAGCATATTCGTGACATGTGACACAAGAGGGAGAAATACACATAATTCCTGACATTTATTTCACATGCTCCGACCTCTTTGAATTTGTATGATCCTCAGTTTGGTCTCCCCAGTTTCAATTTTCTGACTCCAACTTTGGATAAAATGGTTGAGCAAAATCTTGGTGGCAGGAATGTATATAGTTCTCAAAGAAAAATTTTAATGACGTCATAGTCATCCTCTACAGTTCTTTAATTGGGCTCCTTCAATCTTTTTAGTTGTAGTGCAAGATTTCCACGAGGTGACAATTTTATTTGGGATTTTTTATCGAAAAAGGAAAGAAAAAAAAAAAGAAAGTAAACAAAACTTTGAATTCTTTATTTCATTTTTAAAACTTGAGGACGAATCTTTTTTTAGGTATCTGGGCTCAATCCTTAATTGATTGGGATTAGGATTAGTTTTCTTAATTGATTAGGATTATGACTAGTTCCCTTGTTTATCAGAATTAGGATTAGTCTTTTTCCTTATTAATTAGGATTCGAATTAGTTTTCTGTTAGATACCTACATTAGTATAGGGTAGGGGTAAAAGGGTAATTAGATTTGTTGGTAGTTAGTTGGTTATAAATAGGAAGTTGAAGAGGGAAGAAGGGAATGAAGAATTTGGTGAAGAATTTGGTGAAGAATTAGGGCTGCAACATTCCTTGAAAGAGAGGAAGGGCAGAGGGTTAGGGTTCTTTTACTTTTCTTTTACAGCTTTTATATTGTAATTCTGTTGAAGGTATCAATAAAATAGAAACACTATATCAGTGTTCTATCATTTTCTCTACAATTCTCTATATATAGAGGAATTTTCTTCTGGTATTCAAAGATTTTGATTCATAATAAAAACTATCTCCCCTTTTATCCTGTAGGCTACATCAGCTTGAATATGATAAAGAATAAAGTATCAACCTTCATATTTTTATCACAGAAGGAAATCAAGAAGAATAAAATCAAATGAGAAGAATCAATTAGAGATAATTTAAAATAGAAGTTATAAACATAAAATTTAAACAGTATGATGCAAAAAACAAGAAACAAAAAGATTTACCCTTAACTGAATCCCAGACAAAGAGGCCAGTTTTTCCACTTCTCGATGTCCAACCCAAGATCCATCTGGTTGTCTCAAGTTGAATGAGACTACAGGACCCATTTCGTTACATAGTGTCTAGAAAGGAAATATGAAGCACATAATAAGAGCTCTTCTCACTGAAACCAAGAGTTCAAGGGAAAATTTCAAAGCGCAAGAAAGCATAATTTATCAATACATCACGTTTATGTAGCATGCTAAATCACTTCATAGGCATGACCTTGTTTAATAATAGAACCAAATATTCATATGAAGAGCTTGAAAGTAATTGGAATAAGAGTTGTGGTTAAGTTCCATTTCAGGGTTCTGCACCCTTAAAAATGAATGATGTTCATTTGTTGAAATACACGCTTGACTTTCATATGGCTTCAGATATTGGACCTTATTGAAAATAATGACAAAAACTAACAAACAAATTTACATGGAAACCCTAGTGCAGGGCGAAAAACCACAGTATTGTTTTCTTATTATTTTCTTATAATCACAAAAGATACAAGGGGAAGATAAAGAGGCAACATGAGCCAAGATAAAAAAGAAAGAAAAATTAGGGTTACAGAGAATCCACGGGATTTCAACACAGTCCAAGCCCAGAAATTTCAACACTCCCCTTTAAGTTGGGATGTAATGTCAACAAGACCCAACTTGCTCACACAAGAATCAAAACTCTGTCTAAGAAGGCCCTTGGTGAGAATGTCAGAAACCTGTTGACTTGAAGGAAGGTAAGGAATCCATATGTTTGGTTCTATCACGTTGAACATGGTTATTAACGATGCTAATAGCAGCCATATTATCGTAGAATAATTTCATAGGCACCTCATATTCCCATACTCATCGCCTGTACCTAGCTTCAACACTGCTTCTAGTTACAACCACTTGCCTTTTACTCCTCCAAGTTACAAGATTGCCCCACACGACCTAGAGGTGGATTTCCTATCAACAACAAACCTTTTTTAATCTGAATCAGTATCAACCACAATACACTGTCTGTTAGTTTTCCTATCAACCCTTTACCAAGTGCGGTTTTCAAGTACCCCATAATTCTGTTAACTGCATCCATGTGTTTCTCATAAGGAGGCTGCATGAATTGACCGACTGTACTAACAGCATAGGAGATATCGGGTCTAGTATGGGATAAGTAGATCAGCTTTCCCATCAAGTGCTGATATTTTTCTTTATCAACAGGAACTTTATCAACTGAATTTTCTAGTTTAGCATTGAACTCTATGCACGAATCAGTAGGATGGCATCCCAACACACTTGTTTCAGTCAACAAGTCAAGAGTGTACTTTCTTTGATAAACAGAGATACCTTCCTTTGATCTAGCTACCTCCCATCCCAAGGAAGTACTTTAGATTTCCCAAGTCTTTAATCTCGAACTCATCCCCATCTTCTTTTTTAGTTGGATGATCTCAACGGTGTCATCCCCAAATAGCACAATGTCGTCAACGTAGACAAGAAACACAACGATTCTCCCAGCCTTAGAGACTTTCGTGAACAGAGTGTGATCAAAGTGCCTCTGACTGTATCCGTGGGACTTGACGAAGGTAGTAAACTTGTCAAACCAAGCTCTCAACAACTGTTTCAATCCATACAAGGATTTTCAAAACATGCAAACCCAATGGTCAAACTGGGCTTCAAAGCCTAGAGGAGGAGGACTCATATACACTTCCTCTCCTAAGCCTCCATTCAAGAATGTGATTTTAACATCCAGTTGGTATAGGGACCAATCTTTATTCACAGCAACAGACAGCAAGACACTGACAGTGTTTAACGTCACAACAGGAGAAAAGGTCCCAGAATAGTCAACTCCATAAGTTTGTGCAAACCCTTTTGCAACTAACCTAGTCTTGTGTCTGTCAAGAGTTTCATTTGCTTTATACTTGAGTGTAAACACCCATTTACAACCCACAATTTTATGTCGCTTAGGGAGAGCACAGAGCTCCCATGTCTTGTTCTTTTCAAGGGCTCTCATCTCTTCCATAATTGCAGATTTCCACTCAACAGAAACCGCGTGGTGGGCTTAGAGAGATTCCCTGACTGCCTCCTTAGACTGTTCAGAAAGAGAGAATTGATGAAGTTTCTTTTGCAATTGGGAGTTCACCCTTGGAGTTACAGATATTCCTACTGAAAGAGGTCAAAGAAATCATGCATAATCCTAATACTGAAGGAGGCAAGCAACTTCAGATTAAAGTTACGATAGCAAGATGGAATCCGACGAGCCATATGATTATGACGATACTTATGACTATGAAAGATCTCATTTACAGGGTCAAATACGGGGTTTCTTGAATGAAAATCACTCAATTAAAATACAATCTTTATTCGAATGAGATAAGATCTTTATTGACGAGTCGGCTTATCCTTGCGGAAGATGTCCCATGAGTATACTTGGTACTGATTCTCACCAAGGCCTCATTTTTAATATGGAAAATTCATACATGACACCTCTAATGATAGATACATTAAAAAAGGGAGAAACTTGAGTCATTTTGATATGGCTTTTTCTTTAAACGGGAAAGAATAATGCTTAAATTACAATAATGGTACACTGAAAGCAAGTCATTTTGATAGTAAATCTGTTTTATGTTTTTATGGTCACTAAGTTCAAAAAATATGCATTGGGTAGGCAATATGTTATTGAAAACTGTTATCAGATAACAGAATCCAAATAGTGCATTATAAATAAATTTATTGAAAACGTTAATAAAGATGTGTTGGGTAAACAATCTTATTTCTCAATTAAAAAAAAGATTAAATATATAGTAATTATACATTTTTTTATTAATTATATGAAAAATTAATAATATTATATGTATTATATTAATAAAAATGTGTTGGGTAAGCAAAAGCAAAAATAATATAGGGGAATTGTCAAAAATAGCAAATTTGACAAAATATTTACATGTAGCAAAATTTTCAGATTCTATCAATAAAAGACATTGATAGACATTAATATACTTCTATCAGTGACATTGATAGACAGTCATAGAAGTCTATCAGTTTTTATCATTGATAGAATCCAAAATTTTGCTATAGCTTGTAAATATTTTAATTTATTTTGCTATTTTTAAAAATGCCCCAAAAATATATGTATTATTGATTATATGAAATTACAAAATAATAATTATACAATTTTTTTAGGAAAATTGTCAAAAATAGAACTTTTGATAAAATATTTACACTTCATAGAAAAATCAATTGTAATGAATTTTGTCTTTTAGTGGTTTTGTTCTAGGAAGTGTAAATAGTTTGTCAATTTTTTTCTATTTTTGAAAAAACCCCATTTTTTTAACATAAAACATATTCATAAATTAATTAATAGAAGTTGATATTTAACATAATGTTTAGTGGATGTAACTTCAATTAGTTTTATAAATTATAAATACATTATCTTAAATCATTGACTCAAAGCTTAAGCTAGTGGATGAAAGCAAATTTAATATTACATCATTCAACACTCTCCCTCACTTCTGAGCTTGATATATGGCGAAGACACAACAAATGATAATCAATTTTAATTAGGGAAGAAATAACATTGAAGGTTTAAGCACAAGACCTCCTTGGACCACATGGTCTGATACCATGCCAAAAAATTTATTTTCCGTCTTTATTTCTTTTTATTGAAACCACTTTCATTGAGAAAAAATGAAAGAATACAAGGGCATTAAAAAACAACTAACCCAAAGAGATACATAGAATCTCGTCAAAGACCCAGACTCCCAAGAAAGAAAGAAAAAGTATGCCCCCCCCCCTCCCCAAAAAAAATATCCCAAACCACACCCAGCAAACCACAAGAAGTAGCACTTGTCTCTAAAAGGCAGATGGATCTCTATGGGTTTCTTAAATGGAAGAAATACCCCTTAAAATAAGGAAAATATAAATACAATATAAATACAGCAAATATAACAAAATAAATACAATGGAGATATTCACAAATAAGGAAATAATCCACATATTAGCAAACACATTTTAAACTATTTAAATTGGAATTCAATTTATGAATTTGCTACCAATTGCATATCTAAGACATAAATAACACCTGTGTTTTCTTTGAATCACTTCTTTTTAGATTAATGTTTTCAGATGCCTACCAAACAGACGGTAACGAACTTCCTTACACCATGAGTATTATTGAATGGAAAACTTTCCCTAAGGCAATACAACCTCCCTTCTCTAGATGAGAAGATTCTAACAAACCAAAAAGTGAAATAACAGACTCCCATACCCCAAAGATATATGCAACCTCTCCTACGACATTCTCTCTACCACCTAATGGTCCCTACTGACTATTAGAGATTCTAGCTCTTTGTATAATTCTCTTGTACTTTGAGTATTAGTATCATTTTATTAATGACTGACCAATTGCAACTCACTCCCACATTCCTCACTCCCACGCCTAACTACCTTCCACAATTACTTTCTCACCCTCTTATCAATTTTCATCCACATCTCCGATTTCCCACTTTCCTTATCTAATTAGGATATTTCCTCCACCTAACCTAACTTTTGTCTTTCCATGATTTTTCTTCACACGGGTGAGCGAATAAAGCCTCACTGATTTAGCATTCTGCTGATGTATTGCCTTTCTGTCTAGGTTCGTTTTTAGGTTGCCATCATATTTATGTTGTCCAAGTATAGTCTTTTTTAGTTTTAGCATGTATTTTCTCTTAGTTCTGCTCTTAGTATAATACTTTTGTACTTTAAGCTCTAGTCTCATTTATTATCATTATAAAGAGGCTTGTTTCCATTTCAGAAAACCAAAAAAAAATTCAATTTCATGATGTTTTCAATCATGGGATTTCATCTTTGTTGGCTTGAGCTCAAGACAGATGAACTTTGGGGTCATCAAGGGCATCCCCTTACCTGCTGATCTATGGTAGCGTGGGATAAGCCACCTGGCCAGATCAAGGGTAAGAGTGACACCAACCACCTGGAAAGGTGGGTGAAAATCGATGATATGGGAAGTAACGTAATGCCAGTATTTAGCCCACTAGAGTTATCTGCCATCCTGGTGATTGCCTGACTAGTCGTACCAGAAACAGAAGCTACTGACTACCATATATTGAATGTCTAGAAATGTTAACAAAGATACTGAAATGGTAATATTTTAATTTTTATCACATCTGAACTACTATCTTATGACTTGGTAATATTTTTGTTAGGTATATATATATATTTATATTTATATCATATGTCCTTTATTGTAATTGTACATAGTCTCTAGGGTTTAGTTTATTCTCTATATAAATATGTAACATTCCTTTGACTAAACATAATAAGAAATATACTTCTCTGAATTCGAGATTACATGGTATCAGAGCCATTAGGTTCGAATGGCCATTAGCTTCCTCCTCCATTAGGTTTGAGTTTAGGTTACCTTCCGCTGACCTTTTGTCGACACCACCCATACCATAAGAAGCCCCACCTCCAGACGCCCAAGTCTGTCTTCGTCGATCACCGGAAAACACCGCGCGTGGCCTTCACGCGCCGCCGGAATTTCCTTAGTCGTCACCCACGCGCGTGAGACGTTCGATTTGTCCTCCGTCTTTTGGGCTTGTCTCGAACCATTGTTTCCGCTCAGTCTGTACCATTGGGTCTATCAAATAGCATTCGGGTTCGACGAAAACCGAAGGTTACGCTATTAGTTTTGGGTCCTTTTCCAATTTTGCAGTTGTTTGGATTGATTCTCTCTTTGTTTGCGTGGACTACAATCATTGTGACTTCAATATGGCCGACATAAAAAATTTGGTAGGCTCCAACGTTATTCCCTTAGCCTCTAAGATCACAGAACATAAGTTAAATGGATCTAATTATTACGATTGGCGTCGGACAATTTTATTTTATTTGAGAAGTACTGATATGGATGATCATATGACCGAAGATCCCCCAGAAGATGCAAAGCAAAAGAAGGATTGGCTTCGTGATGATGCCCGTTTATATCTTCAGATCAAAAACTCAATTGAGAGTGAGATAATTGGATTGGTTGATCATTGTGAGTCGGTTAAAGAACTTCTGGAATTTTTAGAATTTCTATATTCAGGTAAAGAGCAAGTGCATAGAATGTTTGAAGTTTGTATGCAATTTTTTCGTGCGGAACAGAAAGCTGAGTCTGTCACCCGCTACTTTATGCGGCTTAAGAAGATCACCGCCGAGCTTGGCTTGTTGTTACCTTTTAGTCCTGATGTTAAAGTTCAACAAGCTCAACGAGAGAAGATGGCTGTCATGATTTTTTTGAATGGACTCTTACCTGAATTTGGAATGGCAAAGACACAGATTCTCTCTGACTCTAAGATTCCATCATTAGATGATGCCTTCACTCGCGTCCTTCGCATTGAAAGCTCTCCGACGGGTGTGTCTATTCCTCAACCCAATAGTGCTCTCTTTAGCAAGAACAATAATCCTCGGGCAACTCAGAGGAATAGTATTGATCATCGAAAACCAGATTCTGTAGAGATTGTTTGTAACTACTGTCGTAAGCCAGGCCATATGAAACGTGATTGTCGGAAATTGTTATATAAGAATAGTCAACGATCTCAACATGCTCAGATAGCCTCCACATGTGATGTACCAGAGGCTTCTGTTACTATTTCTGCAGATGAGTTTGCTAAGTTTCAGAATTACCGAGATTCATTACAAGCGTCATCTTCCTCTACTCCGGTTGCATCCACTGTTGCCCCAGGTAATACAAAGTGTCTTCTTACATCATCTACCAAATGGGTCATAGACTCTGGTGCCACAGCTCATATGACAGGTAATTCTCACCTATTTTCTAGACCGTTGTCCCCTGCCCCTTTTCTATCTGTTACATTGGCCGATGGCTCCACATCTTCTGTTCTTGGCTCTGGCACTATTCACCTTACCCCATCATTTTCTCTCTCTTCTGTGTTATATTTGCCTAACTTATCCTTTAATTTAATTTCTACTAGTCAACTTACTCATGACCTCAATTGTGTTGTCATGTTCTTTTCTTGTTATTGCTTGTTTCAGGATCGTGTGACGAAGAAGATTATTGGTAGAGGATATGAGTCGGGAGGCCTTTATCTCTTTGATCATCAAGTATCGCAAGTTGTGGCGTGTCCTGTCGTTCCCTCTCCTTTTGAAGTCCATTGTCGTTTAGGTCATCCATCTTTGTTCGTGTTGAAGAAACTTTATCCAGAATTTAGGTCTTTGTCCTCTTTAAATTGTGATTCGTGTCAATTTGCTAAATTTCATCGTCTTAGTTCGAGTCCTCGAGTCGATAAACGAGCAATTGCTCCATTTGAGTTAGTTCATTCTGATATTTGGGGTCCGTGTCCAGTTGTATCTCAAACAGGATTTCGTTATTTTGTTACTTTTGTTGACGATCATTCTCGTCTAACTTGGTTATATTTAATGAAAAATCGTTCTGAGTTATTATCTCACTTCTTTGCCTTTCATACTGAGATAAAAAACCAGTTTAATGTCTCTATCAAAACTTTCCGTACTGATAATGCGGGTGAATACTTTTCTCATTCTCTTGGCTCTTACTTGTGTGAACATGGCATTATTCATCAGTCTTCCTGTGCTGACACTCCATCTCAAAATAGTGTTGCAGAACGAAAAAATAGACATTTACTTGAAACTGCCCGTGCTTTATCGTTTCAAATGCATGTTCCAAAAACCTTTTGGGCGGATGCTGTCTCTATAGCTTGTTTTTTGATTAATAGAATGCCTTCCTCTGTTCTTAATGGTGAGATTCCCTACCGTGTTCTTTTTCCTACCAAGAATTTGTTTCCTATTGATCCTAAGATATTTGGTTGTGTCTATTTTGTTCGCGACGTTCGTCCTCATCATACTAAGTTAGATCCCAAATCCTTGAAGTGTATCTTCTTGGGTTATTCACGTGTTCAAAAGGGTTATCGTTGTTATTGTCCTACCCTTAAAAGGTATCTGGTTTCGCCTGATGTTCCATTTTTTGAGGATACACCCTTTACTTCATCACCATCGAGTTCGTGTCAGGGGGAGGATGACAATTTTTTTATATATGAGGTTACCTCTCCCACACCATCCTTGTCTATTGATGTGCCTCCTTCCCGCCCGTTGATTTCTCAAGTCTACTCACGACGACCTCCACCACAACCTTCATACTCATGTCCTCCATCAATGCTTCCTTCATCATGTGATCCGGGGCCAAGTGATGATCTTCCCATTGCTCTTTGCAAAGGTAAACGCAAGTGTACTTACCCCGTTTCTTCCTTTATTTCCTATCACCAGTTATCTCCCTCCACATATGCTTTTATTACGTCTCTTGAGTCCACATCTATTCCTAACTCTGTTCATGAAGCTTTATCTCATCCTGGCTGGCAAAATGCAATGATTGAGGAGATGACTGCTTTAGATGATAATGGTACTTGGGATTTGGTATCTCCTCCTGCAGGAAAGAAGGCCATTGGTTGTAAATGGGTGTTTGCTGTCAAGATGAATCCTGATGGAACAGTGGCTCGATTGAAAGCTCGCCTTGTTGCCAAAGGTTATGCTCAAATCTATGGAACTGATTATTCGGATACATTCTCTCCAGTTGCCAAATTAACTTCCATTCGCCTATTTCTTTCCATGGCTGCTACCCATAAATGGCCTTTGCATCAACTTGACATTAAGAATGCTTTTCTTCACGGTGATCTTCAAGAGGAAGTTTATATGGAACAACCACCTGGGTTTGTTGCTCAGGGGGAGAGTGATAAAGTATGTCGCCTTCGAAAATCTCTGTATGGTTTAAAACAGAGTCCTCGTGCGTGGTTTGGTAAGTTTAGTCAAGCTCTTGTATGCTTTGGTATGAAGAAGAGTACATCTGATCATTCGGTTTTCTATCGCCGATCTGATAAGGGTATAGTTCTACTAGTTGTATATGTTGATGATATTGTTATTACTGGAAATGATGTATTGGGTATTTCGTTCTCAAAACTTTCCTTCAGGGTCAGTTTTATACGAAAGATTTGGGCCAATTGAAATATTTTTTGGGTATTGAAGTGATGAGAAGCAAGAAAGGTATTTATTTGTCTCAACGAAAATATGTACTTGATTTGTTGTCTGAGACAGGAAAATTAGGAGCCAAACCAAGTGGCACTCCGATGACGCCAAATCAGCAACTTGTTAAAGAAGGAGAATTATGTAAAGATCCTGAGAGATATAGGAGATTAGTTGGAAAGTTGAACTACTTAACAGTGACTCGACCAGACATTGCTTATTCTGTAAGTGTTGTAAGTCAATTCATGTCTTCCACTACAGTGGATCATTGGGCTGCAGTAGAGCAGATTTTGTGTTATCTAAAAGCTGCTCCTGGACGTGGGATCTTATACAAAGATCATGGACATACGAGAGTTGAATGTTTTTCTGATGCTGATTGGGCGGGGTCTCGTGAGGATAGGAGATCAACTTCTGGATATTGTGTCTTTGTAGGTGGCAACTTAGTATCATGGAAGAGTAAGAAACAAAATGTTGTTTCTCGTTCGAGTGCTGAGTCAGAATATAGAGCTATGGCACAATCTGTGTGTGAAATAGTATGGATTCACCAACTATTATCTGAGATAGGCTTCAGTATTACCGTGCCAGCTAAATTATGGTGTGATAATCAAGCTGCACTTCATATTGCATCTAATCCAGTATTTCATGAACGAACTAAACATATTGAGGTGGATTGTCACTTCATTCGTGAGAAAATCCAAGATGGGTTGGTGTCCACAGGATATGTGAAGACCGAAGAACAATTGGGAGATATTCTAACTAAAGCTTTAAATGGAGCAAGGATAAGCTATCTGTGCAACAAGCTGGGCATGATCGACATATTTGCTCCAGCTTGAGGGGGAGTGTTATGATATATATATATATTTATATTTATATCATATGTCCTTTATTGTAATTGTACATAGTCTCTAGGGTTTAGTTTATTATCTATATAAATATGTAACATTCCTTTGACTAAACATAATAAGAAATATACTTCTCTGAATTCGAGATTACAATTTTCTCTTCAGATTTTTCCATATTTCTAAATCCTAAACATATACAAGTTTATGGGTTTAAAGCTAAATGCAATTCATCATGGAATCAAAAGCAGAAGTTCCTGAGTTTGAACATTTGCAGTATCATTTCACTTCTTTTGCGTCTCATGTAATGTAATAGTCCACTGGTTAAATCTGGTAATAGTTTCTAATTTCCAAGCACACAAGTGTTAAGAATGCCCGTCAGTGTGTCAAAAATTAAAAATATCATGACCCATCCTCTTAAGCTTTTTTAATATATATATATATATACAGAAAGTTAGAAACAATGCTTTCATTGAGAAAGAAGGAAAGAATACAAGGACATACAAAAAAACCAATTCCACAAAAAACCCAACTAAAGAAAGGGTTTCCAAATGGGTAAAATAATCCCCAGATGATTAAGTTTAGAGCTAATTTAACACATTAGGTTCTTGTGCAACAATAAAGATTTTTGTAAACATTATTTGAACACAAAACCTTTAAACCAACAATATGGGAGTTTTTGGAAAAAAATTGAACTAACCACAAGTTTGTACTAGAACAAACCTTGGAAGAGCGACTTCCATAGATAGTGCATATGCTCGTTCCATTTGGATGCCTCAGGGCCACAAGGATGTTCCTCAAGTACGTGGCAAGTGATGAAGTATGCCTTATGGTAATGATGTCAAGTATGCATAGTAAAATAAGCAGTTGATAAAAAATAGAAATATAGCAATTAAAGGTAATCAGAAACAATAAAAAATGGGAGAAAATAATGACCGATGAACGCTATTGTCACCAGTTAAATTCTCCATTACAAGGACGTAATATATTAGCCTATACAAATCAGTGTTGCTTTTGTGGTAAGAAACGCAAAACATGCTTACCACAACTGAGAAAGATACAGATATAAAATGAAATACAAGGATACTATTGCAGCAGCAAGCAAGAAAATAATCTAAAATTATAAAGAAACTAAAATTGTTCTGCTTCGGTTTTAGATTTGAAAACCAAATCGAAAACCAAATCGAATCATTAATACATATATAATCAAACCGAACCAAACCATATTTGTGACTCAGTTCAATTCGATATATATCCAAACCTAGTTTCTTAGTTTGGTTTAATCAAATCAAATTGTGAACAGGATTCCTAACTTTAAAAGCACATGTCAAAACAGATAGAATCCTCAAAACAATTTTAGAAGCAGAAACTACAAAAGTCTCAATAATTAAAAAAAATATATGATTTTATATCATTTTAGCCAAAGAATCTGGGTAGATGAACAAGATTTTTCATTATTTATTTCCAGAGAAAGCATTAAACCTAAAAGTTGAATTTTTCATACCGAGATATTGCAGGTATAGTTAGAGAATTTAAAACTTTGAACCCATGGCATAGAGAGGCTATGCTCAGGAATGGGATTGTACCATCTTCAAAGAGCTCCTCGATGCCCTCTCTTCGTTTAACATAGTTAATGTCAGCAATTGAAGCAGCAACAGTGCCTACATAGTTAGAAAATTTGTTACAACTTCAATTAGTTATCCTGCAGTCTGCAGATAGTCTAAACCTTTTTCTCAGGTTGTGCAACCTAACTAATTAGCAGAAGATAGTCTATTGATAGAGTCTGAAGTGAAGAAATGCAAGCTGGAACCAAGAATAGATGGAAGTTGAAGAAATGTTATAGCATTCTCTTAAAATGGGTGCTCTTCGATGCAGTAAAAGAGAAAACAACATAGTTTGGAACTAGTGAGATCTGTTTATTTCTGGAATAGGGGGTTTAACAAAATGTACTAAAATTCAGCTTAGAAATCTTTTTATGCACCGTATGCTTGGTGTAATCTCGAAATACAGGAACTGTGGACCACTGGAACATCTATTCTTAAACCGGCCCTACACACTTTATATATGTTGGAGGCAATGGGAGCAATTGAAGAAGGCTTTTGTATTACCAATCAAGATCCAACAAGGCGTAAAACTTTTGTGCCACAAAGGTTTAAGAAGAAATCTCAGGTAAATTTTGGACAAAAAAGGCAAATTTTAACAGGTTTGAAAAGTATTGGCAGGAGCTTCCTACCTTATTGCTTTCGTAGTCTCCTCTTGGAGCTATCTCTCTAGCTCTTACTCTTCCTTTTCTATAAGTAAGGTCGATGGGAAGGGTTTTTTCATAACTATGGTTTTGGTTGAGGATATTTCCCTCTTTCAACTTTTTAAGTGGAACGAAGAAGAAGAGAAAGGCCTCCAGTTATCATAGCTAAATACAAACCTCCACTGAAGTATGTTCTCTTCAATAACTTGGCAGCATCTGCAATATTCAAATAATAAAAGGACGGCATTAGAAAACTAGAAGTTAAAACCTTTCCAACAATAATACAACTTAACTTTGTTATGTGACACATAGCTCTAAAATATTTTACCGTCAAATCTACTTCAGTAAGAAAGTGGGAGAGAGAAATAAACTAATTTCAGGAAAAATCTAAGGTCTACTAATTTCTTTTTATTTGGGTCTCTGGAAATGAGGAGGAAAAACAAGAGAGCGCATTACATTTTAGCAAAAAAGATCACATCAACATTATGTCAGTTCACATATGTAATACACTTTTGAGAACCTGCACTATATTTGATCACGCGTTTGTATGATTTGTATAATTGTTTTGTTAAAATTGAGGCTTATGCCTCGTATTGTTTGGAAATTTATGCTCCACCACTTCAAGATAAAAAGTATCGAGGTTTGAGGCCACCTCTTATTTAAAATAGTAGAGATACGCCAAACACTAACCAAGTGTATTAACTTGAAGTACGTGGATGGGGTGACTTAATAGATTACAAACTTCTTAGAGAGATCCTTACCAGTATGAACTATGAGAGCTCCAAGTCCAGTTGGATACCCAAACAGCTAGATCAGAAAATATAAAGAAAAAGTTATTAAGATTTAACAGTACAGCGCATAAGGTAGTGGCTTTATAGAATCCAAAATATTGTGAACACACCTTATAGAAAGAGATAACAACAAAATCAGCAGGATACTTGGATAAATCTGGAGGTTCTGTGGCACATCCTTTTGCAGCATCGATCAAAACCTTCCAGCGTCCCCTGCAGGTTTAATGAATAGATGTAAATTCAAATAAATAGATGTTAATGACTATTAAAAGCAGAAAAAAAAAATAGACACCAAGTTACGTGGAAACCCAAGAACCGAGGGAAAAACCACGATTTGACTTTCTTATTATTATTTCTTATGAACAAGAAATACAAAGGGAAAAAATAAATAGATTACAGGCTTATGATAAAAAAAGAAAAGAAAATTAGGGTAAATCTTTCCTTGGGCCAAGCCCAATAATTCTAACACTCCCCCTCAAGTTGGGACATAGATATCAATGAGATCCACCTTGCTAACACATGAATTAAAGCTCTATCTGAGAAGCCCCTTGGTGAGAACATATGTATGAGAAGCACCTCATAGTCTTGATGAAGGTCAGATAAAACCTCGCATATCCTCAAACTCATAATCCAACACTCAGCTTCAGCACTGCCTCTAGTCACAACCCCTTGCTTCTTACTCCTCAAAGTTACGAGATTGCTCCATACAAAAGTACAATAGCCAAAGGCGGATTTCCTGTCAACAATGAACCCTGCCCAGTTAGAATCAGTATAGGACTCAATAGCTCTTTTGTCGATCTTCCTGAACATCAACCCTTTACCACGAGTTGTTTTTAAGTACCTCAGAATTTTGTTAACTACCTCCATGTGTTCCTCATAAGGAGCCTGCATGAACTTGCTAACAGCACTCATAAAATTCGAAACATCTGGTCTAGTATGTGACAAGTAAATCAACTTTCCCACAAGACGCTAATATTTTTCTTTCTCAACTGGAACTTTATACCTGAATGTCCCAGTTTACAGTTGAATTAATAGAAGTATCAATAGGACGACATCCCAGCAGACTTGTTGAGTCAAGAAATCAAGGGTATACTTCCTCTAAGATACAGAGATACCTTCTTTTGATCTAGCTACCTCCATCCAAGGAAAGACTTCAAATTCCCCAAGTCTTTAATTTCAAACTCATCATCCATCTTCTTTTTCAGTTGGATGATCTCAGCAGTGTCATCCCCAGATAAAACAATGCTATCAACATAAACAATCAACACAGCAATCTTCCCAGCCTTAGAGACTTTCATAAACAAAGTGATTAAAGTGCCCCTGATTGTACCCTTGGGACCTGACAAAGATAGTAAACCTATCAAACCATGCTCTCGATGACTATTTTAGCCCATACAAGGATTTTTTAAGTTTGCACAACCGATGATCAAATTGGGCTTCAAACCCTAGAGGGGGGCTCTAGACTTGCAGTGCCCTAGATTGTACCCTTGGGACTTGACAAAGATAGTAAACCTATCAAACCATGTTCTCGGTGATTGTTTTAGCCCATACAAGGATTTTCTAAGTTTGCACACTCAATGATCAAACTAGGCTTCAAACTCTAGAAAGGGCTCTTATAAACTTCCTCTTCCAAGTCTCCGTTCAAAGAATGCATTCTTAACATCTAGCTGATATAGGGGCCAGTTTTATTCACAACAATAGATAACAGGACTCTAACGGTATTTAGTTTTGCAACTAGGGAAAAAGTTTCAGAATAATCAACACCATAGGTCTGAGTAAGCCCTTTTGCAACTAACCTGGTCTTGTGTCTGTTAAGAGTTCCATCTGCCTTGTATTTAAACGTGAACACCTATTTACATCCCACGGTTTTGTGTCCCTTAAGAAGAGTACAGATCTCCTAAGTCTTATTCTTTTCAAGAGCTCTCATCTCTTCACAATTTTCCACTCAGGGCACTCTAAAGCACTGTGGATATTTTAATGTATCATGGTAGAGTCAAGGCTGGCTATGAAGGCTCTGAACTGTGGAGAAGACTCTCGTAGGAAATATAGTCACAAATGGGGTGTTTCGTGCATGACCTGGTACCTTAGAGCAATAGAAATGTTAAGGTAAGGATCATACACATCAAGATTACCTGAATGATCCTATTCAATCTCATTGCCACTAGTTTATGCTTTAACCTCAATCTCACCAACATTGTCCTTTTCTCCCATATCTTTAGAAACAACAATATCGGACTTGTCATTCTCACTCATTTTATTGCCAAGACATAAGTCAATAGGATTAGTCATACCTTGATCTCGTGGAGGTTCAAGAGTCTTGGATCAGAGCCGACTGATCAGTAGAGGACCCAATTTTCTTTCTCAAATTCCTCCTATAGTAGTTTTTCCAGGGAACTTGGTTTGTAGGTAGGACCATGGGATGAGGATTGAGGTCATATAAGGTAGCAAGAGTAGGACTATTAGTAGACTCTAAAGGACAATTAGACTCTTCACTCACATCTTTCCCTTGAAGATGGCTAACGGGAAAGAAAGGTCGATCTTTACGAAAGATGACATCCATAGTGACAAAGTATTTATAGCCCCGTTGATGAAGGGGATACCCAACAAACACACATGCCTGAGCCCGAGGGGTAAATTTGGTCTGATTAAGGCCACAGCTATGAACATAGGTTGTACACCCAAACACATGAAGAGGAATCTCAGAAGTGAGGTGGGTAGAGGGATACGACTCCTTAAGACAATCTAAAGGAGTCCGGAGGTGGAGGACACAGAAGGGAATCCTATTGATGAGATAAGTTGTAGTAAGAACAACATCTCCTCATAGATAAGAAGGAAGAGAAGTAGACAACACACGGAAAGAACAACTTCCAAGAGGTGATGGTTTTTCTACTCGGCAACCCCATTTTGTTGAGGGGTGTAAGCACACGAGCTCTAGTGAACAATCCCTTTGGAGGACAGAAACTCAGTAAGGGTATGTTTTGAAACTCATGACCATTATCACTTCGAAGAATTGCAATTTTGCATTGAACTACATTTCTACGATGTGATAGAAGCTCTGGAATACAAAGAGACCTTGGATTTATCAGTGATAAGGAAGACCCAGGAAAGATGGGTATGATCGTCAATAAAGGTCACAAATCACCGAACGTCAAGACCCTTTGAGGGACCCCAAACGTCACTATGGATAAGGTTGACCAGTTAGGTTGGCTTATATGGCTGTGAGGGAAAGAAAACCCAATATTATTTGGCTCGAATACACACATCACAAGATAAAGAGGAGACATCGAATCATAGAAATCTTATAAATACCAAATTATAGGAAATCTTAGGCATGTGCAACACATTCTGAAGGGATAGCCCCTTAAAGGAAAATTTTTGCCTCTTCCCAGCAATTGGTGTTAAGAAACCATCGACTATTCTAATCTTTTCATTACCAGCACACGGAATATGAGAAACAAAGTGCTCGGAGGAACCTATCAAGTGATCTGTAGCACCCGAGTCTAGGATCCAAGGATTCTTCCCATCAACACTGATAAGACTAAGGAACTAAGGCATACCTGACTAAGCAATGGCTCTTGGAGTGTAGGGTGGACTAGGACCGTTCTGGTTTATAGTAGGGCCAAATGGTTGAGAGGTTCCAGCAGACTCACTCATGTAAGCACGCCCTGAATTTTGTTTATTTTGAGGAACGTTTCTTACCTCCTCGAGGATTACCATGAATTTTTCAACACTGATCCTTAGTGTGCCACTGTTTCTTGCAGTGCTCACAGATAGGGATCAATTTCCCGTTGTTCTTTTCACTATCATGGGTAGAGGATCTAGCACTGAAGGCAGCAGAGTCAGTAGTAAGAGTAGTTAGAACACTCATGGCACTCATACGGTCTTCTTCAAGACAGACTTCATAACATACTTCCATTAAGAAGGAAAGAGGTCTCTGCCCAAGTATACAACCACAAACAATGTCAAACTTTGAGATGAGACCTGCAAGAAAGTCATAAATCCAATCAGCTTCTTCAAGTCTAGCATACTGTATGTCATCATTTGGAGTATCCCATATTGTCTCTTTGCACATGTCCATCTCTTGCAAGAGTAGGGAAAGTTTATTGTAGTAGGAGGTTACATCCAGAGTTCCTTGCTTGCAGTCATGGACTTGTTTCCTTAGTGTATATAGACGAAAGGCATTCTGACACTTTGAATAGAGTTTCTAAGTAGTGTCCCATAGATCCTTCCCAGTTACTGCATAAAGCAGAGGCTTGCAAATTTGTGGTTCCATACTATTAATCGACATGGAACGAATAAGAGTGTCCTCCCCTCTCCAAAAACATTTATAGGCATCATCGGGTGTGGTACGAAGAGGCCTGTCAGAAAACCGAATTAGTGACGCCCCTCAAAAAACATTTTGACGGATTAAGACCAAGAAAAATAGTTCTGGCCATTTAATTTCTCTCCTGGAAAGACACCTGTAGATGGTGTCAGAGAACTAGTTATATAATTTGAGGACAAAATAGGGAACGAAGTTATCGAGTTCTTAGAATACATCGGCAAGTCAGTTGGTTTGGATTGTGCCGAAGATTCACCAACTTCAAACCTTGATTTATCATGGAGTTGATCGATTCTGGGACCACGAATGTGTAGCTGCTATAAAGAATTAGAGGGCAATGACGCGTGAAACAAGGGCAGCAGCGGCGTGTGGATGTGCAGTTGACCAAAAGGGTACAGTGGTTGGACTTGGGAAATCAGGTGGGAGTAGGCCGGCTGAACGGTGGAGGAGTCGGACAGCGGCATGTGGGCATACGCGCTAGGCAGCGGCAGCGCGTGGGCAGAAGGGCTGGGTGCACACCTGAATTCTTCCACTAGGCAGGGTGACAGCCGCTCTAAGGGTAAGACAGAACTACTCAACAGCAGCTTCGGAAGCTGTTTGAGTAGTTTTCCCACAGCAGCAGCGACGGAGGCGTTGATCCCAGCAGCGACGATGGCGTTGATCCCAACAGCTGTCTCGTGGTCAGTTTCGATTTCATCAAGATCGGTGCCTAGGGTTTCATCTTTACCCCTCTCTAATACCATATTAAAAGCAGAAAAAGAAAATAGACACTGAGTTACATGGAAACCCAAGAACCGGGATAAATACCACGATCTGACATTCTTATTATTATTTCTTATGAATAAAAGATACGAAGGGGAGAAATAAATAGAAAACAGGCTTATGACAAAAAAAGAAAAGAAAATTAGGGTAAATCTTTCATTGGGCCAAGGCCACTAATTCTAACAATAACAAAAGTTAAACCTATATTAAGTAATTCTGTTAAAAACTATAAAATCTCAGTCAAAAAAGATAGGATTCAAATCATGCATCCATATACCATCAACAATAATTAGTTATGAATAGAAAGGGTTGATAGTACTAACAAAAGGATCTTTATCCAATATGAATGTGTTTAATTATATATATCACCTCAATATATACCACCCCAAATTTCATGTTGCGTCAAATAAATTTGAAGTGCAGGCTTGCAAAACATGAGGAGAAGTGGATCAAAGCTATTAGAAACATAAGACAGAATGGGGGTATTAATTACTTAAGAGATGGTGAGCCATCAGAATATCTAATCAAATCTTCCTTAACAATCTTCACCAATTCAAGGCAAAATTTCGAACCAGAGAAATTGCACTCTGAAGGGAAGGCAAACAAGTTATACGCACTGCCTGCACAAGTTGGACATAAGATAAAGATGAAGTTATGGAAACGACTTCAAAATTGAAGCTATCAGCATCGAAGTCATAACATAAGTCAAATTCTTTGACAAAATGTACAATGAGCATGGATTTTTCCATACCTCTTAAATGCAAACAAGATGGATCAAGATTAAAATCGCACAATACAATGATCATGTTAACAGAAAACAAGTAGTTCATATGCATTTTCTTTATTGGAGAAAAATATGAGTCAAGTGAATAGCACAAAATAAACCAGAAGAAAGCATTATGGATGCAGTCATGCATGCAGGCCATGAGTCCCAAGACTCAGGAAGTTAAATTTCTTTACACAGAAATTCAGGAATCAGGAAGTTAAAAAAAATTCTTTACACATAGAAACTCAGATATCAGGAAGTTAAACAAACCAATTTGTATGAGGACATCACAAAGGAACCAAGTCATATAATAATCATAGCAAAGTTAGGACATGGAGGCATGACTAGCCATCCCAAATCAAACCCATAGCCTCAACAGTTAATATTAATCCTTCTGAAGGTTAATCATAACACCTGAAATCTGCCCCATATAGACGTTTGAAGGATTATAAATCAAGATAGGTGCCTCGTGTACACATATTTGGAATGATTATGAAGTTATTGATATATTTTTAACTTCGAATAAATTCTAGTTTAATATGCTCTATGGTGAGATGAAGTACATATACTTTAGAAAATAATAGAAATAATCCACAAACAGTTGTTGCTCACTATTGAAATTAAAGACAAAGAACACACAAATTTACGTGGAAACTCGAGTACCTAGAGAAAAACCACTATATTAGGTACAATGAGGGAGAATAAATAGAATACACAAGAGAACAAAAAAGGAAAAGATTTAGGAATTAGGATAAATATTTCCATAATCTTTCCATAAATACCCTAAGGCCAAGCCGACTAATTCCAACACTCACATAAAATATTTTGCAGTTTTACAACTTTAAGAGTGAGCAGAAACTGTGAAAGCATACTAGGTAAGCCATTTCCCAAAGTCCAAGTGATTATAGCAAATGAATAGATAAAATAGAAAACTATTTCAGTTATCACAGACACAGATAACAGCAGGTTTGGGAAACATTCTATAGGAAGATAACTTTTAGGGAAAGCAACAGTATGTTCTTACACTAAATGTTACTGTTAGGACTTGATAAGATCGTGCTAACTTAAAAAGGAAGAATAAGTTTTCATTGAATTATTAAACCAAGGGGAAGCCTGGTAATCCCCATCTAATGCCATCAAACGATCCAACTTTTGAGACCAGAAAATTTCAAATAAGTTATAAGTGGGCTTGAAACCAGCACTCTCAACTTGCACACATAGAACATGATAACATGAGTTATCCCACTACAGCCAAAGACAAACCTGTATGATCTTTATCAAGAAACTTGGCTTCATTTCTCGTTAGTATTTGGTGCTTTGTTGCTTGCACTGATGCAACATTTCCTGTGAATGCAACATGTTCTGCTTCTTCAATATCTACAGCATAGGCTTGAGCGCCTTGTTCAAGAGCATATCTTATGGCAATTAAGAAATTTGACATGGATTATAAACAACAAAAAATGAGAATCTTCTCAAGTGAAAGACAGAAAAGAAAAACAAAGACTCTAAGAAGCAACAGCAAACAGAACAGAATACAGATAACATATTTGTATCTTACAGAGATTTGGCAAGTTAAATACAGGCACAGACAATGTCAAAATGCAACTAATTACCTAAGAGTACATTGAACAATCAATAAAATGGCCAATAATCACTGTATCACAATAATGTTCAAGCTTGGCATCATCAAATAAATCCCCTGCAAAGAACAAAAACATACAAATAAAGGTAGCCAAAGCTGTTCACATGAAAGTAATAACAAACAGAAATCATGCTGAACTTGAAGGATACTCCCTGATTCCAAGAACACTGTTGTGATTCTCCATTGTGTACAAAAAGCTGCTTTGGTGACTCCATGGGAAAGCTTCACCAACTAATTTTAGTGCTGCTGTTGCACCAGAAGTAAATATGCATTTGTAGTCTTTAGGAGATGCTTTGAGATAGTCAAGGACCTGCATTCCACAGCATCATTCTTATGACAAATATGAAGTGATGAAAATGTGATTGCTCATAAGAACAGTGAAAACCATAATTAATCCAAACATTTCCCCCATATCATTTTTTTCAAAGCTGTGTGACTGAAATTCAATGTTATAAGACCTAAACAAGTTGAAATAATTACAAAAAGAAAAATCCAGAGTTCTTTGGCCAGGAACTAAAGAGTATATGGATTTAAAGTACACTTGCCTGTTGACGGGCACTCCTTACAATTTCAGAAGTGGCAAAGCTCGAATCACTTTGGCTATCTAACTACAGCTTAAGAAAATTCAAATGTAATAAATTCATGCTACATTGTACGTTTCTAAGGTCTAATCATCAGAAGTCCAAAAGAAAAATAAATTCCAACCCAAAAAGAGGAGCCTGGTGAACCTTCCATTAAGCTAAACATTACCCTTAATCACTGTGACACTGCCCAACAGGAGAGAGTGAACAGTCAAGGAGAATTGGAATGGTTTCGACTCATGTTGGGATTTGGGTCCTGAGCATAGACCTAAAGGTGGCTAAAATTACCAAATAGATATCTCAATAAATACCCTTGTTATCTAACTTCCCAATTGGAGGATGTTTGGCTTGGGAAGTTAGATAACAAGGCATCCTTTCCAACAAAATCCCTTTCCACCAACCTCACAACTGGAGGAACATAAGCTATTGCAAATCTCTTTACAGCTATCTGGAAAGAAAGCTACCCAAAGAAAATCAAGTTTTCATATGGCAAATTGGGCCATGCTAGTATCAGCACCAACGGAAAAACTCCAAAAGAGGTCCCCTTGGCTTCCTATGACCCCTAGTCGGTGCTCTAATTTTAAGAATGCAGTGGAAGCTCAAGGCATTTATTTATCTCCTATCAGTTTGCATCAACTTTTTGGGAGAAAATTTTGGAGGCTCTTAATTGGCATCTTGCTCTCTTTGGCAACCCCTATGGTCTCGTGTTGACAGGATACCGGTTCAAAGAGGAAGAGCAAACCACTGTGACTAAATTCACAAGGACATTTCTTTTGACCATTTGGAATGAGAGAAATAACCACATCTTTAAGTATAGAGTGAAGAGTTCTGATAGTTTTATTTTTCATTTTTTTTAATCTTAGCTACACCTGTGGCTCATTGGAAAAAGAAAAAATTGTGATTCCTTTGGCAAGAAACTTCCTCTTTTCATTTGTTAATCTCATCCCAGGAGTGAAATTCAGTGGATGTTTCTCTTTCAAAAAATAGTAATAATAACCACAATAACAACCAAACAAAAAGAAGAGCCTTTGAAGTTTGGCAGGTGACAAGATTATTAAGATTTGATTTTGAACCATCCCAACTCCCAACCGTGCAAACCTGAGGATGGGCTTCACAACTATTCTGTAATGCAAGTGCAGCACGCTGCAAGACCAAGTGTTTTATTCGAATGTTAAACAAGGATGCAATATAAAACCATGACGAAGTAAGTCATACACTTGTCTACCATCCCAACATAGTGTGCTGAATTTAGACATGCTTCTTAACTTATTAATTAATAAGAATCAAGACTATTTGTGCAAAAATAGAATATCTGGTGTTCTAAGCATCTTATGTCAGAATCAGATTCACTGATTTAAATCTTGAATGTCTAAAGTTAGTGTACTTGATACAACCCCAGACAAAATCTAGAGCTAAGCATCTTCGAAGAAGTCATTTTCCACACAGCATCTAGAACTTTAAAGGAACAGGCTATAGCACTGAAGTAAATACTCATCTCTTTAATTCTTCTCCAACAGCTCATCCAAGTTCAGAGTGAAAATAAGAAGTTACTCCAGAGCATTGCAAAACTAATTTTCATGAAATTACTTGAAGGATACGAGGATTCCCATATACATTAGCAGAGAGATCTTTGAAGATCGCCTCCATTTGTAACTCAGAATACAAAGTTGCACCTGCATGGTCCAAGTAGGCTATACCTACCGAATTCTGAATGATTAGTAATGGAGAAAAGCAGGAGAAACAGAAAGTAAAATAATACAAAAAACTCTGAATGTTTGACTCCAAGCTAATTGAAATACTGGCTCTTAATAATTAAATAGAGCAAAAAGGATGGCGGAGATTAAAAGATATCGACAGCTTCAACAGCATGTCCACTACGATCACTTTCTCAAAACTGGATCGAAATCTTACCACCTAGCCGCTTAAATTCAGTGGCTCGAATTTCATCGATGGTTTTTGGACCGCCGGGATAGCCGTAGTCTCGACCGAACTCCCTGAGAAACTCTTCCTTGGCCATGTCCATGATCACCGGCTCAATTCATGCAATACGGAGCTGTGAAATCCACAGACGCCGAACGAGATGGAAGCAGAGAAGAGGAAAATATTGTGAAGCGAATGCGTCGGAGCTCGAAAACCGGTGGCTGGTTCCGACTTAACGTCTTTCCCGTTCGGTGATAAAACTACAGATCGTTTCGAGTCGAACTGAAGATAACATTAGACGACACGTCGACTTGAGCCTTGAAATTTTACAATGATAAATTGAGCCGTTATTCGGTAAGTACTTGATTTTTAGATTTTAAATAGTTAATTTTCCTTTTTTTTTTTAAATAGAGTAATTTTTGAAACATATATAAAAAATAAATTAGAAAAGTGTGTTTGGGTGAAGTCGTGGACGGGCATCCACTGGATCCCGTAATTTCCATTTTTTCCCTTATTATATATATATTACGTTGGGTCCACATTTTATTCTTTTTTCATTATTTATATATATATATATATATATATTAATTTTTTAAATTCTAAAAATATCTTTCTTTATTAAATTAATTTTTTTTATTTATTAAATCACATTATTTTTAAAAAAAAATTCTTAATTTTCTCTTACAAATCCGTAAAATATTTATACGTTATCTAACAAAATGAAAAAGCACATGACCATTTTTTTAAAATATTTTAGGTTTGTCTTTCCTTTCTTTTTTCTCTTCTTTTTCTACGATTTTTTTTCCTTTCATCGTTTTTCTTCTCTTCCACTTCTAGGATTTTTTTCCTCCATCGTCTTTCTTCCTTCGGCCATTTTTCTTTCTTCTCTTGCCATTTTTTTTAACCGGTAATCTGGTTTAAGTTCGTGTATATTTTGTTTTCAAATTGTTGGTTGTTTAAGATCATCTACCAAATATAAATAACCAACTATTATAAATATACTTTATTTAAATAACCACAATAACAATAATAAAAAGAAATTTATTACCTTTTTTTAACAAAAAAAATATCCAACAGGGTGAATGTGAACTCCTAATCTAGGTCTCACGTTACTTATTATACGCTTTATTTCTTGCTATTTATTTTTTCACACTTCTATATCGTCCTCTCATTCACACCAACCCTCATTTAACACTTTTAACTTAAGAATTTAGCTTTTGTGAAACTTACTTTAGTCTTCCTTGCAGATCGACCCAATCTTAGTACTTATGCTATTGATTAGTAGTGTTCTAAGATTTATATTATAAATTTTATTTGATTGATTGAAAAATCTTCGTTAAATCTTCTTTTCAACCTGCTAATCAAACTTTTAGAATTGAGTCGAACTAAATCAATTAACTAAATCTAACCAACTATATTTGAGCATATAGTTTAATATAAAATTTATCTATTATCATTTTTAAGATTCATGGTTTTGATAATATGCTCGTACACTTTTATCATAATTACTTTCAGAAAGATGTAGATTTCAAAAACTTAGTTTTTATTTTTTAAAATTAGTTTATTTAAAAAATGTGAAAGAAAACAAACATAAATTTAAATTTAAAGAATATAAAACTAAAAATGAAATTACAACTCAATAGATCAATTTTTAGTTGAAAGTTAACGTTGTAGAACAAAAGTATTATAAAGAAAAAGGTGGCATAAATAGGGAAATATGCTTATGTACACTTTTCAGAACCTACAAGTAATATTTTTTTTTCTTTTTTCAATATCAATTTACCTTCCTAAGAGCCATAAAAATCCTTGAAATAATAAAAGAGGTTTTCGCAAAAAAAAAAAAAAAACAATAAATAAAATAAAATTGAACCTATTTATTCAATATAGCAAATTTTGTCAAATTTTGTCATAGTTTAATTAAGTTGTTTACTACATGTGGTAAATAACTTTTTTTTTTTTTGTTATCCATCAGAATTTTTTAAATAATAATTGAGTCAAACTAAATCAATAGTTAATCTCAATAATACAAGGATCGAACTTTTAATTAATTGAATCCAACTAAATTAGTAATGTTTAATAAAAGTGATATATATTCTCGTTTTTAAGGTTTATTATTTGTTCCTTTACTTACCACATCATCAGCTACTTCTTCTAGCTCATCCTTATCACAATTGTCGTTTAAAAAAAGTTTGTTTTTAGAAAAAAAAACTTAATTTTGTTTACAGAATTTAACTACAAGTTTGAAATGTATTTTTAATGTAAAAATTATAATTAAAAGTTTGAATGAAATAAACAAAAATTTCCAAAATTATAGGCATCCATCGAAATAATTATATATTTTGCACGTTTTTTCTAAACTAAGTATGAATAATGGTGGTAATTTGTATACTTTGCAATGTTATTTAATTTTTATATATTTACAAAAGTTACTCTAACACAAAAATGACTGTCCAAAATATTTATAAAACCTAGAAAAATTTCTAACATTAATAGAATATCAAGTTATGGTTTATTTGAAAATACTACTTAAAAAAAAAAAACGAAGTGAAATTTACTAGGAGATGGATAAGCTTTCCACTTCAGCTCCAAATCGATGATGTTGACTAATAAGCGATGAGTAATGTGTGATTAAAAAGAATAATTAAAAGTGACTTGCCATCAAAATTCAGATTAGATGGATTGGTAGTTAAGTTTTTTTTATGCCCAACACTTTTTTGCACTCTTTAAAACATAAGAAAAAAATTACTATTTTTAGTATCTAGATTTAGATGAATATATGCGTTTGGTCTTTAAATTTTTAAATTATATTTTTTTAGTTTTTAAATTTATAAGAATAGACTCATTTGATTCTCAAGTTTTCAAAATGTATCATTTTAGTCTTTAAATTTTTAAAAATAGGTTTAAAAACTCCTCAAGAAGAATAACTTGTAAAAATCATAGGAAAATTTTCAAAAACAGCAAATTTTATAAAATATTTAGAACCTATAGCAAATTCTATCACTGATAGTCACTGATATGCTATAGTGATAGAAGATCATCATTGATAGAATCCAAAATTTTTCTATAGCTTATAAATATTTTAATTTATTTTGCTGTTTTTAAAAATGCCCAAAACTTATATTATCTCTAAAACTATTTTTTAAATTTCAAATATCATACAATTGTTTTTAAAAAATCAAACATAAAATATTTTTAGGATCTTATAAACCTATCTTTTAAAACTTAGGGACTAAAACTGTACATTTTGAAAACTCGAGGACCAAATGGGTCTATTTGTATTAAACCTGAAGACCCAAAAGATCTACTTTTAAACTCATAGACCAAAAACACATATTCATCAAAACTTCAGGACTAAAAATGTAGTTTTCCTTAAAAATTTTAAATATATAATTTTTTGGGGTTTTTTTTTTTCAAAATAGACAGAACGCTAAAATATTTACACCATATAGAACAATTTATATAGATAAAATTGTTTACGCTGTATAGAATAATTTTCAAAAATAGACAAAACGCTAAAATATTTACACATTATAGAACAATTTTGAAAAAGAAAAAAGTTCATAAGCCCACAACGTGAAATAACAAAAATATCCAGTGATTAATCAATCACACACTCGCGCAAAAAATCTTCTAATTTAAACGATTATATACATAGTTTAGATATTGGTACACGATCGTTTAGATATTGGTACATGATCGTTTAGATTTTGGTAAACGGTCATTTGAATCTATCACTTATTTATTCGAGATAGACAGTGATAGTGGTCTATCTCTATATATCTAGGATAGACAACTGATCGTCGTGTACCAATATATCTAAATGATCTTGATACATGATTTTGAACCAAATCTAAACAATCTTGGTACACAATTTTGTACTAAATCTAAATAATCTTGGTATACGATCTTGTACTAAATCTACATGATTTCAATACATGATCTTGGTAAACAATAATTTAGATGTTGGTACACAATCGTGTAGTGAAAACGAAAGAAGATGAGGGATGACGAAAGAATGAAGAAATTCTAGAAGAGGAGATGAAAAAATCATGAACAAGATGAAGAAGTGAGAATATGAAGAAGAAGTAATAATATGAAGACGATGCACATGAATTCAACACTCGTTCTGGAAAATTCAAAACTAACCAGGGAAAATCTAGAATTTATGAAAAAACAGTAGTGGCTTTATAAAATTTTGTTTTTGTTATAAGGGTTGTAAACCTTTAACAAATTAACCAAACATTTTTTTTACAAACCACCCAAATAAATACCTACTTCCTAATATATTCAAAACCAGTTATACCTCTAACACATTATCTATTGGAAAATTCTTCTTCTGTGTTGGATATTTATGACATTATGTATCATTGTAAGAGTTTTTTCTAAAATATATATATATATATATATATATAGGTTAAAATTAGGAAAATTTTCAAAAATAACAAATTTTACAAAATACTTACAATCTATAGCAAATTCTATCACTAATAGTCATTGATATGCTATAGTGATAGAAGACTATCATTGATAGAATCCAAAATTTTGCTATAGCTTGTAAATATTTTAATTTATTTTGCTATTTTAAAAAATGCCCCTTAAAATTATGTAATTTTTTGTTTTATTTAAATTAACAAAATCATCTCGCTATTAGCTTTTACCATTAACTTTGTGTTTTATGTTTAACATAAATAGACACTTCACTAAAATGTTATAAATACATGATACTGACATGATAGTATACGATAATATGTCAAAGTTCTAAAAAAGTAAAAAGATGAACATACGTTAAAGATATGTTTGTTCACACAAGATTTTCAGGGAAATTTAGTTCGTGGAGTTGAACTTATGTTGATGTTGTACTTGTGTTTATTTGATGCGATGTGACTTGATCTCTAGTATTTGATCATTTGATTCTCTCTCGATTGAACGCCTATGCTTGACTTGAAGAAGCGAAACACTTAATGTTCTTGAAGTTGAAGTCTTAGAAGAAATCTTATCTTCAAAGGAACTTCAATCTTAGGAGTGTTTTAGCTCTTGGTAGAATTCTCTCTAGACCTTCTGGACTAAAAAATCTAAAACCCTCGCAAATGAGATAACTACTCTATTTATAAAGTTCTCTAGTGGATTTTGTAGGCTTGAGCTTGGTTGATCCATGGACAAGACCCATGGACTCAACCACATGGACTTGGATCATATTTAGCCTTTGGACTAAATTAAGCTTATTTTTAGGCTCAACTGAACTTTAGCCCAAGTAAATTGTTAGAATATTTGTGGGCCCATCTTCAAAAGTCAAGATGAATATTTTATTTGTTTAGCTCGTTTAAGGAAAGTTTGTGAAGAATATTTTATGGGAAAAATATTTTTTTTCTTCTTTTGAAAAATTGTCGTTGAGTTTTTTAAGGCGCTTGCATGGGCATTATTTTGTGTGCTACATCCCGTAAAAAATGGAGAGAAACTTGTGACTACGCAAGTGAGAGAAGACAGTTTTGTGAAGAATAACTTCGTGATTGAACAGTTAGTTATTCATAAGAATCCAAAGTGTGTTTTTCTATAAGATTAAGAGAAACGTTGCTGCTGTAGAAAAAGACAGTTTCGTGAAGAACGACTTTGTGTTTAAATAGTCAGTTATTCATAAGAACCATAAGCGTGTAAGTTCTCTCTCAATGTTGTGATTTGTTGCTGATGCTTGTATCAGCTACTGTTTAGGCTGAGTTTACAACATCCGAAGTTCAAGCTTCTGTAATATGATGATTTAAGAAAACTTTTGTTTACGTCTTGATGAATGACGTGATTCAGGGGGAGTTCCTCCAGTACATTACTTTATTTAGCTGATTGATGAGAAACTTGATTAAGAGGGAGATTTTGGTTAGGCAAATCTATCTTTGAATAAGTTTAGTGATAGAGTTACTTTCTGTAATATTGTATCACTGATAGTACTGAGTGAAAATTAGTAGTGTTAAACTCTGTACTAGAAATCATAATAAGTTGATTATGATTTCTATATCAAAGAAATAAAATCCGTGATCTCGGGTTAAAGACCCCTTAGACGTAAATGATGTGTCATCGAACTAGGTTAACAATATCGGGTGTTTCTTCTTTCTCTACTTATTTGCACTGTTAACTGTTCTTATTGTTATCTATCTGTGGGTTCATCCTTATTTACTGTTGTTGCCATTTTCACCGTTTTATCATTGAACTAAAATAATTAACTTGATCCAATGATCATAATGAAAACATGTTGCATTATCAAAATTGACCAATTTAGGTCTTCAATTTTAATTTGAGACACATGCTTGTGATCTTGTTTTCTCAGAATTGTTTGGCATGTGTGCGAACTTTCATACTTAGAAACTCTAAACAATTTAGAATCTTACAGTTTGATAGGCTTTAGTTTGCACAAAACAAGCAGAATTCAAGCATCTAAGGTCATACAACTTCTTGTTCGATCAATGGACATGAAACTGAAAAATTTTTCATAATGGCAAACACCGAAAGCTTCTTCCCTAAATCCTTCTTATTTAAAAACAAATAATCGACCTGTACATTTTTTAGGTATGGCTCGATTGAGACGTAAATGGTGCGATCCAACAATTTTTCGACACACTTTTTCTTTTTAACACTCATTGATGGAGGTTCGTCGTCACTGTCCACTAGACCTTCTAACTGATCACTCTGATCCATCGATTTACTAGACTCACCTTACTCTCTTCCTTCTTCACATGATTGTACACTAAAAGGGCATTCAACCACCTTTGCCATCAAAATATGATCAATATTAGTTTTAGAACGAATAGTGACATCTACATTAAACCCATCTAATGCCTTAACAACACAATCCAATGAGATCTTCATTTCCCAATTCATTGTCATTGTCATCAAAATCATGGCTCAAAGACTCTACATCGACCAGGCTATCCAATCTATCTGTATCGTCTCCCAAATCTAAAGGACACACATTTGTAGTCAATGGACTAAAATCTTGGACCTCATTCAAGACAGATGTGTACTATCAGAATATCTCAAGGTTGGGATTAGGGAGTCTAATTTCTTTTTTTTTTTAGGCCATTGGAATATTAACTTTGGTCGAAGTACTCCTACATTGAAGAGATGGTTTTAATACATTAGAAACCAAAACAACAACTTGAGACTCATCATGCGCATTTTTTTTAAAAATTGAGGTCTTCTTGATTACTAATAAAAAAATAAAGCACCTATAAGAGGTTTCACATTATAAAAATCCTCAAATTTATCCCACTGTTTCTATAGATTTCTCTTAAAAATCCTCAAATTTAAAATTGACGTCCACATTTAACCCTTTGATTTGACCTCAAACGTGTTCTTTCTTAGTCTCCTTCCATTCACCATCAAAACCAATAAATACATGAGGCATCTTGAAAATATGTAAAGAAAGTTAATCAAAACAATTGTAATCTCTCAGAGGGAAAGCATTACAAACTCGGTTGAGTTTTGAAACCCTTCAAATCTCGAGATAAATCAATTTAAAATTCAGCCTAGATCTTTCAATTAGAATCGAGATTAAGTGAGAAAATGCATTACAATAACAATAAACAACCTCATCAGTATGCAAATGACAAGGAAAACATAATTTGTAAACTAAAGTACGCTATATTCACCTTATATTTTTCTTGAGTTTTTTGGGAAAGATAGAAATGTGAATGTGGAAATGAGAGGAAAGTACCAAACACTTTTGGAAAGTTTTTTGAGAAACTTTCTTAGAATTTTTTGTATGAAACTTTCAAACTTATTAAGCAAGCCATTAACTACTATAATAATAATATTTTTGGACTCGAGGGTATTTTTGTCAATTTCATATGAATACTAGGATGAATTTCACTAAACAGAGGTACAATCGGTCCGAGTTCGATTGAACTGGCATCGAGTTCTAAAATATGAACCTTTGTGCTTTAAATACTGGAGAATCTCAAGGCAACAAAGCATCGAGTTCTAAGAAATGAACCTTTTTTGTTTTAAATCTTGGAAAATCTCGGGGCAACAATACACCGATTTCTAAAAAAAATGAAGTTTTCTATTTTAAATCTCGAAAGAATCTCGAGGCAACAAAGCACCAAGTTCTAAAAAATGGACTCTTTTGTTTTAAATCTCGATAGATCTTATGGCAACATTGCACCGAGTTCTAAAAACTAAGCCTTTCATTTTACATTCTGTAGATCTCAGAGCAACATTGCAATAAGTTCTAAAAATTAAACCTTTCTGGTTTGAATCCCGATGAATCTCAGAGCAATATTGCACCAAGTTCTAAAATTATATAGGATCATTTAGCTTCTTGACACGACCCTTTGTTTAAATCACTACAAGAATTTTCGTCTTTGCCGACGCAGAAAAACATAGGCAGTTCTTATGAAAAACGTTGGCAGAGCTTCTGCCCACGTTTTGTTTGCATGGGAACGTTGTGTGGTCGAAACGCCGTTGTCTTTTCTTTTGCTCACGTTTTTCATGTTTACATGGGAAGAAATGCAGACGCAAAATAAAATAGTGGCCAAAAAAGATATTTATGGCCACGAAAAATACGTCTGCATAAAAGTATTTCTGTCCACGATTATCTTCACGTTGGCAAAATTACATTTTGTAGCAACGAAAAAAACATTGGCAAAAGTGTATTTTTGCCCACGATCATCATCATGTCGGCAATAATACATTTTCTGGCAACGAAAAAATGTCGGCAGAAAGATATTTTTACCTACGACCATCATCACGTCGGCAACATAAACTTTCTGGCCACGTTTGTTTCGTAGGCAGAAACTATTTCTGCCATCCAAAAGATTTTTGTCGGCAAAAACAAAATATTTTTCCAAGCTTAATTTGTCAATAATTGATATTTGTTTCTTTTTTGCTCACACACCGAACTTTGCCAGAGCTTTCTAATTGCCAACATATTTCTAGTCACACAAAGAACGTGACAAAAACGATTTTAATTTTTTCTGATTTATTATTAATATTGAATACTTATAAATTAAATTTCAAATATAGAATGAATTTCCTACCTATAACAAAATATATTGAACAGTGCAACCAATAATTTAAAAATAAAAATATTTCCAACCAAAAATATTTTGTCAAAACATGATAATCCATAATTCAACAATTTGTCAAAAATATCAAAAACAATAGTTCTCTAGTGTGCTAAATTTCTTGAGCTATATTAAATTTCATTTTGGCATACCAAAATGAACAAAAAAATATTAAATACAAAAAAAATAGTCATTCTTTGCTCCTTCAAACTACATAAACCTGAAAAAAAGTACATTACAATGAATAAATACCAAGTGCGACTTTGAAATTAGTCTAACTAAAAATGTGCAAAGTGTTTTAACTCTCAAAGCCGACCTACAAAACAATTTTTATATAAGTTAAAATGTCATGTTTCAAAGCATCCAAAGACCTAAAGATGTCATAGTTATCAATCAAAACGACAAGGTTAAATCCTAAAAAAAGTGAAGGTTCAAACAAGATACAGTTGGCCTAAATGTCTAAGTGTCCAAGTGATACTTCTACAAAGCATCCAAAAACATGCATGATTGGCTACCGTAACTATAGGATAGCCATACATAATATTGAAACATGCTTTAACAATATAATTTTTTAAATTTTAGTTTAGAAAAATACCTAAGTGTTTGAAGGTGCATCCTCTTCCTCTTCCTATCCTATATCCAACTTCTTTTTTATGTCCGCCCACCTTTGTTTCCATTTTGCAAGCTCACTAGTTAACTTTTCATTTACTTCTTTAAGATATGTCATTTCATTTTTCTCTTTTGCACGTGTAGATGACACATTACTACCTAACAATTCACCACTTTTTAGGTTGACAGTTTGCATTAAGCGACTCCTTAATACAATTTCACATGCCTTTGCACTAGAGATGGTTTGAACACCAACTTCAGTGGACTCTGCAATGATTCGTTGCATTTCCACCTATATGAAAGATCTAGTTAGATTAAATATAATTGAATATTAAATGAATTTACTTAGGCATGACAAAACAAACTTACGTATGCATCTTTCACCTTATCATTTATCCATTATTCTTTTCCACGAAAATGCGTTTCATGGAATACCTCTACCTCATCAACATCACAACCTTTTTTTCTTTTTCTATAAAAAGAATGCAATTGAGATTAAAAAAAAGGTCATACAATAGTGCAAAAGATAATTACAACGAATTGTCATACCAAGGCATGTCGAACTTGGAGGAATGACTTCGTCCCAGTGACATGGTTAAATTTGACAGCAGAACGACTTCTTTTATTTATCTCTCGATTTTTTTAATTGAAGTAGTGATAAGAACAATTACACCATATTCATGTAAAATAATTTGTTGAACTAAGAAAAAAATACCTTCCATGCATCGGTTTCCCATCTATCACACATTATGTTCCAATCCTCATGTGTTATTCTGTCTGATGGATTGACACCAGCTTCAATAGGGTCATGAAATTCACAACAATATTTGTGCAAGCCTGCTCTAAATTCTCTGAAAGTATTATGCATCTTTTCTTCCAAATATTTTCTCACAACCATGTTAGTGGGGTCAAATTCAAAATGTGTCTGCATATTCAATAATATACGTATAAATTGACTGCTTTTACATTTAAAAAAGTATAAGAACAGATAAAAGAAACATAAACGCACCTCCAATCGATCAATCACGAGCTCCCTTACGCCTATAGGTACCGCCTTCTAGTTCTCGCAAGTCAATGGAATAGTGTTTCGAACTGCAGTACCAATGCCTAACGCAATTTTAGGGGCAAAAGCAGTTACTGATTTTCCTTCCTCTTCGTTAATCTCTATCTTAATCTTTCCATGTTTTTCTATAAACTTGTCCAGTTCTATGTTTCGACCGTACCCTCTCACACCCCTTCCTCGTTTTTTAGTTCGTGATTGAGATCCTAAAAGTAAAAAAAAAATTTAAATAATTTCAATAACGTATAAGAAAAAAACTTACATATCATATTAATAGCTGATGGAGTGGAATGATCGACTGGTGGAGTGTTTTTTTGTTCAACTTCAGTCAATGCCAATTGTGTTTGATCTAGACGTACCATTACACTGCAAAATCAACTATTACTCGTTAGACTTTAAATAACATGTCATAAGTAAATTTATCAAATATATAATAATACCATTTATTCATTACCATCTGAATTTAAAGATTCTGGTTGTTCAAATTCGTCATTTATAAAGTCATCATCTATTAGGGATTGATCCTGACTAGCTAACTCTCCATGATCAACAACAGTAGGCTCAACGTTGCCTCTACAATATGGGATATCATGTATGGATTCATCGACCCCAATTGAACTAGATGCTTCTAACAACTCAATTCTATCATCTTTTCATTCTTCAACTTTCTGGGACTTCCCATACTTGTTTATTTTGGACAATTTGCACAATTTTCCAATTATTATGGAGTTTTGGGTCGCTAATGTAGAAAACTTGCACAGCTTGAGTAGCTCATATGATGGGTCATCAGTGTACCAAAAACGAGAAGTGTTGGTGATTTTAAACCCTAAATCACAGTGAAATTTGTTCTTCTTGACATCCGTGTCAAACCAATTACATTTGAAAAGACATACACGTCTACACTTAGGATATTCTAAGTCCAAATTTCACTAAAAGCTCTACATTTCTTCACCTTCTTCGCGCGAGTCTCCCACCATGCCTAAGCTTCGACACCTTCTTCACTGTCTTCACCAAAAGCTCTAGACGGTCATCCACCACACCCACCACGATCAAGAGTCCAATGGCTCGTCCACCATGCCCAAGCTTCGACAGACGTTCGTTCTTCCACCACTGTGAGAATCTCGAATCTCGCCACTGCCCAAATCTCCCACCATGTCCAATTTCTCCCATCTTCTTTGTCTTCTTCATCCACGTTTGTTTCTCTTCTCTTTTTTCTTCCTTTTTTTGTTCTTGGAATTTGTTTAATTTCATTTGTTTTTTCATTCAATTTCATGCTAGAAGTTACGATTAGGTTGATTTTCTGTTCGAATACTTCACAACCATGCTTACTGGATGAATTGTGAAACTTAATCACACTAGATATTTCCCATAGGTAACTATTATCCGACACTTGAAAGTGATTTTGAACAAGTCGGCCTAAAATTACAAATAAGCATTATCTTCATAATTTGTTTCAATTACTATGCAATACTTGTGATATTGTGGGTTTGACATCAAAATGGCTTATTTGGCCCTTTTTATGACTGGTGGGAGGATATGTTTTGTCATAAAGTGAGCCTACAAGGTCCACATAGAAGTATAGAGGTGAAAGAAAACATTACCATAGACATGGTAGTAGGCATCACCAAAATCATGGAAGTGGATACAAGAGAAGAAGCCATGAATTACACAAAAAACACAAACATTTTGAGAGAGACACTGATTACTTTCTTCACCATGTGTAGAGGAAAAAAAGGTAAAAGAGGACATAACAGAGTGTAGAATGTTTGATACAGAACAAATACTTGTCTTATTATAATTAATGGGAGTATATATTTAAACTGTTCAATACAATAAATATTATATTGAATATTGATTTTCATTATTATATGTAGAATAAGGAGTTGAGATTGATAGGAGTGGTAATATTTGAAGTCCCAGTCTACTTTATTTCTGCTATAATCTTGTAGATTTTATAAGTTTTATTGCTTCCATCGAAATACCCATATTCTTTTATGCCTCTCATCCCTCCATAGCTATCCTTTCCTCTCATTGCTCGACTTTAACAACATCCACACTTCACTTCTTTTTTACCTCTTTTGATAAACTTTCGATAATCTAACTAAAGAAGGTATAATCTAACGAGATGTTATTTCCTCAGTACACATAAAACAAGTCCAAAATCTTAGGATGATTTTTGCTCAATAATGATAGCAATAAAAAGAAATTCGGATGTTGCTTGCTCGATAACTGTAGTATAATTTTTATAAAAAAAATCAAAATTAAAATTTCATTTTTACAAAATATTCACACAGTAGAAAACATTACTTTTTTCTCATAATAAGGTTAAGTTACTTTCTGTGTGACTATGTTTCTGGTTAGATTTTGTTTTATGCCTTCATTTTAAGTAGATTTTGCCACTTCAAAAAGAAAAAAAAAAAAGATTAGCTTACCAAGTTTTTTGTTTATTACATCTTTGTTTATTTATTTATTTTTTTTTTTTTGTAATGTGTTAGTGTCTTTGTTTAGCCTACAAAAAATTTCATATTTTGTGGCACACGAAAAACATCACTAAAACCCAAAAGCACGTCGCTAAAAGTATTAGCGACGTAAAGCCATTTGTCGCTAGGTCTGTCGTTGTAGCGACACAACATTACGCGCTGCAAAAGATATACTTTTAGTGACATATCCACGTTACTAAAAGCTTCCTTTTAGTAACATATGTTATGTCACTATCTATTTTTTACAGTGACGTATTGCACTAGCCACTAAAGGTGATGTTTTAATGACAAATAATGTTGTTGCTGAAGGTTAATTTGGGTTACAAATATCTTTTGCGACGTATTGCAGTGCGCCACTAAAATTTCTACAACTTTTTTTTTTAAAAAAAAAATCAATGCTTTTGCGACGTTATTGGAAATGCCAATAAAAGTATTTTATTATCTAAAAAAATAATATTCAATTTACTATATAAAACTATTATAAAATGTCAAATATAATAATCTTAGGAACTATTACTAGATAACATGAAACAACACCAACTTTATCAGAAGAAATATATATTAAGAAACTTCGATAATTTCATAAAGAGTTGAGTAATGTCAACTTAAGTTATAAGTATGAAGTTACAATCAAGTAATAAATTGATGTACAAAGTTAGTTCCAAAGTTACAATTATGACGTTACATCAAGAAATTACATTCCTACAACAATCTGTTATCAACTTCAAAATCAAACAAATGTAACTGTGCAACCCTTGGTTGGATGATATTTGTCTCTCAACCTAAATAGGCAAAAGAGATTGAATTAGGGAGAATAACAAAAGGAAAGAAAATCTCGATGTAAAAGACAAGAAGTACCATTCTTCATCCTTGTGAGAAAAAGGCTTTTTTTCTGTGTGTAATATACTTTGACTTGTATTCTTGATATCTAAAATAAAAAATGAAGTTCCACAAAACTAAAAAGAACAAAACCCATACAATTAGATCAAAGAAATGAAAATAACATTTAGAACATACATGCGCTCAGCTTCAACAGGCAATATCTCATCTTCAAGTTCTTGCATAAATTGTGTACACTAGAAGAAATTTGGTCTTTAATGTCGGTTTAAAATAGACATTAATGGCCTTTAGTGTCGGTTGGCAACCGACATCTATGCTAGCGTTATTAAAGGCCTTTAATGTCGTTTTTTCTTTGATGTCGGTTTAAAAACGACATCAAAGGCCTCATTAATGTCGGTTTAAAAAGTACATTAATGGCCATTAATGTCATTTTTAAACCGACATTTTTTATGGTGTTATTGAAGATCTTTAGTGTCGGTTTGCTTTTGATGTCGTTTTAAAACCGACATTAATGAGGACTTTAATGTCGGTTATAAACCATTAAAGAGATATTTAATGTCGTTTTTAAAGCGACATCAAAGCCTTGTTTATGGGTCCGTTTTTTCAAATTTATTTTTATTAAATTGTTGTTATTCTCCATTTTTTATGGCGCCAAATACTTAAAAACCGATGTTATGCCAACAATGTTTTAGAAACTATAATATTTCCCTTTTACTTGTATATATACAAAATGAAATCTTAATATTGTGTACATTTACATATACAACTTGCTCCAAACACAAAGAAAGTGTGAAAAGTTAACTATTACATTGATAATCCTTTCCAAAAAAAAAAAAAACATTGAGAGTAATAAGCTCCATAAATGATTAACTTCAAGATCATGTCACAAATATGAGGGCCTGACTAATTGTACTCGCAGTCTTCTTCTACTAAAGTCAATCGTTTAGTTCTTGCTCCCTACGAAATACATCAAGATAAGTTGACATCCACCATAAACAATCAAATTTAAGCAACAAGAAACATCAATGCACAATAATTCAAATCAAAATGGAAAGATAGGTTTTTAAATCAAAGGAATATGCACAATAATTCACAATATATATGTGATATATATGTGTGTGTACGTATATGTATATATATGCATAAGATAAAAACTTTTCAACCATGTAAATTGATTTGAACTCCTAATACAAACTTCCATGTACGAATCTATGCATAAGTTCGAAAGAGTTAAAAATAATGAATATAAAACTCTAAACAACCTGATTTGATAGTCTACAAATTAAAATAGAAGTTCAAAATACCATACAGTAAAAACTAACAATATTTACCTTCGTTGGGTCCATGCCAAAACCAGACATTTACATCATTCCATGCAGGCTGTCAAATCACTTTCCAAAGAGAGATTGCGAATTTAGAAAGAAAGTGTTCACAATACCACTCAAGAATCTGGACACAAGAAGTTCAAATGCTCTACCACACAATTGCAGCAGAAACATAAAATTCTAGATCCCTTCTTATGACCCTGGAGCAATTTTTCACATTAATAATCTGAAGTAATAAGTGATTAGTTACACAGATAAGCACGCATGCTTTGCCTTAACTACTTGACCCCTAGCAAAATAAGCTACTTTAGTTCCATCAGTCAAATCGAACTTAGATTATTAAAAAAATAGTTACAAAACGAAAGAACTATGATCCTCATCAACAGTTCATATTGATTATTGTGGAGTTAACAAAAGAAATGGTAATACCTGCAACCTTTTGGCAGAGAACAAATAATTCCAACTCCAGCCAGATGAATAGCCATTTTGTAAGGCAAATCAGAACCAATTTCATATTTTGCAACCTGGAAGGATATGTGGACTAATTAGTGCACATAAGAAGTAAAATAAAACGAGGGAAAAAAATCAAAATTATAACAAAAGATATCACGGAATAACAAAAAATATACTTAAAAAATGTTCAACTACAAATACATAAGTTTTTCTAAATCACTCTCATGAATTATCTGTCCAACTACAAATCCAGCACAAGAAATTCATGTTGTTGTTTTTTGTTTACCATTTCATCTCAGAAGCATTTCAAATAACAAGTTGAATTATCGCTACAGAGCAAGGGAGAGCTTCATGAATTTGGAATGGTGCATGTTATGAGCTCCAATTAACACATAAGTTTTATGGCTCAAGTTTTTTAGAAGTGGAAGGTAGTAAAGAAATTACATCGATAACTGCAAAGTTCTGTCCAATACATTCCTTCATACAAAAAGTAATTATAAGATTACAATAAAGTAATTTCTTCATAAATACACCATTGCAATGAAAAGGTAAGCATTAAAATTCTGAAAAATACAAATGCATCACAAAAAGCTCTTTGGGTAATGAAGCTATCTCTTCTACAAAAAGTGGAAGAACAAACCAAAAACAAAAAAAAATCATTAAATAAAATACTTAAGTTTATGTTAGTTACCTGAAAGTTTCAGTCTACTGATACTTTAAACAAAACCATATCATACTATAAAGGTGACCAAACAAGAAGCATTAATGACAGAACAAGACAAATGACTAATTACCTAATAAAAGTAACATATGATAACAATAAAAAAAGATTACTGTTGTCCCATAAAACCCACAAGGACCACATGAACCAACACCATATTTCTCCAATGCATTGGTACATGATTCCTGGTGAAAAAGATTAATGTAACTGGTTCTAAAATGAAAAAGAATATGTGCAAACTCTAATTACTAATTGGCAATTTAACCAATTACGAATACATAAAACCTAAAGAAATGAAGAAAACATTATAGGTGATTGGTCTCCAAGAATGCAGAAGAAAAAGAGTGGAAATCAAAGGATCTACCCAATGTGAATGTGTTGCTCCAAATCCAAGTTTCAGTAGTGTAATTCTCATTCTTGCATTATATCCAAATTATCAAAATGTACATATCCTTATAACACGGTATTTTAAAAGACAATTCAAACCCAAATTCCACTTCTTTCTCTAAAATTTCCACAATCATCAAAACTCCTAGTTAAAAAAAACCTAAAAAAACCCATCATTCAACACATAAAAAATCTATCCCCAAATCTTCAAGAACATCAACTCCACTCCACTCCGCCCTAATCCACATTCGTCAAACAATCACGAAATAAAAAAAAATGCAGACAAAAAATAAACCTGAATGTATCTTCCAATTCTGTTGATAGATTCCAACATTTGCTCCATCGACAAATGCATTTTTTTAGCAAGCAAATTTAAGAAAGAAAAAGATTGCATCAAACCTTGTAGAGCAGAAGCTCAGCTTGCAACTTCTTAATTTGACTTCACATTTCCTGTATTTGAGCTCCTAAAGGATCTCAATTGATCTAAAAACAACAACCTCCCTGATAACTCCTATAGACACAGAAAAATACATTTTTTTCCCATAAATTATTTTGTAGAACTGTCAATGAAAAAGTTTAAGCAAAGTACCATGAAAGTCAAGGAGTATCTCAATCAAAGAAAACAAACAATTACATCTGTTTGAAATGATCTATTCTATACATAAGGACATGACCTCTAGAGGAACCTTAGCTTATCCTAATAGCAAAATCAATCTCATCAACAAGCATTCAAACAAACAAATCATTACTGTTATGGATATGTAAGGATTGACTAGAGAAAATAAACTTTGAAAGCTCAATGGTAGCCAAACACTAAAAAAAAAAAAGAAATCTTCTTTCCAAGTTACATTACAAAATAATAATAATAATAACATTCATGTCTATAAATATCACTCACACGAAAACAACTTGAATACGAAAATAATTAATATAAAAAAAATCTCACTATTGCAATGGGTAGTAAATCTCAGGTTGTTGTCAAACTCAGTAAACCTTCCACCTAAAACTCAATAAACCTCAACAATGACAAAACAGAGATAGTAGAAAGAAAAAATTTGTTGTCTCTATGCATGAAGACATTAAGTTGCTTTTGAAAAATCAAAACAAACATGCTAATTCTTTGTTAGAAGAATGAATTCTAATATTAGTGTCAACAAAAACAATGTGAAATCGAAACTACCTCAATCGCTTAGTTTTACATATTTCATATATCATTGCGACATTCTTTCAAACACCTTGTCTACAACAAATTGAGATTCACTTTAAGCTTTCCATTCCCCATGTTTAACCTTTAGAAATATTATCCAAGAAATAGTATAAGATTCACCTACAAAAAAAAAATGTAAAACATGCAAAGTAAAAAAAAACCAACTTGACTGTTACAACTTCTTAACACTACTCAATGAAAGAAACCCATATATTAAGTGTAGACTTTAAAGAGGTTAACTTGCAACTGCACTTTCCCTTCAATTCCTAAATCCAATTTTTGTTTGTAGCTAACAAAGGTAATTCATAAAAAATCTAGGTATTCAGATCTCTTAAAATCAAACAAAATCCTCTTCTCTATACATAATATTAGACAGAATAAAAGAAACTTCATGTTTAGTGTTGATGATCTAGGTATCCATTACCCAAATGGATAGAGATAATACATCTCTAACAAAGAAATAAAAGAAACAATGTCCAGCTCCCTAGGTTGAGGATAATTTAGTTTCATGGCTTTAACTACTCTTGCTTCCTACAATGTATAAAAAAAAAAAAAACATTTCAAGTCATTCAAAAATAATAAAAATTGTTCTTATAATCAATCCACATATTCAAAGTTTGTGTGCAAATAGTTGTTACCTTCATCCAGATTTATAATGCATTTATACCTTGAGAGCTCGTCGCTCATGAAAATCCTTTAGAACTGAGAGAAGTGCTCGAGTGGTGGAAGCGGGTCTTCTTTTGAGGGTTAAACGTGGTGTAGAAACAAGATGAGAGAAGAGGATTTTGGTTGAGCTTGAAAATGGCAACTGAAGAAGATGAAGATGGGGAGTAAAATGAGGTGGTATATGGAAAAGAAATAACTTACCTGACGGAGGTGGCCAGCATAACGGTTCGGTGACGAAAAAGATGGCCGACTCACCACGGAAGCACGACAACGACTGGGCACGATGACGATTGGGCATGAGGGAATGGCTTAAGGGATTCTCGTGCGGCGGCTGTTCGAAGGAATAGAACTAGGGTTGAGATGAGATTTAGAAGAGAAGCAAATAAATTGAAAATAGTGTGGGTTGGAGAGAAAAGAGTAAAGTATGAGAGATACAAAACTTTTTACAAAATAAAAAATATTAAAAACGGACTTTAACTTTTTACGAAATAAAATATATTAAAAATGGACTTTAACATTTGCAAAACAAAAAATATTAAAAATAGGCTTTAAATTTTTACAACATAAAAAAATATTAAAAATGGACTTTAATGTCGTTTTTTAAAAGGAGGATATTTAATGTCGGTTTTAAACCGACATTAAAGTTGTCTTTTTAATGTCGGTTTTAAATCGACATTAAACATTCTCCTTTTGAAAAACGACATTAAAGTCCATTTTTCATTTTTTTCACCTGACATTAAAGGCCAGATTTCTTCTAGTGGTGTATGTCATCAAGCCTTTTGATAAACAATGGAGTACAAAAATAGTAGGCTAAGAGCAAAACCAACTACATCAGTAAGATATTTAATGTTCACAAAATCTGGACTAAAAGTAAAAATATAATTTTACCAACATAAAAAGACAATAATAAACAATGGAGCACATAAGTAACTAAATAGTTGAATTTTTCTGGCAGATAACATAAACAGTAGTTACTTGTAAATGAGCCTATGGATTCTTTTCTTTGTCATTTGAATACTCACGACAACAAGAAAATGCGGACTTAACACACATCAGAAAGTTCAAATACATAAATAGAAACCATAAAATTGCCCTTGATGACACTTACAACCTCTTACTCAATATAAACTTTTACCTACTTTCACCCCAGCTGGAATTCTGAAGTGATTCAAAAGTGTTTGAATTAAGGTTCAAGATTGTTTTATTAGTTTTTGAATCTGATCATTTCAAACTCTTTCTAAATGTTAACCTTAGAAACTTCTTGTTGTAGTTTGGACTTATTCAAATTGTTGAATAATTAAGGTTTAATGTTATGAAAGGTTTTCTATTGGTGTTTGTACTAATTTCTTTGTAAAATTATCAAAACAGAAGCTTATGTGCATAGACAGATGACAAATTGGGTCTTTTTCTCATGGTCTCCTCTCACTCTCACTGATCTCAAGCTCTCGCCCTATAACACACTAACTGCAAAAGTCAAAACCTACGTGATTAATAGAGAGACATAAAAAATTCACAGCAATACAAACCCATGAACTGGAAAATAATGCAGATGAGGAAGGAAGAAATAGAGAAAATTAAAGGTCATGGAAGATCAACAAGGAAGAGGAAGGAAGATGAAAAGAACAAAAAATTCGGGAGAGTGAAAAAGAAATTAACGATACTTTTGTGAATTTTTGCCTGATGATAATGGAAGTAAAAAAAAAACTAAGTTGCTGTAATTAAATTTGAGGGTAAATACTTAAATTGCCATAGCTAATTGAAATGAATGTTTAACTTGAGAGGAGTTCACAAAGGAATAAAAATATTCATGAAATATTTTAGTCCGTTATTACTAATTCTTAGTTATCTTTATCTAATAAGTAGTTTCTGTAAATTTGGTGTCGGATAGTACTAATTCATCCGCTGAAGCTTCTAATGAAAGACACATTTTTGCATTATTTTCTTTGAAATTAAAATCCTCAAGTGCTTCTTTGGTGATATACGTATGGAAAGCCAGAAGAGAGACTGGCTACAAATAGCTTGAAGGTTTTGTTTCTTAGACTTTTTCATATCTAATTTGATTATGTTATAAATGGTAATCTCTCTCTCTCACACAACTGTTTTTCTAACTTAACTCTACAACAATAGCAATAATCTTAGGAAATCAAAGAAAATAGCAAGTTCTTTTGACTGACTCAACTGAATAGTAGAAGCAAATATCTTACTTTTTTTTCTTTTTTTCTTTGGCTAATCAAATATGTTGCAACTTTATATGAGATGTCAAATAGTAGAAGCAACTTCAACTCACAAGTGACAACATCTTATCTTGATTTGATCATTCTAAGAATAATGAAGGAGTAGTGGTTTATGTTGGGGATTTGAAATGGATAGTGGAGAGGGGTAGTTGTAGTAATTATGGAGTGGATGGTTTAGTTGGGAAAATTGAAAGATTATTGTTTAAGGGTTTTCATTATAATGATAATAATAATAATAATATTAGCAAGTAGATTAAGATTTGGGTTATGGGTGTAGCTAGTTATCAAATCTATAGTTATCAAATTTGGTATTGAGACATTTATTTGGTTGTAAGAATTTTTATAGTTCCATATAGATACGATGGTGTGTTGGGTTGATTTGGTTAGAGATCCTACGTTTTTTTTCTATTTCATGAACATATTTCTATTATCAAAGTTCTTAAAATTAGAAGTTAAAGTTCTTAGTTTTATTGCTATTCTTATTTTGTTTGTAGATTTCAAGGAGTTGAGGATAACAATCGTGAGACTTTGATCAGTTTGGAGTTATCTACTAGTGTTGTGATGCTTGGAGGAGGGTGATGTCTCTGTTTCTTTTTATTACATATACTTTGTGTTTTATGATTAAGAACGATGTTCATGACTCGTTTTGCAATATGAATAAGAACGATATGTTTCTATGTTGTAAGTACGTAATGACCAACTATATGTATATGTTCTTTTATGGGATTCTTCTCTACTCGGTTTTTTTTATTCTTCACTAGTTTGTTTACGAATAGTATTCAGATGGGTTTCTGGGTCTTCTTTGATTCTATATTGTTGTCTGTCTATTGTGGGATGTCGAATTAGGGGAAAGTTTATTCTGCTTCTGTCTTTTACCCATGATTTTATTATGCTTCTTTGTGCTGTAGTTTCCTTTTTCTTTATTTAGAGAATCGTATTTCCTTGCTTTACTATTGGTCTAATGTAAGTCTGAATGATATGATCATCAATCCCTTATCTATTTGTTAGTTGATTTACAAACCTTTAAATTGACCGGAGTGAGGTCTTTGCGGTCTATTTGCTTTCTAACTTTTTGAGGTTATTATTTCACTAGCAAAAGTAGAGCTATTTCTTTTTTTTTTTTTTTTTTTTTTTTTTTTTTTTTTTATGTTTCTTTCCCAAAATTTATAACATATATGTGAATATGAAATATCTATAATAGAAAAGGAGTTAAATGCCATGTTTTCTTCCCTTAATAACTTATTTTCCCCCTTTTTTCAGGCTAACTTGTGATACGTAGAACACTTAAAAAATCTGTACTTGGACTTTCAAATGGGACTTTGCTTTAGTAAGGTAAGAGTCGGATAACACTGTTAATCAGCGCTGTTAATGGCTGAAGATGATGCATTTTGCCTATTAGTCGCATTACTCAAAGGTGCAGTTCATGCTCCAATGGAAGGATTGTATCTGGTAACTTCGTTCTAGATTTCTTATTTATTATGATTGACTCTATAATAGTTTGCTGTACAGAAAATTTGACAATCTAAACAAATGAATGGATATAAAAGCTATATTTTCATTCAGTTTTGTATCATTTTAGTCTCATTGAGTTTTGTATCATATATTTTCCTTCTAAACCACTTCTATGAACTGCTTAAACTTGTCCATCCATCTAGACAACTAGGTCACGTGAAAAGATCATAGCAAATGCTGCAAATTTGATTCATGTATTGAAAGGAAAGTTTTCCAATTTATTATTTAGTATTGTTATTAGCTTCTATTTATGAAAGTTTCTTCTTTTCACTCAACAAGCTAGCTAACTTACGTGTTGTTCTAAAAAACAAAAAATTCACGAGTATTGTTATGGTGTCCTGTCTTGTAATCATCCTCTTTTTTCTCTCTACTAGTTCAAAACTTGTGTAAATTTTGAATGAAAAGTTTCAAATACGAATTCTACTGTAACATTTTCCCTTTAATTAATTTTAACCGTTGGAAAGGGTTGAGGGTGAGTGCTTTAGAACTTATAATGATGAATATGATTCAATTGGTTTGGTTTAAAGTTCGTTTTACTTAGAGGAGGAAAAATTAATAGGAGAAATCTAAGTTTTAATTATGAGGGTAAAAGTCAGAAACATTTGGCCATGAAGTTCTAGTCTTTAAGTTCTCTCTCTTTGTTTTATTATGTTATTAGTCATTTGGGGATCCCTTTTCATTCATTTTGTATTTTGTAGTTTAGCTTGTAATACCTGACACTCTCCAAAAAGATGCTTTGTATGTTTATGGTTTATGATAACTAGTTACTAGTTACATGATTTGGTAGTTTTGAGTTGTGATTACTTGAAATTGTGAATGACTGATTGTTGTGCCTAATAACATTTAGATTGCAATTCATGAAGCATTTACTAAGTTACACAAAATATGAAATTCTTGGTCATTTGCTCTATGAACTGACTTGTTTTCTTTTTTGGTATTTTTCTAGAGATACTATGATGCTGCAATTGGGAAGGGTAGGCAAGTTGCAAAAACATAAGATACAAAATTTACTTGTCTTAATTTTTCTTGTGAGGTTTTGACTAGAGACAAATCCATTGTTTCTTTCCAATTGAGTTGCTATAATTTAATTTAATTTATTTCCTTACAACGTAGTGTGTATCAAATTTGCAGTCTTCGGCTGTTGGAAAGTATTCATCAAGTTTATGTGTATATATTTTAAGTTAATTAATTGTGGTGTGAGTGATTGAACTATTGACTTTTGAAATGGTAACTGGTGTCTCTTTATCCATTGAGCATTTTTGGATTGACTCATCAAGTTTATGTTATTGGATTGATTGAATATGCAATTTTTCATGCTTGATATCCATAGCATTACTTTAGATAACTACTTTTTTCACCATATGATAAAAAGTTCCATAATTTGAGATCATGTTTTATTGGAATTTTCTTATTTGTATATTTGATCCCATTGTTTAATTGAAAATTATTAATAATGTGGAATAAGAAAAATGAATGAATGTAGCTACAATGCCTCTTAGCTTGTTTGAATTATTTTGCATTTATGACCATAGCTGCACATTATAGCCCGCATACATATTTTCTTAATGAAAAGATAATATGCTTGAAGAATTAACTTCGTAAATTGAAACTTAATTCTTTATTTCTTGTGCAGTCTAATGTTGAAACTCTTGCTCTTTTCTACATTAAGGAAATACTTATTAAGGACATGTTACACAAGAATCCAGAGCATAGACCAAATGTTAGCTTTTTCTTATATTTACATTTTACAGACTTTAAGATTTTTCATATTAGACATTGGGCTAGGTAGAACAATATCTTCATATGGTAGAAGTTTGGGGTATTGTAATTAAGTATGTAATGACTAAGTACTATATGTATGGTTCAGTGATATATGCAATTTGTTAAAGTTATTAGTTCTTTGATGAAAAGTTTTGGTTGATTCAATTTTTTAATTAATATGCGTAGTTTAGCAACTTTGTGTAATCTCAAAGGCTCTACTTATATGTGTGTGAATGAACTTCAAAACAAGTTAACTATAATTATATGAATATTTTAAATTGTACAAATTTTCATTTGAAAGAAAACAAAAGGCTAGACATGCAAAATGTGTCAAGAATAAACATATTCTTGACGTTTATAAACTGTCAAGTATAATTTTACTTGACTCGTAAAAACTGTTAAACAAAAACCTTCTTATTCTTGACACTGGATTACTTGATGTGTAAAAGCATCAAGTAATCTCAAATACTTGACGTTTTTTACCTGTCAACTAAACTGGCTTTACTTGACGCTTAAAAACGGTCAAGTAAACCTCCCTTATTCTTGACACTGGATTACTTGACGCATTGAAAAGCGTCAAATAAACAGATACTTGACAATTTTGAAGCGTCAAGTAAAGCCAGTTTTGTAGTAATGGAACAACATTATCTCATACGCCCAAATCTAAAAATGAAACAACAACGATAACAAAAGAATAACAAGCACAAAATTAATGACTACTGGAAAAACATGAAAAACCACAATATTACTAACTTGGAAAGTGAAGGGAAACCCATACAGACTACACGACTTCAGTGACTTGGTATTCACAGGTTTCTTCTTACACAACGCTACTTTTCCATTAAGTGCCCTTTTCAAGCTAGCAAGGGTCTTAACCCATATCAACTCACCTTAGTCGTAGTTGATGAATGAGGCCTAACATGGTCCAATCCATGCGTTGCCTCCTCTCCTTACCCATCCTTGTTAGCTTGATGAAATAGATTACAAGCATCTTCACCACATCCTCGTCACTCTCAAAATGAAGGTTTGTTTAATCGTTGTCTAACTCAGACCCATCCATGTTTGTCCTATCTCCCAAATATAATCGTCTTAATATAAAAGATTTTTCCTATACAAATTGAACCTCATGTCTCGACCTATACCTCAACTCCATTATAGTGTTAAAATCCTCCAGCCCGAAGAAGACCTTATCACCAAGTAATTTAAAACTAATTATGTTATCTCATCGCTCCTCAACGTCCCTCAATAAGATGTAATGGCATAAAGGTTCATTAAACACAAACTTGACATAATTCAAGAAATGTCTAAAGACAATTTTCCTAAACTTATAAAGCTACCGAGGTATAAACTTATTTTTTTATGTTTGAGACAATCTTCGCTAAATGCGAACATGCAACATGCTATGTTTGCAACGAAGAATTTAGAACTGCAGATTTTGGTGCAAGAGGCATCTGCAAAAAAGAAAACACCCATTATAGAAAAAAAAATCTGTTTTAAATCTTAGTGCCATCTAGAGTCAATCTCGGTTGTAAACAACATGAATTCATCATGGTACTCGATCCAAGAGCACTAGGATGCCACAAGATAAGAGTTTTATATGCATTATGTAATGTATCTCGACTCAATCGTCAGGCGAAATTGTCCCTGCGATTACCACACAAAATGCATATGAAACGCAATAGATCTCGGAACTCATTCAACAAATCTCGGGGAAATGTTGTCAATCTTGATCGAGATTCTTTATCTACACGAGCCTAAATTGATAAAAAAATTCAAAATTCATCAAACGAAACCACCTACATTAACTTAAAATCTAATTCTACATCCAACTACAATAGAAAACCAACTACATTTTTTTCATTCACCTCAAATTTCACATAAAACACTACAACAAAACTTAAAATCCAGCCCTAAACTATGAAATAGTTCTACCTTTACAAAATTTAAGCTTAAGAACGACTTCTTGAAATTTGAACGTGTAAAGATCAGTCAAATCTCTTTCATTTTGGGAGACAACACGTTTTGTCTTGGCCAAAATGAGCATAGGGTTTATGGTTTACGAATACCAAACATTTAGGCTTCCAAAGGTATTTTGGTCATTTAAGAATACCCTTTATATTGAAATTTAAAAACAAAATTCAAAATTTTAGTGTCAAGTTTAGTCGAGATGGATCGAGAAATGATGTTTGAAAACTGAGAAGGTTAAATGCCCTTTAGCTATATCACTAGAATTTAACTACAAGAATAATTAGAGTAGGTAAAAGACAAATAACATAGTGCAACAAATAACTCAGTGCACTTTGGTAACCCAGTTCGGCAAATACGGCCTACATCTGAAGAGCATCTTTGATCAGATAATAAATATTATTGAGATTCATCATATGTAACTTATCTCACTAGTTACATTAAATTGTTATAGCCATAACGAAAAGTAAACTCAGGCTCCCCGTGAAGGTAATACGAATCTCTTCTAAGACTAATCCAAGCTCCCTCTAGCTTAGTGAATTGATCCCTCAATTCAGTGGTTTTCATACATATTTCTTATCTTCTCATAATTCAAACAACAATTATTCTTCAGAGTCAAAATAAGATGTTATGCAATAACCATTGTACCTTCAACTCTATTTGCTGGAGCGAACGAGTTCGTGTATAGATCTTTCAACTATACGATTTTATCGTCAATTCCAAAAACCACCTATCTTCGCATATATATAACCCTAAATATCTTATGCAAATAACTTCTTCCATATTAGAAGGAAACAACCTCATACCAAGATTTCTAAATAATATGAAAAGTTGGTAGTTTAATAATATTGCTTTATCTTTCAATAAAAAGAATTCTTTAATAAATACTATAAGATATTTGACAAAACATCCTAACAAACTCCCCCTTTTTGTCAAATATATTTGAATTCTTTTTATGATCAATCAAAGCCACAACAACAGAAACGATCAGCGGATATAAATAAACATCCTAGTATAAGCATGTACTAACCAAGTCATTAGTGACGCGAGAAGCCAAACATAAAGCCAAGCCAGAAGCAACAGACAATAGGAGTTAACTCAAGCCAAGCCAGAAGCCACAAACAATAGGAGTTAACTCACTTCTTTTGAATTTTTCATATTTCATTCATTATCAACAAAATATCACAGGCTACATGTAGACAAAAGTCACACATCCTTCAGAACCAATCAACAACCAGAAGTACCCAACAAAAAAACAACCAAAAGATACAAACACTCTATTGGTGCCCCAAAACACGCTACACCCCAAAAACGCCTTTCACCCAAATTTCACCCCAAAAACTCTCCCTCTTTGAGCACAAAAAGGAATTCAAGAAGACGAAGAAGAAAGCGACTTCAAATAGCGGATGAGCACATCAATTTCCACCTTCCTATCTGTTAGTAGTGAAATAGACGTTCTCAACGCCCGAGATTCAGCAGATAGAGAATTTAAAATTTTGAAAAATGTCACCAGCAGCCATACCAACACCAACAGAGAAGGCAAGAACATTGTCAGACTCGAAAGGATTAGCAGAGCGGGTGGAGCGAACATTGTGTTCATTATTCGGAACATGGAAGCCTTGAAACAATCTGTAGCTCAGTGATAGCGTGTGGGGACGAGGGCCAGGTGCATCAGTATCACTCAAAATATCAACGTAGGTGTATAATCAGACTAGAAAAGAAGCGAGGCAGAGCAAGTAGAACCTTTACACCAAAAGTACCAGCATGATGTAAAAGCTGATTGTAAAAGAACAAACTAGCATCAACAGTAGATCATGTACCAATCCAAAACAAGATTGCAGCAAGAGCAACAGATACACTGGAGGCATGAGAGGAAGGAAACCAAGGAGGCAGCAGGAATACCAGTCAAGGGCCAAAAAGTAAGAGTGCCACCAGTCAACACAGAAGCCAATACCTCCGTGGAAGGAGTGTTCATTGCATTATCCAAAGGAGTTTGCAAGTCAAGAAATGCATTGATAACCGATGGAGAGATCACAACCTGACGGCCAATCACATGGATTGTCTGATAATCAGGGCTACTAGGATCATCAAAATCCGAAGGTAGATTTACAATAACTTCTCGAATGAGTCTTGGATAGAATGGACCAACGTTCAGAATGGTACGAGAGAGGCCAGACTGACTAATCAACTCATAATGGCAACAGACGACTAATACTTATCAGAAACATTCACTTCATCAGCCAATCGTCGTTGTACGACATACTTCCACCTCTGGGCATTCTCCTCATTATGAAAAGAGATGCCATCAATGGGAACATAAGAAATATTGCGAGGAAGCCTTCGTCTACCGGTCTTGATGGTGACACCCCGAGGCTCGCGTGAAGTTTTGGACTCAGGTGGAGATGGATGGACAGAGGTCCCCGTGGCAGAAGGAGGCGGAACAGATTCATGACCCAAGGATGAGGAAGGGGCAGAAGAGCGGAGTGGAATATCATGAGAAGAGGAGACAAGAGGAATGTGGATCGATAGAGGAGTCGAGGGATACTACTGATGCAGTGTATCTGAGTGACTACTAGTAGAATTAGATAGACACTGGGAAGAGCCCGAAGGCACAGACCCCTTTCCCTTCGAAGATGAAGGAATCGGTCCCTTGCCACGATTCTTGGACACAAAAGGAGTGGAGCCAACATGGGAGTGCAATAACTCGGCCAAAGAAACATCATCGTGTGAAACATATACAGAAGTCAAATCAGAAGACAAGGGAGACACACTAGGAATCTCAACAGGAATGGAGGTAGAACTATAAGAACTAAGGTTTTGAGAAATTTTACCTCCATCAGCAAGACGAACATACAGACGCCGTGAGGGAACACTCTTAAACCATTTACCATTCGTTCGTACCCCGTGCATGTTGAAACGTACAGTAGGATCGTACAGATTAACAGAGGGTTCTTGATAATAACTGCGACGAGTACTCACCATGATGATCAAGAAGCAAAAAGATGAAATAGAGGATTTCTTGAAAGCGTTAGAACTTCTTTCCAAAGGCAACATGTTCCCCCCGTTCTTCGCACTTGAAATAAATAAAAGACTGCAAAATAAATGTTCTTGGGCCAATACATGTGGGCTTGAATACACATAAAAGAGGCCCAGAAAAAATAATACCATTAGGGATTGTCAATTTAGCTGACGACAAACACCCAGTTCAACTTGTAAATGTTCAAAAGAGGCTGTATCAAGAGGCTTGGTGAAGATATCTGCTAGCTGGAGATCGGACCGAACATGATTTTTTGAAATATCAATGGCACTCATGTTACCACAGTAAAGAATCATTGTGTCTTCAACAAGCTCACAGATAAAATGGTGACAAATATCAATATGCTTGGTTCGACTATGCTGTACAAGATTCTTTGAAATATCAATGGCACTCATGTTACCACAGTAAAGAATCATTGTTTCTTGAGACAAACCATACTCTCCGATCATTTGTTTCATCCAGATGAGCTGAGAACATGCACTGCCGGCCGCAATATATTTGTCCTCGAAAGTGGATAGGGAGACAGAGTTTTGCTTCTTATTGAACCAAGAGATCAAGTTGTTCCCCAAGAAAACACAACCATCTGACGTAGACTTCCAATCATCAGAAATCAGCATCACAATATCCGACAAGAGACGAGTTGGTATCAAAGGAGTAAAAAATACCATAATCATGAGTTCCATGAATATATTTTAGAATCATTTTAGCAGCTTGAAGATGAGAGTTACGAGGATCAAATTGAAACCGAGCACAAACTCCAACAGAATAAGAAAAATTAGGTCGACTGGCCGTAAGATACAATACACTTCCAATCATACTTCTGTATAACTTCAGATCTACAAATTCTGATGGACAACCTTTAGTGAGTTTTACATGCGTAGTAGCTGGTGTGCTTTTGGATTGAGAGGACTCAAGGCCAAACTTCTTAACCATATTCTTAGCATACTTCGCTTGAGAAATAAAAATACCATTTCAGTCTTACTTGATTTGCAACCCAAGAAAAAAGGATAATTCCCCCACCATGCTCATCTCAAATTCGGACTGCATAACAGTGATAAAGCTATTCTGTAAAGACCCAACTTTTTGAATTAAGCTGAAGTCATTACTTTAACACGAGACTTATCCTTTAAACATAAGACTTTATTATTTAAATAAAAAAAATTTCAACAACATCAAAGAGTCTTTATTCGGGCCCTATTTCAAACAAAATTTGAAAAGTTTAAAAGTATAGTTAATAAAGAAAGTTTAAGAAAATAATAGTCGTTCAATCAAGAAACCCAAACCAGTCTCAAATACTAAGGAAAAACAAAAAATATAAAGCGGAACCAATTTGAAGGACATTTCCCCTATGGCAATCACGTCTCCTTCTTGTCTCTCGTCAGTCTGCCTCTCGTGTTACCTTTGCTTGAAAAGTTAAACATAAAAGGGTGAGTATAAACATACCCAGTAAGAGACCCACTACTGGTCCCGTAAGGGAAAAAATAAAACTGTTAACTTCCTATTTGGGGTACCCTGCCTTTTTAACAGTCTTGTGATTCTGTAGGAATACACATAATCAGTCTAATGCCCTAAAGGACGCATGTATCAGTCTAGTGCTCTGCAGGAAGCACATGTCAGTCTAGTGCTCCCAAAGGATGCACAACATGTGGTGATCTCGTGGGACACCTGCAAGGCACACTACCCAATAGACAAAGCTAACAATTTCTATTTCCCCTTAGCCCGTTCTAAACATTTAATTAGTCCATTCATAATACAGTCCAACTACCTCATCATATAATCATTCCAGTTTAACACACTTAAAGTCAATCTACTCAATTCCATCACAATATCAGTTGATAGTATAACAACACATAAGGCAATCAAGCTATATATACATAACACCCTTCTCAGTTCGCAAGTGCCCTGTCCATACTTTAATATACCAATCACCCAATCTAGACAATAGTCAACATGTTCACATCCATATATCAGACAACCATACTCTACATTTGTCATCATATCTACACCTATTTATATGTCAGTCAACCATTGACGAGGCGAGTTTTGACATGCAAAAAAGATTATGCAAAGAGTAGGTAAGATCGTTATCAATGAAGGGTACTCACCTAAACGCCTTGACCAAAATTTATTTATAGTTACCCTTGATTTTACCGTAGATAGAAGCGAGCAAGGGTGTCGAACCCAAGGGAGTGATGGATTTTTCCTTGAATGAAATGCTTGGAAATATAGAGATTAGTAACAAAAGGAAGATAAAAGTATTGAAAACAAATTGGGGAAAATTGTAGGAGGGAATGAGAAGGGGAGTTTGGTATGCAAAACAATTCACAAAAAAAGAAAGAGATACTAGATATTGAATTCCAAGATAGTAAGTGAGGAATGGGGTTAGGCTTAATTCAAATCTTATCATTGAATCAAAGAAGGTAAGGAAATTGAATTATGCATAGCTTTAAAGAGATTTTGATTCAAGATTTCCTTGCAAGATCAAATTGCTTGATCTTGGAAGGAATTCTTGAATCAAATAAAAAAAGAGTAAAGAATTTCAAGGGCTTAGTTTGATCATTGCAATTCTAACTAAACCCATTGTTCTTTTCTTTAAAGAAAACACAAGATGGATCAACAACTTTATATTCAAGGAATCAAAGAGAAATTAATTTGTGCACATAAAAGAATAATATTCAATTTAATTCCAAGAATCATCAAGATCAATTGAAATCCAAAAGAGGCATTACACAATTCTAAAATTGGGAGAGATAAAATGAAGAATCATGGAACTTTTGTATATAAGCAAGCAAATCAACTAATCTTGCATCAATTGAAATACTAGGGGTAAATTGCTTACAACATTGAATCAACAATTCATAAAATCAAGAATCAAGATTACAAAATTCAATAAAATTGAATTAAACATCCAACTCTTGATGCAATCTATTATTGATTCTAACAAAAATTACATGGAAATCAAAGACTAATCAAACACTAATTATTAAGAAAAATCTAATTAATCAAATTCTCCAAGATTGGAAATGCCTAAGCCCAATTTACCTCAAAAGATTAGCCTTCCATCTTCAATATTTCTGGAAAAATGGTTGAAGATCAAAATTATAGAGAGAGGGTAGAGAAATTGGAATTTGGAGGGAATTGAGAGTAATCTTGGAGGGTATTGTGAATTGTATATCTTTGAAAATGTGAAATTAGGGTATTTATAGTGAAAATGAGGGGGATTATAGCAAATGGGCCCAAAATTACATTCTGAAGCCCATTCCCACTTAAAATGCACGGAAAAAATGGAGAATTTTCAAAAATTTGGCAAATAATTAAGATTTGCCATTGAAAATGGAGGAAAAAAAATTGTTTGCATTAGGTGGGAGTCGAACTCGGGTGGCTAAGGGGCGCGCGTGAGGAGATCGTGCCACGTGTCAAGCGGAGACAGGCTGAGATGGGATGACACGGATTGAAGGTTCAAATGAGGTGATTAATTCGTGCGTTCTTTTGGGATCGAACTCGTGACCTATTGGACGCGCGCGGATGCCTTAAACGACGTCGTTTTCGTCTTTAAAAATCAGGATAAAAATTTGTGTCTGGTGCGGTTCGAACTCGTAACCTTGAGGCTGGACGCACACGACTGAGGGGCTGCCACGTGTCAATCTTCTTGAATATTTACGAAAAATGCCCCTCATGATTAATTTGCCCGTTCTCCTTCGTTTGAACTCCGATTTTGGTGATTTTCGTGTCATTGGGTTCGTATCGGAGTCTACTTCATATTCTGCATAAAAGTATAGAAATAATGAAAATTTGTATAAAGAATGCGAGAATAGGCTATCTTTAAAGGGTTCAATATTTGTCCCAACAACCATATTATACATTTATCATCATGTCTACTTCTATATATACCAGTCAACCATATTATACATTTATCATCATGTCTCCTTGTATATATACCAGTCAACCATACTCAGTTCAGAGGTATCCATACAGTCAACACATTTCAAGTCTATTAAAGAGTCCAGTAGTAGAAATCCCTTACCTTATCTATAATTAAGCTCCTTTACCCCACAAAAGTTCAACAAAGTAACCTAGACATAAGTAAACAAAAAGCCAGTTAATTTTGCAATTAACTTCATCCATCGAATTCACCCCAAATGTGAATTTGACAACTTAACCAAGCCGATGGAAAATCGAATTCCACCTCAACCTTTTGGAAATTCTAAGATTCGCTCACTGATTCAATGTGTACCTTCAACAATTAAGCATTTTGCCAAAAAAATTAAATCCAACGATAGTATTCAACAATAGCCAATAAACCAACAAAACCCACAATTTGTTCTTACCCAAGCATGAACCCAATGGTTCACGACAAGGAAGAAGCGGCAATGGTGTACGAGAGAAAACGAACGAGAGCGTGTAATTGATCTGAACGTGGTCAAATTCCAATCCTCAGTTGGAAAGGAAAACGTGCGCGGCTGCCTCACGCATGAAGACAAACGCAGACGACGACACTCTGACTTCAGCTTCGATGGACGAACGGCTCAACTGTAGAGAGTCGTGCGCGGCGACGGCTTAGCAAACAGGAAGAGGGACACGGTTCATAGGCTATATTTAACGATCGAAGATCAAACGCGGAAGAGGAACGAATAGTCGATGACTTAGATTGGGCTTTGATCGGACGTGAATTGCCCGTAACGCAGCTGCTCGAGATGCGGCTGTTGAAGACGGACGAAGCGGGACCGATGGTGAGTCTAGGGTGACAGTGAGGCTAGGGCAAGAGAGAGGAAGAAGAAAGAAGAAGAAAGGGGGTTTTGCACGCATGAAGAAGGAAGGGATTTTCTTTTTTCTTTTTAATAATAATAATAATATTAATAATAATAATAATAATAATAATAATAAATTATAATAACTATTATTATTAATACTTTATTTATTAAATCCCTATTTCTTTTCTTTTCCCACAATTCTATAGTATAACAACACCCAAAAATTTAAAATCTTTAAATAATAAGGTAATTTGATTAAAAATAAAATACCTTAAAATCTGGGGTGTGACATATTCACATTGTCAGCAGGAAAACCACCAAAAATAATATTATCAACATATATCTGAGCTACAATGATGTCCTTATCCTTCCGATGTATGAATAAGCTTCTGCTGATTCGCCTCGAACATATCCCTAGCGATGTAAATAATCAGTAAGTCTTTCATACCAGGCTCGAGGAGCCTGCTTGAGGCCATACAAAGCTTTATGCAGTCTGTACACATGTTGTGGAAATACTGGATCGATGAAACCCTTGGGGTAAGCAACATAAACTTCCTCATTCAAGTACCCATTTAAGAAAGCACTTTTGACATCCATCTGGTACGATTTAATCTTTTGAATATAGGCAATGCTAAGCAACAAGCGTATAGCTTCAAGTCGGGCAATAGGAGCAAAGGTTTCATCAAATTCTACTCCTTCAATTTGAGTGTACCCTTGAGCAACTAAATGTGCCTTGTTATGAGTAACATATCCTTGTTCATCCATCTTGTTTTTAAATATCCACTTTGTCTCGATAATGTTAACATTCTCTGGTTTGGGCACCAGAGACCAGACATTATTGCGTTGAAATTGAAGAAGTTCTTCTTGCATTACACTAATCTAGAATTCATCTTGTAGAGCTTCTGTAACTGATCCTGGTTCAATGGATGAAGTATAACAGACATTAGCAATTAGTTTTGCATAATCAATACGATATTTCTTTATGGTTGTGACTCCACTTTGTACATCACCAATGATACAACTTGGAGGATGATTCTTAGTCACACGAGATGATGGAACTATCAATCGAGCAGACGTTCCTTGAGTGGACTATGAGTTATTTATATTGTCATGACCGTCAGGCATAGCATGAGGAACAACATCAACACCTTGTAGCACACTAGTAGGTAATTTAGTGTTTTGTATTACTTCATCATCTTCATCATCCCAACCTTTGAGGGAAAACTTCTCATAATCATCACAACAATATTTATAGTTTCCATTACTGTTTGAGTCCTATTTTTGAATACTCGGTAAGCTCGACATTTGGTGAGTAACCAAGAAAGATCCCTCTATCAGACTTTACATCCAGTTTTCTATGATATTTTCTATCTGCAAGAATGAAACAGACATTGCCAAAAATGTAAAAATATTTTACATTAGTTTTCTTACCTTTCCATAATTCATACATCGTCACAGAGGCTCAAGTATGAATTGTCACTCGATTATGAATGTGACAGGCAGTGTGCATAGCTTCAGCCCAGAAACGTAATGATAGATCCTTAGCATGAAACATTACTCTGGCCATCTCTTGTAGAGTTCGATTCTTTCTTTCGACAACCCCATTTTGTTGTGGGGTTAAAGAGGCTGAGTATTCATGACTAATCCCTTCACTTTCACAGAAGGAGTCAAGCTCTTCATTTTTGAATTATTTTCCATGATCACTTCGTAACCTTATTATGTTTTGCCCTTGTTCTCGTTGTAGATTTCGACATAAATTTATGCACACTTTAGCTGTTTCAGATTTACTTCTCAAGAATCTGACCCAAGTAAAGCGGGAGTAATCATCCACGCAAACAAACACATATCTCTTCTTCCCTAAGATTTTAGCTTGCATTGGACCCATAAGATCCATATGCAGAAGTTCAAGTACTCTGTTAGTATAACACTCACTAACAATTTTATGCGTAGATTAGATTTGTTTTCCTCGTTGACAATCTCCCCAAAATAATTGGCTTTTTACATTAAGTGTTGGTATTCACAAAATTGCATCATGTTTAAGAGCTTTTTTTAACGTAACAAGACTGATGTGACTGAGTTTATTATGCCACTGTTGAGTTAGATATTCTCTTTAGAGATGACAAGAATCAGTTTGGTTTAAACTCCAATGATAACAATTATCAGTCTGACGAATTCCTCGCATAATCTCAATATTGTGATCATCAGTTACCACACAATTTTCTTTACAAAAATTTACAGTGTACCTTTGATCACATAACTGACTTATACTGATTAGGTTTGTAGTGAGACCTTCAACATACCGTACATCATTTAGTTTCAGTAGATGTTGTCCTGTGATGTCTCCCTTAACTAGAATCCTTCCTCTAGCACTAAAGGTCACATGTCATGAAGAGCATTAAATTAAGTTAGAGAAATAGGAACGATTTCCTGTCATATGTCTTGAACATCAAAGTGAATGCTATATTTCCCTCTCTGAATGTTGTTTAATCTTCCAAATTTTTTTAATATTTTTGAGACTTTGACTTCTATGAAGAATGTTCTGTTTAGGATGCCCAGGTCTTAAATCTGACGCCACTCTTCATCTATGTTCATCCATCATTCTGTAACAGAATGGTCTGATATGTCCCCTTTTTCCCCAAAAATGACACATCCATATCTGCGATGCGAGTGAGGATTTACTATATTATTGAGTTCTAAAATTTCCCCCTGCATTCTTATTACGGGATGGCACAAACACAATTTTACTTTCTCGTGTATTCAGATTTGAAGCCACATTATAGCCTAGGCCTTGCTTAGTTGACCCAGTTCTTCCAATGGACAAAATTTGATTCAAACATCCAGTTCTTGAATTCAGGATTTTTACAGATTTCTCTAGTTGCTCATGTTCCTTCTAAACTTCTTTCAATTTAAGTTTCAGGGAGGATATGACTGTCAGAAGTCTTTGATTCTCTTCCATTAAACTTTGAATCTTTTATTTCTGAATAGCTCGGGCTGACGTATCTTCTTCCCACTGTAATAACATTTTATTATATGTCAGATTTTCATCAGTCTGACAATTGGAATCCTCATCAGTTTGACAGTCAGAATCTCCTTCACCATTTGAAGCGATACTGATAAAGACACATGCAAACTCTTCCTCTTAAGCTATTCCATCAAATTCTTCATCAGATAAGGTAGCACCAAAACTTTTCTTTTGTTTCCTCAAATAGGTTGGGCATTCAGCCTGATAATGACCATGACCTCCACACTCTCTACATTTGAATGACCTATTGCTTCTGGTGTTTGGTCAATCATACTCTCTGATATTTGGTCAATCAAATTCTCTCCTAAAATTGTTTTGAAACCGATCGTTTGACCCATGGTTGTTACAACTGCTGATTTTCTTGATCACATTGGAGAACTGCTTTGTGAGCATGACAATCGACCCATTTACTTGATCATTAGGTGATTTTCCTTTCTCAAAGGATTCATCTTCTTGAATAGATTAAAAAGCCACACCTTTCCCTTTACTTTCTTCTTTGTCTGCTAAAGTAATCTCAAATGTGCGTAAGGATCCAAAAAATTCATCAAGCGAGAGAGTGGTGACATCATGTGCCTCTTCAATAGCTATGACCTTCATTTCAAATCTTTTGGAAAGAGATCGTAAAACTTTTCTAATCAGCTTTGCCTCTGGAATTCCTTCACTAAGATTGAAAGAGTCATTGGCAATTTCCAGAACCCGTACATTGTATTTAGTTATAGTTTCTTCTTCCATCATTCTTAGTGATTCAAACTTAGTTGTCAACAGCAGTAGACGCGAGGTCTTTACTTGAGAGGTTCTCTCAAATGCGACTTTAAGTGCTTTCCGCTCTTTTGTTGTAACACTAGAGTTGATTAATTTGAACACGTTCAGATCAACCCCATTATATATGACGTTGAGAGCACGTGAATTTCCCAAGGACTCCTGCTCTTCTGCATTAGTCTAGTCTTCCTTTGGTTTTGGAATAGATATACCATCTACAGTAATCATAGGTGGTTTCCATCCAACTTTAACTGCTTCCAGGCCTTTGCATCCAGAGACTTTAGGAATGAGGTCATACGAGTCTTCCAATATGAATAATTTTTTCCATCCAATATGGGTGGTCTTGTAGTTGATCCACCTTTGCTTGGTGTCTCCATTTATATCGAACCCGCTCTTATACCAATTGAAAAGTGAGAAGGTTAAATGCCCTTTAGCTATATCACAAGAATTTAACTACAAGAATAACTATAGTAAGTAGAAGACAAATAACACAGTGTACTTTGGTAACCCAGTTCGACAAATATGGTCTACATTTAGGGAGCATCTTTGCTCATATAAGAAATATTATTGAGATTCATCATATGTAACTTATCTCATTAGTTACATTAAATAGTTATAGTCATAACTGAAAGTAAACTCAGGCTCCCCCTAAAGGTAATACGAATCCCTTCTAAGACTGATCCAGGCTCCCCCTGGCTTAGTGAATTGATCCCTTAATTCAGTGGTCTTCATACATATTTCTCATCTTCTCATAATTCAAACAGCAATTATTCTTCAGAGTCAAAATAAGATGTTATGTAATAACCATTGTACCTTCAACTCTATTTGCTGGAGCGGACGAGTTCGTGTATATATCTTTCAACTATACGATTTCTTCGTAAGTTCGAAAAACCACCTATCTTCGCATATATATAACCCTAGATATCTTATGCAAATAACTTCTTCCATATTAGAAGGAAACAACCTTATACCAAGATTTCCACATAATAGGAAAAGTTGGTTGTTTAATAATATTGCTTTATCTTTCAAGAAAAAGAATTCTTTAATAAATACTATAAGATATTTGACAAAATATCCTAACAATGTTGAATGATTTTTTAAAATTCGAGAGGAATCCCGGTGTTGAGGTCAACTGAAATTAACCAAGAAAAATAAATTTAAAAGTTTTTTTAAAAGTGTGCTACTTTTGAAATATAAAACAAAAAGTGTTCTACTTTTGCCAATTTTTCCTTAATTAGTCTATCTAATTGATTTAGTTACTTTAACCAAACTACTTTGCAAATAGTCAAATAACATTTTTAAAAAGGTGGTTAATCAAAAAATTAAAAATTAGTCAAGTTAATAAAAAGAAATAATCTAACAATTGAATTTATTTTTAAATAAGACTGAACAAAAACAGGTACCATTAGCAATAACAAGTGACATATAATTATATGTTAGTCAACAAGAGGCAACATGTTAGATTAGCTTATGAATATATAGATAATAATAAACATTGCTCTAACCAATCTAGAATGAAATTAATGGAGGGATTAGTTAAGCGCTTGACAATTAAATATTCAACTTTAACTTTTCCCTAAATCTTAAATGCAATTAAGCCAAATTTGAATTCACATTCTTCTCATCAACTGACTTTGTATCAATCAATAACTTAGAATGATTTTATAAGCTTTTATCACTTAAGTATAAACAAATACTGACATAAATCAAGTTATGTGAATTTGATAATGGAGAATATACTAAATACGAAGATTCCAGAATAGCTCAAGCTAAGTCTTTATTATTGATCATCACAACTTTCATTGCTTTGTTTATTTTCATTCAATTTAAATTACTGCAACCAAAATCCAATCTCAAACCACCCTCTCAGTGACATTGGACTATGGACAGTTTATTAAAGAAACACAACAGTTCCCTAAATTCGACCTATGGTACCACTACTCTATAGAATTAGGTAAAAATGAAGTTTTGTGTTGTCGAGTGGGCGACAAACTTCCACGAACCAATCATCTTAATCTTTTCATGAAACATTTTTTATTTCTCTTCAAACTACTATATATTTGTATACACAACTTTTCTTACTAACTTTGTGCATGTTTTTTTCTTCTAACCCAACTTCTTTTTTCCACTAGTTTTTCTCTTTTCACACATTTTTCTATCTCCAAATAAAAAACTCCACACGCCATGTTTTGGAAAAATCACACAAAGACTTATTTATATAATATAAAAGTGGCAAATACATCTTAAAAGTAAGATTTTCTTATCACTATTTTTGTTAAATAGAACTCTAGTTAAAATTATGCACATAACCAAATCTCATAAAACATACATTCTCGTATATATAACTTTTAAAATATTCGATCTAGAGCGGTTAACCTAGCATGTCTAATTACATCTCTCACAAATCTCACTCTTATTGTTACCAAAATACATAAACAAGTTTGGTTGATGATTTGAACAAAGTTCAATAATCAAAAACATAAGAAAAGAATTTGTACCTATTTAATTTCAAAATAAATTATGTTACATTTATAAAATAAAAAAATGTAAGTAATTGATTTAATAAGTCAGACATGAAAGGTAAAGGTAAGAATTGATTGAAATGATGAAAAGAAAACACATACAATAAGTTAAAACAAATCAATGATGACAATTCCCATATGAGGCTAAAGAGAACATGGGTGTGATTAAAATGTGTTCAAAAGATAATCAATCAAAAGCATAATTCCTATCCAATCAAGAGAAGAGCTCATGCTTCTTCTTTAAATCCCAAGACAAGACATAAGAACATGAAAGTGAATTGAAATTGGGGTCGATTAGAGAGGCAAATGCCTCAAAATATATAATATATTTTGTCCATCGTAATATGAGAATTGCCAATTTGACAATGACTAGAGAGCTTATAGTTTGGTTCCATGTAGGCCAAATAATACCAAGCTTGTTCATATGTTTTGGAGTATGTACTTTCGGTGGGGATTGACCATATGATATGACCCTCTTTCTTTTGAGAAAAAAGAAATATATTCAAAGGAATTATTGACAATAGTCGAAGGTTAACCAAAAAAATTTCTCAAACACAATAAATATTTTTTAAAAATATTTTCTCGTTTGAATATTCTTAAGATATTTACTACAATTAATTATATTTATTATTCTTTTAATGTTGTTTTGTTTTCTATTTCTAATTAGTGAGTTCACTCTCTCTGTCGTATAAAAGGTGAAATAGATGATAGTTAATTGACTTGGGTAATAACAAAGTCATTTTAAAGGAGAACTTTAATACAAATCTCATTTTTCTTTATCGATTAATTCTTAAATTTTTCAATATGAGCATATCAGTAATTAAGAATTCGTAAGATCTTATTCACCTAACCAAGGTCAAGTTTGAAAGGATTGTTGCATCATCAAAATAGCAGTGTTAGATGTAACTATCAATTCATGAGTAAGGCATATATATATATTTTTTCTAAGCACCCTTATTACATCAATCCATAAATTATAGACTTTCTAACCATATCTTATTTTAATGTTGTTTTAACCTTAACTAATGTAATTATGTTGCTTAATTCAAAATTTTTTATTTTTCTTATTAAGAAGTCGACAGATAACAAAAAAAAAAGAAAAATAAATCATAAAACAATAAAGAATCGATACATAAATTTAACTATATGAGAGAATAATGCCTTTCAAATTATAAAATTTATATAGTACACTTATCTAAATCTTAATCTTAAGATAAAAAAATCATAAAAACCTTAAATAATACAAAAAATATGAATTGATCTAAAAATTAATTTCAACATCAATTTCTTTCATATGAAAAAGTATAAGCCACATTAGAAGAAACGCCTCCACCAAACAAGTTTTATAATGAGTGTAAGTTATGGTTTTGGATCTAACATTTTCATATTGTTTTTCCTTATAGGTTGAAAATGTATGAAAAGACAAATTTTTGTGTGGACGTTGAGTCTATTTTATAACCGAATTTAGAGTGTGTACAATATAATAACGAACCCAACACCGGTAGTTTGCATTATTGAAAGAAAGAAGTTAGTAGACAACAAACCCTACATTATAAGACAACCTACATGGTAGGACCTATACGTATATATCCCTTTTCCTTATTTGTGGGTTTCATTTCAATTTTTTTATACTAAATAAAATGATATTAAAAGATATCGTCCCTTTTTTTATATTATATGTTAAAATGTTTCTCTATTCACAAAAAAAAAAAGCTCAACATTCACGTTAATTGACGTGAATTTTCATCTTAGAGGTGAGAGGTTCGAATTTCTCAATCCAATCCCTAATATTGTTTTTGTAAAAAAAACATTTCAATTTTTAATTGACGTATTATATTGTTCTTATAACTACCAGTTGGATATTTTATTAAAAAAAAACTAAAAAATTCTTGAATACTAAAATACTAGAAGAATGAGATTTAATTGAGTAGATTCAACTCAATTAAGTTAAATAATTTGGAAAATATTTCAATTTTATATTTATATAATTTTTGTGAGTTTTGAGTTGCTAGCCTATAATAGAAACTTATTTCTTTCCTGTGAGTCTCATGCCAATTTGAAATGTTCTTTCATTTTTTTTTTCTTTATTTTGAGTTGAGTTGAAAATAAATATTTTGATAGTTATCGAGTAGTTTGAAATTATAGTTATGCTAGAGTTTAGTCATTGTATCCAATTGTGACGATCATTATAATTTTCTTCTACCGTGTGCAAAGTAAATAATTGTCCGTAGGACAACACTTATAAAAAGCATGTCATTGGCTATTATTAACATTTCTACAAGATCTTTAGGTTTTTAGTTATTTTAATTTCTAAGCCTTATTAGATGCTATCGACTTACTTTTAAGTTTGAATATTATTTTTGTATAGATGGTGTGTATTATAATTACTATATTAATCAGTCGATGTGTAATCAATTTGTTAATATTAATCAACTTTTATATATCATTTCTCAACACTAACCAGACATATTTATTACATGAATGACAACTACTTTTAAGTTATATTACCAAAGATAATCTTAGATTTATATGTACAATATGTGTATTTAAACTATAACAATATACAATAATTTCATAAAAATTAACAATCTTGTTCAAATCACTCTCAAATGTATACATTGTGTAGATTTTGATCAACTTTGAAAATCTGTAGTGATTTTATAGAATAATATAAAGAATATACTTAACCGTACCTATATGAACAGTGCCTGAAAAGGGAGAAGTAAGATGGATTTGTTAATTTAAAGTGGTCTATTATTTTTTATGAAGAGTATGTGATTCATATTGAGAGAAATAAAAAAGAAGACAAATTTCCGTTAGGTTAGCAAATTTATGTCTGGAAACAGTGGGAAAAGACAGCTTAAGAATCAAACTTGTTTTAAATCTTTAGGAAAACAATTGGAAATTTCTTCACATCGCCATCATATATATTGTATTTGGACTTAATAAAAACATACAGAAACAATGAACCCTAAGTATGAGTTCAAGAAAACAAAAGATTATATTGCCTTTGCCTATCCCATATTTTGCCTTTCTTTCCTTAATGCACAACTGCCGACACACGTGTTTATCCATTTTTAGTTCATCACTACCGACATTTCCTTTTGTTAATCAAATTTACATACATCCCATCTACATATTTCTTGCCAACTTTTACTTCCCTTTTCTCTCTATTTTGTTATATGTTCAAATTTGAGAGCCAAAACATATGCAAATCATGCAGATTTCAAAAGGAAAAAGTCGACTTCTAAATTGACCCAAAAAATGAATTGATTAGAAAATAATCGAGACGTGATATCTCTTCTAAGCCTTGAACATCATATAATATTTTGAAAGTCGTCAGAGTCACACACATAGCCAAAGGCGATTGTTAGAGGGATAACATATATATATATATAAACAATTCCTTTTTTCAAATCCAAAAGAGACCGTTGACCTTATGTTTATGCTTAACCGTAATTTTAGTCCGATGTCTGTTAATAAAATATTTGTTAATGGCCACAAAGTGTTAATAAAGCTCTTGCCAATACAACTTAAATGTCAACGAGAAATATTTTCATTGATGTTTATTAGCGGTCAACTAATTGAAAAATTGGGAATTCACATGTTATTTGATGAAATTGATATACTTTTGTGTAAGCAAAAAAGGTGTTTTTACAGACCTTTTTGCACGTCAAATTAAATTTAAATACTTATTGACATTTTATTACCATCTAAATATAATTTATTTAAAAATTTTAATAATTAATTTTAATTTTTACATGGAAGTTTTATTGACACATTTTTCTCCAATCGTCAATTAAATGAAAAATATGTGAATCTGTAAAGCCCAAAATCTGTAGTAGTTAGAAGTAACTTGGTCTAGGTTGTTGTAAAAGTGATGGTCTAAACTTTAGATTTTTTCAAGTCAACTTTTCTCTCACTGATCGCTTTTCTAATTATTGTGAAAGGAGAGAAACTACTAAAAAAATTAAACATAAGGAAGAAGAACATGATCTATATATCTAGACTTGATGAAGATCATACCCACTATTTTTGACTTTTGATAGTGATACAAGTACGCTTTCGTTTATAAAATTCAACTCTCTTGAATTTATAAATCGATCATGTAAGCTAATTAATACACTATGATTAAGATTGATTTTGAGATAACTAAATTTATTTTTATTAGATTGATAATTACTCAAACAAAATATTTTTAATAATTCAAAATCAATTTTGATAGTATGAAATTATATTTAATTAAAAACATGATATCAAACATCAATTAAATTGATTTTGAATCGTTAAACCATAAACATTAAAAATAATAATTTTAACCATTTCAAACCAATCCCACTCAATTAACAAATTTTCATAATTTACTAGTTATTTGATAGGAAATGTAATAATTGAATATTTGTTTAAGTTTACCAGCTTCAAGTTCAAATCAATCAATAAGTTTTTTTTTTTCATAATATATATATATATATATATTATTAATTTTCAATAATTATGCAGGGATTATTCTGTTTTACTTTAATTATAATGGAAATAAATACAAGGTTAAAATAAAAAGGGGGCAAAATCCATGCATTTAAACTTTATATTTTCATTGGTCAATATTTTCTTCTAATTAACATGATTAGATCGCAACATAACCTTTTTTTAATTAATTCAATTTGGACTAACACCGTGTGTGTGCTCCAATAGATAAGAGAGAACATGAACCTAGATTTCTTTAAAAATAAAATAAAATTATGAATCTTAATTAATACATTTTCCTTTTGGATTTAAGCAAAAAATTCACATCACTACCCAACAAAGAAAAAGTAATTACTAGGCTCCATCCTGTAATCTATTAGAAAATCTTCAAACCTAACCAGAACAAAAATTTCATGTCATTTTTTTTTAAAAAATAAACATTTTGCCCCCACACAAATGAGACCTTATGTGATTCCAAATATATATTCTTGAATCACAAGCTTCCTTTTCTAATATAACATCACATACGTTTAAGATAATCTATTCTTATCACCATCGAGCAACATAAAAATAATTATAATAAATAATTCCTTTGTCAACTCAACTTTGTTGAGACTTCTAAATCAAAAGGAAAGACAAGTCTCGCAGTTTAGAAAAGATACATGCTACCGTTACTATTGATTGAGATGAAACCTTACATTTATCTAGTATGGATATCAGAGTTAGTGAAATCTAATTAAACAATCTTTTTGTTTAAAAACAAACTTGACTTATGAATGGTGAACTTAAAAAGACATCGGATCTTAAAAAATCACGTTGAGAATCACATAATGAAAAGATGGAAAAGACCTTGTAATCTATAAAATAAATGAGAAAAGCAATGATATACTATCACTTGGCCCATGTGACCAAATAGCAAATCTTTACATTAAAGAGAAACTTGAATTATCTCACATTGAAATACTTTTGTGAAATCGTGAGTTGTTTCAGAAATTTGGGACACCATCAAGAGGGGTTTACGAATCATCGTATACTGCAATGAATAATGGCTCTTTGGTCTTGACTCCAAAGGATCATTTAGTATACATATTGAAAGGTGTAGGCATTGGATATAATGCTTTTGTCACTAGCATACAAAATAGAACTGATCGCCCATCCTTGATTGATGTTCGAAGCCTTTTATTGGCCTATGAATATGCTTGACTAGAGAAACAAAATACTATGGATCAGTCAATGTTCTTCAAGCTAAACTTGCCAATTTTTATCTTCCTTAGAATAGAAGAGGATCCAAAACACATTGAGATCGATCAAAGTTAGCTTACTAGTTGTGTTTCAATTTTCAATGTCCTTAATATTGGTCATGTTTCTATTATTTTCTGTGATAATGTTGGCGCAACATATATGGCCTGTAATCCTTTTCTTGACAATATATTGAACAAAATACATTGAGATCTATCATCACTTTATTCGCTTTGTGCCATCAAATGATCAACTAACCAATATTCTAACTAAGGCTTTTTGCTGCCATTTTTCCAGCCTTCGAACCAAGCTCATTGTCCTCACAAAGGCCCATTCGCTTGAGAGGGGAAGATGAAAGTGTGAGACCCGTACCTCAAAAAGGAAGGGAATCTCTAGGAAACTTGGAGTAATCTCAGACAATTAGGAAAACAGAAAGCAAGAGTTTTAAAGAATGTTTTGAAAAGTATTTTTGTTAAAAGATCGTGCAGGGAGTTAAACGATCGTGTAAGAAAGTTAGATTATCATATAAGAAGAAAACGATTATTTAAAAGGTTGAACGATCATAGAAGAGAATAAACGATCATGTAGAAAATCTAAACGATCACGTAGGAGGAAAAGTCAGGCCATAAATAGTTGGTTTGCATGGTCAGCTGAGTAGTAAGCCAACATGTGTAAAGTGTAAGTAGGACGTGGCAAGCTAAGAGAGGCTTAAGTGGTGACTAAGCAGATTAAAAAGATTACTATAAAAAAAGTTTGGGAAGGATTAGAGATGGTGATTGTTATTATGAGGTTTTACAAAGAGAATAGCTAAGGACCGTTGAAGTGAGAAGAAGACCGTGGGTTACTAAGGGTTCTGAACAAAAAGGGAACTTATTACAACGTGTGATTTTTCTAAAATTAAAAGTTGATTTAAAGCTTTCTTTTATCATATTTGAGGTTCTATAATTTATGTGTTTCATGTCTATGTTTATGTTATGAAAGCATGATTATGAAGAAAGTTTTATTAACATTTTAGAGTTAAAGCATGATTTATACAGAGAAAGCTTAAATGTTACGTTTCAAAGTTAAAGTTCATTTTATTGATTGTGATGTATATGCCTTGTTTGAGAGTAAACCATTAGTCATATTCTTATCAATAAGCTATCTATTACGTGCACATAATGAGTAAAAGCAGCCATATAGAAAAGGCCTGAATGGTGGAATGGGACAAGGCAATGTATAAAAAATGTGTATTGCGCTTCGGTGTGAGCAACAAGAAGTGAACCATGGTTATTCACGAATGCTATTGATGTAAAGGACATCACAGTAGTCTAACTCGAGATGTCGAGTCTTGTCCTAGAGAATGGTTCATGTTCTTGGTGGAAAAGAATGTGGATGACTAATGTGTATTTTATGTTTTATTGAAATGAGGCGTTGAAAGCTTATTTATGAAACGAAAATGAATTTATTGATTGAATTGTATTCCCAAAAGGTTTTCGAAATCATCACTCACTAAGCCTTTTGACTTATGTTTTAACTTTTCCCTTCCCCCAGGTTGTAAGAAGCTAAGCAATTGGTTAGAAAGGTAAGAAATATAGTTGAAAGGTAAGAGATCGTTTAAGGAGATAAGCGATCGGAGCTAAGTGATCGTTTAGGAAACTAACCAATCCTGTAAAAAGGTAAGCAATTGGAGCTAAACGATTGATCAAGGAGCAAAACGATCAAACTGGGTACTAAACGATCGTTGAAGGTTGAGGACTTTGAAGGCTTTCAACATTTCTTTGTTAAGCTCTTGTTTTAAAAATTGTATATTGTTTTGTACTATTGTAGAAATTTTTGAGTTTAAATAAATGAGAGTTGTGTTGCATTACTTAAGATGTTGTTGTTACCATTAAGTTCGCATGGTAATGGTTAATGGTTTAAGTTTTTAAATCAAAATTTGTTTCGCACGAAAATTTAAGGATGCATGCAGAGTGCCACAATCATAAACTTTCAAACACAAGTCGGGCGATTGTGTGACACTTGTTCTACTCAGTCAACAAGTCAACCGATCCAAATCCGAAAATGACGAACAAACTTGCGGTATGATGAAGCCTTCCTTCACATTCTTGAGAAAATTGTTTTATAAAATGTGAGAGAAATAATTTCATTGAAAACATCATAAAAGAAAGCATTGAAGACTGTCAATTGCAAAGAGTGCGACAAGGCTTGGTCGAGGATTCAACTACTATGTCTCCTCTATAGTAGATTTTGAACATTTTTAGTTTGACTGGTTTGCATATAAAAATGCCGAAACGTCACATCCTAGGTCGGCGACATAAAAAGAAAAGCAATAGACTAAACTAAGTACGAAATATAAAGACAATGTTATTTGAGGGTATTTGGGCACGTGGTCATAGGCAAACAACGCCCTGAACAAGCATGCTAGTGATATTCTCCCCCACCTAAACAGTTGGCATCCTTGTTGACTAGCGAAGTTGAAATTCTTTAATCTTCTGCTTCCAGGCGTCAAGGTGTTCGACACGTTTCCAACTTGCTTCTTCCACGGGGAGGCTCTTCCATTTCACTAGGATTTCATGTATTCTCCTCGTGGTTTTTCTACCCTTACTCTGTTAACAAGGATTTCTTCCACTACTTTATCTTCCTTATGCTTCAGGTCAATGGATGGTCAACACCATTGTTTCACTGCTTGTCGTTGTAGTCTTCATGGAAGGACTGCAAGTTTCTCACATGAATTACTTGATAGATTTTCATCCATACAGGCAACGTCACCCTATATGATGTATTTTCAATTCTCTTTAGGACTTCCACAGGCCCTTCATATTTTCTAACGAGGCCCTGGTCTTTATGCCCTCTTAATCGAATTTGCTCTATCTTTAGCTTTATGAGGACTTGGTCTCTGGCTCGAAACTCGAGAGGATGCTGCTTCTTATCAGCCCACTTTTTCATACGCTTCGAAGCTTTCTCTAAGTAGGCTCGAGTGATGTTTGTAGTCTATACATAGTCGAAGCGTCTCGTCTTTCTTCTTTTGAAATAGTACAAGAGTCTATAGGACGCTTTTGCAGGTTTGATAAACCCAGTAGCCAACAATTCATCCAACTGTTTTTTGAGCTCACCTAGCTCAAGTGGAGCCATTCGATAGAAGTTCTTTACTGAAGGACTTGACTCCTGGGACAAGCTCAATCTCATGATCAATCCCCCATCGAGGAAGCAGTGTCTTTGGAAGTTCAGGGGCATTACATCAACATATGCATTCATAACTCTTTGGATCTTTACTGGAACAGTCCCAGTTTCAACTTGCTCATCCACCAACGAGATTGCCATAAAGGTCGACTATTCTCTATTGAATCCCTTTTTCTGTTGTAGAGCTGAAACCATTCTCACTTTACTAGGTTGCTTGATCTTCACTTGGACAACTGTCGGAGTACTACTCGTTACCACCATACACTAAGCTAGTGGAATGGGAATGACTTTATGTTTCAAGAGGAATTCCATATAGAGTACCATGTCGAAGTCTATGCATACCATACCTAAATCGACATCCACTCTCCATTCGTCTAATTTGAGAGATGCCTTCTTTGATATTCCCACGATTGGCAATGCTTTGGAATTAACTTGATGTTTAACATTAACACTAAGGTTAATAACTAGAGTACCAACAAGAGTAACACATAGAGAAAAACAACAATCAGAACAACATGAATTGTTAATCCAGTTCGATGACACAAAATTTACATCACAGGGCCTTTGAGCTATAAAATGAGATCATATATTGCCACGTGAAATGATATAAGGTTACACAATAATGGCCTATTGGACACTAACATCGACATAGAGCACTGTCATTCTATACATAGTCGTACTTGATATCCTGATATCTAACAGAGATAAGATCACTAAGATTGCCACATGTACAACAGAAGATAGCTCCTTCTGAATCTGAAGTCACTAGCTAGGTAATAATACTATCAAGTACCCACTTGACCATCTATGATCACCTCCTCAACCAAAACCTCTTTTTTCTCAATAGCAATTGTAGAGGATTGTTGTCATGTGAGACTAACTTACCGTAATCTCCAATCTCTAATCACTGGAGAATTTCCTTTAGTTTATTAGTATCTTTCTCAATCTCTCTTTCTACATCACCACATAAAAGCCCAACCTGCACTAAATAAAATCCAACAAGCCAACAACCCATCGAAAAAGATGCCTAATCCAAACAAATCAACCCAGATAATAGTTGAAACACAACGAGCCATATCCAATAAAAATGATTAATTAAATAAAGAAAAGTGGGATCAACAATCTTAACATAATCAATTTAACTAATCACATTACGCTTTAGGGATTGTGTTAGGATAAATTTATAATAGGAAAACTCTAATAACCAATTTAATATAGTTTTCCTACACTACAAGAATTCAGGATTCTGCCAAAGCAGCAGAGCGTCGCCATAAATCTATTGTGCGTCGGCAAAGGCTCCACGACGCAGAAAGGCACATAGGCAGCGACGTCGTAAGAAGCAATGACGACATATAAACATGACGACATTGACGTAGACCTTATGTAACGATCCAACTCCTTATACTAAGCTCAGGTCATTACCATTTAAAAACCAATAGACTTTTTATTTAAAATAAAAGAAAATACTAAATTTAAAGAAAATGTTTTAAATATTCAATTAAATTCAATAATAAAGTATATAAAAAAAGAAATAAATAAATAAATAAATAAAATAATAAATAAAACACTAATTTGAGCCCTAATTAAAATAAAAGGAAATATTTAAAAGTACTCATAATTACGAAAATAAAATACTGAAACTTAAGTACTAAAATATAAATTGCAGAAGAGAACTTAAATTGTTCCCTATGGCAAACCATGGTCACTTCTTGTCATTCGCTAGTTTGCCTTTACCTCTACCTTTGCCTAGAAAAATTAAACATAGAAAAGAGTGAGTATAAATTTATACTCATTAAGGGACCCACTATTAGTCTTGCTATGTGTTTGTTAACTTCCCATTAGAGTTCTATAAGAAAGTATCGCATAACTATTGTGCTCCTGAATGCACGCTCTCTAATGATCCCGTAGGAACACATCTGGACTCCCGGCGAACCTGAAGGAATCATTCTAAAGAAGATTAGGACAGTAAGTGATCCCATCGAATCACACATAAAAGCTGGCCACACAAGCAATAATAGGTGGTGATCCCGAGGGACACCCATATGGTACGACTCTAACGGATAAAGCTAACTGAACACCATAGACTAAACATGAATATCATAACATAAATATCATAAGCTCAGTCAAACATATCTCAATCATATCTCAATCATGGCATATCCAATCATAGCACATCTCATTCATAAGGTATCTTGGTCATAACATATCTCAATCATACATATCTCCGTCATACATAACGATCATCTCATCTATGTAGCCATTTAATAGTCATCTAATTAACAGCCATCTCTAATAGTCATTTTATGCATCTTAGCTACATTAATGCATGCATAATAAGGAACATACATGCAAGCTCTAATATCGAAGGTCTAATAGGAGAATCTCTTACTTGGAGATTAGCTACACAAAATTTATTCATAGGGACAGTCAAGCTTTCCAGCAAGAAAATCCTAAACATAAATAAGATTTAAATTAACGGTCATTGTATAAATGAATTGGTGCAGCTATTGTGACTATAGGGTTGCTTCGCTCTAGCAGCCCTCTTCATTGATGATTTCTTCTACATGCAAACAATATCAAAATGTTACATAAAAAAATGAATTACCGTTTGAGAACATTAATAAGTTCTAAATCACGTGAAATTGTCGCGTAAGATAGTGGTCACATTGAAAGTGTCAATCTTCTACACGATTTTTCAATTCAAGAGGTGGGTTGGCACGTGCTTATTCAGGATCACTAAACTTCTTGAAATGACAATGGTTCTGCCCCCTAAACTCCTTCTAGGTGGTGAGCGTCTGAGGCTCAATGAATCGATTAAGTGTTGGATCTGTGAAATCTAACTTGAAAAATTGCTACAAAAGTACATACGGATTAGAATTCTATACATATACGCAGTACGTATAATTAACATATATGTACTCATGATTGTAAAACTTACCTGTAAAGAGCCTTTCACGAGCTCGATTTAATCTGTCGTAATGTTAGTCCACTTAAAAAAGCGAACTGGAAAGTATCCCACATTACCACGCCGATGGTACAACTACAACAAGCGATGTGTGGGAAGATCGACTTATCCTGTCTTGGAGCGATCGATATGGTAATCTTTCCATTTTGTGCAATATATCGCTCCAGCTCTAGGTTCCTCGAGTGCTGTGTCTCTTAGGAATGCAAGCTGTTGCAGAGTTCTCTACAAAAATAGAATAATTTCATATACTAAACTCCACACTTATGAAATTAATTATTTATGTAACGATAACTAACCTGATGCGTCTCCCACCGACGACGAAACTCCTATGTTATTCAACTCTGTGCCATTAAAGTAAAAAAGATCATTGCTCTCATCCACATCGGGAGAAAATTAGACATAGCAGTACCTGATGACAATAAACCAAAATTAATTTAACATATGAGAGTACTTGAAACTTATTTTCTAAAAAATGAAATATATGTCAGTACGTGATTCATCATTGTTATTATTCGTCATCGCTTGATCCGCTTTGAACATATAATTGTTCATCATCATTGTTAATGAAGTCTTCAATGACATGATGCACAATCGATCTTTCCACGATGTAGAGTCAACGTCGTGTCTGCACAGGGTGTGATCCTTAATGTGATCATCCACACAATGTCCGACAACGACTTCAAGTACATTCAATTGTCAATCTTCGACATCTTCCACTTTGGGCACGTCCTATATACGTTTATCTTGGATCACCTAAACAATCTTCCAATTGGCACCATTTTTTGGATCGTCGATGTAAAAGATTTGATGTGCCTGAATTATGAGAATGACTGGTTCCTCATGAAATAAAAAACTAGACGTGTTGATTGATTTATACCCTAATTCGACATGTGTCCTATGATTTTTGTTTTTGTCCGTGTCAAACCATCTACATTTAAATAGCCAAACACGACGTCCCATAGGATATTGAACTAAAAGAACTTCACCCAATACACGGTAAAAATTATTCTCCGCGCTTCCACTAGCACTGGTTTCACTTACTACCATGACTCTGCTATTTTGTGATGTGCGTCAAAATCAGGATTGATCGTGTGAAATCGTATTCCATCCACGATGCATCCACTGTATGATAGAACGTCAAGTGAATGTCCCATTACAAGTGAGAAGAAATCATCAGAAAGGTTTTCCCTTAAACTCGTTTTGATGACTTGTAATTGTTTTGCTAATGAATATATAAGTCTGGAATATGCCTCTATTCAATTAGAAATGTATTTATGTACTCTACATACTTGATCTCTGAACCAATCAGGAAATGTCTGTTGATGTCTTTTGAATAAATCAAGTTTGTTGTTTGTCTTCAGACGTTTCAACTGCAAGTGTTTCCTAAAGTTCATAGTGATGAGTATTTGTGACGACTATGACTTAAGAAAAATTGATTTAAATGATACATAGTGAAGTATGAAGTTGAAATTAAAGTACATACTTCAGGTACTCCGTAATTTGATCTACAGTGTTCAAGATATATCAATGTATCTGACGTTTTTCTTCTTATGATAAAGATTGCAAACTTCTTGTACCTAATGGTCGTACTTTTTGCACGACCACTTCAAACTAACCAACTACCTCATCTTCGGGAAGACTATCATCATTTCGTTCATCTCGAGTAAAACGAGTTTCAATCCCACTTAGATATCTCGAACAGAAAGTACTTGATTCATTCATCACATATGCTTTTGCAATAGAGCCCTCAGGATATGCTTTGTTTCGGACATACTGCTTCAGCATTCGTAGAATTCTCTCAATGGGATACGTCCAACTATAATGAATCAGACCAGTGACTTTTGTTTCATACGGTACGTAAACAACACGGTGTACCATTACACTAAAAAGGTCGGTGGAAATATTCTTCCCAATTTGCAAAGTATGATAATGATATCTGCTTGTAATCGATCCAAATCACTTACTCTTATCCTCCTTGTGCACAAGTCGTGAAAGAAACTACACAATTAAATAATAGTGGTGTACACATTCTTCGATAAGTATGCTTCAACACCGATAGGTAGAAGTAGATGAAGCAAAACATGACAGTCGTAGGTCTTAAGACTTGATATCTTCCCATCTCTATCATTCACACATCGTGAAATATTAGAAATGAATCCATCGAAAAACTTAACTGATTTCAGGTACTTACAAAATGCAACTCGTTCGCTGCTAGTGAAAGTGTAACTTGCATGGGACTTCACCAATCTATTACCAACTTATATCAGGTGTAATCCTTTCTTATTTTCAAATCTTGAAGGTCCAACCGAGCATTCATAGTATCCTTTATTTTCCCTTCTATATTCAAAAATGTACTAACCAAATTGTCAGAAACGTTCTTTCCAATATGCATTACATCCAATTTATGTCATAATAGTAAACTTGGCCAGTAAGGTAGTTCGAAAAAGGTACTTCTCTTCATCCAATTAAGAGCCCTCTTTCATTTTTTTTTTTTTTTATCTTTTAGTATGGATGTTTACTCATCACTGAAAACTCTGGGGAATCCAGTTGTTCCAAGATATCATGCCCATTCAGTACAACTGAACGAGACTTACGCTCTACCCTTTCATCATGTAGCTTACTTCTACGCCAAACATGATTATCTGGAAGATAGTGTCGGTGTCCCATATAAGCTATCTTTTCTCTTATCCTGAATGACGATTTATCTTCTATGCATATAAGACATGTCTGATACCCTTTCGTACTCTATCTAGATAAGTCACCATACGTCGGTAAGTCATTAATCGTCCACAACAAAGCTGCATACAACTGAAAAAACTGACAGGTAAGAGAATCATATGTACAAACACCAAGACTCCATAACTCTTTCAGTTCCTTAATCAATGGTCGGAGGTAAACATCAATTTCCCTACCAGGAGACCTTGGACCGAGTATTAGTAATAACAAGAAGAAGTTGAACTTTTTTATGCATTTCCAAGGTGGCAAGTTGTAAGGAATTAACATCACAGGCCACATATTGTAGGCAGTACTCATATGCACAAATGAATTGAACCCATAAGAAGCTAATCCCAAATGAACGTTCCGAGGCTCTGAAGCGAACTCAAAAAATTCAGAATCAAAATGCTTCCATCCCTCTACATCAGCTGGATGTCTCAACACGTCCTCCGTTTGAACTCGCTTATTCTTATGCCATCTTATTTCAGACGAGTCCTCTTGTGATACAAACAATCTATGTAATCTTGGTATCAACGAAAAGTGCCTCAATACCTTGTGCGAATTTTTTTTTTCTTTCTTAGGACAAACCTTGTATCGAGACTCACCGTAAACCAGACAGTGTTGCAAATCGTTAAATTCCTTCCAGTATAATACACACTTGTACTTACAGGAATGAATAGCTACATATCCCAAGCCCAAGTCACACAATTTTCGTTTCTTCTCGTAGAATGAGCTAAAGAATTGGTACCACGCATTGGAAATACACATCTTATTATCTCTAACATCATGTGAAGGATTTGTTGCTCCAATCGTTGAGAATTTCACATGCATCATCATAACCAAAAAGTTAAAAAATGAAAATTCTAAATAGTCTGGTATAGCTCATGACGTGCTTGGTTTAATAACTCCTGAAATATATTCGTCGTCTCCTCTTCTACACCACTATTTAAAGATATGTCATTCTCCAAACCTTCCTCTGTCGTTTCTTGTTCCTGTTTAATCGTCGCTTGTAAATCGTGCAATATACCCAACATTTCACAGTCTTCAAGAACAGATTATTACTACTGTTTGATTCATGTAATATAATGGGTCTGTACTAGTTCCTTCATAGAAAGGGTCATCACTATTAGTTCTTTCATCAAATCTTTATATACCTTTATACAAGTTTACTGGCTCTCCAGGATACACCCAATTTGTGTAGGAGGGTTATATTTCATTCGTTAATAAATATCTTTCCACACACTCTAATGAGTCCCAATTGGAGTTCATACATCTCTTGCATGGACACCTTATCCGTCTATATTCATCAACATGATACTTGACAACTACTAAAAATTGGAAAACTCCCTCTCTATACTCATCAACATGATACTTGGCAACTACTAGAAATTGGAAAACTCCCTCTCTATACTCAACCGATAACTTATTCTTAAGTTTCATCCAACTTTTGTCCATCGATAAAGACTTAGAACATAAATATGACATTAGTCTTACATTTCCTTCTCTCAAATGCTAAATTTCCTCCATGAATAAGTCACACCTCACAAGTATCCAATATCGAAACTTTCACTATATCTAAGTTTTAACTAAGAAATTTATTTAACACTTCCAACTAGCCAATTGACTAGATTTTAGTAGCAATCTAACACTTCGAACAAATTATCATAAACTAAGGGCTAAAATAATTCTAAATAAATAACAATTTCAATACATTTAAATCTCTCTACAACAATTAAAATCACAATTTCACTAATTATTAGAAATCTATACAATTTCAATTTAACTTATCCATTCAACAATTTCAATTTATAATTTAATTGTAGTAAACATACATACAAATAACAATTTCAATTTAAAATTTATAATAAACATACATAAAAACAACAATTTCAATTTAAATTTTATAATAAACATACATACAAATAACAATTTAAATTTACAATTATTTACAATAAAACTACATACGATATACAATTTACAATTTATAACATAAATACAATATATATACAATTTTAATTTAAACAATCTACCAATAAACATATATACAATAATAATTTCAATTTCAATATACTTATACATATACATACACATAATACATATACATACAACCTTCCAATATACACATACAATTTACAAATATATACATATATAGTTACAATTTACACATACATACTACACATATACATATACCAAACATACAAACCCTAAACCCTAAACCCTAAGCATACAATATACATACATTAATACACAATCCCTAAACCTTAAACATACATATAATTTACAATATACATATACATACAATAATACACAAATCTTAAACCTTAAACATACAATATACATACATCAATACACATACAATATCCAACGTACAAAATAACATTTTTTACCGGTAGGAGGTCGGTGGGCGGCGATAGACGATGACGACTCAATCTCCTTCTCTCTCTTTCGTTTTCCATTCCTCTTTTGGTTTTTTCTTCTTCTTTGTCTTTCTGTGTTCAAATGAACACAAATAAAAAATCCAAGATTTTCACGACACACAACGAAAGCGTCGCGATAACAGGCTTCTAATGATGCAGCCACATATGGCGTCGTTAGAAGCTACCTAATGCTGACGTTGCCACTTATGGCGTCGACGTTACCTTTTCAAATCAATCAAAACATCATTCATGACTTAAAGGTTGGACCTTTGCCGACGTGGTCAACGACGTTGCGATAGATCTCCCATTTTAATAATATATTAGAGTTTCACCGAAGGCTTCCTCAAAGACGTCGCCATTAGGGGGAAACACCGACATAGTCTTGCATGGAGTCGTTAGAAGCTAAAATAATATCTTTTAATAATGACCTTCAACGACGTCGTCATGTTGTAGTGTCGCCGTTTCCCCTAATGTCGACATTGATGTAACAGCATCGACAAAACCATTTTCTTACAACATCTTCTATCCCGATGCTTTTTCCTGCATCGACATAATCATGAATTCTTGTAGTGCTAGGTCAATAGAATAATGTTTTTTGTTGTAGACCACAAATCACATGTAAACCCTTTGATCTCATGAATTTCCAAATCTTTTATGAAACATAAGAGATGATTATGAGTTGAGTTTAAGATATATCATGAAAGGAAAAAATGAAAAAAAAAATCACTAGGGTTGATGGTGATTAGACCTGGATCAAAGAACCCTTAACCCTCTTAAGACAAGTGGTGACTTTGGTTAAAAAAGAGTTTTATTTCAAGAATTTGTTAAGAAGGGTATTTGGGCAATATCTTTCCAGTGACATAAAAGGTCTGTCATCATAAGCATGCTATGGTTTGAGCGTCATGGAAGCCTTGAATTACGAAAAGAAGTAAGGATTGGCCAAGAAAGGGGTCGACAATGATGGGCATGCCAAGACAAAGTATTTTGTTGGTATGAAGCATTAGGTGTGTGGCATGCAAGGCATGTAGTACATGCGAGGATGATGTGTAAAGCGGTTAGTAGAAGGTCTATGATGGTTAAGTAGGTGGTGTCAATGGTTGGCCATGCAAGCATGAAGTGGAAAGTTCGAGTAAGAGGTGTCATCACTAAGGCATGCAAGGACCTCTATAAATAGGAAACTTGGAGTGCTTCATATTGACTAGTGCCATTTACCTCTTTCAACTTGCAAAACTCTCTAAATTATGTCTAATATTGAAAGAAGAGTTGTCAGACAAAGAAGAGGCAAGGAAGCTTGAGTATGGAGTTAAGAAAGGGAGAAAGGTCATCTCTTTAGTGGATTGGAGCAGTGTTCACTTTCCATGAGCTACAAGACAAATATCTTAGAATAAGCTAAAATTTTGAGGTAAGCTAGTTAAGAAATTTCTAAGAAAGTTTGTAGAAGGAAGTTTCTTGATTTGAGTTCTAGATTTCAAGGTATTAAGCTCCAAAGTTGGATTAAGTTTCTAGCTGAAAAACCTCAGTCTTTAGACATTTCACTTAGTGACCGAGCACCAGGGTGGGGCTGCGCTCAAGGGGCGTTGGTGGTGCTAAGGGACGTGCCATGCACAACACAATGCACACGACATGCAATACACATTGTAGGAAGCGTACAACATACAAGGTTAGCAAGTAGCCTAAGGCCCTTACGCGCACGCCAGGTCTGCACACTAGCCAGCCTTTATGGACATTTTTGGGCATTTATTTTTTATGTTTTAGCAATTTTTGCTTGAAATTTGGATATTTTCTGATTATTAGAGATTAAATGGAGTTTAAATACCCTATTCTTAGAAAAATTGAAATTAGGTGAATTTTCCCAAGCAAAAGAAAGGAAGCATAATGTGAGTGAGTAAAACTTGTTTTAAATGTTGTTTATGAATCATGATTTTAAGTTGCACAAGCAATAGCTTGTAATGCATTGCATTAAATAATTTACTTAAATGTTTATGATTTCTAACTTTAGTTTCAAGTTATGCAAGTAATCACATATAAATGTTTTCATGAAATTATGCTAGTATTATACAAATTAGCTCTTCATTTGCACATACGATAGCCAATTACTGATGGGAAGGTTAGGGGCCTAGCTAGGACGATTATATCAATGAAGGCCTTAGTGCCTATGTGGGGAAGGTTCAGTGAAATCTGACCTATGTTATGTTATGAATGTATTGTAGGATACTGGTATGATATATGGTAAAGTGTTCATGAATGTTTGAGGAACTTATGAAAAGTTTCTAAAGTTTACTATGATGTTTAGAATGATTTCAATGTTCAAAATATTGTGCATGACTATTTGGAAAATTGTGTTTTGAAAACATCACTCATTGAGCAATTTTAGCTCATTCTTTCAAAGGTTTTCTCACTTTCTAGGTTAGATACGATGCCCCTAAGCTAAGCTTATCGCTGCCGTGCCGATCAATCTTTAAAAAGAAATTGCAGAATTGATATGATTATGTAATATTAGTGTGGGTAGAAATCTAGATTATGATAAGAACTATGCAAGTTAAACATTTTATATAAAACTGTAATAAGGTGAGTTGTACTTAAATTTCTTTAAACTAAAAAGGTTAAGTTTTATGTTTCCACTGTGTTTTAAATTAAGAAAAGGCTAGAGGGATTAGAGTCAGCAAGTATCGTCAAGGTAAAGAAAAGTATTGGTTGACTTCACACCATTTGACCTCGGGTCGAGAGTAGGTGGTTTGAGAGAGGGTGTGACATCACAAGCCTATCTAACCTATTTCTTAGAGATTAAAATACAATTATATGTCACCTATTATTATAGGTTAATCTAAAGCATGAAATTGCACAATCAAGCATTGGTTGTCAATCAATAACAAGAAAGTATAATTCATAATAACCAATAAATCAATATTAAAACACATAGACAAAAAATCTCAATCATATCATCAAAATCATCAAAATACCCCTAAAAGTACGATGAGTTTCTCCATAATCGTCAAAACTAGAAATAACAAATTAGATCTTACCTTTCCATAGTGGTGGAAAAGATAGAAACTCACATGGTCTTGTCTTGATAGATGAAAGTAAACTTAAAATCTAATGATGTAGATAGATAGAGGGCGAAAAAAACGAAAAAAAAAAAAAACGAGGGGACGTATGCCCAAAATGTCCAACCAAATCAAAAGATATGACCTAAAAATCAAAGCTATAAATTTATATCTGCTTACAACAATTTTGTAATTTTTCTAGTCTTTTAGGACTTTCAATTGGTCTGTTTTAACTCCATTTTCTTCTTAGTGTTCGATTGTACTTTTTTAACTTTCGAAACCTATAACATAATCAAATTGATATATAAAAATCATAGAACGATCCAAAATTAAGCGGGATTAGGTAGCACATTTCGATGCAATCAACCTCTACTATTTTCACTAAAAGAGCGAATTTCCTTTATTAATTTAGTATTCAATAGCTTTTATCATTATCTTCTTCCTCAAATTTCATTATTGTAAGCATCAATTCTTCTCTTGAGTTCAACCCGTCTCTCTAACGAGTGTGCCAGCTTTTAAGATAATTGTTGTCCTAACTTCATAAAGCAACCAATTTATACAATTTCTACAAAACTCGGACTAAATTTAGTTTCAAATGATGCTCTACAACACAATGAATATCAACTGATAATATATAGGCGTGGGAGATTAATTACAATATATATAAGCAAAATGGAACATGAATTTTACCAAAACATTTCTCCCTCACAAAATTATTTATCATTTGTTGATATAGTACAAAATAATAATAACAAAAACAATAATTTTCAAGTTCTTTTTAAAGACGACTAGAGCTCCATTTGGCCAATAAGAAGATAAGATTATTAAACACATAAAATTGAAAGAGTGGAGAGAAAATGGACCATATAGCTTTTATATCATAAAATATTGAAAATAATGTAGAAAAAAAATGAAAGAAAATCGAATCCAAATGATGTAACTTTGCTTAGCTTAAAAAAAAAATAAAAAGAAAAACAAAGACAATTAACAAAAAATAGGATTAACATCAATTAGATCACATAGCATACTGATACAGTATAGGATCTAATTATAGGAGAAAAGTCCAAAATTAGCACGTGTGATTCTTTCGTCATTTTGGATTCCAATCTTGTCATTCGTATCTTTTCCTTTTGTATAAATATAATATAATTCATTATTATTTTGTCGAAGAAATGTATGTAAAAGTTCCGCCCAATTTCATTTTTTATAATTTATATGTCTATATTTAACATTTAATTAACCACCTAATTAGCTTCAACTTCAACCAAACTTTACTTCCTCCCACACTCCGTACCCTATTACATAAGAAATTACAAAAACCATCTCTTCATTCTTCTTACTCTCAATTTTCAATTTTCTAATTTTAATGCTCCCAAAACTGAAGCTAATGAATGAAAACAAATTTAATATAACGTCTAATAACTATCTTATATTAAATACACATATACAATTCAATTTTATATCTACCATTAGTTATTTTTAAAATTTGAATATACCATGTATCTATTACAATACTTAAAATTGATGGTTAACATATTAGACAATTAACTTAGAAATCGATAACCTTTAATAAACATTTTTTTAAAACTTATTGCCAGTTCCACACACATATATAACTTTATAATAGATCATTATTTAATTATTATCTTTCATTCATTTATTTCTTATTACCTAATTTTAGAACCATTAAATTTGTTAATTATGTCTTAAAAATTGTTTAAAATTTAACTTCTTACTTTTTTTTTTTGTTAAGATAAAAATATTTCTAACTTCTCCAACCATTATTCATAAAAGAAGATTTTAAGATAAAATAACGAAAAGTTGTTTATAGTGCGGTTTTGTCTCAATTCCAACATTTGTACGTTAACATTTCAATTTTCAAATACGTATCGTAAAATAAAGATCAAAATTTTAAGATGAAAGCTTATTGATTAGTATTTGTTTAATAACTATCATGTTTTACGTTTATTTTAAAAAAAGTATTAAAAAGATTTATAACTATATCAAAAATTTATAATGTATCAATGACATTTTTCTTTATTTACAAATATTTTAATTTATTATAAATACTATAATAGATGTCCATTATTCTTAGTGTTCATTGCATGTGTCACTCTCATCCATATCTAACTTCTTTATCATGTGTTTTGAAAATGTCAATCTTTTAGTGGTTGTGTAATCTACTATATACTTGTAATATATAAGAATTGCTTATAAATAATGACATACTTGGTGGATTCTCTTAGACACATGCATGTTTGTGAAATTTTTAAAGAGAAAAGAGTTTTTGGAGAATTTTATATTTTCTTAATTTCTTATTTATTTTCATGTTCCCGTGCCTCATTTTTATAACATTTAACTTTATATTTAAAAATAAATATTTATTTTCAATTTAAAAAATTAGTTTTTTTTCCTCTAAATTCTCTTTTTCTAAGAACCCTGTCAATAAGGGTAAGTCATAAGTAAAACAATTTTAGATATATATCCATTATTTTAAGAGCTAAGATTGTTCCATAAGTAAGTATACTTCTAAAAATAAAATAATAAAAAATTTTAAAAATGTATATTCAAACGACTAAAGTACAAATTGTTTGTCCTTAATAAATGATCAAACATTTTTATGAAAAATAATGATAATAAGCGCTCTTAAATAAATCTCCAAACAGTACTCACCCATCTAAATATCTATTGAAGGGACAACTGAAGTGATCAACACACACCCTTGGAATTTTTTTTTTTTTTTAAAAAACACCAATCAAAATTAAAACATTCATATGAAAAATATAAATAATATTATTTATCAAATACCATGGGATTGGATCTAGTTGCTTAATGACATCAAATCAACAAGTTTAAATTAATATTTAAAAGAAAAAAGAGAAGAAGCTAGAGGATTAATTTAATTATGATATAATTCATAGCATGTGGTCTAGTATTAAAATGTCCCAAATTACAAATAATAATAATAACAAAAATTGCAATAAGTGGGTATTGTTGAATAACTTTACACAAATATAATTAAAGAAAAGAGAGCAAGAAAAAGATGTGAAAGAAAAATGGAGAGGAGACAAAATATCATAATATAATTGTGGGGGCAAAAGAAAGATCTTCTCTCAACAAAATAATAATAATAATAACAATAATAAACAAAAAAAAAAAATTATTTTGGTGATGGGGAAAATCTAAAGGGTTCTTCTTTAGTAGGTCCCTCTAAAGATTTGCCATCACTTCCTATATAACATCTTCCATCTTCTTCCTCATCGCTCCCTACTTTTCCTTTCTCTTTTCTTCTACTTCTCAAAAAAAACTCTGACTCCGTATTTCGAAAACCCAATTTTAGCTCAAAATTGGATAGTTATTAAAACTATCTCAATTTGCATTCTCTTAATTAAAGAGAAATGAAGGAGATTAGCGGAAGAAAACAAGGTACATCTCTTTCACCATGTGCAGCTTGTAAGCTTCTCCGTCGTAGATGTGCTCAAGATTGTGTTTTTGCCCCTTACTTCCCCGCCGACGAGCCTCATAAATTTGCTAGTGTTCATAAGGTCTTCGGAGCTAGTAATGTTAACAAGATGCTACAGGTTAGTAAGGCAAATTATGATTTTCTTTAATTACACATTGGTTTTGTTTAATTTCTCTCTTCTTTTGAATAATTCTTTTTGCTTTCTCCCTTATGTTTGGTAATGTAATTAATTAAACTAGTTTCTTTTTAATTTAAGGAAGTTTGGATTATTAATTATAGACGTGAGAGAGACTTGAATTTTTGGCTTAACCTGCTGATATAAACTCAAATTAGTGGTTAAAATAATTAGTTAGATTATTTGAAACAAAGAGGAGCCAACCATTCTATATTATCATATTATCCCTACTTAACCACACACAAATTGACAAAACAGCCCAATAACTTAAAAGAGGAAAAAATAAAGTAGGGTTTTATAAATATATATATATATATATATATATATATATATATATATATTATTAAAAAATTACATGATATTTTTCCATTGGTGTTCCATCGTTTTCTCTTGCTTTTTTCACTTTGATAATAAGCCACGACAAGATTAAACATCTCCTTCCCTCTCTTTCACACACTAGTTAGTAATTTAATACACTAATTATGAGTTACCATGATATTAACTTTTCAAGGCAAAAGAAAAAATAAAGTTTCCAACAACTACAAAACCGACACACTCAACCAATTAAAACTATAATGATAAGACACTAATTATCATAACCCATTTCATAATTCTCGGACTTATGAAAAGAAAAAAACAAATTTGCTATTTGAAACTGGATAATTAAATAAGATGGTAATGTAAATGTTATGTACCTTCTATTTCTATTTATTTTCCGTTATAGTGGTTAATTACGGTTGAGGAGCCCACTTTTTTCCAAAAAAAAAAAAAGAAAAAAAAAAAAAAGAAAAGAAAAAGAAAGTGTGTCTCTACTTTTTGAAAAAGCAAACCCTAAAATTGGTTGGAAGACCCATTCAGGAGATTCCTTAGCGTATGAAAGAGTAAAGAGGGATTGTTTAATTTTGTACTAACTAATTAATCAAACCATACTTTAATTAACCATACCCTTTGGTTAATTAACACTTAATGAAACCAAAGTATAACTTAATTATGTTTTCATTAATTATTTAATCTTCTCAACTTTAACCCTCCATTAGCCTTATAGCTTTCCGTTAAATTACAATATCAACCTGAACTTTTTTATTCCTTCTTTGGTAGCTCCAAAAGAAAGTTAAGATTCTAAATGTTTTTTTCTTCAAAAAAAGAAATTATTTTACTATCATAAATCAATATTATTTGTCTCATTCTAACGTCATAATGACATCTAAAATCCTTTCTTCATATAAAAGTAATGTAAATAGAGTTTGATATATACATTTCTTGTAAATATTTTAATAACTACTAATAAAATATGTTTGGTTGCTCAATATATAGATCAATTCACTAGTAAAGAAAATGGATGCAAATAAGTATTATGCATATAAGACAATATAATGTTGTTGAAATATCTTCACTTGTTATTTAGTGACAACAATCAAGTACATAGGAGAATATTGCTATACAAACTCTATAGTTTTAGGAGATAACCTAGACAAGATTCTTAACAAGCTCTTCCAGATTGTTTCTCTTTAGATTTACTCTACTTTAGTTTAATATTCTTTGAATTTTATAGGCTATAATACTATATTGATAAACATTTTTATCTCAAATAACCTAATTGACAATAGAAAGTTAAAGTAATCATATATTTAATAAAAATGATAAGATTTCATCATATTCCCAATTAACAGGAGCTACCAGAACAACAACGAAGCGATGCAGTAAGTTCAATGGTTTATGAAGCAAACGCAAGAGTACGAGATCCCGTTTACGGTTGCGTTGGAGCCATATCATCGTTACAACAACAGATCGATCTCTTGCAAACACAACTAGCAATAGCGCAAGCGGAGGTGGTTCACATGCGGATGCGCCACTTCCCGTCATCCTCTTACAACCCAACGGCAGGCCACTCATCGGAAACCGCCTCACCTTCCAGCAAGATGAACATTCCGGCGCCAAACAAGTCCTATTTTTCCATGGACATGGTTGACCACGACAGCATGGGGGAGACCTTGTGGTCGTCTTGCTAGCTAATTAATTTTAAGCCTTTAGGCGTGCGTTCTTTTGCCTTCACCTTTTTATTTTATTTTTTCTTCTTCTTATTTTTCCTAATTATCATTATAATGTGCTTTTCTTTATCATTATAATGGGGCTTGCTTTATTGTATGTTTGCTTTTATTAATACTTTTTTTTTCTTCTTTGGCTCTTAATATATATATGTAACTTTGTAGAAAAGAAAAGAAAAGAAAAGAAAAAATTAAACGGTGCCACACGGAGAGATTATTATGATCATTATTGATAACCATATTGTAAATGCTAAAACAATGAATGTAATTAAATTATGAGGTGTCATGTCTCTATATGTTCAATTTTAATCTATACTATTCATATAGTGTTCATTGTTTTCCCTTTATCCGTCCCTACTTTATTTTATGTTACGTTATGGAAAAGTAATTTGAAAATTGTTTTGTGCTACGCCTATATATATTCAATCTATCATCTGTGTAAACTTTTTTCTTCCTTTTATATATATATATATAGTTGTGTGATTGGAAGGAGTTGTACCAATATAAATACAACCTAAGGCGCCTAAACTTTCGAAGTTTATATCTATTTCTTCTTAAAACTATCACAATTATGAAAATTAATCACTAAATTTTAATAAGATTTAAAATTCATTGATCAACCAAACACAAAACTAAAAGTTTAAGGTTCCCCGCATTATAAATTTTAATATATTTCAATAGATCCATTAAAATTTTTTAAAGACCTATTAACACAAAATTAAATTTTAAAAACTTATTGCACAAAATTTTAGGTTAGGATCTAAATTATTAAACTTTTTAAAATTAAAGTTCAACCAAATAGATACATAAACTTAAAATTACTAAAGATAAAAGGTCTCAGGTTCAAATCCTCACTCTAAGTTGTACTTAAAAAAACCTTTAACAAAACGTAAACTTAAAAAATTTAGAGAATAAATTTTATAAAGATAAAATTAAACATCTATTATTTATTAGAACTATAATCAACAAATAACGACAAAAATAAACGAGAATATGAACATGAAGTCATAGTATTAGTGGTTGAGATCCTATGTGATCATGTTAGTTAAAACCCTTTTCTTTTCTAAAGGTTAGGTTTAGCCAAAAAGAATTAATAATATTTGTGTGTTTTATATAAAGAGGGGGTCTTATAATTTGCAAGTGAAATTAAGACGCTAATTTTGACTTATATTAAGGATATGATTTTATAAGATAATTAAGAATTAGCATGAAATTGAAATCTTTTCAAGCATGGCAAGCCGTGGATTCGCTACATAATTAATATTAGCCATCAACATTAAGGAAAAATAAATGTCAATAGTTTTTTTTTCCCTCCAAATCATTAGTTATCTATGTTTTGTCGCCAACACAAATTATATAATAATCGGATTATGTTTGTGCACTTTTGACAGACAAAATGATTATAGCCAAAACCTAACGTTATATTATGTATAAGATGAAGTAAGACTATTTGATAAGTATTTAGATCTAGGTCGTTGAATTTGGATTTTGAAAATTAAATTTATTTTTATCGATCTTATATATGACGACTGCTTTTATCTTTTTCGAATAAAAAGTTGAATTATTAACCAAAATTTATAAAGCAAAAGTTATGTTCTAAGAATTTTTTTTCAAAATTAAAGTTATGGAATATCAAAGTTATGTGTCTCTCATTGTTCTTACATCCTTTTAAATGGTTTTCAAGCTATCTTAGAAGAACGAGAGACTACATGCTTGTGTATGGAGCTAAAGATTTGATCCTTACAGGATACATAGACTCTGATTTCTAAACCGATAAGGATTCTAGAAAATCCACATCGGGATTAGTGTTTTCCCTAAGCAGGGGAGCTGTGGTATAACATAGCATCAAGCAAGGATGCATTGCAGACTCTACTATAGAGGCTGAATACGTCGCTGCTTGTGAAGCAGTTTGGCTCAGGAAGTTCCCGCATGATTTAGAAGTTGTTCCAAACATGAACATGCCCATCCATTTACGAAGATTCTCATGGCTAAAGTGTTCGAGGGTCATCTAGAAAGTCTAGATCTGCGAGCTATGTACATTAGGTAAAGTGGGAGATGTGTAATGGATATGAGGATCCCATAGAGCCTAGAGTTTTAGTCCAAGTGAGAGCTAGTTTGTTAGGTTTTATGTCCTAAAACTCGTAGATAGTAAATATAATTCATTGACATTTATTTATTAATAAAATGTTATTATTCTTATTTCAATAAGGAATAATCAATAAATTATATTATTAGCTTTTTCTTAATAACCTAAATCCAATAAACTAACATTTTAAACTGTTTGATGAGTCTTGAACAGTATGTAGAGACATACAGAGATCAATGTTCGAGATTAGCTTAAAGGGTCTATAGTATAGAGATAAGACTGAGTACTTTATCCTGGTAACACTATGGATACGACTCACTTTGTATTTGATACCAATGCAATGATCAAACATGTTAGTGTAGATGACATTTGAGTGAGAGTAACCTATGCAATGAGTTTGCATAAGACCAGACCACGAAATAGTAACCACTAGATGTAACTCCGTTAACTTGTTAGATTTCTATTTCATTAGGATGACCTAGGTAACTTAATCTTAATCTTGAGTGTATTATGAACTGTTCGTAAGGGATTGTCCTTTGATTTGTACGGTTGAGAGTGGCCAGATTGTTGACTCAATATGCTTATCATTTGGGAAACAAGACCGAGTGAGGAGCTGGGAACATAATCACACAAGATGGAATTCACTCATTCTTGACTTTTGGGTAAGTAGACGAGTGTTCTCTTAAATAGTGTCTTCGGGACTTGAACAAAGGGTCCTACCCTCTTTATGGCATGAGAGGGGTTTTTGTTTATTGGTTGGACCATAAACAGGTTGCTCATTAGGGGCACTGGTATTTAAGGACTAGAAGTAACTTAGGGATAAAACGGTAATTTAATCTAATTGATGTTACGAACACTCGTGAAAGACTGACTTACTGTTATTGGTCTATATCGTGGATATAGAAATATATCTACAATGAGAAGAGTTCAGCTCTGAGTCTTTAGTGGAGTGTATACACAGTTAACTAATATTGATTAATGTGGTTAATGAGTTTAGCCAATTAATTTCATATCGTTGTAACTTCTGATCTGTAGGTCCATTAGATCCCATTCCTAGCTCGTTAAAGGGTAATGACATTTATTTATATTTGTTGTAATTTGATATGTTCAAGTTTACTTTGGGAATTAGTATAATGTATGGTAGTACATTATAATATAAAGTTTATATTTTAATTTAACTTTTATTATATAAATTTAACTTTGGATATTATTCAAAATTAATTTATGAGAGATAAAATATTTGAATGAGTTCAAATATTAATTTAATTTGAATTGGATTCATATTAAAACTATAGGTTAAAATTTAATGCGTATATGATATACATTAAAACTATAGGTTATGAGAGAAATTTATTTTTGAATGTGATTCAAATTTAAAATAAATTAAATATCAGATATTTAATTTAGCAATTAAGTAATTGAAGAATTAATTAAAAGTTTAGTTTAATTTTATTTATATAAATTTGATTTAATTAAATTAAAACTATAAGATATGTGAGATCTAAATATGATTTAAATGAAATATTAAATAAATATGATTTAATTAATTAATTAACTAGTTAGTTAGTCAATTTAATATTTTTATTAATTTAAATTTTTTTAAATTAATAGGATCCCATGATTCTTTCCACCTTCCCAAAGAGAAATCTGAGCCTTTGCCTCTCTACAAATTGTCTCAGAGATTCTCTCAAAAGTTTTTCGCATTCCAATTGGTTCCCACAAACCAATCTGATCCCAGAGAATAGGGAGGTCTCCGAGTGGTGGTGCTCCAAGTTTGGTGTTTGGCACATTCAGAGTCGTCGACACGTAAGTCTTCTTTCTCTATAATACTTTCTATAATTTATAGAAAGCATGCTTAGCCTTTAGGTTTTAGAAATTTGTTTATGTAAATATTTTGTCAGTGTATGGTAATTTTTAAGTTCCCAGTTAAATTGATATAAGGTCTCTGTAAAATCTTCCGCTGTGAAGGACTTTAATCCCTTCAAGGAGGACCTAAAAAATAGAATGTTTAATCACTTTCAGTCTACTAGGAAAGGAAGTTTAGGAGCACGATTGATTTGAATTAAACAAGGTGGAGCGGACACCGTTTATGTAAAGAAGTTTCTCAACTACTAGGCATCCTTACCGGATATGGTGGAAATCGTTTTGATGCATGCATTTCTGAAGAGATTGGAGATGGGATTTGAAAGAAGCTTGATCGAAACAAAGCCTTAAAATTGATGAGTTGCCATCTTAAGATCTTGGAGGAGTGTATGAAAGAAGCTTGATCGAAACAAAGCCTTAAAATTGGCTTTAATTGAGTGAGGAGCCCATAGGTTGGGTAAGAAGGAGACTCAAGTCAAGCCCAATAAGGTCACTAATATATACTTAGAAAAAAGAGAACCAAAGGGGGTGAAACACAAACAAGGGAGATAACTATATCGATCCAAGGGAACTACGTAAAAAGCAAGTCAATGATAAAAATATTATTAGATATGGAATTTTGAGCATGCCTTGACAAGGGTTTATGTTTCAAGTGCAACGAGAAATATTCTACTGAACACCGTTATAAGGGAAGGAAAAATTAAGAGTTGATGCTATTCATATTAAACGAAGACGAAGATTCTGAGGAGGTTGAAGAGATTGAAGAAGTTGAAGTTGAAGCTGAAACAGTGGAATTGAAAATGATGGAGAGCACCGAGGAGAGAGATTTCGTTTCGTACCATCAATGGATTTCCAAAAAAGGGAACGGCCAAGTGGAAGGGTAAAATAAATAGTAAGGTTGTTATTTTTTCGATCGATAGTAGAAAGTCGCATAATTTAATTTTTAAATACAAGAAATAGGTGGAGGAATTAACACTTACGGTGACTAAAATGACGAAACTCAGAGTTATGATAAAGGATGGCATGAAAATAGAAGGGGGTGGAATGTGCGTGAGTTGAGGTGAAATCACCATAGCTGATTTTTTGGGTCAATCTTAGTTATCCATTTGGGCAAAATGGATGTAGTTCTTGGGATGCCATGGTTATGCTCTACATGTTTTATGGTGTGCACTAGCAAACAAATTAAAAAGATAGCCTTCATGATGAGGAAGAAACTAGTCCTTATCAGGGGAGATCTCAAATTAACTACCACATAATGTTATTAAAAAACCTTGACTAAGACATGGGAGAAGAAGGATCAAGGGTTTTGAATTGAATTTCAAAACCTAGAGATCGAGACAGAAAGGGACTGAGAGTAAAAAATCATTGAGAGGGGGTGAGCAAGAAGGGTTTTCGATGATTGAATCATTGTTAAAATCATAGGATGACATATTCACAACTCCGAAAAAAGTTACATATCTATTAAGAGATATATATCATTGAATTCTAATGATCAAAGGGTAGAAACCAATCAATGTTAGACCATATAAGTATGAGTACGTACAAGAAAGGGAGATAGAGTAATTCGTTCCAATTATCAGAGCCCAGCTTGATGCTACTAGTTAAGAAGAAAGATGGCAAATGACGTTTTTGCGTAGATTACTGTAAATTGAATCAAATAACCCCATAGTTGATAAATTCCTTATTCCAGTGATAGAAGGGTTACTCGATGAGCTTCACAGAACAACCATTTTTTCAACATTAGACCTTTGGACACACGAGGACATCAAAATTAGAAAGGGAGAAGGGGATATCGAAAAAACCGCATTTTGGACATATGAGGGTCATTATGAATTTTTTTCATGCCGTTTTGTCTAATGAACGCCCTCGCCCCCTTTCAATCCCTCATGTATTAATTTTTTTGACCTTTCTTTCGTCGGTTCGTGTTCATATTCTTTGAGGATACTATGGTTTATCGCCCGAATATTACTACAAATTAGATGCACTTGGGAGTGGTGTTTACTATACTAAAAGACAATGAACTATTTGCCAATAGAAAGAAATGCGTGTTTGGTCACTCAAGAATACAATACTTGTGGCGTTGGATTTCAAGTAAAAGGGTAGAAGCTAATAGGGAAAAGGTAAAAGCCATAGTGAAGTGACCTCAACCCAAGGATATCTCATAACTTAGAGGATTCCTGGGCTTAACTAGTTATCACCAATGCTTTGTTAAACAATACGGAGAGATTGCGACCCCCTTACAAAACTCCTACATAAAAACGCTTTCTGTTGGAAAGATGAAGCTACCACAACTTTTGAAGCCTTGAAACATGCTATGGTATTGATACCAATCTTAGCTTTTCCAGATTTCTTGTTACTATTTTTCATTGAAATTAATGCATCGGGGTACAACTTGAGAGCAGTTTTGTTGCAGAATTTGAAACTAGTTGCTTATTTCAATATTAAAGCCCTTCTAACTTGGCCTAGTGTGTTCCTCCTATAAGACTGGTGCAGCTGAAAGGTGAAACTCTCATCATAGTTTGGCGACCAAAAGGCCTTGACGAGAGAATCATTATCTTTCAGTCAAAGAATGGTAGATGAGCGTTCCCCTGATTAAAGTCTTCACTCCAATACTAAGAGATAAGTGGGCGTCCTACTATTTGTGCAAGTCAGATAGTAGCTCTTCCCTTCTTTCTTTCAGGCAATGAGGTCTCTCGAGCTTGTAGTTTGTTGCTATTGCCCGAGAAATAAAAGAAGAGAATATTGGCTTTCTATTATACAAAATGAAAATCCAAGTAATGTAATAGACTAGCTATTGAACAAGACTTTGAAGCATAAACTTGCTCCTCGAGCACAAACTAAGTCCATCTATGAGAGGGAATTAATAGATGTGGTGTTGGCAATTCAAAAGTGGAGACATTACTTGTTAGGAAGGAAATTCATGGTAATCTCAGACCAAAAAGCTTTGAAATTCCTCATTGATCAAAGGGAGGTCCAACCTGTAAACCCTAAATCTCATTGTTCTTAATAATATCTAAATGATTGAAGAAAACCAAGTTTAGTATTGTTTGGTTGTTTATGTGATTGGGTAACCAAGTTGAAGGAAAGCTTAAGTGTTGAGCTGAAGAGAGGTGGCAGCCAAGTGAAGAAGAGAAGAGAAGATATTTTATTTTTGGCTAAGTGTGAGAAGTTAGGCGTGATGAGCATGCTAAGTGGCCAACTAGTGTTGAAAACCTCTAAAGGGCATGTCTAGGGGCTAAGGAAAAAGGTTGTGCTTGTTTGGGTGAGAGAACCTCTAAGAAGATTGTCCTAGGTGGCCAAGACACATAGGAAAGGATGCTAGGCGTTTAAGGCAAGCTTGGTTAGGAAGGGAGCTTGGTTGAAGGCTTTGGGCGTGGAGTTAGATGTTAGGCATTTTGGAAAGACTCTTGTGTTCAAGACAAACTAGTTGAGTTGAGGGCAGGTGCCAACAACATACACGGTTGAGTTTTAAGGCAAGTAGGAGGTGGCAAAGTTGTTATGCAGAGTGTAGTATTCAAGTGTCAGTTCATTTCAAGAGACCTTACAATTTCTTGTGTGTGTTATCTTAAACCAATTACAAAAACTTTCTAAATGAGTGAATTTTTTAGAGTAAGGCTGCCAAACAAATGAGAGGTGAAGAAGGTTGTGTTGGACTTTAAGAAAGAAGGAAAGGTTAGAATTTGGAGGAATCTGAGCAGTATGAAGTCTTTGTAGACTATAGATTGCATCCCTTTAAATTTGAAGCTGAAATTTTGAGGTAATAAAGTTAAGACAATTCTAAGTACATTTGAAGAAGGAATTCTTACAATTTGATGGCTAGAAATTTGCAGAAAAAACAAGTTTTTAAAAAACCAAAAGCTTTTGCCTCTCTGCGAATTTTCTTATAGATTCTTTAGAAAAATTTTTTCCATTCCAATTGGTTCCCAGAAACCAATCTCATCTCATAGGATAGGGCGGTCTCCGATAGGTGGTGTCCCCAATTCGGTGAGTTGTAGATTCAAAGACGTCTACGAGAGTAAGTTACTCTATTTTGTAATTCTCTAATCTATACTTTGTTTAAACATGCTTAACCTTAGTTTAAAATATAAAAAAATTTGTTTATGTAATTGTTTGTCAATGTACGGTATTTTAAGTTTCCAATTAAATTTGAAAAGGTCTCTGTAAAATCTTTTGCTGCCAAGGGTTTTAATCCCTTCACATTTATCATAAATTAAAACTTGAAATAAGAGCTTGGAAACCATATTCGTAAATGATTCTACAAGTTATTGCTTGTAGAGCTTGAAAACATGTTTAATAAATAATTTAGCAATAATTGTGTTACTCACTGTCACTTGAATAAAGTCTTGGTCGTGAGATTCCTCTCAAGCTTCCTTGATCTGAAAAATTCATAATTCATCCTTAATTAATCCCTGGAACATGAAAATATCCAAAACTTTCCTTAAATTTCCCAAAAATATCAAGACAACCCAAAACAGCTCGAAAATAGCCCATCAGTGCCCATTAACATGGTGAATGGGGCTGAACGCACACACATGGCTTGGGGCTTTGCGATTGTTAACCTCGTTGAGGTGGGCTACGCGTCGTGTGCTAGCCTTGCAATGAGATTGTCGTCCGCATCCTTGCCACCTACCCCATGCGCCCATCGCGTGCTTTTCGTGTTGTGCTCTCTGCATACAGTGCGCGCCCTGCTAACCTCTAGAGCAAGTTCATGTGTGCAGTCTGAGTGCATGCCTTGCCACTCCGCTGTGTCATGGCCTTATCATGTGTGTACAACCTAAACAAAATAACCTCTAAACCCAAAACGCATGCCCATCTTGCCTACACCTGCAAGCCTTTCGGCCACTACCCAGAACATTGTTTTAATTCTAGAATCATGACCCAAATTTGAAAACTCATAACTTAACATCCATAACTCTTTTGACAAAACTTTCTTCTACAAAGTTTCTCTAAACTGTCTTAAATTTCTTACCTCAAATTTTCAAGGACAATTCGCAGTAATGAGTCCTATAGCCCTCTGGAAGTACACCTTGATTAGTTTCTCTTAAAAAATGATCTCCTCGCCTAATCTTGATCCAATCTCCAACCTTCTTGAATTTAAATTGAACGACAGCTCTCTCTCGCAAACTAGACTCAATTTTTGAACTTCTAAGATCAATTTGAGTAATTGTGCACTAGTGAGTTGTGAGAAGTTCATTGTTGAAGCTACCTATTTATAGAAGTCCTTGCATGAGATTAAGGTGACACTTAATCCTTGATGAAACTCACCTCTTAAGTGTGTACTTACTCCTCATCAGCTCCCCCACATCCTCCTTGGCTGCTAAAATGCATGTTAATATGATTAGAACACCTAGATTAACCTTAAATCGAACGCCCTAATCATGCCACGTTGCTTGTCTTAATCGCATAGCTAACATCCATGACCATCTCGCATAACCTTGCCTTGTCCGCTTAGCTTCCTCACGTGAAATCTTCCTTGCCTATCCCACTCAATTGACAATCTTCCTCGCCCAACTAACCATTCAAGCTTTCCGCCAAACCTCATCTCCAATCACATAGATAACCTCTTTGAATGTCATCTCGCCTACAAGCTTTAAGCCTAACCTTGCCTTTAGAGGTTACCTTCTCAAGCCTCATCTTGTCGCCCAATGACACTCCTTTAGAGGTTCTTTAGCCTTCCTTTGTCGTCCACATAACCTCTAAATACCCAATATCTAATTTATTTTATTCTTAGCCAAATTTTTCAACTTTTATCTTTTTCTCAAACCTAAACCTAAATTCCAAGTATTTTCACCTTCTTTTCCTATAAATTTCTTTTCCTCTTATCCGTGACTTAAATTCCAAAGGTTTAAGAAATTTTGAGGTTTCATATTAATACTAGAAGATTATATCATGAATTTCATATAGGGATTGCCTAAATCTGGGAGGATATGACTCTATTATGGTGGTGGTGGACCAATTGCGTAAATTTGGCCACTTTATTGTTCTTAAACATTCACTTACAACCAAACAAGTTATGGATGTGTTTATTGACAAGGTGGTAAGTAAGCGCGGGATCCCAAAATCGATAATCACTGATTGTGACAAAATCTTCTTAAGTAGTTTTTTTAAAGGAGTTGTTTTGCAGCGATGGGGGCTTTGTCAAAAAGAAGTACAACATACCATCCACAAACCTACAGTTCCAAATAGAGAGGGTGAATCAATTTTTGAAGACATAATTAAGTTGCTTATGCAATGAACAACTAACAAAATGGAACAAATGTATACCATGGGCATAATTGTTGTACAATACTGCCTCCTATGCTTGGTTAAAATATCTTATTTTCAAGCGGTTTACAGTTGACCTTGACCCACTTCCTCTGATTGCTTATGGGAAAAAAAATACAGTAAATAATAGTATAGAATAAGCATTATTGGATAAGGGTATGACCATTAATGCATTGAAAGAAAATCTGGTGGTTACTCATAACCGAATGAAAAAACAGGCTGATTTACATCCCAGAGAATTTAACTTCCAAATGGGCATCGAAGTGTATTTGAAATTGAGACCATACAGATAGCGCTCGCTAGCTAGAAAAAGATAGAAAAAGTTGTCACCAAAGTTCTATGGTCCTTACTGTATCATTGAAAAATAAGAGAGTGGCCTATCAATTAAAACTACCACGAGAAGCAAGGATCCATAATGTTTTCTATGTATCTCAACTTAAAATGAAGTTGGGTCAAACTGAGCAGTCCAACACTTTCCCCCAACTTTAATGGAGGAATTTGAGTTACAATTGAGGCAAAAAAAAAAAAAAAAAGTGATAGAAGAGATGGAATAGAGAAATTGTGGGTAACCGAATGGCTAGTGAAATGGAAGAAGCTACCAAACAGTGAGGCCAATTGGAAGTCAGTATATCTCATGAATCAACAATTTTCTTCTTTTCACCTTAAGGATAAGATGCAATTTAAGCTGGCCAGTATCGTTAAACCTCCAATTCTTTATACATATAGATGCAAGGACAGGAAAGGAAATGCACATGTTATTTCTACAGGAAAGGCCAGTGGAGAGAATGGAAATACCTAAGGGTCCCACTAGGTTGATGGTATAAGTAAAGAATGTGTTGAGTATTTATGTTTTATTTTGGTAAAAGATTGTTGTTCGCACGAGATTTCTGAAGAAATTTGATTCGTGGAATTGAACTTGAGTTGATGTTGTCTTTTTGTTGATTTGATGCGATGTGGTTCGATCTCTAGAATTTGATCCTCTGATTCTCTCTCGATTGGATGCTTACGCTTGATTTGAGGAAGCGGAGCATGTGATGTTCTTGAAGTTGGAGTCTTGGAAGAAAGTTTGTATCTTCAAAGAAGCTTTAACCTTCGAGAGAAGTTGGAGTCTTGGAAGAAACCTTATAGAAGTTGAAGTCTTGGAAGAAAGCTTGTATGTTCAAAAGAGCTTCAATCTTCGAGGATGGTCAACTTCAGGAGTTAGGGAGTTTTCTAACTCTTGGGAGAATTATCTGTAGACCTTTTGGAGTAAAAAATTTCCAACCCTTACAAATGAGGAGAACTCCTCTATTTATAGAGTTCTCTGATGGGCTTTATGGGCTCGAACCTGGTTGGTCTATGAACCAGACACATGGGCTTAACCACATGGATTTGGATCATATTTAGCATTTGAGCTCAATTAAGCTTATTTTTTGGCTCAATTGAACTTAACCCAAATAGATAATATTTAAATGAACCAAAATAATTAATTTGATCCAACGGTTATGATGAAAACATGTGGCATTATCAAAATTGACCAATTTATGTTTTCAATTTTAATTTGGGACACATATCAATTATTTTTATTAGTCCCAAATTTAATTGTTTGTACTTTTCATCATTAATTTAGTAAATGATGTGACAATTTGTGATTAGTCTAAAAATTTTCTATTCAACAATTGTTCTAAGTTTTTTAAGGAGAGAACTACAGTCCTCGATGGAGTTGGTTATTTCTTGATTTGTCTGTCCTTGTTTTCCATTTATGTTCTTCATTAGACTACATGTTGGCTTGTTGAACTTGTGTTGTTATTACAATATATATTGAGCAAAGTGTTGTCTCTGTTTTTTAGCCATTACTGAGATATTTTTTAAGTTTTAGTTTAAGTAGTGTTATGGCTATATTTGTAGTGAGTTTTAATATCTAACTCTTCCTTCGTTATTACATATATTTACTAAATTCATCTTTTATATCGAATAATAATCTAGACATCATAACGAGCTCAAATGCAATGAGAATCCTTTATGCATTTGCTTGATCACCCAATAATTTTAGGGTTTAATCTTAATCTCTATAAGTGTTAACTCATTGTTAAAAGCTTAAATGTTAATGATCTTAGAATGAATTCTTTAGCATCACTTAGTATCCTATTGAATTTGTCCTTGATTATTAATTTGAGAATGTCCCAATGCATTTTTCTGAAGATAGTGGCTATCCCCCGTTTTGAAAATTCTCAATTTGCAACTTGATCTTAATGCAATTCAATATAATCTTGTTGAAACTGCTAAGATGTATACCTAATTGCATGAATTATTATGAGTCTTGTATTTTACATTGTTCATTAAATTAGGGCAATAGGTCCCTAGAAAACCAATTGATTGAGGATCAAGTTGAATGCAAAAGATACTTTTGTTTTGATGATTATAATTAAAATGAATCACTCAATTTCCTACTTTTTTTAATTAAGAGAAACTTGATTTCTTTCTTACAACTCAATTGCTCACTTCTCAAAGATTAAGACTTTTTCTAATTTCCTTTTCTTTTTTATTTTTCTTTTTCAAATTTTCACAATCAACCCCCTATTACTACTATTGATCTTTTAGATTTTAATTTCTTTTATTTCTTGGTATCAAGGGCTTATCAAGAACTCCCTTGGGACACGACTCCAACTTTCGGTATAGTATTTACAATCTTGTTAAGTAAGTTGCGTAAATTTTCTTGAAGAGCTTTTCAGGTAGAGATTCCTTATACCCAATTCTTTTGTATAATCCCTTTTCCTATTGCATGTATATTGTTGTATTCTTTCAATTATATTTTATGTGATAGTTACCAATTATTGTATATATTTCCTATCTTTAAACGACCTACCAAAAATCATTCTATCAAGTAGTCTTAACATAATCCACTAATATAGTTGAGTCAAGTGATTACATGTTGTACTTATTTGTATATACTTAAAGATTATAGTGATAACCGTAAAGCGTGGCTCATTGAACACTTTGGCCTCTACAAGATGCGAAAGTCCTTTTCTTCCGTTAGGCTCCTTCTAAGTATATATGACTATTTGTGGTGAAGAACTTAGGCTCTCCCTAAGGTCTTGAAACTCTCTCACTATTTTGAATCTTTCTTTATTCTCTTTGTGAACTCCCTCACATAATATGAACCATATGCTCCCCTTAAAATGAGAAAACCTTCTCAATTGAATCAACTTTAGGCTTCCTCTAAAGTAGTGTAGTATATCTTGGGATCAATGTAATCTCCAACACAAACTACTCACAAGACTTATGGTCATACTCATAGAAAGTCGTTTGCTTCAAACACACAATACTCTGTCAAACTTTCAATGGAAGGACATGCAAAACAATATTTGTGGCAACCAAAGCAACATATGCTTCTTCAGCTTCAATAGCACAAAAAAGTGAAGAAAAATATCTTCAAAATAAATCGACAGGCCATTGAAAAATAAAAACATCACAGCAGATTAAGTTTGCAAAATAATATAAATATGGAAAGAAATATTGTAAAGACCTGACTATTTTATACAATTAAGAACACAAAAATGGTGTTTACGACATGCATGAAATGGAGACATAAAGAAGACAATCATTCTAAATCACATTTAAAAAAAAAACATAAAGTTGAAAATATCTTCAAATATTCTCAAAGCCAAACAAGATTCCTATTTTAAGAATGAAAACCATACATATCGAAAGTTTTACTCATGGGCTAAAAAAAAAATACAAGTGGCTTCAAAAGAAGTTTCATATATTGAAGAGAATTCAAAGCAGAAAATAACTAAGACACGTTTTCATGAGTTTCTATTTCTTTCCCCATGGCCACTTAGCAATTCTTCCATCAATTGTGCATGCCCTTGTCTTTATCTAAACATAAAATTAATGGAAAGATTAAGTATTTAAAATACTCAATAAGTAACTCAACTACTCGGGTTGGGTTATGCAAACACATACATCATGGTTCATTGGGTTATGCAAACACATACATCATGATTCTTGTCTTTTCTAGTGAGACCTATTCCTTTCATCTAACATAGTTTAGTTTCCTCTTAAGGCCTTACATGAACAATTACCCCCTTTTGTTCCTCTCTTCCTCTCTCAACATGAAGTATTACTAGTATCCTCTCAAGGTGAGCCCGACTATTCTTATATTGGCTTTGAATAGCGGAGTTTGATTGTAGCTATAATACTTTTGTTACTCTTTTCCCTCTCTCTTAACATGAAGTGTTACTAGCTAGCATCATCTCAAGGTGAACCCGACTATTCGAATGTTGGCTTCAAATAGCAATGTTAACCTTTGCTACAATACTTCAGTTCTTCTAGATGTACATCAAAGTTTTCTTCAAGGGTAATTGTCATGACTTTTTCATAAATTTTGTGAAGCATACAAATGCATGAGGTCCACCAATCATAGACATGTTTCATAAAATGCAACATAGATGCCCTTATCAACAAGTAAAAGCAACAAAGTTCATGATTTCCTTTTTTTCACTAAATTTTAGATCATGTTCTATGTAACTATTATGTGACGTATGTACTATCTATCTCATATAATGGCACAAACATGGTTTCTATGTTTCTCATCATGATCATCAATCATATATACCTTTCGACATAGTCATCCAACATATATACATATAGTATGGTCATCAAATATATACATAACACACATGCAACCAACACATGACATAACATATATTTCATGTATGGTCTATCCTATATTAACACACAGATCCCAACTTAGTCTAAGGATTTCAATAGTGCAGTTCTTACCTTGGTGCCTCAACACAACAATAAACAAGCAAGTTGGACTCTTTAGATATCATTGGTAACAAACTATAGATATTTTCTTAGCCAAAGTTAAAATCAAACTTTAAACTTGAATCCAACCTACACCAAGGTCTAAATGAATGATCTCAAAATCAAAACTCTCTAAACTAACTCAAGCCATAAAACCTTTAACCTCAACACTTACTACAACCTAACGACTTGAGCTTTTAAATTGCTAACAAATGCTACATATGCTTCCAAGAGTCAAATCTATTCTTAAAATAACAATTCTTAAGTCAGACATATGATGGGTAATTGCATATGAGCCAAATATGAATGAAAATTACCACAACACAATTAGAACGAGCTTCTACACAGTTTTTCGTCTCACAGACTAACTATAAACTCTAATCTAAAGATTAAACAGCAATGGCTTTCAATCAATAGGAGTTAAAATGAAGTGGGTAATCGAGAAATACTATAGATCTGACACAACAATACTAAATACTTACTCAAGTCGAGCTCTGGTGTAAATCTGATGCCTAGTTGATATCCCAAAAAATGTGCTATCTAATCTCTCCTATTTTGACATTGTTCTACGATTTTACATTCCTATTTTGCTATATTGTAGGTTTTAAGAAAAGTAAGAGTAGAATTTGGTGTTTGTGTCAACTTGAAGCTTAATTGATCAAAATTGAAGTCAAGAGGCATAAACCAAGACAAAACATGAAGAAAAAAGGCCAAACTGGTCTTTGCCTTGGAGCGTCGTGGTGCTCTACGGCGCTATGCTCAACATTGCACTTGCGAAAAACACACATTGCAGAAACACTACCTTAGCTCGTCATAGTATGCCGAAACTAACAGGCACATGATTTTTCGTCAGTACTGCAACATTGTCCCTAGCGTTATAGTGCCATTATGATTTCTTAAATAAGAAATTATTTGCCTAGGTAAAACGAATTTCGATTTCAGCTTTCCTTTGCATAATTTATCTCTAATTTTCTTCACTTTTCAGTTATGTGTATGCATTTGAACATTTCTCCATTGCTCATCATGTCTAGGATGAGCTAAGGTACTATATTCTAGCTTGTGTTTCTAGAATTTTGTTATACTTTGTGGCTTTTGTAAGGATTTGAACTAAATTGTCATATTGTCATATTTCAATTCTTAATCGAATGATTGATAATCATATTATAGATGCTTGTGGACTATATGATGTTTAATTGATTGTTATGTAAGTTTTTTGGTTGCATGATAATTGTATGAACTAATTTAGATTAGCTTGCTAGCAAATTTTTTTGAGCATTGTTCTAATCAACTTAGAATTGAACCGTTGAATAATGAGCTAGACGCATGAAGTTAATTATTCACCCTAACTTTTCCTAAAACTTAATGCAATTAGGTCTGATTTGACTTTCTATGATTTTCATCCTTTTGAATTAAGCTAGTTTGATTCTTGGGGTGATTTAATTACCTTACCTATTTAAATTGGTTAGATGAAGACAATAAATTTAATTTAGTAATGAAAATCCTTTGAGAAAATGACTCAAATAGAATGAATTTAATCTAAGCTAGGCTCTTTTTAATATTGAATTCCTAATTTTACTCTTGTACAATTTATAGTACTTGCAATTAAAAACAACCTAACCCCCCCCCCCGCCCCCCGGTTACCTCATAATGTAAACCATTTGTTTGACAAATTTACGTGCTTCCTATGTTCGACCCAGACTTGCAACTAAGATTAGTTCTTGGTGTATGATTCGAATTTGGGCAACAAAATCCAATTGATAAAATTGGCATCGTTGTGGAGAAGCACCTTAATTTCTCTTTTCAAAGAGTTTTCTACCTTTATCGTTCTTTTTTTTTTCTTTATATGACCCGATCCTTCTAAGATCAAAACTACTTGTTATATTTTGCATAGCTTAGACGGGAGGAAAAGCTACGAAAAAGAGAAGCGAGATTTCGAAGAGCTTTACAAGAAGAGAAATATGAGTAGGAGGAACACTAGAGAAGGAGCTTCCAAAGCAAAAAGTTTAGAACATGGTTGAGCTTGTGCTTGAGCGTACTTTAAGAGACCTTGTTGCTCCTAAGTTGACCCAACAACCACTCTCTGCATTACCTATCTTGAGACCACAGGTAATTCTGAGTTGAAAATTGAGTTAATTCACTTACTGCCTATCTTTCATGGCCTTATAGGTGATGACTTGCATAAACACTTCGAGACCACATAGGCTAAAGTGTTTGTTTCCATCATAACTGCTAATGCTCAATAGTCCTAGACTAGAGACCTAATGCCCCTATCTTCACATCGTCACAAGAGGTAAATGTGAGTTTAGATCTGAACTTGCTGAATTGGCCACTTTTGTTAAACATGTATTTCTCGCGTAAGGACAATAACCTCGAGAGCCTGTTGCTAAGGTGAACTATGCAAAAAATCATTAGAATGGTAGGTCCTTCAATTATAATCATTTGGGAGGCCAAGGTCAAGGTGGGCAAGGGCATAGTAGCTCTAGCATGCCTTTGGACGACACAACTAGTGAAGATCTTAGCTGACATTATTGTGTAGTTAAAGTAGAATCAGGAGACCACCATCTACCCTATGCAAAGCTTGGCTACTCAAGTGTCTTAGCTAGCTAACACTATTTGTAGACTTGGCTACTCCGAACCTGAAGCGTGCATGATATTTTGTTAGCGTTGTGACATTGTCCCAAGCGTTGTGGCTTCGTAACGATTTCTTAAATAAGAAATATGCCACCTAGGTCAAAGGATCTTTGATTTTAGACATCCTTTGCACGATTCCTCTGTAATTTTCTTCCTTTTTTAGTTTTGTTTATGCACTCCAACACTTCCCCATTGCTCGACATGTCGAGGATGGGCTAAGGTACTCTATTGTAGCTTGGATTCCTAGGATTTTATAACATTCTTGGCTTTTGTAAGGGTTTAAGCTAAATTTTCATATTGTCGAATTTCAATTCTAAATGAAATTAATGATTGTTAGTCATATTGCGGAAGCTTGTGGACTATATGATATTTGCTTGAGTGTTATGTAAGTTTCTTGGTTGCATGATAATAGTATGAAGCAATAAATTAAAGTAGCTTGCTAGTAATTTATTTGAGCATTGTTCTAATCAAATTAGAATTGAACCATTGAATAATCAGCTAGACACATGGAAGTTATTTACTCACCCCAACTTTTCCTAAATCTTAATGCAATTAGGTTTATTCAATTTGGTATGCTTTTTATCATTTTAGATAAAGCTAGTTTGATTCTTAGGAAGATTTAATTAGCTTATCTACTTAAATTGGTTACGTGAAGACAATTAATTCAATTTAGTAGTGAAAGCCCCTTGACCAAATGACTTGAATATAAAATTTGGGTAAACCTAAGCTAGGCTCTTTTTAATATTGAATACCTCAAATTTACTTCTATGCAATTTAATCTATTTGTAATTAAAACGAATCCACCCCCCCCCCACCTCGAGTTGGAAACCATTTATTTGCAAAATTTATGTGATCCCTATGTTCGACGTAGTCTTGCCACTAAGACTAGTTCTTAGTGTGTGATCGGTTAAATCATATTATCTGAATTTAGGTGACAAAATTTGCTCGATTACTAGCCAGCAATGACGAAGGTGAGTGTGGTGCGACAACGAGAAGCGACAGTGATAGCTACACGAATCTATCAATTAGAAAAAAGAGCTTTGAGAAGAGAGTGAGATTGAGATCAAAAGAGATCGTGATCGAGAAAAAGAGAGAACAACGATCCCATTGGCAATACTAGCGACGACAGTACAATGATGAACGTCGGCGACATCAATATTGATGTAAGATGGTGGGTGGTTTTTTGCCAAGGAGTGTGAGTGTGAGTGTGAGTGTGAGAGGGAGAGTGAGGGGGAGGGGGAGGGGGATGCATGAAGAAGAAAAGGGAAAATCCCTTTTTTTTTTCTTTTTCTTTTTTAACTGCTTAATAAACAACAAAATCCTAAATGACTTAGTTAAGGCCCAAACCAACACATCTATGCCCTTCTCTTCAACAAAAAATATATATATATATAAAATAAAAATAAAACTTAAACTCCCAACATGAAAATTAAATGGTCACTAAACCCTAGGAGCGACCCAAATGCAAACCAAGCTAATTAAATTACAGATAGCTGAAATTCTGGAATGTCACAAATATGTTTAGCAAATTAATCAAAGCACTAACATACCCTCTATGTTCTTTATCAATTTCCTTAAGCATGGTTTCATATTTACTAGATCTCATATTGGTACTCTTGAGTGTATATTTAGATTAATACTGGATAGAAATGTTTGTTACAGTATAGTAAATCAATCAGATATTATTGTGATATCTTCAAAAGGTAAAAAAAAAAAAAAAAAAATTGAGAAGAAAATGGCACTAAGAAAACAAATTTTTGAAGAGACGGGTATTAAAGAAAAAGAATGTATTTAAAGAGCAAAACAAAATTAGAGAAGAGAACCATTTTTAGAGAGAAAATAAGTTAGAGAGATTAAAAAAAAAATTATAGAGTAATAGAAAAGAAATCTGAAAAAAGAAAAGAAAAGAATTTAGAGCAAATTTGATACAGATGGACGTTATTGAGGTTGACACAACAAATTATTACTATTAAAGATTGAGGCATTTTTAAAAATAACAAAGTAAATTAAAATATTTACAAGTTATATCAAAATTTTGGATTTGAGAGTCTTCCATCAGTATAGTATATCAATCACTATCGGTCATAGAATTATGACTTTGCTATAGATTATAAATATTTTGTAAAATCTATTATTTTTAAAAATTATCGTTAAAGGATTTATGATAAGTTTATAATTATTTATCTAATTTTATATAAAATTACATACTATTTTTAAACTTCAAATTAGAACTTCGATATTCTACCTACATCTGTAATTAGGATATACTATTTTGGTTATCACGGCTCGTTGTTATCAAATGATATCCTAATTTTCTTTTTAAATTAAGTTTATCAATTTTGTTATTGGAGCATTTTAAAAACTAGCAAAATATTAAAATTAAGGGCATTTATAAAAATAGCAAAATAAAGTAAAATATTTACCAGTTATAGCAAAATTTTGGATTCTATCAATGATAGTCTTCTATCACTATAGCATATCTCAGTGATAGAATTTGCTATAGGTTGTAGATATTTTGTAAAATCTACTAGTTTTAAAAATTTCCCTTAAAATTGTCTATAAAATATATCAAAATTTATCAATATCTCCATAGTCTTTTTAAGCTTTTTTTTTCTTTTTTTTTACTATATTTTGTAAATAGCTTGTTTGTTTTTTCTTTTTATTTTTGTTATCCATGATAATTTTCCCTTTATTTTATGTATGTTGTCCTCTTCTTATATTCATATTTAATGTACCCGAAAGAAAAACCTGAAAACTAAAATAAATAAAGTTTAACATGTTAAATATGCTTTTAGATTTTTATCAAGAGATTAAATATTTTTTTAATAAATGTAAAAAAGATAAAAATCATGTCATGGAAATTAGCTAAAAAAAAATAAGTACAAATTCAAACGATGTAAAATTAAAAATGAAATGGTTATTAAACGAGACCTAGAAGAAGCTTACTAGAAGAGAAAAGGCTTCTCACAACGCACAGGACGATAGGCAGAGACAACTCAAAAGTGCGTCGATAGATTATCCATTGATAGTCAAACACCCGTTGACAGTTTAATCAGAAGAAACATATCAAAAGATGATCTCTTAATGACAGAAGAAGTTCGTCGACAATTATGGAAAACTCGTGACGGTGTAAATATATCGTCGACAGTTTGAATCTCTCTACACCTTAATTACCCTGTCGAGAGATCATGAATTATCATTCAAGCCTTCCTTGATCCATCGTCAGTCAACCACAAAACGCACAACAATTTCCTCATTGTCAACCTGTTAGGGAAGATCACTAATAGGAAAAGAAAACAGAGCATTGTGGCAATGCCACAAGCTTCTCCTAATTACGTGGATTTTAATTTTTTGTTGGTTATTTTAGTCTCCAATTAATAGTGTCCAGTTGTATTTATTTATTATCATTTTTTTTATTGCCTCAATAATAGAGGTTTGCTCTCTGTGTATATATATTGGATTTTTACCCTCATAAATGACAGCAACAGAAAATAGGGAAAGTTTTATCCCCGAAATATAAAGAAAAGTCTGAAACCTTACTTGGTATCAGAGCTATCAATGGCCAACGCCGCCTCTACACATGTCTCATTTTCTCCTATATCAAACTTCACCAATCCACCATTGAATCATATTTTAAATCAGTTGACTACTATTAAACTCGACATAAACAACTATTTGTTATGGAAGACATTAGCTCTACCAATTCTTAAAGGATACAAGCTTGATGGCCATCTCTCCATCGAGACTTTTTGCCCATCTCAGTTTCTTCCGTCGACAGCTCAACTGAGTGGAACAACCATAAAAAATGTTGGCGTTATAGCTCAAGAAGCTTCGTTCAGTACTGTTGTTGCAGTTGTCATGAACCCTCAATATGAACAATGGGTCACAACCAATTTTCTCTTACTTGGATGGCTTTACAACTTCATGACATTCAAAGTGGCTATTCAGCTTATGGGCCAAGGCTAAGGACTTATAGGAAGCTACACGAAATTTATTTGGAATACAGTCAACAGCTGAAGAAGACTTTCTCCGTAAAACTTTTTAGACTACAAGAAAAGGTAATCTTAAAATCGAAGAGTACTTGCGAACTATGAAAACTAATGTTGATAATCTTGGACAAGTTGGCAGTCCAGTTTCCCCCCATGCTCTTATTTCATAAGTATTATTAGGTTTGAATGATATTTACAACCCAATTATTGCTGTCATCCAAGGCAAACTAGACATTTCATGGTTGGATATGCAATTCGAGCTTCTCATTTTTTAGAAAAGATTGGAGCACCAAAAAAGTCGACGCAACCCCGACAATGTTATTCAGAATGTGGCTGTGTTGGGCTTAATTATGTATAATTTGTTTTGGACCTTAATTTGAATGCAGGTTGTTGTCTAAAGCTTGGAACAAACGATGCCATATCTTTGCAAGGTGATCGTACACGCTTGTAGAGGTGAGCTCGTTTATCCCTACACATTAGTGAGAAGAGAAAATACGAAGAGAAAAGAGAGAAAATTCACTTTACCTTTGCTTCCTTTCTTCTTTGCTAATAACCCTAATTGAATTTCTATCTTGTGGTTTTGATTGAGTAGTTGATGCTCACAGTGATATGAAGATTAAGGAGAGGGAGAGAGATACAACAAGCTTTTACGTGGTTCAGCCAAATTGAAGCCTACGTCTACAGGAAGGATCTTTCCTTTATTTCGAAGATAAGTACATTAGTTCTTTTCTTTTCCTCCTTTTTGTGCTTTTCTTGTAGATTAGAGAGTATATCTAAAAACTAGTCAGTTTGAATACACCTCTGTATATTTATAGGTGTTTACAATGATATAAGAAATTAGGGAGAGAAAAAATTAATGTTGTTGGAGTTCATTTTCTTCACAATCTCCACCTTGAATCCAACTTGAGTAATGTATTAGTGATCCTTCCAACTTACTCTTCTTCTGATCTATCCTTTTTCAGGTAGGTCAAAGCCTACCAGCTCGAAGCACTTTTGGAGCTTCATTGTTGAGACCGACTTGGTAAGCATATCGGTGACATTTTCAGAGGTATGTACTTTCAATACTTCTAATTCGCCTACTTTAATCTTTTCTCGTATAAAGTGATTCTTTATGACTATGTGCTTTGTTCTGTTACGGTATTGTGGATTTTTGGATAGGTGAATGGCACTTTGGTTATCACAGAAGATTTTTACAATCGACTGTTTGATTCCAAAGTCCTTCATTAGTCCTTTAAGACACAATCCTTATTTCATGGCTTCTGATAATGCTATGTATTCTGCTTCTGTAGTTCAGAGAGCAACAATAGATTGTAGGATTGTTTTTCAACTAATTAGATTAGGGCCATAGAGAAAAACATATCCTGTTAGACTTCTTCCTTTGTCACTGTCACCTGCAAAGTCTGGGTCCACATAACCAATCAATTCAAGTTCTGACTTTGTGGACCTTTGATAGTTTAGTTTAGCATACTTAGACCAGATTAGGTATCTCAGTATCCATTTAGTTACTTCCAAGTGTTGTTCTTCAGGATTAGCCATATATCTGCTGACTAGACTTGCTGAATAGGATAGATCTGGTCTAGTAGAGATCATCAAGTACATTAGACTTCCCACTGCTTGGCTGTAAGGTACATTCTCCATTTGTAGTTTGTGTTCTATGTCTGTCTCACTAGGGGAATTGGTAGCTGATAGTTTAAAATGTTGTGCAATAGGGAGTGTGTGGTCTAGCAATAGTGAGGTTGAATCTTCTGATTACTTTCTCACAGTAGGTTGATTGACTGATGCTTAGTATGGATTGGCCTGTCTCTTGTGATGTCAATTCCTAGGATCTTCCTTGATTCACCTAAATCCTTCATGTCAAATTTTTTATTTAAAAGAGTTTTGACATGAGTCAAATCTTCCTTAGAGCTTCCGGTAAGGAGCATATCATCGACATAGAGTAGCAAGATAACCATTTCCTTATAGGTTGTTGAGTTTATGTAGACACGCATATCGTATGAACTTCTATTAAAACCCAACCTAGATATAAAATCAACAAATCTTCTATACTAGCACCTAGGTGATTGCTTCAATCCATATATTGACTTCTTTAGTAAGCAGTAGAGGTCTTCCTTACCTTGAACCTCAAAACCTTTGGGTTGAACCATGTAAATTGTTTCATCTAGATAGCCATGAAGGAAGGTTGTCTTTACATCAAGTTGGTCCCACTCAAGATTGTTTTGTGCAACTAGAGATAAGAGAAATCTAATAGAGGTTTATTTAACAACTGGTGAGAAAATTTCAAAATAGTCTATACCTTCTCTTTGAGTAAAACCTTTAGCTACCAGCCTTGCCTTGTGCCTTGGTTGTGAGTTCTTGGTGACTCCTTCCTTGAGTTTATAGATCCACTTAGATGCTATAGGTTTGCATCCCTAAGGCAAAGGGACAAGGGTCCAGGTGTCATTTACCTTTAGAGAATTTATTTCTTCATTCATGGCTTCAATCCACTATTTAGAATCATTACTATTTACAACTTCCTCAAAAGAACTAGGTTCATTATCATTTGGAGCTACAGTAGCGTTTAGAACAAAACTTATATAGTTAGTTGCAGCATACCTGGTTGGAGGAACAATTACCCTTCTTTGTCTGTCTCTTGTTAAGGAATATTGGCTCAAGTCAGGTTGTTCTTCTACTATTTCAGTTTGTTCTCCACCTATGTACTCTACTTGTTCTTGATCAGTAACAGTAGTTACCTTAGTAGATTGAGCATTGTTCCTAGTATTCTTCACCTCAATCTGAGTAGTATAGTTTCTGTGGCATCAGGATTCCTTTCAATATACCTTTTCTTTGCATAAACATCTCGGTTTCTCTAAAATGAACATCCCTACTAATTATAAACTTTTTGTTAGTGGGGTGCCACAGCTTAAAACCCTTTACCCCTTCTGTGAAGCTAACAAACATAAACTTAATAGCTCTAGCCTTTAGTTTCCCCTAATTTTGATGGACATCCCCTACACATCCAAACACCTTAAGATCATTTAGATTTGATGGGTGTTTGGACCATATCTCCTTGGGTGTTAAGAGTCCTACGGAGGTACGAGGGCTTCTATTCAGTGTGCACACCGCAAGGCAGCAGCTTCAGCCTAAAACCTTTCTTCCAAAATGGCATCTGCTAGTAGGCATCTTACCCTTTCCATTATAGTTCTGTTAAGTCTTTTTGCCACCCCATTTTGTTGAGGTATGTATCTCACAGTTTTTTGTCTTGTGATTTCACTTTTCCTGCAAAAATTATTGAACACCTTTCCACAAAACTCCAAATAATTGTTAGTTCTAAGGTATTTAATCTCTTCATCAATTTGTTTTTCTATCGTCAGTTTCCATTCTTTAAATTTTTCAAAAACTTATTCTTTTGTTTTTATAAAATAAATCCAACTTTTTTAGAAAAATCATCAGTAAAGGATAAGATGTACCTTGAGCCACTTAGGCTTGGAGTTGAGGCTAGACCCCATAGATCCGAATGGATCTAGTCAAGAATTCCTTAGTTGTGTGTTGTGCTTTGGTGAAGCTTTGTTTCCTTGTCTTGCCTAGCACACAATGTTCACAGAAAGACAATTTACTGCATATGTCTTGAGGTAGAATGCCTTGTTTAGATAGACCCTCAAGTCCCTTCTGGCAGTATAAGACAGTATTTTGTGCCAAAGGTCAACCTCTGTTAAATTTATAGCTTTTACAGTATTTGCTTCCTCTATCATTTCAACCCGTTTTATTATAAACAGGTCATTTACCTTTTCCCCAACCAATACTTCTTTAGAGCCCATGAAAACTTGGAAGACTCCACCTTTTCCTTTGTATTCGTATCCTAGAGAGTCTAGCATTCCTAAGGAGATCAAGTTTCTTTGAAGGTGAGGAACATGTCTTACATTTCTAAGGAGCTTTATAGTCTCATCCTTTAGTTTAATGGTGACTGATCCAATTTCAACAATGTCACAAGCACTATTATTCCCCATGAACATAGACTCTTCACTAATTTCTTTATAGGTATTGAACCATGCTCTAAAAGGTGTCATATGGTAGGTGTAACCTGAGTCAAGGACCCAATCATGTTTTCCGAAGGGGTTAACATGATTGGCTTAGTCTAAGGTTGATGTTAGGGCATCAGTGTAGGTAAATGAGCTTTCTATTATGGAGGCTTCTAGTTTTTTTCCTTTCAAGTCTTTTTCTTTTTCTTGATTCTTTCTCTTAAGAAAAAAACACTCTTAAATTAGGTGTCCCTTCTTTTTACAGTATTTACACTTCTTTTTCTATTTTGATTTCTTATCTTCATAAGAAGAGGATTTGCTACTGTTTTTACCCTAATTGGTTTGGGATTTACCTTTGACAAACAAACCATCTCCACTATGATGCTCCTTTTGAGATGACTGTATTTCCAATTCTCTGGTTCTTAGGGCTGATATTATAGCATCTGTTTTGACTGAGTTTCTACCATACTTCAGTGATATGAAGATTAAGGAGAGGGAGAGAGATACAACAAGCTTTGACGTGGTTCGACCAAATTGAAGCCTACGTCCACAGGAAGGATCTTTCCTTTCTTTCTAAGATAAGTACATTAGTTCTTTTCTTTTCGTCCTTTTTGTGCTTTTCTTGTAGATTAGAGAGTATATCTAAAAACTAGTCAGTTTGAATACACCTTTGTATATTTATAGGTGTTTACAATGATATATGAAATTAGTGAGAAAAAAAAATAATTAATGTTGTTCGAATTCATTTTCTTCACAGACTGTAAATGTAACTCAGAGGACAAGTTCAAACGAACAAAGGTCCCATAACAATCAACATGCTTACTCTACCAATAGAAACAACTTCAATAGCACAAAAACGCTAATTTTAGTAGAGGACGTGGTCGAGGAAGAGGAAAGAAACCCACTTGTCAAGTGTGCGATAATGTAACACCCCAAAAAAATTTATGTTAATTTTGTTATCATTTTAATTTTTGGGTGTTATTTTATGAAATGGTTTTGATTTGTGGAGATTAAGTATTTTGGAAAGATGTGGGTTTAATGGTTGAAAATTTAGAAATTATATTATTATTAGTATAATTATTAAGGAAACATATAAAAGAGGTGAGATAAGGGTTATTAATTAAGAGAGAGGAAAATTAATTGGAAATAGGAAGAGATGAAGGAAAAGAGGAGTTATTTGGGGGAAAGTAAATAATAATAATAATAATGGTATTAATGTTATTATTATTATTAGTATTTTGTATATTTAAATACAC
>CM046893.1:14535979-14565980 GCA_025688845.1 Cucumis hystrix
CTTATTATTTAAATTTTTCTCAACTTATAAATTAATTTTCCTTTTTTTAAAAAAAAAAAAAAAAAACTATACTTATTTAAATAGTAATAACCTCAACCTTCTAGTAAAGTTGGGTTTTTACAGATAAGTACGGTCACTTTTGCACTTGCTTGTTATAATCGTTTTAACAAAGAATTTCTAAGTCTCCTAGCTTAAGATCGAAGACAAATTTCGGGTGCATCCATGAAGCGTACTCCATCTTCTTTCATGACTACACAAAATTCAAATCAGTTTGCCACTTGTGAGACTGTGATTGACCCACATTGGTACATTGACAGTGGAACTACAAACCATGACATGGCATAATCATCTGGTCTGAACAATCCGGTTGATTACTCAGGTACAGAGTTAGTAACAGTAGGAAATGGAATTAATTTAAATATCTTATGCGTTCGACACTCTTATCTAACTGATGGAAAACAATATTTAGCTCTGAAAAATATACTTTGTGTTCCTGATATTACAAAGAACTTGGTCAGTGTCTCAAAATTAGCCCAAGATAATCACATATTTCTAGAGTTTCATGATAATTATTGTCTTGTTAAGGACAAAACTATAGGGGCAATATTGTTGAAAGGAACACTTAAGGACGGTCTCTATCATCTAGATAGTGTTGGTTTGTTGTGTTATAGTATATATATTTATATTTATATCATATGTCCTTTATTTTAATTGTACATAGTGTCTAGGGTTTATTTTATTCTCTATATAAATATGTAACGTCCCTTTGACTCAATATGAATAAGAAATATACTTCTCTCAATTCTAGATTACATAGTATCAGAGCCATTAGGGTTTCGAACGGCCATTAGCTTCCTCATCTATTAGGTTTAAGTTTAGGTTTCCTTCCGCTAACCGTTTGTCGACACCACTCATACCATAAGAAGCACCACCTCCGTCCACCCAAGTATACCATCATCGATCGCCGGAAAACACCACGCGTGACCTTAATGCTCCGCCGAAATCTTCTTGTTCTTCACCCACGCGTGCGGGTGAGGCGTTCGATTTGTTCTCCGTCTTCTGGGCTTGTCTCGAACCATTGGTTCTTGTCAGTCTGTACCATTTGGTCTATCAAATAGCATTCGGGTTTAACGAAAACTGAAGGTTACGATATTGGTTTAGGGTCTTTTTCCAATTTTGCAGCTGTTTGGATTGATTTTCTATTTGTTTGTGTGGACCAATCAATGTGTGACTTCAATATGGCCGACATAAAAAATTTGGTAGTCTTCAACGTTATTCCCTTAGCCTCTAAGATCACATAACATAAGTTAAATGGATCTAATTATTACGATTGGCGTCGGACAATTTTATTTGATTTGAGAAGTACTGATATGGATGATCATATGACCGAAGATCCTCTAGAAGATGCAACGCAGAAGAAGGATTAGCTTCGTGATGATGCTAGTTTATATCTTCAGATCAAAAACTCAATTGAGAGTTAGATAATTGGATTGGTTGATCACTATGAGTTTGTTAAAGAACTTCTGGAATTTTTAGATTTTCTATATTCAGGTAAAGAGCAAGTGCATAGAATGTTTGAAGTTTGTATGCAATTTTTTCGTGTGAAACAAAAAGCTGAGTCTGTCACCAGCTACTTTATGCGACTTAAGAAGATAATTGTCGAGCTTGGCTTGTTGTTACCTTTTAGTCCTGATGTTAAAGTTCAACAAGCTCAACGAGAGAAGATGGTTGTTATGATTTTTTTTAATGGACTCTTACCTGAATTTGGAATGGCAAAGACACAGATTCTCTCTGACTCTAAGATTCCATCATTAGATGATGCTTTCACTCGCTTCCTTCGCATTGAAAGCTCTCCGACTGGTGTGTCTATTCCTCAACCCAGTAGTGCTCTCTTTAGCAAGAACAATAACCCTCAGGCACCTCGAGCGATGGATAGCAATGTTCGGAGGAATAGTAATGATCATCGAAATATAGATTATGTAGAGATTGTTTGTAACTACTGTCGTAAGTCAGGCCATATGAAACGTGATTGTCAAAAATTGTTATATAAGAATAGTCAATGATCTCAACATGCTCAGATAGCCTCCACATGTGACATACCAGAGGCGTCAGTTACTATTTCTTCAGATGAGTTTGCTAAGTTTCAGAATTACCAAGATTCATTACAAGCGTTATCTTCCTCTACTCCGGTTGCATCCACTGTTGCCCCAGGTAATACAATGTGTCTTCTTACATCATCTACCAAATAGGTCATAGACTCTAGTGCCACAGCTCATATGACAGGTAATTCTCACCTATTTTCTAGACCGTTGTTCCCTGCCCCTTTTCCATCTGTTACATTGGTCGATGGCTCCACATCTTCTGTTCTTGGCACTGGCACTATTCACCTTACCCCATCATTTTCTCTCTCTTTTGTGTTACATTTGCCTAACTTATCCTTTAATTTAATTTCTACTAGTCAACTTACTCATGACCTAAATTGTGTTGTCATGTTCTTTTCTGGTTATTGCTTGTTTCAGGATCGTGTGACGAAGAAGATTATTGGTAGAGGATATGAATCGGGAGGCCTTTATCTCTTTGATCATTAAGTATCGCAAGCTGTGGCATGTCCTGTCGTTCCCTCTTCTTTTGAAGTCCATTGTCGTTTAGGTCATCCATCTTTGTTTGTGTTGAAGAAACTTTATCCAGAATTTAGGTCTTTGTCCTCTTTAAATTATGATTCGTGTCAATTTGCTAAATTTCATCGTCTTAGTTCGAGTCCTCGAGTCGATAAACGAGCAATTGCTCCATTTGAGTTAGTTCATTCTAATATTTGGGGTACGTGTCCAGTTGTATCTCAAATAGTCTTTCGTTATTTTGTTACTTTTGTCGACGATCATTCTCGTCTAACTTGGTTATATTTAATGAAAAATTGTTCTGAGTTATTATCTCACTCTTGTGCCTTTCATACTGAAATAAAAAACCAGTTTAATGTCTCTATCAAAACTTTGAGTACTGATAATGCGGGTGAATATTTTTCTCATTCTCTTATCTCTTACTTGTGTGAACATGGCATTATTCATCAGTCTTCATGTGCTGACACTCCATCTCAAAATGGTGTTGCAGAACAAAAAAATAGGCATTTACTTGAATCTGCCCGTGCTTTATCGTTTCAAATGCATGTTCCAAAAACCTTTTGGATGGATGTTGTCTCTACAGCTTGTTTTTTTATTAATAGAATGCCTTCCTCTGTTCTTAATGGTGAGATTCCCTACCGTGTTCTTTTTCCTACCAAGAATTTGTTTCCTATTGCTCCTAAGATATTTGGTTCTGTTTGTTTTGTTTGCAACGTTCGTCCTCATCATACTAAGTTAGATCCCAAATCCTTGAAGTGTATCTTCTTGGGTTATTCACGTGTTCAAAAGGGTTATCGTTGTTATTGTCCTACCCTTAAAAGGTATCTTGTTTCGCATGATGTTGCATTTTTTTAGGATACACCCTTTACTTCATCACCATCGAGTTCGTGTCAGGGGGAGGGTGACAATATTTTTATATATGAGGTTACCTCTCCCACACCATCCTTGTCTATTGATCTGCCTCCTTCCCTCCCGTTGATTTCTCAAGTCTATTCCCGACGACCTCCACTACAACCTTCAGACTCATGTCCTCCATCAATGCTTCCTTCATCATGTGATCCGGGGCCAAGTGATGATCTTTCCATTGCTCTTCGTAAAGGTAAACACAAGTGTACTTACCCCGTTTCTTCCTTTATTTCCTATCACCAGTTATCTCCCTCCACATATGCTTTTATGACGTCTCTTGAGTCCACATCTATTCCTAACTCTGTTCATGAAGCTTTATTTCATCCTGGCTGGCGAAATGCAATGATTGAGGAAATGACTGCTTTAGATGATAATGGTACTTGGCATTTGGTATCTAGTCTTGCAAGAAAGAAGACCATTTGTTGTAAATGGGTGTTTGCTGTCAAGATGAATCCGGATGGAACAATGGCTCGATTGAAGGCTCGCCTTGTTGCTAAAGGTTATGCTCAAATCTATGGAACTGACTATTCAGATGCATTCTTTCCAATTGCCAAATTAACTTCCATTCGCCCATCTCTTCCCATGGTTGCTACCCATAAATGGCCTTTGCATCAACTTGACTTTAAGAATGCTTTTCTGAATGGTGATCTTCAAGAGGAAGTTTATATGGAACAACCACCTAGGTTTGTTTCTTAGGGGGAGAGTAATAAAGTATGTCACCTTCGAAAATCTTTGTATGGCTTGAAATAGAGTCCTCGTTCGTGGTTTGGTAAATTTAGTCAAGCTCTTGTATGCTTTGGTATAAAGAAGAGTACATCTGATCATTCAGTTTTCTATCGTCGATCTGATAATGGTATAGTTCTACTAGTTGTATATGTTGATGATATTGTTATTACTGAAAATGACAGGTATTTCGTCTCTCAAAACTTTCCTTCAAGGTCAGTTTTATACGAAAGATTTGGGCCAATTGAAATATTTTTTGGGCATTGAAGTGATGAGAAGCAAGAAAGGTATTTATTTGTCTCAACAAAAACATGTACTTGATTTTTTGTCTGAGACAGAAAAATTAGGAGCCAAACCAAGTGGCACTCCGATGATGCCAAATCAGCAACTTGTTAAAGAAGGAGAATTATGTAAAGATCCTGAGAGATATAGGAGATTAGTTGGGAAGTTGAACTACTTAACAGTGACTCGACCAAACATTGCTTATTCTGTAAGTGTTGTAAGTCAATTCATGTCTTCCCCTACAATGGATCATTGGGCTGCAGTAGAGCAGATTTGTGTTATCTAAAAGCTGCTCCTAGACGTGGCATCTTATACAAAGATCATGGACATACAAGAGTTGAATGTTTTTCTGATGCTGATTGGGCGGGTTCTTGTGAGGATAGGAGATCCACTTCTGGATATTGTGTCTTTGTAGGTGGAAACTTAGTATCATGAAAGAGTAAGAAACAAAATGTTGTTTCTCGTTCGAGTGTTGAGTCAGAATATAGAGCTATGGCACAATCTGTGTGTGAAATAGTATGGATTCACCAACTATTATCTGAGATAGGCTTCAGTATTACCGTGCTAGCTAAATTATGGTGTGATAATCAAGCTGCACTTCATATTGCATCTAATCCAGTATTTCATGAACAAACTAAACATATTGAGGTGGATTGTCACTTCATTCGTGAGAAAATCTAAGATGGGTTGGTGTCCACAAGATATGTGAAGACCGGAGAACAATTGGGAGATATTCTAACTAAAGCTTTAAATGGAGCAAGGATAAGCTATATGTGCAACAAACTGGGCATGATCGACATATTTGTTCCAGCTTGAGGGGGAGTGTTATGATATATATATTTATATTTATATCATATGCCTTTATTGTAATTGTACATAGTGTCTAGGGTTTATTTTATTCTCTATATAAATATGTAACGTCCCTTTAACTCAATATGAATAAGAAATATACTTCTCTCAATTCTAGATTACATGTCGGTTCTGCAGAGTTAGATCATAGTAGAGTTGCCAACAAACAGCTTATGCATAAAAATAATGAGATATCAACTTTCATTCTGTCAGGAGGAACAAATCTTGCCATTGTTAATATTGTTGTCTCTAAAGTTATATGGCATAAACGCTTAGGTCATCCTTCCTCCAAAGTTTTGAACTTTACAGAAAAGAACTGTAATTTGCCTGTTAACGATTGTAATGAAATAGAGTTTTGTGATTCATGAATTGGGAAAAGCACATAATCTCCCTTTTACTATTTGTCATTCTAGAGCAGCTGAATCATTTGATATTGTTTACTCTGAACTGTGGGGTCTTGCTCCGATTTGTTCATTCAATGGTTTTTGTTATTACATACTGTTTATGGATGATTATAGCATATACACTTGGATTTATCCCCTCAAACAGAAAAGTGTTGTTGTTGATGGCTTTAAACAATTTATTACGTATGTTAAAAATCAATTCAATAAAACCATCAAAGTGTTTCAGTCAGATAATGGAGGAAAGTTTAAGAAGATACATCAGTTGTGCTCCACCCTAGGAATAAGTGATAGTTTTTCATGTCCTTATACTTCAGCTAAGAATGGAAGGGTTGAAGGAAAACATAAGCATATGATCAAAACAAGGCTTACTCTTCTCACCCAAGAAAACATAACATTAATTTATTGGTGGGATGCGTTTTTTACAGCCGTGATTTTAATTAATGAGATGCTCACACCCATCCTACAAGGTATGTCATCTATTAGGTTTATGTTTGCTCAGAAGTTAAATTTTTCTTAATTGAAGGTTTTCATATGCTCTTGCTTTCTATGCCTACATCTTAACAATCAAACAAGTTCCAACTTCACTCCGATGAATGTGTTTTTCTTGGTCCAAGTCCAATTCACAAGGGGTTCAAGTGCTTGTCTAAATCCAAGAAAGTGTTTATATCTCAACATGTAAAGTTTAGCGAAAAAGAATTTCCTTTTTCAAAAATGTTTCCTTCGACCCTTTCATCCTTGGCGGCCCAAATTAATCCTTTGTCCCCTTTTCTGGTTATTCCCACTAACTTAAACCATAGGCATCTGACCTAAAGCCCTTCACATTCGGTCGAAAACACCTCCAATTCCTCGGCCCATACTACTCCCCCTTTTGTCTCACCATCACTAACTCCACATTCATTACCATCACGTGCTATGTCTCATACAACCTTTAATAGCCCATCAAATATTTTGGGCCCAGAAACTAACCATCCCATGGCCCATATTTCTACTATATTGCTTGATGTATCTGCCCCACTTAATTTCTCAAATCCTATTAATTCCAACAAAAATTATCAGATGGCCTTGAATCCTTCATCTTCACAAAATGAAATTTTTTTGTCCTCTCCGAACTCTGTGAATCCCCCTCCCTCAAATCCTAATCCCTTTGTTCCTCATTTTACCCAAGCTTTTCCTACCCACCCTATGATCACCCGCGCAAAGCCGAGCATCTTTAAATCCAAAACTTTACATTCCTCGACCACCATAGATTATGCCCTTACTGAACCCACTCTGATTACTCAAGCACTTACCACCCCTCAATGCAAACAAGCCATGGATGAAGAATATGTTGTCTTGCTCAAGGTCAGAACATGGCATCTTGTACCACCGTCACCCTCTCAGAATGTTGTTGGGAACAAATTGTTTTTCCATCAATACCCGAGAGTTGACTTCTTTGAGACTTTCAATCTGGTTGTCAAAGCCTCTACGATCCTTGTTGTTTTAAGTATTGCGGTGGCTAATGGGTGGCAACTTCGGCAACTTGATTTCAATAATGCGTTCTTAAATGGAAGCCTAACAGAAACCATGTATATGCAAGAACCTGCCAGGTATGTTCATCCTTCTTTTCCCAACTACGTTTGCAAATTGGATAAGGCTATTTATGGCTTAAAACAGTCACCACGTACATGGAATGAGACATTGACTAAAATGTTGTTGAGCTGGGGCTTTGTGAATTCCTAATCAGATTCTTCATTATTTATATTTCATCCCCAACGCTGTGTTATTCTATTGTTGGTGTATGTCGATGATGTGGTTGTCACTGGCAATGACTCAAAGTAAATTGACGAGCTCATTAAATCTCTTGACAAGTGCTTTTCTTTGAAAGACTTGGGTATTCTATCCTATTTTCTAGGTTTTCAGGTTAACTATGTTGAATCTAGCTTTGTCGTCCTAAATCAGAAAAAGTATGTTGAAGACTTACTTCACAAATTACAGTTTAATGAGTTAAAGCCAGCCCCTTCATCAAGTGTTATAGGCAACCATTTGTCTGCATCAGATGGGGAACCTCTTGCTGAACCATTCGTTTACAGAAGTAGGATTGGAGCCCTCCAATATTTAACTCACACCCGGCCGGATATATCCTACATAGTTACTCTGTTGAGTCAGTTTCTTCGAAGACCCACCGATGTTCACTGGCAAGCGGTAAAACGTGTCCTTCGATACTTAAGTGGAACAAAATATTTTGGCTTGTTATTTCAAAAAGGTAAGGACCTATCAATTCCTGCTTATTCTGATGTTGATTGGGCATCCAACATTGATGATCGCAAATCGGTGGCTGCATATTGTGTGTTTATTGGAAACAATTTGGTCTCTTGGTCATCCAAGAAGCAAACCATTGTTGCTTGAACAAGCACTGAATTTGAATATCGTGCACTTGCTCTTGCTACTTCGAAAGTTATTTGGTTAAAACAACTTATGTCTGAATTGAATGTTGCTCTAACTTCTAAACCTATAATATGGTGTGACAATGTTAGTGCAGGTGCCCTTGCTACAAATCTGATTTTCCACGCCTGTATGAAACATATAAAGATTGATGTACCTTTTGTTCGGGACCATGTCCTTCGACGATCCCTTGATGTCAGGTACATTCCTTCAGCAGATCAAATTGCCAATTGCTTAACAAAGTCTCTATCTCATACTCATTTTCAGAACCTAAAATCCAAACTCGGGGTTGTCAAATCTTCCTCTCGTTTGAGGAGGGATGTTAGGGAAGGTCACCAATATGAAAAAAAAAAAACAGAGGACTGTGGCAACGCCAAAAGCTTCTCCTAATTAAGTGGATTTTACTTTTTTATTGGTTATTTTAGCCTCTAATTAATAGTGTCCAGTTGTATTTATTTATTATCGTTTGTTTTATTGCCTCAATAATAGAGGTTTGCTCTCTGTGTATATATATTGGGTTTTTACCCTCATAAATGACAACAACATAAAATAGGAAAAGTTTTATACCTCAAATATAAAGAAAAGTCTTAAACCCTACTCTGCGTACAATATCTTCTAACCACTACAAGAAAAAGTACCTACTATGACAGTTGTATACATCTTAAATTGAAAGGAGAAAATAAAAAATTGTCACAAAAGGTCAAAATTCCCATTTTTGGTGGGAAAAGACGGAATTTTTCTGATTTGAAGAATTTATGACAGTTTTTTACTGTCATGAATCTATGAAAATTTTTAAGTGTCATTAAATATAAATAATAAAATATAATTTTCATCAAAAATTATTAAAATATAATTTCCCCCCTTAATTTCCCTCCAACTTTTCATTAAAAATTTATTAAATATAAATTTACTTTTATTTCCTCTTTCTTCATTATCATCTTCACGATAGAAACCCAAAAAAAAAAAAAAAAAAAAAAAAAACTCAACTCCAACCCCATTCTTCTCCATTTCCATGATCCCTCATTCTTCTCCATTTCCATGATCTTTCTTCTCAGCGACGGAGACCTACGGCGAGGAGACCCACGACGATGGAGACCATGGTGACGGAGACCCACTGCGATGGAGACCCACGATGACATTGAATCTAAATGTTTCGAAGACCGCGACTCACGCTCATTTTCTCATCGACGACGACACACGCTCGTTTTAAAGGTTTGGAAGACAGGTTAGTGTTTAATACCTTTCACTTTTGTGTCTTTCACTTTTCTGAGTTTAATCCGTAGGGTGTAAGAAATGGAACAAAATCTACTATTCCATCTTATGGTAATCAATTTTGTGCAATGTATTCCCCATTTAATTTTCAATAATCGTAAAAACTCATTATTTTGAATTGGTTAAAGCATCCATTAACTCCATAAGATGAATTGATTTAGAGGAATAGAGAAGGAGAAGGGCAAAGTAAGTAGAGTAGTGGTTATTGATTTGAACTGCAATTTAGTTTACACTTGATCTCCTTTCTTTACCCTTGCCGATTTGAACTGCAATAGAGTTTACACTTGCTTTTTCCATAATGCCAATTGGTAGTCAGCTTCAGAAATGATAGTAGATCTTGCTTAATTAACACATTGTTACTTCACGTTTAATTATCATCATTATTCTGAAATGTCTTTGTAACAGTGAAAGATATAGATACCTTTATGTCTCTTTGTCCTTGCTTTACGTTGGTGGTGTACCTAATAATTTTGCTTTTAATTACTTTCACTTGAAGATGTCGGTGTCTTGTGGCCTACTGTGAAGAATGAATTTGAGGAGAAATTACCATTTAAAAGAGCTTGTTTGAATAACAAGACACGTAATCCCGTATTAGTTGACAAATTGCCTGCTGAGTTCATTTGTTTTAGTGTTGCACTTACAAATGGAAGAATTTAAGCATGGATAAGCTATAGGATTACTTTAAGGTGGTAAAAAGATTGTTTTGCTGACAAGCTTGTTGTTTTCTATATATATATATATATATATATACTCATATCTACTTTCATGTACGAATTGTTTAAGGCCACGTTGAGGCTTAGTTTCATCAAGCGACTGCAAAAATTTGTTAGTTTATTAAGTAGGCATTGCTAGGTTAGAAAATAACTCAAAATAGAAGCCAACATGGAAAACAACAAAGAGCCGAGCTTGCTGTCAAAATGTACTGCTTTCTTTTTTATGTAGTTGCTGGTTTTTTTTTTCAACTTTGTAGCTTGAACTGGGCTTCACATTTTTAAAAATTTATGATCACTTATTTAAAGATAAATTATTTTGTTTTGAGTATTTTTTAATTTTGGTGCAACACAATCATCCTAAATTTTTTTGTAATTGCAATCATTAAATGATTATTTACAGTTGAAAGACTTTTATATAGTTGTTTTGGTGGGGAGAGGTAACCTCTACACTTGACATTTGGGCTCTTTGTCTCTCTCATTTTTTTTCTTTGTCAAAATATAAGAATGACTAAAGAGAGTTGTCCCCATCATTATTTGACTTCAATTTGAGGGAGATCTCTCAATCTCATCTCTCATTTTTCTTCTTTGCCAATGTATTGAGATTTCTTATACTCAATTCCACATGATATAATTGTATATGTAATCTCATAATTTAAGCATAATCTCCAATATGGTAATTATATTTTGTAGTTATTGTATTAATATAAGTGACAATATATAGGTGCTTGATTCTACCGTTGTTTATTTGAAGGCGTAGATCGATTGTTTCTTGATTCTACTGTTGTCTATCTGGAGGCGTAGATTGATTGTTGCTTGATTTTACTGTAGTTATTGCATAATCTCGCCCTGTCCTAGATTGGTACTTTCGTTGTTGTTTATTTGAACTCCATTTGAAAACTTAATTTTGCTTCAATAATCCTTTGATTTTGCTAGAATGGATATTTCATTCCAAGTCTCTTACTCAGCATGTTATAGGCATCTTGGACTGTATCATTTCTTAGCTGACATGGTGAAACATTCTTGTTCAAAAATTATAGAATGTAAGGTTTATTTCAAAAATTGAATAATATTATTCAATTTTTGTAGGAATTATAGAGAAAATACAACATTATAGTCATGTGTAAAGATTATAGAGAAAATATGCTTGATAGGAACCAAACATGTTGGTTTACTTCAAACACTAAACTTCAGAAGCTCTCTCTTTATTTTCTTTAGCATAACAATTTTGATGAAAAGAAGCATTCTTGTTAAGAAAAAAAATGAAAGAATGGAATTGTGAAGGTTTTAGAAGAGTTATGGAAATTTGGGACAATACCACCCTCCTTGTATTTATTCTCATCCTTATTAAGTTTTTCTAACTACGTTTCTTTGAAATTACGTTCCAACTAGTGTAACTATGTTTTTTCTAGCTTGTGGTCCTATGTAGATTTCTCAATGTCAATGATATTTGGTTGTTATCCAAGAAGAGAACTCAAACCTTTTATTTGATAATTTTTTTGGTTTCTACCATTTAGTTCTTGGAAAGACTTAGCTACTATTTAGCCGAGAAGGAGTAAAACTTTGGCATTTGGCACGAATTTGGGTAAGGTTTCAAGCCTTGTGGTTTGGGTATTGAGTATCTGTTTAATTTTGGCGCTATTTTCGAATGAACCATGTTGGTGGATGCTTGTTTTCGAAGTAGAAAATCGTTAAGGCGTCGTCCGTTAAGATTAAAGCTACCTTTATAAGTGTTAGTAAGAAATTGGATGATTTTAGTAAGTTTCGTGATTACCTGATTAGTTTCGATATGGAATTTCCATTACCATGTTGTTGATTGGAAGAATTTAGACTCTAAAGAACTATGAAGTATTTTTCACCGCACTTAGGATCATTAGTACAAGTGTGGGTAGGTTCTTAAGTGTTAACTCATTAGTTGTTGATGGGTTTGTTAAATGATCTAAATCTCGTAAGTTATTGGTATTTGAATTTTTAAAATTCTTTTGTCCAAATTTAACTAGGTGATTGAGTATTGTGTCTCGTAGATTGAATTATTGTGTCAATGTCCATTTTTGTTTAAATGTTTATAGACATTAAAGCTGAAATTTAGTTGTTGACATGCTTTTGATGAAGTGAATGATTTCTTCATTTTTCTGTTCTATGTGAAGGATGTATGAGAAAAGATGGGGAGAGTTAGATATATTACATCCGAGCTTTTCTATAGAAGTATTATAACCTCTTTCCGAGCTTTTATGAAAATATGCAACATTGAAAAGGTATCTCATGGGTATTTGTTCAATCTTATTTTGTTGTGATCAATTGAGATACATAATATGCACTATAAATTTGTTAAAGTGTTGGACTTATCTGTTTTTTTAATATGGTTGAAAGAATCTCAAGGTACGTTTTGTTAAAGCATATTTTTATTTTGATAAATTTGAAGTTGTCAAGTCTATAATAATGATAATGTTAGTATGAGTAAATTTATAGTTCTGTATGACTGTGTGCATATTTAAGCTAATGAATGTATGGAAGACAACTTGCACTAAAAAGCTTAGTAAATAGTCACAAGGCACCTTTTGATTTCAATAGATAGAAGAAATTATTGTTGAGATAAGTTATTCTTAGTTTATGTTTCGCATCTCGATTTTTTTACTAAAATTTTGGCTTATGTGACTTGTGTTTGAGAAGTCTAATATAAATTGTATAGTATGTACTATTAAATTATCGCACAATCTGAATGCTTGAATTTATGAGTTAAGTTGAATTCAACACTACTATAATACTCTCCCTCATTTGTGAAAATGAAAACATTATTACAAAATTGGCAATACTTGACGCTTAAAAACTGTCAAGTATTTGTTTACTTGACGCTTTTTAATGTGTCAAGTAATCCAGTGTCAAGAATAAGGGAGGTTTACTTGACAGTTTTTAAGCGTCAAGTACAGTTATACTTGACAGGTAAAAAGCGTCAAGTATATAAGATTATTTAACGCTTTTTAAGCGTCAAGTAATCCAGTGTCAAGAATAAGGGGATTTTTTGTTTGATAGTCTTTACGCGTCAAGTAAATATATACTTGACAGTTTATAAACGTCAAGAATTTGCTTATTCTTGACACATTTTACATGTCAAAGACTTTTTTTTTTCTTTCAAATGAAAAATTGTACAATTTGAAATACCCATATAATTATATTCCACCTGTCTTGAAGTCCAACAATGGTATACAACATGATCAATTGAGCTATTTACATTTCTTGAATCAACCCAAACCTTCAATCAAATAACTAACAAATTGCATATATATCATTGAACATATACATATAGTTGGTCATTACAATATACTTACAACATAGAAACATATCGTTATTATTCATATTACAAAACGAGTTATGAACATCGTTCCTAATCATAAAACAAAAAGTAGATATAATAATAAGAAACAGAGACATCACCCTCCTCCAAGCACCACAACACTCTTAGATAACTCCAAACTGATCAAAGTCTCACCAATTGTTATCCTCAACTCCTTGAGATCTACAAACAAAATAAGAATAACAATAAAACTAAAAACTTTAACTTCTAATTCTAAGAACTTTGATAATAGACCTTTCTAAAGGCTATGAAGACACCTTAATTAATACTACTCCTTAATTAATTTATCTGAACCAACCACAACCAACCACTCAAAAAGCAAAAGTAGAAAAGATAGAAACGGAGAAGATTATGAAACTGTGGATCGCTACAGTGAAAGATAAAGAATCATTTAATTCAGAAGAAGTTTAAATGCATTGGAACACTATAAAACTAATAATTAATAACACAAAAGGGGAATTGCTTCCTTCTCTTTCTTTCATTCTGAAACTATGAAAGAAGGAACCAACAGAACAAAGAGGAAATTATCATTACAACAGTTGCATAAATTCATTACTAATGTTTTCTGCAATAGGCGCATAAATTATCACTTAATTAATATTATATTGACACTTTTAGATTCCCCAACTTGAAGGCTTGAAAATTTTTAGAAACCCCTACAAGTAAATCAATATTAATTGGAGAGGAAATAATATTGCAAAATACAAAAGCTAAAACTAATAGATGAAGGTAAAGTTAATATCATATCAAAATTTTAAAGATAATATGATAAAAGACCTTCTTTGTTAGGTTGAAGTTCAGGCTTTTCTTTAAGCTAATGATTTGAAATAATTCCTTAATGAGTCTTTTTCTTTAACATTATAGCAGGGAATAGTGAGTACTGAAATTTACTTGCATGAGAAGAGAGGGAGAGAAAAAAGAAAGAAAAAACTTTTTTCCTAATATATGTTCTTCATCCCAAAGCAAACATAAACTTAAATAGTCACAATAAGAGAGATGTGTGAAGACATGTATTCATACAAGCTCATATACGACACTTTATGAGTGTATGAAAAGTTTACACATACCTTAATAGCTAATTCTCCAATTGCCCAGAAGGCATTGTTTGCCACATAAACAATTTCTTTCAGCTTAGGAGTATCCTGTGCAAATTACACGTATAAGACTAGTAAAATAACCTCAAATTAGAAATGTAAGCTATAAAATAGCTTAATTATCAGTTGCTTTGCTGCAGCTGTAAGAAATTCTGATAAACGCGGTTGCAAAGGGACGTGGCATACCTAACCACATAATATAAATAAACCATAAACACAAGAAAAATATCAAGAAACAGAAGTTCCTAGTAGTCAGCGTAGACTTGCGTATAAATCATGTGCTTCCTCCCTCCACTGAAGAACAATTCATTATTTTTTCCAGGGAAAATAGGCAAGCACGATTAATGCTGAGAGGCTCGTTGCAATTAAAATTTTTGAATAACCTACTAAATATAAAGGAGCAAAGGAAAAAAAAATCTAAGAGATCAATCCAAACGCTTACTCTTCCAAGATCCCCAAGCAATGTAAAGGCACTCTGTAGGACATCAGAAGCTTCATCCATGCAGCATTGCAAGAGCAAGTCCCTCAAATTGCTTTGAGAAACCTGAGGAAAATTCCATGAAATGCCACATGCAAGCAAGTTCAGAATATATTGTCGTATCAATTACTACTAGAAGAAAGCAGTGTCACATTCGATCAGAGAAAGATACGATAAAACAGTAATAAATAGTCCTAAAAAAATTATCAACATCTTATATCCTCCCCTTTTCAAATCTTACAAAAGGATCACAAAAGAAAAAGGTGAGGGAAATGTTTGGTTTAGAATTTAATTACCAAACTTTCAATTCCACTGCCAAGTCCTTCTGCGAGTCTTGAAAGAAGATCAAGACAGCACACAATGAGCTCTCTATCATACTAAATGTAACGCCCTAAAGAAAAGAAAAGAAAAAAAAAGTAATAATAAAAATAATAAGATTTTATTATTAATTATTAAATATTATTATTATTATTATTATTATTATTATTATTATTAATAAAACAAAAAAAAATTTCTCCCTCTCTCTCCCTCACGCACGCGTTCCCCTCCCCCCCCTCCATTTTTTTCTTTTCTTTCCTTCTTCTTCTTCCCCACGCCCTAGCCGCCGCCACCCCTCTTTTTCCGACCAATACACACGACCGGCGACCAAGTCCTTCAACGAAAACGGAACCCAGCCGAGCCAGCCGCCAAGCGTCGCGTCTGGTCGCCGCTCTTGTCAAAATCGAAACCAAGCCGTCAAATCTCGTTTGAGCGAGTCCTCTCCGTCGTCGTCGTCCAGATCCACCAAGTTTTCGTTTGTACAAGGTCCCTCTGGCACGTCTTCTTCAGTCGGATTGAGCTGCCTCTGTACCCGCGCCGTTCGGCCTCCGCGGAAGTCACCTGTGAACCGCGCGTCTCCTTTCAGCCGCGTTGGGGTTCTGCGCCGCATCTCTATCCGACGAACCCACCCTGCGTCTCCCCTTCTCCGTTCACCTGAAGCCCAAGCCCAAGCCGTCGCATCTCCATCCTTGAAGCCCAGCTCCGTCTTTGAAACCCAGCCGCGCCGTTCTCCATTTTTCCAGCCGCGGATTGGAAGCCGACCCATGCCCAAATCGATTTGCACAATGTCGCTTGCCCTAGTCTTGTGTGCCGCTGCCACTATGTCGTTGTAAATTCGTTGGGTAAGGATGAAATTGATGGATTTAAGAGTCTTAATTGAAATCTCGATTAGTTGATGTTGTTTAATTGGGTGTTTGGATGTTTGTTCTTGAAGGCGATATAGGAGATTTGAAGAATTGGGACTTTGAGTTTTGCCAAAAGCTTCGTTGGAGTCATCTCTCCACTTCTTGGGTAAGTTGTGGAGTTTACGTATGGGTGAATTGAATGGATGAAACTATTTAGAAGGATGTTAATTTTACGTTTGATTATGCTTAGGAATTTATTCATTTGAAATTGCTCGATTGAAGAACTTGCATAAGAGTGAGGTAAGGGACTTTCTACTAAACTCAATAACAAGAATTAAGATGTATTGACTATATGGACTGAAATGTTATGTCTGGACTGAGTAGTGATGACGGTTATGCTATGTGTTTGGGTGTGGACTGAAAGTTTAATGTATATTGTGCTTGACTGAATGAAATTTATATATGTATGTATGGATTGACGTGGACTTGTTGTCTAGCGTATGTTGTGACTGCTGGGCTATTTATGTAGCTGACTGATGTAGTGATATGTTTCGACTGTCCTTGAGTGAAATTTGGATAATATGGTTGTTTGAGGTTAAAGGGGGAGCTTATGTGATAAGGAAATTTGACTGTATTGAGGATGATTTTAAAGAGGTTTAGAATGGACTGAGGGGATAAATTATTAGTTTCCTAGTGGATAGTTACTCTGTGGGTGTCCTTCGGGATCATCCCCTTTATGTGCATCCTTCGGGAGCACTAGACTGATATGTGCATCCTACGGGATCACAAGACTGTGACTGTGCAGGGTACATCATAGGATGCTAATAATTTATTTTCCCCTAACGGGACCAGTAGTGGGTCTCTTACTGAGTATATTAATACTCACCCTTTTTATGTTTAACTTTTCAGGCAAAGGTAACACGAGGGGCAGACCGACGAGGGACAAGAAGAACTCGTGAATTTGCCATAGGGGACTGTCTTTAAACTGCTTCTGTTGACGGTTTGAAAATAAAAAAATTTAACTAAGTCTACAAATAGTTAAATTTTTTTGTAAACAGCATTTGAAATTTTGTAATTTGAAATAGGGCCCGATTAAAATTTCCCTTCGTTTTCTTACGGTTTCAACTAAATCTTGCTATGTCTTTTGTCAACAAACGGTTTTGTGTCAAATTGACGACTTAGACGGTCAGTCCGAAAAGTTTGGGTCGTCACACTAAACCTCAGCAGAAACAGGCTCCACCTGCAATTGGAAATCAAATCAACATCTTAGATCAAACAATTCAAGCAAAGAATAGCAACTAACAGTGATCAATGCTATAATTCAAACTTAACCACACATATCATCAAGGAGTAACCAGACTTCAGGCACTTAACTTAGTACAAGCTAAGGTAACGACAATAGTGAGAATGAGAAAAAAAAAGTGTTGAATGAATACCAAAAAAATAATATGTGAAAACAAATAAAAGAAAATGAAATAGCAGCAGCCATGGTGGACCTGACTGGCTCTCACACTATTCTTGTTTCTCTTCAATTCTGGTTGATCAGTAGAGCTCCTCGTAAGCTTTAATGGAGTCCCCAAAAAATCTCATCAACCCCACAAAAATTTACCTCAGTCCCAATAGAATTTCACACCCACTAAATTTCCCCACTTTATGCACAGTTTCCGCCGCCACCGCCATTATTGTCTTCTCCTCAAAACCCTGATTCATCGTCGTCTTCTTCTTCTCCAAATCTTTATTCACCAACGCCAATCACAGCAAATCCAAACTCCGCTGTTCCAGCGCCTGATCCAATTTCAAGAACCAAGAAGTTAATAAGCAAAGATGGACACAACTTATCAAAATCCATCTGTATTCTACAACTCCAAACCAAAAACCCTCTAAAAATAGTGAAATGAAGAAAGGAAATAGAGAAAGAACGATCTGGATTGTTTGAGTGAGAAAAATTTATAGATACCGATTACAAGAGCGATGGTTTTCGTACTTGAAAGTTGATTCTTGTAGAAGTAGAAACAACCAATCGTCGCTAATCTCGTCGTCACCACAAAGCACTATGCCGCCGTGGAGGCTGGGAAATCCATTCTCAAAGCTCAGGCTGCCGAACTCTCTCATTGTTGCAAACCTAAGAGAAGAGGAAGAAAAAGAAAGAAAAGAGAAGAAGAGGTAGAGAGATAAAAGAAGAAGAAGAAATGGATGAACGGTACCTTGTTCTTCCTTGGACGAGAGAAAATCGTTCGCACTGAGCTAGGGCTTTGGGAAATTTGGGAGGAGCTGTTCGTCGTCCCTCGTTGAGAAATTTGGGAAATTTGCGTGGGAAAGAAAAGAAAATTTAATTTGGGGTATTGATGGAGAAATGAAAGAAAATTTTGGGGATAATTTTTTTTAGAGAAAAGGAGAAAATTTATTTAAAAATAGGTTATTCTTGACATTTAAAAAATGTCAAGTAAATAAAACTATACTTGACGCTCTCAATATGTCAAGTATTGAAAAAAATCATTGAAAATTTATATATGTTTTCATTTTTTATTATTGTTGACGTTTTTTCATATTACTTGACAGTTTTTATTAAAACTGTCAAGTATATCAAAACTGCAGACGTCAAGTAAAGCTGTTTTTGTAGTAGTGAAACTTGTAAAATCCTAAACTAATACAATCAAATCCATCATGTGAAAAATTGTTTCATCAGTTTTGCATGATCATAGAAAGCTTATCTTTTGATGCATGTTAATATGATTCTTGTACCAAGATTTTCAATATCTTTCAACTCATGTAGTATTTTTTTTTTATGTGAGATCTTAAGACCTATATATCCAAATGCAATGGGTCTTGTATAATCTTCTTTTCTAGGTTTAGCATCTTTGTTTACTTGTATAATCTTTAGTGAATAATCTTTAATGTTTCTTTTTCTAACTTCAAAGAAAGATTCCCTTCCAAGTTTTTGTAAGTTTCATGTTCGAAGTTTTTGAAATTCAAAGATTCAAGAGAGCTATATTCTTTGTATTTGTCGTGAGAGCTTTGGTTTTTAGTTTTAATCTGCTTCTAAAACTTCCAGGTTTAGACTTTCTTCTCTATATGTACAAGTTTTGTATACTTCAAAGAACTCCAGGTTCTCTCTCTCTTAGTGTGTGGGTGTGAGTTTACTTTTTTGGGGGTGTTCTGGTAGTTCTTGAGCCTAAATACATGTTGAAATGTTATGCTATCCTGCAGTTATGGTAGTCTTTTTTTTCATTTTCCTATTGGCTAAAGATATATGTTTTATGTGTGCCATTTTCACTATTTTTTATTTGGGGGGGGGGGGGGGGGGTTGAAATAAAGGGTTTGGTGGGGTAGGGGGCTGGAAATGTTATCACGAAAGTTTGGGCACGCTAGTTATTCTCCTATAATCTCACTATTGTTTTCTTTTCTTCAATCTTAAATCAATGGGAGTATTAACTTATGACCTATTGGCTAAAGACATGTTTTTTGTGTGCCGTTTTCACTGTTTTTGATTGTGTTGGGAGAGGGGCTGGAATGAAGGGTTGGGATTGTGTTGGGAGGGGGGCTGGAATGAAGCAATTAGCTGTTGAATACTATTTAGTTCAAACATGGTTTTCAGTGTAGTAGTGAATGATGCATTTTGTTTACCAACTTCTGGTTCCTGGTGAACGAAACTCGTTGATGCATATGATATAATTGCTTCAGGTTCAAGTAGTGCTCAATGTTGAAATATTTCTTAATATCTAATGCTTGTGTAAGAAATAGTGATAAGTAATGCTTTCCGGTTTTGTAACCTTGTCATGCATTTAGTGTTATCGATGCATGTAGTGGTAGGGTTTGCTCAATGTTGAAATTTTCTTTAAGAGTTGTACTCTCTTGTCCTGTGATGGATGCTTATATTCATGTTGTCTTTGTAGGTTCAACTGGAGCCGACAACTTCATGGTTTTTTTTCAAAAAAGTTTATCTGGACCATCAAAATACACTGGCTAGCATGGTTCAAGCAACAACGAATATTTTCAGAGATGAAGGCTTACCGGTTGGTTGTTTATGCTTGTGTAGAAAATCATGTTATATGTATTCTGATGGTATTTACACTAGTTTTGATAAGGCTGGAATTTCGTACTTGTAAATTGTTGAAACTTGATTGGAAATGTACGAATATTACAAAATGTATTATAGCGTATATATATTAAAGTGTCGGCTATTTGTTTCTACATGGGTGTGATGTATTATAGCATTATTGTCATTCAAATGGTTCGTGTAATGACGGAGTGGCAATAAGAACAGGAAAAAACTGTAGTAATTGAGGAATTTGCAACAAGAAATAAATGTCATAATATATGAATTTGTGATATTCATTAATTGTCGTCAATACCAAAACAATGACAATTTTTTGATAAAATTACTGTCACGATTGGGCTATCTTTGATGGGGGAAAAATGCAGTCAATAGCGAAACAATGACAATTAATTTTTAAAAAAAAACTGTCACGATTGCCCTATATTTGACAGGAAAAAAATGTCGTCAATAGAAAAACAATGACATTTATTTTTAAAAAAGCTGTCACGATTGACATATCATTGACATTTAAAAAATGTCATAATAAATGAATTTGCGACATTTTTTAAATTGTCGTTAATACGCAAATGATGACAGTTATTTGTTGTCAAAATATAAAATATGACAGTTATTTGTTGTCATAAAATAGTAATTAACGACATTTATTTTCTGTCCTGAAAAAACTTATTGTGACAGTTTTCGAAAATTGTCATGGAAGGACTTTCCATGACTCCCGCTTCTATGACTGTAAATAACTGTCACAGATTTTATTCGCGACAAAAAATAACTGTCGTCGTAGACCATTTTTGTTGTAGTGGACGGTTCTAACTCATGGGAGTTTTATTGGCTTTTAAAATCTTTTTATATTGTTTTTATAATCTAATATTGATATGCCACATTTAATTTTAAAAAGTGAAAATCTAGGAAAAATATTGATATCAACATTTTTGTAACAACATTTAGCTTGTTGACAAAACATGACATTTCCCTACAAACATTTCATAGAAGTGTATTCCATAAAGCATAACATATCTAAATAAAATCACAGTAGATCCCCCCATAAATATAGTTTCACTTGAGTCGCTTGTTGTAACATCAATTTTTTCAAATTCTGACTTAAAAAATACCTTGAAATCTCCAACATAATCTAAAATAAAATTAATATGAGCAATTAATTAGCACTATTATATATTAAAAATTTTAATTAGTATGTTAACAAAACAAAGCAAACTTGACAAAAAAAAAACAATCAATAAAGCAAGTTAACAAATTTTACTAAGACTGTATCTTAAACAAAAAAAAAATAATGAGCAAATATACTCTACGTTAATGAAATGACGCATGTTGACAAAAACAATCGTCATACATTTATTACATTTATTACATTTTCAAAGCTTGAAATAAATTGACAAAGTAATAACCTTAGTTAAACTGCAAACCAGATTTACCTAGAGCATAACAACAAAGTTCCGAACTTCGAATATACTCTACCTTAACTTCAAACTTAAAAAATAGCATATACAACACCAATAAAAAATGAAGCACCTCGACAAAAATTACCAAATATACTTCACCTTAACTAAATTGACAAAACAATTATACAACTTTATCTTCACTTTAAATCAAAATTAACTAGAGTAACAATTTCCTAAACGTAAGCAAAACGTACCGTTGTCCCTCGCTAAACCAAACATAACCTAAATCAACCATTATTAACATCGTTAAAAATGATCATATATAACATCAATAAACAAAAATGAAACATCTTGAAAAAAAAAGAGCAAGACATTCACTCCCCCACCCCCACAAACAAAATATAACCAAAATCAACCATTATAACATCATTCAACACAAATAACCGCTACCATAACTGCTAGATAACCATGTTTCATTCTCCTAAAACTATATAGAATAGAAATTTTAGATTGTATGTCGTAACCAAACAACTCCAGCATTGGCATCAAAACAATCAATTAAGAGAAGAATGCAAACCGATTAGAGTTTGAAAGATTAATCCTCCAACATGATTTATACACTACTGTCGGGAGATTGATTGTATTGTGCCAAAGCCTAAGATGGTCGTCGGAAGAAGGGTTATCTCCCGACCACTTTCGTCTGATACATTTTTTATGCGGTGATAAATGGTTATTTTTTATGAATTTAATATTAAATTTTCTAAACCGCTCCAATTGCACCCACAATTTTAAATACAAACTGCCTGTTAATTCTATCCTTGGCACTTTTCTTCAATTTGTTTTTATTTTTCTCAATTTTATATTTGGTGCCGAATAGTTGTGACGACCCAGACTTTTCGGACTGACCGTCTAAGTCGTCAATTTGACGCAAAACCGTTTGTTGACAAAAGACATAGGAAGATCCAGTTGAAACCGTAAGAAAACGAAGAAAAATTTAATCGGGCGCTATTTCCAAAATACAAAATTTCAAATGCTGTTTACAAAAAAATTTAACTATTTGTAGACTTAGTTAAATCAAAACATTTTCAAACCGTCAGCGGAAGCAGTTTAAAGACAGTCCCCTATGGCAAATTCACGAGTCCTTCTTGTCCCTCGTCGGTCTGCCCCTCGTGTTACCTTTGCCTGAAAAGTTAAACATAAAAAGGGTGAGTATTAATATACTCAGTAAGGGACCCACTACTGGTCCCGTTCGAGGAAAAATAAATTATTAGCATCATATGGTGTACCCTGCACAGTCACAGTCTTGTGATCCCGTAGGATGCACATATCAGTCTAGTGCTCCCGAAGGATGCACATATCAGTCTAGTGCTCCCGAAGGGTGCACATATCAGTCTAGTGCTCCGAAGGGTGCACATATCAGTCTAGTGCTCCCGAAGGATGCACATATCAGTCTAGTGCTCCCGAAGGATGCACATAAAGGGGATGATCCCGAAGGACACCCGCAAGGTAACTATCCACTAGGAAACTAATAATTTATCCCCCCAGTCCCTTCTAAACATCTTAACAGTCATGCCCAATACAGTCAAATTTCCTTATCACATAAGCTCCCCATTTAACCTCGAACGACCATATTATCCAAATTTCACCCAAGGACAGTCAAACATATCACTACATCAGTCATCAACATAAATAACCCAGCAGTCACAACATACGCTAGATAACAAGTCCACGTCAATCCATACATACATATATAAGTTTCATTCAGTCAAGCACAATATATGTTAAACTTTCAGTCCACACCCAAACAAACATCATAAACGTCATCCCTACTCAGTCCAGATATAACATTCAGCCCATATAGTCAATACATCTTAATTCTTGTTATTGAGTCCAGTAGAAAGTCCCTTACCTTATGGATTACTAAATTTTTCTTGATCAAATTGTAAACCGCGAACAACCTAAACATTAAGATAAGTACTCAACATTTTCCCCAACAACATCATTCACTTAAAAATCAATCCAATTGCGAAATTCACAACTTACCCAATTCGAATGAAGCAACACTTCCAATGAGGCCCACTCCGAAACTTAGAAATTTGAGCACCACCTTAATCAAACAACACCCGAACAAACAATCAACCTTAAAACTTATGCTAGTTAGGACAACAATACAAAACCCAGAAATTTTTCCTTACCGAAACTCACAGCGAACAGCGGCAGTGGCGATCTGTCGATTGATGTCGACAGCAGGTGCAGCGGCGGAGCTCCGATCGTAGCCAAATGGATCGGCTTCCAGCAAGGAGGGCAGCGGCGACGAGGCTGGACGGTGTTGACGACGCTGCTCGATTTCGTGAGCTGGGACGGACGGCGCGCGGTGAGACTTCGCGAACCCGAAAGATGGCGAGCCTAGATCTACGACCCTGTTCGATTCCGTCCTCAGCACGACGGAAAACTAGGCATCGGCGTGCGGCTGGAACGGACGAACGAGATGTGGCGACGCGGCTCAGGCTTCATCGAAAAAGGGGAGGGGCGCGTCGGATTCAAATCCGCGAACAAGATCGCGGCGGCTGGGCTTGCGTCCGTCTTCTGTAGACTGAGCGGCGTGGCCAAAGGGATGTTGGCGGCGGCTAGGTCTGGAGAAGGAAGAAGAAGAAGCAAAAATGGAGGGGGGGGGCTGTTTTCACTCAAAGGAGAAGAGGGAAATTTTTTTTTTGTTTTATTTTTTAATAATAATAATAATAATAGTATAATAATAATAAAAAATAATAATATTTAATAATAAATAATAAAATCTTATTATTATTATTATTATTATTATTTTATATATTTATATATATTTTTTTTTTTTTTTTTTAGGGCGTTACATTCTTCCCTCCTTAATAAACTTTCGTCCTCGAAAGTTCTAATCCCTGAATAACTCTGGGTAACGAGCCCTCATATCATTTTCTCGCTCCCAAGTTGCCTCTTCAACTCAGTGATTGCGCCACAACATCTTCACTAAAGAAATTCCTCTGTTACGATGCATCTTCACATCACTAGCCAGAATCTCAACTGGTTGCTCGACATAGCTCAAATTCTCGCCAATCTCTAGTGGTTCATAGTCCACTACATGAGATGGATCTGCCACGTACTTCCTCAACATCGAAACATGGAAAACATTATGAACTGCGGAGAGAGATGGTGGTAATGCCAAACGATACGCCACAATACCAATTCTCTCTAAAATCTCAAACGGTCCCACAAAACGAGGACTCAACTTCCCCTTCTTTTCAAAACGCATAACACCCTTCATAGGTGCTACCTTCAAGAACACCTTATCTCCCACATCAAACTCAAGGTCTTTCCATCTCACATCAGCATAGCTTTTCTGTCTACTCTGCGCTGTTCGCATACGTGCTCTAATCTTCTGGATAGCCTCATTCGTAGACTGAACCAACTCAGGACCCATCAATCGCTGTTCACCAACCTCATTCCAACAAACAGGGGTCCTACAACATTTACCATACAAAGCTTCAAACGGTGCCATGCCGATGGTAGCCTGAAAACCGTTATTATAAGCAAACTCCATCAAATGCAAGTGAGAGTCCCAACTACCTGGAAACTCTAAAACACAAGCTCGTAGCATATCCTCTAAAACTTGGTTCAAACGTTCAGTTTGACCATCAGTCTGTGGATGAAAAGCCGTACTGAAATCTAACCTCGTGCCCATGGCAGTCTGAAGTCCCTTCCAAAACTTGGAAGTAAAACGTGCATCTCTGTCAGAAACAATAGACACAGGCACTCCATGCAGTCTTACAATCTCAGTTAAATATAACTGTGCCCACTTACTAGCAGTATAAGTGGACTTTCCTGGAACAAAATGTGCTGACTTCGTAAGTCTGTCTACAACAACCCAAATCACTGTGTAACCCTTTAGGGTTCTAGGCAGTCCTGTAATAAAGTCCATCGACACATTCTCCCACTTCCACTCTCGCACACTCAAAGGCTGCAACAAACCTGCTGGTTTCTGTCTAGGTGCCTTAACCTGTTGGCACACTAAACACTTACTAACAAACTCGGCCACTTCCCTCTTCATATTACGCCACCAATACACTCGTTTCAAATCCTGATACATTTTCGTACTACCAGGATGCATGGAAAATGGAGAACTATGGGCCTCATCCAGTAAATCGGTCTTGACTGCAGTGTCTGCTGGCACATACAGACGTCTCTCAAACAACAGTCCACCATCAGAGGATATGGAGAACTCATCAGTCTTTCCTGTCCCTACGAGGCGACGCCTCTCCTCCAAATAAGGATCACTACTCTGAGCATCAATAATCTTCTGCCTCAGAGTTGGTTGCACTGTTAACTGAGCTAACTGTGAGGCAATTGCCCCTACAGATACTGCAATCTCAGCTCTCTCAAGGTCTCGATGTATGGGTACTTGACTAGTAATAAGCGCTGCTGAATGTGATACTTTCCTACTAAGAGCATCAGCTACCACATTCGCTTTACCTGGATGATATAATATCTCACAGTCGTAATCTTTTACTAACTCGAGCAACCTTCGCTGTCTCATATTTAACTCCTTCTGGGTGAAGAAGTATTTCAGGCTCTTATGGTCAGTAAAGATTTGTATCTTTTCACCGTACAAATAATGTCTCCAGATTTTCAGTGCAAACACTACTGCTGCCAACTCTAAATCATGTGTAGGGTAGTTCTGCTCATGGCTTTTCAACTGACGAGAGGCATATGCAACCACCTTACCTTGCTACATCAAAACACATCCCAATCCTTTCTTAGAAGCATTACTGTAAATCACAAAATTCCCAGATCCATCCGGTACTGTAAGGACCGGTGCAATAACTAACCTCTGCTTAAGGTTCTGAAAACTATTCTCACAAGCTGGGCTCCAAACAAAAGGAGTCCCCTTCCTGGTCAACTGAGTCAAGGGAGTAGCTATACGAGAAAAATCTGCCACGAACCTCCGGTAATAACCTGCTAAGCCCAGAAAACTACGAATCTCCCTGACAGTAGAGGGTCGAGACCAACTGGTAACAGCCTCAATCTTAGCAGGATCCACAGAAACTCCCTCACTAGAAACCACATGACCAAGGAAAGCCACCTGCTTCAGCCAGAATTCACACTTTGAGAACTTAGCATAAAGTTTATTCACTCGAAGAGTCTCTAAAACTTTATGCAAATGTTCCTCATGTTCATCCTCGGTCTTGGAATAAACTAAAATGTCATCAATGAAGACTATTACAAAAGTGTCTAAGAAGTCCTTAAACACCCTGTTCATCAGATCCATAAATACAGCAGGTGCATTTGTCAATCCAAAAGACATTACAATGAATTCATAATGTCCATACCTCGAACGAAAAGCAGTCTTAGGAATATCACCGTCTTTAATCCTCAACTGATGGTAACCCGAGCGTAAATCAATCTTAGAGAATACAGTAGCTCCTTGCAACTGATCAAACAAATCATCGATTCTAGGAAGTGGATACCTATTCTTGATTGTCACCTTATTAAGTTCTCTGTAATCTATACAGAGACGCATCGATCCATCCTTCTTCTTCACAAACAGTACGGGTGCACCCCAAGGCGATACGCTAGGTCGAATAAAACCATTGTCAAGCAATTCCTGTAACTGTACCTTCAATTCTTTCAATTCAGCCGGAGCCATCCTGTAAGGGGCTCTAGAGATGGGAGCGGTACCCGACTCCAACTCAATAGCGAAATCAATCTCTCGGTGAGGCGGAAGTCCTGGAAGCTCTTCTGGAAATACATCAGGATATTCTCTTACTACCGGTTCTGAGATCAAAGAAATCTCAACTTCCCTAGTATCCACCACACTGGCCAAGATACTCCAGGTACCCTGGTTGAGTAACTTACTGGCCTTCATAGCCGAAATTACTTTAGGTATGACTACAGTCCCTACCCCTTTAAACTTAAAAATAGGCTCGGTAGGAGGACTAAACACTACCTCCTTACGAGAACAATTAATACTGGCATGATTGGCAGCCAACCAATCCATGCCTAAAATTACGTCGAAATCATGCATATCCAATACTAACAAGGTTACATCCAACACACGACCAGCTAACTCAATTTGGCATGCTTTAATCTTTTCCTTCGACAACATAATTTCCCCAGATGGTGTAGACACCGATAAAACATAATCTAGGGGCTCCACTTCTAAACATGCATGAGTTACAAATATCGACGATATAAAAGAGTGAGAGGAACCAGAGTCGAACAAAGTTGAGGTAAAATGCCCCAACACTGGTAGCGTACCTGTAACAACTGTGCCAGCCCTTTCAGCCTCAGATCTGTTAGTAGCAAAAACTCTGCCCTGCTGTGGCGCTCTCGCTCCCTGACTGCTCTGCCCAAACTCAGTAGGCTTCAAAGGACAACGATCAGCCGTATGCCCCTCTTGCCTACACTTGAAGCAAATCCTTGTCCCAAATAAACAGCGACCCAGATGGCGCTTCCCACAAGTGTTGCACGACGGTTTCTCTCTGGCAGTTTCACCTGCCCCAAAGGGACTCTGCTGGAAACGACGGAAATTACCACCTGACCTCATGTTCCTCTGAGGAACTTCGACGAACTTCTGCTCCGCCTTTCTCTTCTGACTAAATGAGGTTCCCTTGTCAACACTCTTTGGCTGAACCTCATCCTTTCCAATACTCACATCCACTGCCAGACGCAGTGCTTCAGCCTGAGTGGAGGGCTTTAGTGCTCGCACAAAGCCTCTGATCTCATCTCTCAATCCTCTAACAAACCTCTCAGCTCTGGCCTGCTCATTACCAACAAGCTCAGGGGCGAAGCGCGACAACATGTCGAACTCCTGATCGTACTCCTCAACTGTCATGTGTCCTTGCTTCAATTCCAAGAATTCCTGGCTTTTAGCATCCCTAAGGTTAGCCGAGAAAAACTTGGTATAGAAGCAATCTCTAAACTGGTCCCACGTGATCTGGTCCAACTTTCCACCCAACATACGCAGTGTGGACCTCCACCAGATAATACCTCTATCCCTAAGGAGAAAGACAGCACACTAAACCTTGTGCTCTTCTGGACATCTCATATAACTAAAAATGGTCTCCACAGAAGACAACCACAACTCCGCCTTGGTAGGATCTTCCAGTGATCCATCGAAAGTCTGAGGGTCGTATTTCCTAAAGTCCCTCAAGTGTTTCGCCTCTGCAGACAGCTGATTTGGTAACATCTGTGGCGGTTGTACAACCGATCCCTGCACAGGGGGGTCTACAGACGCAGACGGAGCTGCTGGTACTGGGGAACTCACTGGCACAGACAGGTTCTGAGCCATAGCAGCCGTAATAAGCTCTGTGATTCTCTGCTCCAGGTGAGCAGACAAGGCTGCCAAATCCGTTTGAGTAACAGGTGCAGCAAGGATACGCTGGTCAGTTTGGCCCACAGCAGGCTGACTACGCCCTGCTCCTCTACCTCGGCCTCTAAAACCACCCCTACGTGCACCTCTCCTTGGCGGCATGGTTTCCTAACATCCACCAAAAATTTTCCTTTTAGTCTTAAACATCAAAGGTCCTTAGTCAGTCTAATTTAACTTAGGCAAGGTCCTGTTCATAAAATCATACATATAAATCATGAAAGCGTACCTGACGAGTGACGAAGGATCGTGTTAGCCATAGGAACATAAAAACATGGACTTAAATCATAAGTCAGTCTACAGAACCTAAAACTTAGGCTCTGATACCAACTGTGACAACCCAGACTTTTAGGACTGACCGTCTAAGTCGTTAATTTGACGCAAAATCGTTTGTTGACAAAAGACATAGGAAGATCCAGTTGAAACCGTAAGAAAACGAAGAAAAATTTAATCGGACCCTATTTCCAAAATACAAAATTTCGAAGGCTGTTTACAAAAAAATTTAACTATTTGTAGACTTAGTTAAATCAAAATATTTTCAAACCATCAGCGGAAGCAGTATAAAGACAGTCCCCTATGGCAAATTCACTAGTCCTTGTCCTTCGTCGGTCTGCCCCTCGTGTTACCTTTGCCTGAAAAGTTAAACATAAAAATGGTGAGTATTAATATACTCAGTAAGGGACCCACTACTGGTCCCGTTCGGGGAAAAATAAATTATTAGCATCCTATGGTGTACCCTGCACAGTCACAGTTTAGTGATCCCGTAGGATGCACATATCAGTCTAGTGTTCCCGAAGGATGCACATATCAGTCTAGTGCTCCCGAAGGATGCATATATGAGTCTAGTGCTCCCGAAGGATGCACATATCAGTCTAGTGCTCCCGAAGG
>CM046893.1:14565990-14713590 GCA_025688845.1 Cucumis hystrix
TCTAGTGCTCCCGAAGGATGCACATATCAGTCTAGTGCTCCCGAAGGGTGCACATATCAGTCTAGTGCTCCCGAAGGATGCACATATCAATCTAGTGCTCCCAAAGGATGCACATATCAGTCTAGTGCTCCTGAAGGATGCACATATCAGTCTAGTGCTCCCGAAGGATGCACATAAAGGGGATGATCCCGAAGGACACCCGCAAGGTAACTATCCACTAGGAAACTAATAATTTATCCCCTCAGTCCCTTCTAAACATCTTAACAGTCATGCTCAATACAGTCAAATTTCCTTATCACATAAGCTCCCCATTTAACCTCGAACGACCATATTATCCAAATTTCACCCAAGGACAGTCAAACATATCACTACATCAGTCATCAACATAAATAACCCAGCAGTCACAACATACGCTAGATAACAAGTCCACGTCAATCCATACATACATATATAAGTTTCATTCAGTCAAGCACAATATATGTTAAACTTTCAGTCCACACCCAAACAAACATCATAAACGTCATCCCTACTCAGTCCAGATATAACATTCAGCCCATATAGTCAATACATCTTAATTCTTGTTATTGAGTCCAGTAGAAAGTCCCTTACCTTATGGATTACTAAATTTTTCTTGATCAAATTGTAAACCGCGAACAACCTAAACATTAAGATAAGTACTCAACATTTTCCCCAACAACATCATTCACTTAAAAATCAATCCAATTGCGAAATTCACAACTTACCCAATTCGAATGAAGCAACACTTCCAATGAGGCCCACTCCGAAACTTAGAAATTTGAGCACCACCTTAATCAAACAACACCCGAACAAACAATCAACCTTAAAACTTATGCTAGTTAGGACAACACTACAAAACCCAGAAATTTTTCCTTACCGAAACTCACAGTGAACAGCGGCAGTGGCGATCTGTCGATTGATGTCGACAGCAGGTGCAGCGGCGGAGCTCCGATCGTAGCCAAATGGATCGGCTTCCAGCAAGGAGGGCAGCGGCGACGAGGCTGGACGGTGTTGACGACGCTGCTCGATTTCGTGAGCTGGGACGGACGGCGCGCGGTGAGACTTCGCGAACCCGAAAGATGGCGAGCCTAGATCTACGACCCTGTTCGATTCCGTCCTCAGCACGACGGAAAACTAGGCATCGGCGTGCGGCTGGAACGGACGAACGAGATGTGGCGACGCGGCTCAGGCTTCATCGAAAAAGGGGAGGGGCGCGTCGGATTCAAATCCGCGAACAAGATCGCGGCGGCTGGGCTTGCGTCCGTCTTCTGTAGACTGAGCGGCGTGGCCAAAGTGATGGAGGTGGTTGGCGGCGGCTAGGTCTGGAGAAGGAAGAAGAAGAAGCAAAAATGGAGGGGGGGGGGCTGTTTTCACTCAAAGGAGAAGAGGGAAATTTTTTTTTTGTTTTATTTTTTAATAATAATAATAATAATAGTATAATAATAATAAAAAATAATAATATTTAATAATAAATAATAAAATCTTATTATTATTATTATTATTATTATTATTATATATATATATATATATATATTTTTTTTTTTTTTTTTTTTTGGGCGTTACAATAGTAGTTAACTTCCCCTAGATTAATGAAATCATAGATCAGATCATGAATTGTTCTTAAGATTGAAACAAGATTGAATATTATATTAGAGTCATTTTTTGGATTGTTTAGAAATCCCTTTTAAGTTCTTAAAAAAAATTGATTCCAACCTAAACGAATCTAATTCATTTAATACACATATACCAGCGTGTTAAAACTATAAGTTCAGTGGTTTGTATTCTATACTCTAATTGTACCTAGGTATCAGCTTGAGCGAAATCTATGTGTAGCATACTTTTTGTCCAATCAAACATTATCATGAAATTTCTTTTTAAAAAATGTTTAAATTCTTTTTAGTAAATGAAATACGAGCATGGAGTTAGGCCCATACAACCTAGGCTACCTAATAAGAACGGGACATTTGGGTCAAGAAGTTGGTTATTATAGTATTAATCTAGTATAATAGTACGTGTTTGAGGTGTGTAAACTATTATAGTTTGAGAAAGAAATAGTAACTATATAGCAAAGAATAAAAAAATGAAGAACGGTAGCAAATAATAAATTAGAGCAAATAAGAAGTTTTGAAATAGTATTGAATATTGTAGCTAATTGCTATTTGTATATGCGAATGGTTTTTACCAAAATTTAATGAATAACACAAATAATTAAGTCACAAACTCATCCTCTAACAAAGATAACAAAGTCATATCATATATAATATATATATTTATGTCCTTTTGATCTTTTGTAGTGTAATAAAAGTTCGTTTCTTAATTTGGCTATTCTTCCGAATTAAATCATAAGTTTTTCTAATTTTACAATTTGAGAGAACCCTTAGAAAATATAAATGAATAAATAAAAAGATTGTTCTACAACCTACGCTATCTCTTTTTTTCAAACTATATTAATCATTGGAGCTAGAGATGTGTGCAATTGTTCATTGTTGGGTAGCATTATTAGTTCCGAGAAAAATAGGAAAAAGCTTTCAAAAATAACTTGACTATATCATATACTTAACTTTTTCTAAAAATAATCATATAACCCTAAGTATTCTCACTCACTTCAACTAAAAAAATGAAAATTGCCTATACATATTAGTTGGAAGAAAAAGGTCACATTTGCGAAAGTTCTTGAACATCAACTTCGTTCAACATATTTCTATTCTAAAATTCCAAACATGATATGTCACAATTTTCTTTTCTCTCGAACTAACGTTGCTAAAGTCAAAGGTAATTTGTCAAATATGGACCATCAGTACCTTCATATGGTAAAAATTTCTTCTATTAAGAACTTTTTTTTTTCTTTTTGGACTCTTTATAGGCTCAACTCAAGGTTCAATTTGACCAAAGATTAATAATGGGAAACAAAAAGAAACCCTATTACCATACCCTATATGCCTATATATATATCTTACTCTATACGAAGAAACAAAATACATCAAAGTTCATGAATATCATCATAGTAGATACAAAGTGGCAAAGATCTTTTAACTTTCTTTCTTGAGTTCAATGATTGAACTATTATTTTTCAATTTATCAGAACTTATTTGACTTTAGTCTTTAAGAAGTTTGGTTTTCGAAGATCAATATGATGATAGGAGTTGTATATTATACCCTTTATTCAAAAATGAAAAAGAATATATCAAAATAGGACAGGACAAAAGGGTTTTTGATGTGAAGGTTAAAAATAATATGATATACAAGATTCATTTGTACTCTTCATGCTTTATTTACCCTATAATATCTTGCAGCTTTCTTTTAGTGTTTAAAGTGGAAGTATTGTCAACTTTGAAATAGTAAAGGAAGTGGAAAACTTCTTTTCCCTAATTCCATGGGTCAGAAATGGTGGCAAGAAGAGCAAGCCCACTTTCTTTGTGGGTGATTGGTGCAATTATGATAACTTTGATTTTTACAAATCAAACAGTTCAAAATTTATAAAGGATTTGATTTCAAATTAGTCCCCCGTAGGGCATATGGGAACATATACTAAAGGTTTTCATCATTTGTTGAGAGCTTCGTGCTTGGCCCGGAGCGGCTTAGGACCGTCCTCCTACAGAAAGTGCTTGCATGGACCAATGTCAAGAGTTAACTCTCGAAAGAAAATAGGACTATAGTCCATTGTTTTCCAATATTGTCCTTCCCTACAACATGTTTATTGAGTCATAACTATAAGTTCCAAAATGGTGGGTTTATATACTTACAAAGAATTCCTCAAGGTGGTTAATGGAGTTGTTTAAATGAGTAAATTATGACAACTAAACGTTATAGGAATGAGAGTTATTCTAGTGTAATGTTTGGTTGAAAATATCTTAATAATCTAGTGAAAAACACTTGATCTAACCTATTGTGTCACTTATTCTAGATCATGTTGGGTTTGTCCTAAAATTCGTGGTTTGTAAATGTTAAACATTTTCTATTATTGAATAAAGTTGTTATTGAGATTTTGTTCAATAAAGAGTTATTGAATATATGATTTGCACTTTATAATTTTGAATCCAATAAATTAAGGTTCCTAAACTATACTGAATTAAGTTCAAGTTAATTGTAGATTAAGTTCAAGTTAATAGTCTAAATGACCTATAATATAGAAATAAGGTTGGGTGTCTTATTCTTAAGACACTATGGATACGGCCTACTTTATATTTGATACAAATCGATGTGATTCTGAATCATTCATGTAAAGACATGTGAGTGAGGGTGTTCTATGCAATGAGATTGTATAAGACAAAACCATGAAATAGTCACTTTTACTTTATAACATTTCTTATCGTTTAAAACTTACTATTTCGAATTTGATAACCTAGGTATCTTATCTTAATCTTAAGATAATTAACTATAAACTTTTGTTTATTCGAAATTATCCTTAGATCTGCATAGATTAAAGCAGCTCAACAGCTGAAAGACGAATTTTGTCTTCTAAATATATGTCAAATAAATAACCGAATTTATACACCAAGAACAAGTCCTAGTGGCAAGTACAAGTCAAACTCAAATAGCATGTAAATTTCTCAAACCAACAAATTTTCCAACCAAGGTAACTTAAAAGGGGGTTTCGAAGTTGTTTCAATTGCAATAAAATAAATTGCAATTAGAGTGTAAATTGTAGAAATTCTATACCAAAAGAATCTAGCTTGGGTCTAACGAAATTCCTATTCAATGCATTCAATCATGCTTTTATCATTACCTAATTTCTAGTCTAATTACACATGAACGCCAATTGAATTGTCCTAAGTACCTAAATGATACCAATTAAACTGATGAGATGCAACAAAGTTCGACTTACTTTCAATTGCATTAAGATCAAGGGCTCATTAGGTTGAACAATTAAATTCCATGTGTTTAGCTAATTATTCGATACTTCAATCTTAAATTGATTAGAACAATGCTTACACACAAATTTGCTTGCAAGCTAATCTAACCTATTGCTTCATCCAATTATCATCCAATAATCAAGAGGGAGTTAAGTCACAATTAAGCAAACATCATACAGTTCCAGTCCACAATATGAATTTTAATCATAATTGAAAAGCCACAAGAAGATAATTCAGTTCGAACATCATGAATACATAGAAATAAGGAAAATCCTAAGCTGCCCAAGCTAGATAAAGGAACCTTTGCCTCGCATCCACACGTTGGATGATGAGAGAGTGTTTGTGAAAATTAACCAACAAGATCATAAGCTTTGAAATTTGAGAGAAAACAGTGGAAGGAAGGCCAGATCCGAGATACCCAAAACTTAGCAATAGACGAACTCTTTTATAAAATTATCATGGTTCTGTGACATTAGAGACTGTTGTGTACTTAAGAATAAGAAAAGTGTATTTCTTAATCATATAGAATCAAACTAAAGTTACATATACATAGAGAACAAATAAACTCTAGATTGTATGTACAATTACGATAATCGACATATATATCATAACACTCTCCCTCAAGTTGGAGCAAATACGTTGATCATGTCCAGCTTGTTGCACAGATAGCTTATTCTTGCTCCATTTACAGCTTTAGTAGAATATCTCTCAATTGTTCTCCAGTCTTCACATATCCTGTGGACACCAACCCATCTTGGATTTTCTCACGAAGGTGGTAACAATCCCTGTCAATATGTTTAGTTCATTCATGAAATACTGGATTAGATGTAATGTGAAAGTGCAACTTGATTATTACACCATAACTTAGCTGGCACTTTAATAATGAAGCCTATCTCAGATAAAAGTTGGTGAATCCATACTATTTCGCACACAGATTGTGACATAGCTCTATATCCTAACTCAGCACTCGAACGAGAAACAACATTTTGTTTCTTACTATTTCATGATACCAAGTTTCTGCCTACAAAGACATAATATCCAGAAATCGATCTCCTATCCTCTCCAGATCCCACCCAACCAGCATAAAAAAAAACATTCAACTCTCGTATGTCAATGATCTTTATATAAGATCCCATGTCCAGGAGCAGCTTTCAGTTAACACAAAATATGCTCTACTACAACTCAATTATCCACTGTAGGAGAAGACATGAACTAACTTACAACACTTACAGAATAAGCAATGTCTAGTCGAGTCATTGTTAAGTAGTTAAACTTTCCAACTAATCTTCCATATCTCTCATAATCTTTACATAATTCTCCTTCTTTAACAAGTTGCTAATTTGGTATTATAGGAGAACCACTTGGTTTGGCTCCTAATTTTCCTCTCATACAACAAATCAAGTACATATTTTTATTGAGACAAATAAATACCTTTCTTGATTCTCATCACTTCAATGCCCAGAAAATATTTCAATTGGCCTAAATCTTTTGTATGAAATTGACCCTAAAGGAAGGTTTTGAGTGACGAAATACTCGATGCATCATTTTCAGTAATAACAATATCATCAAATATACAACTAGTAAAACTATACCATTATCATATTGCCGATAGAAAACAGAATGATAGATGTACTCTTCTGCATACCAAAGCGTACAAGAGCTTGACTAAACTTACCAAACCACGCACGTGGACTCTGTTTCAAACCATACAAAGATTTTCGAAGGCGCATATTTTATCACTCTTCTCCTGAGCAATAAACCCAAGTGGTTGATCCATATAAACTTCCTCTTGAAGATCACCATGCAGAAAAGCATTCCTAATGTCAAGTTGATGCAAAGACCAGTTGTGGATAGCAATCATGGAGAGAAATAGGCAGATGGAAGTTAATTTGACAATTGGACAAATTAAATTTATCTGAATAATCAGTTCCATAGATTTGGGCATAACCTTTAGCAACAAGACAAGCATTCAATCGACCCACTATTCCATCAGAATTCACCTTGATAGCAAACACCCATTTACAACCAATGGCCTTCTTTCATGAAGGACGAGATACCAAATCCCATGTACCATTATCATATAAAGCAGTGACCTCCTCAATCATTGCATTTTGCCAACCATGAAGAGATAAAACTTCATGAACAGTATTAGAAATAGATATAGAGTCAAGAGACGTAATAAAAGCATATGTGGGGGGGAGACAACTAGTAATAGGAAAAACAAATGAAGAAACAGAGTAAGTACACTTGCGTTTACCTCCGCAAAAATCATCACTTGGTTCTGGATCACATAATGAAGGAGCCATTGATGAAGGACATGAATATGAAGGTTGTGGTGGAGGTCGTCGGGAGTAGACTCGAGAAACCAATGGGTGGAAAGGTGGCACATCTGAAGAAGAGGATGGTCTAGGAGAGGTAACCTCATATATAAAAAGATTGTCATCCTCCCATTAACACGAACTTGATGGTGATGAAGTAAAGGGTGTATCCTAAAAAATGCAACATTAGGAGAAACAAGATATCTTTTTAAGGGTAGGACAATAACAATGATACCCCTTTTGAACATGCATGCGAATAACTCAAGAAGATACATTTCAAAGATTTGGGATCTAACTTAGTATGATGAGGACGAACGTCGCAAACAAAAGAGACACAACCAAATATCTTAGAAGCAATAGAAAACAAAGACTTGGTAGGAAACAAAACACGATAAGAAATCTCACCATTAAGAACAGAGGAAGGCATTCGATTAATTGAAAAACAAGTTGTGGAAACAACATCTACTTGAAAAGTTTTCAAAATATGCATTCGAGATAATAAAGCATGGGCAGTTTCAAGTAAATGCCTATTTTTTCGTTCTGCAACACCATTTTGAGGTGAAGTGTTAGCACACAAAGACTGATGAATAATGCCATGTTCACACAAGTAAGAGCCATAAGTATGAGAAAAATATTCACTCGCATTATCAATGCGTAAAGTTTTGAGAGAGACATTAAACTAATTTTTAATTTCAGCATGAAAGAGACAAAAGTGAGATAATAACTCAATGATTTTTCCTTAAATATATCGAAGTTAAACGAGAATGATCGTCAATAAAAGTAACAAAATAATGACAGCATGTTTGAGATACAACTGGACACAGACCCCAAATATCATAATGAACTAACAAAAATGGAGCACTTGCTCGTTTATTGACTCGAGGACTCAAACTAAAACGGTGAAATTTAGCAAATTAGCACGAATCAATTTAAAGAGGACAAAAACCTAAATTCGGAATAAAACTTCTTCAACACAAACAAAGATGGATGACCTAAAAAACAATGGACTTCAAAGGGAGAAGGAACAACAGGACATGTCATAGCTTGCGATACTTGGTGATCAAAGAGATAAAGGCCTCCTGACTCATATCCTCTACCAATAATCTTCTTTGTCGCACAATCCTGAAACAAGCAATAACCAAAAAAGAATAAGATAACACAGTTAAGGTCATGAGTAAGATGAGTAATAGAAATTAAATTAAAGGATAAGTTAGGCAAATGTAACACAGAAGACAATAAAAGGGATGAGGTAAGGTGAATAGTGCCAAAACCAAGAATATAAAATGTGGAGCCATCTGCCAATCTGACAAATGGGAAAGGGGCAGGGGACAACGATATAGAGAATAGGTGAGAATTACCTGTCGTATGGGTTGTGGCACTAAAGTCTATGACCTATTTGGTAGATGATATAAAAAGACACTTTGTATTATCTGGGGCAACAGTGGATGTAACAGGAGTAAAGGAAGATGACGCCTGTAACGAATCTTGGTAGTTCTGAAACTTAGCGAACTCATCTGTAGAAATCGTAACAGACGCCTCCAGCATATCACATGTGGAAGCTATTTAAGCATATTAAGATCGTTGACTATTCTTATATAACAATTTTCGACAACGTTTCATATGGCCTGGCTTATGATAGTAGTTACAAACAATCTCTACAGAATTTGATTTTTGATAATCATAACTATTCCTCTGAATATTGCTATCCATCGCTCAAGGTTCCCAGGGTTATTGTTCTTGCAAATAAAAGCACTACTTGATTGAGGAATAGACACACCGGTCGAAGATCTTTCAATGCGAAGGACAAGAATGAAAGCATCTTCTAATGATGGAATCTTAAAGTCAGAGAGAATATGTGCCTTCACCATTCCAAATTAGGTAAGAGTCCATTCAAAAAGATCATAACAGATATCTTCTCTCGTTGAGCTTGTTGAACTTTAACATCAAGACTAAAGGGTAACAATAAAGCAAGCTCAGTAGTTATCTTCTTAAGGCCTAGAAAGTAGCTGGTAATAGACTCCACTTTTTGTTCAATATGAAAAAACTGCATACAAACCTCAAACATTCTATGTACTTGCTTCTTTACCTGAATATAGAAAATCTAAAAATTCCAAAAGTTCTTTAATAGACTCACACTGATTAACCAATCCAATTATCGCACTCTCAATGGAGTTTTTGATCTGATGCTATATACGGACATCATCACGAAGCCAATCCTTCTTCATCTTCGCATCTTCTGTGGATCTTCAGTCATATCATCATGCATTTCAGTACTTCTCAAATAGAACAAAATTGTCTAACCCCAATCATAATAATTATGTTCATTTAACTTATGTTCTGTGATCTTAAAGGCTAAGAGAACAACGTTAGAAACTACCAAAGTTTTATGTCGGCCATACCAGAGGCACACATTGATTGTAGTCTACACACAAAAAATAAATCAATCCAAATAGATGCAAAATTGGATCAAAACCAGCCATAAATCCTAGAACTAGGTCGTAGTCTTCAATTTTTGTCAAACCTGAATAATCTTCGATGGACCCAACTACACAGACTAGTCAAAAAAGAGAATTCAAGACAAGCTCAGAAGATGGAGGTCGAAAATTAAGGTTTCACGTGCTCTCACGCACCAACGCGTGGAGAATGTGTAGAAAATTTATGGTGGGGCGTGAAACTCACTCACGGAAGTTTTCCGGCGATCGGCTACGGCAGATTGCAACGGACAACCAGTGGCGCTTTTTATGAGTCGGGCGATGTCAACAAACGACCATGCAACGATGACCTAAACTTAAGCCATAAGCCACCAACTACGATATTCCAAACCCTAATGGTTGATATCTAATACCATGTACTCAAGAATTCAAATATATACAATTACGATAATGAACATATAATATAAATATATATATCATAACAATTTGCAGTGCTGACAGACATTTACTTGCGTGTAGAGTTTAGAGTGCCCCGACATTTCAGGCAGCGTTGTTGTACGACATAAGCTAATTAGCTTTTTTTTCTTCTTGCATAAGTTCTGGTTTGACACCACTTGATTTTATATTTGTCCAATTAAGCTCCAAATTGATATCAACACCAAATGTTGCCTTCAAGTTGCTCAAAACATACAAAATAGTTAATAAAAAACGTAAAAACTAAGGAACAAAGTCGAATTGAGCGAAATAAGATAGTGTACTTCCAACACTATCAACAGCACTGACTTAATAGACCTTCCATTCAAGAGTAAGATTGGGTAGATAGCTATGGACATAGGGTGCAAGATGAAATTCACTCATACCCATTAATTCTAGGAATTTTATAGAGGTTGTTTCTTTAAGTGCTAACTCCAGGTCTTGAACAAGAGGTCCCGCCCTTTTATTGGGCCAAGTGGGATTCAGTTTTATAGTTGGATCATAAATAAAATGTTCATTAGAGGATCAATTTGGATCTAAGGAACAAGATGTAACTTATGAGGTAAAACTGTATTTTGACCTATTCGACGAACAACCTATGAATGATTGAGTTACTGATGATGGTTATATCAAGTGAACACAAATATATCTACAGTGTGGATAGTACAACTACATGCTTTAATGGAGAGTCATGTTAGATAACAAATATTGGTTAACTAGGTTAAAAGAGTTTAGATGGTTAATCTTTTACAGTTGGAGTTCATAAAATGTAGGTTCATTAGGTCTTCCTACTAGCTCATATCAAAATTAATCTTAAAACATCTTGTGCTAAAGTAAATTGAATTCTTCGAATTAATTTAGAGAGTAAGATGTTAAATATATTCGTTATAAATAATGACATGGTATCGAGAGAGAATTTATATTTAAATAAGATTTATCAAAAGTTCTAATCAAGATTTTGAAATCAGTTAATCCGATTGATAGGGATGAGCAGATTTTAATATATTGGATATTAAAATAATAATTAATTAATTTTTTTAATTATTTATTTAAATTTAGAATTAATTTTTGAACTGATTTTGAATATAAAACAGCAAGGTCAAAATTAAAATTTGATCATTTTGAAAAGTCAAAATTGTTGATTAATTGATCTTGAAAGTCAAAATGTGGACTTCGACTACACTTAGTGAATTTTTCCAAACTAAGTGGGTTATCCCAAAATAAATGAAATTATGAGTGAGGAGCTTGCTTGTGTGAGGTGTTCTCTCAATAACCTACCACTAATCACACTAATTTGGTTGAAATTAAGTGTCAACATCTTGTGCAAATTGGTTTGCATGTGATTTATCTATAATATGTGAAGGCTAATATGATTAGTCTCTTCTTGGTCACTTGAAATTTTTCTAAAACATTTTCACTATCTCAAATTGTCTCAAGTTATCCAGCTCTCCAAAAATTGATCACATATGGAATCTTACAATCTTGTTCTTAGGTTAGAGGATAGTGTTAGAACAAAACTTCCTTATTCTAGAGTAGGAATAAGTAGAAAATAACGTGAAAATGGCAAAATAATATAGTACAATTTGGAAAATAGTAAATTCTAAAAAAAAAATGATTTTTAGCAAAATCGCCTGTAGATTTTTTTTTGACAATTTTTCAACCGATTTTACCCCTTGATAATCTGAAACTCATTTTCTTCAGTTACACTGTATTTGTGCAACGTAAACTAATAGAATATAACACAGAATTACGATTCATTGTATTTTCCTTAAGGTTTGGTTAATTCTTACTAATATCTAAAGATATCATACAAATTCACAATTTTTCATATTTATCCTTAATTGTTTTCAGATTATATATTGTAATAAATATTTATTTTATCATTTGATTTTAAAAGTTTAGTTGGAATATCTCCAAAATTTGAATTTAAAATTATAATTTTCCCCAAAATTATGCATTTGATATAATAACGACTTCATATTAAGACTGTATCCTCCCTATAATTATGCATGTAACAAATACTCCATAAACGGATTGGCCATATTAATAATAATGAATTGACATTATTTAACGGGAATAAATGTTAATAAAATCATATGTATGGATGATAAAATTTTCATTAAACTAATGATACAAACGTTAAATGCATCGAAATTGGGGGAATAAAATCCTTTTATGGAACTATCGTTAAATAAGATATATTTTTCATAGATATTATTTAGTTAACATTTATTTATTTAATTTATAAAATTTATGTTTAATAAATATTTCCCCTAAAAAATGGGAGATTTTCAATCATTCCTAATTTGAATTTAAATTTGTTATATTTTAAACAATTTATTATATTTTATTATATACAATATTTTCAAATTTTTTATATTTTAAATCATTTATTAACAATTTATTAAATAATACATAATATATATTTTTAATAACAATTTGAATTTGAATTTGAATATATATTTTTAATAACAATTTAAATTTAAATTTTATAATTTAATTATGCTTCAATGGCATTTTTGCAATTATTTGAATCTTCATCTTGTAGGTTTTATTAGAGAAAAGAAAAGAAGGAGATTGAGAGAGGGAGCAGCCGACCAAAGACAAACACAATGAGAGAGATAAATTTTTTCTTGCAAACAAGAGAAGAGAAGAACTCCAATGAATCTCGAATGTATGAAGAACTTGACGAATTCACCAATTTGAGTGGACGAACTCACCGATTTGAGTGGACAAACTCACCGATGCGTATCTTGCTAAGATGTATATAAGTTTTGAATTCTATGGTATAATTTCATGATTTTATCTTTATTATAATATCAACAATGCTCCCCTTTTGAATTCTTTGATGAATTAATGGTTTCAAATGGTTTCCAAACTTTCTTTAGGGTTTCGAATGAAAGAAGGAAGTAAGCGGCCGAAATCCAAGAAAAAAAATGATCACTAGCAAAGATTTTAAATTTTGAGCTTCTCATTAATGGCAATTTTTCTAATCTTTATGTTTTTGGGGGAAAATTTTTATGTAGCATATATGTTATTTCAATTATACAATGTATTTAAGGTTTAGGTGAACAATTGTATTTTACATATTGGTTAGGGGCATTTGAGGGATTGTTTTACTTATTTATTTTTCTAATTTTTATGTTTTGCTATTTTATCAATTTAAATTTATTTTTGCTATTTTTCTAAAGTAAAAGTCATAATTTGCTATTCTTCTTGACAGCCCAAAAATAATTGAGAAATTAAAGAAATCCCTAAAAACTTAAAAGCACAAGAATTTACATGAAAAACTCTCATTCGAAGGAAAACCACGAACCAGAAAAATATTACTATATGTAAAAAACCATTACAATCACACAAATATTTTTCACTCCCCGTTCCAACTACAAAATCATTCTCTTCACAGCTTTTGACTACTAACGCCCTTTTTCACTCTCAAATTAGAAAATACAAGAGAAATTTAGTTTGAGTCAATACACAAAAGTTTAAAGTGTATTGGACCGGACATTTGTAAATAAAGGAGGTTTTATAGGTTTAGAGCCACCCACCTTCCTACAAAATGACCAATATGGGATTTCCACATCTCACGCCTTGACAAACCCAACAAATTTCACCTTGGTAAGGTGTTTAAAGAATCCACATCACACATTTAAAGGGATAAAAGCCCTAGGCAGCGGAAGATTTTACAGAACCATTTCTCAATTTAATTTGAAAATCCCAAAATACCAATACCTTTTAAACAGTTTCTTGAAAATGAGTTTAAATTTAAACACTTACATGTTTGATTAGACTTTTTTATAAGTGTTTATATGTGAATTTTATTTAGTTTGTCATATACCAAAAATGTTTATACTTAACTTAAATTACCATAAAGGACTACTAAACACGATGACCTAATTTCATAAAAAATACATGTATTTTAATTTTTTAAAAAGAAATATGCTTTGAAATTAATGGTACTATATCTTGGAACTAATTATTTTAAAATTTTAAAATTAATAAAGTTAGAACAAAAAACATTATTTTTTTCCTATTAAATTTTTTAGATAGTTTTATTTTAGGAGTAGAAGTATATTGATATTTAAATTCATAATCAAGATATTTATTTCTTCTTTTCTTTTGAAAAAATAAATAAATAAGAAAAAAAAATTAATAATGCTACTAGAAATAAACACACAGTGCTTGATTTATTGTATTGTTTCAGTAATTATTCAAAATAAAAAGAGAAAAAAAAAAGTGAGATATTTTTTTTTAATAATAATTTATTTCTTTCAACAACATAATATTATTAAGATTGGAGATGGCAGTGGGAGGGCAGTTTTCTAATTTTCATAAATGATAGAAAAAATTGTCAATTTTATAGTCAATCTCCTAAACTTCATCTTCTAAAAATTTGGTTTTTAATGATTTCTCTAAAATGAATTATTTTATAAATGAATTTCTAAAAAATGCATTATTCTAATTTTCCAAACACTACAATTTTTTTCAAAATAGTTTTTTTTGACCAAATTAAACACTTCAAAATCTCAACTACACACACCCTAATTTTCTTACTAAGCACACTTTAATAAACTATAGATTAGAGAGAGAAAAACTTACGTAGTTTGACATCTCTGAATCTACTAAATCTCCAAATTTGAGGACACCACCGTCGGAGACTTTCCTATCCTCTGGTAAGAGATTGGTTTGTGGGAACCAATTTGGATGGAAAAAGTTTTAGAGAGAACTATTTTTGCATATAGTAAAAGCATTGACTTTTTCTTAATTGATTAAGAGATCTAAGAAAATTTGTTTTTCTTTTCTTATAGTTTTAAATTAATTTAATTGAATCAAATTTAATTCAATAAAATTAAACTAAAATATTAATTAATTCTCCAATTAATTAATAGCTAAATTAAATATCTTATATTTAACTTAACATTTAAATCATATTCAAATATAAATTTCTCTCATAACCAATAATTTTAATATGAATCCAATTCACATTAAATTAATATTTGAACTCATTCAAATATTTTATCTTTCATAAATTAATTTTGAGTGAATTCCATCTCGTGGAATTATATTCCCAACTCCCCACTTGGTCTTGTCCCCAAAATGATAAATATATTGAGTCGGCGATCTGGTCACTCTCACCCATACAAATCAAAGGACAATCCCTCACGAACATGAGTTCATAATACACTCATGATTAAGACTAAGTTACCAAGGTCATCCTAAAGAAATAGAAACTCAACTAGTTAACGAAGTTACATCTAGTGGTTACTATTTCGTGGTCCGATCTTATGCAAACTCATTGCAGAGGATACTCTCACTCGCATGTCACCTACACGAACGTGTTGGATCATTGCATTTGTATCAAATACAAAGTGAGTCGTATCCATAGTGTTATCAGGATAAGGTACCAAACCTTATCCCTATACTATAAAGTTGATCTCGAACATTGATATCTGTATGCCTCTACATACTGTTCAAGATTCATCAAATAGCTTAGGATGTTAGTTTATTGGATTTGGGTTATTAAGACAAAACTAATAACATAATCAATAACATTTATTATAATAATAACACTTTATTAATAATGGTCAGTGGATTATATTTACAATCTACGAGTTTTAGGACATAAATTCCAACAACATTGTCTTTACTCACAATCATAATTCTCAACATAGAGAATTATAAATCACCCTATCATAAATATTAAACCACTTTCCAAGAATTTTCCTTTTTTGTCCCATGTTGATAAACCTTGTTGATATTTATGGTGCAACTTTGATAGCGTAACAAATGTGCTATCTATTTCCATTTAATTAATTCGAGTTCGTTGCATGATTTTATGTTCTTGATTAGATATTTTATAGGTGTTTAGTAATTCGAAGGTAGATTGTGGTGATTACATCATTTCAAAGCTAATTTGGACAAATTTGAAGTTAAACGATGTCAACAAAATCAATTTGAGGCAGTTAGATGATCGAAAGAAGCATTTTAGCTTTTACCTTGCAGCATCGTGATGCCTCAAGTGGCACTAAAAGGCAGAAAGTTGGAGAAAGAGTTTAGCCTATGTATTTTCTTGAGTGATCCTTATAACCAAATGTTTGTTATGAATGGTTTCTCATGAGTAAAGCAAGTATTTCGTAAACGACCTTGTAAATGAATAAATTATTCTTTTGTCAATGAAAGTAATATTTATGATTGATCTTATGTTTGATGTTATTGCTAGAATTTTTACTAATGTGCTACGGTGTGTTGTATGAAAAGCTTCTAAGCTAATATTCCTTTGTTGTGGTATGTGATGATTGTACGTTTCCCTTGCTCTCGAAGTTCCCAAAAATTCCATCACGCCTTCCTTAAGATGGATAGCTCACGGAGCTTCTCCCGATGTGGCCACTTATTCTAGTTACATGATCAATGGTTATTACTATCACACAAAAATGCTTGATGATATTAGAAGAGTTCAAAATAGTGGAGTTAGTATAACAGCCACTACAATGCAAGTCTCTAGTTCTAAAGACAAAAACCCAGTCATCTCAGACATGACATTTTATGGCATAATACAAGAGATGTGGGAGATTGATCACCATCAATTATCTTTTGTTTTATTTAGGTGTGATTGGGTTGATAATAGAAGTGGAGTCAAAGTGGACGAGCTTGGGTTTACCACTGTGGACTCAAACGTATTGGACATAAATCAGACCCATTCATTTTAGCCTCCCAAGCAAAACAAGTATTCTATGTGAAAGATTCTTCAAATCCTGAATGGTCAGTGGTTTTAACATCTCCACAAAGAACTATTGAAGAAGATTTCTTTGAAGATGAAATAGGAGATATGCTTCTAGAGTGTTGTTATGGAGTTATTCAAAGATTCCCAATGTTGGTACACCTCATGAGATTGATGATACAACTTCATCATATATTAGACATGATTGTAAGGGTAGATGGGTTGATAAGTAATGATTGTCATAAATGTTTTATTAAGGTATGTCATTTACTTTTCTTTATAATAGATTTATGTTTAGAGTTTGTAATTACTATGCGTATAGTATGTCATTACTTTGCTCATTAACGTGCTTACTAATGTATATATTTTTTTTACAGATTCATAAATGGAGGATTCACATACTAGTAGTGAGGATGAAAGGAAAATGATTACTAAAGTAAGAAACAGATCATTTGTGCCACGTGGCCCAACGACTATTTCAGAGTTGGCACCACTAAGAAATTCTGGGCAACGGTTGCTTGTTCAATTTAATGACACGGGCAACCTGTAGGACCCATATCTAAGAAAATGAAAAGTTACATTGGTGTGTGTGTTCTGCAACAGATTCGTGTCACATACAAATCTTCGAAACAAGTTTCGAATGAGTTGAAAGATAAAATCTATGTTTGTATATCGATATGAATTCTATAATTACTTTTTTCATACAATGTAGTTTGATTTCTCTAAGTCTAAATATGCTTTTCTTTTTATTGTGGAGATATTGTTTGTGTTACATCCTAATGCTAAACATTCTATCCTAATGTTTGCATCAAGAAAGTATCGAACTTTCAAAACCACGTTGACTCAGGAGTATCTACTTCCATTTAAGGATCAACCATTACTTTTGCAGTTCCCTCCTAAAATTTATTCTCATATTAATCAAGAAGATTGGGAATCCTTTTTGGACGCTAGACTAACTGAAGAATGGGAGGTAAATAAATTTAATCACGTGTTAACTTTAATGTTGTTTTAGTATATAACTACAAACTAATGCTTTGTATAGGATTATAGTCGTATTCAAAGGAAAAGAAGATCAAAATGCATATACAATCATCACATTGCTCATAAGGGATATGTGAATCTTGCCAACGAATTAGTGAGTCTTTCTAATTTAATAAAATAATTTATCTTAATATGTTTATTCTAATTAAATATATATCTTTGGTTGCAGAATATAACACGTGATGTTTCCTATCGCTCAACTCTTTGAAAAGAAGCACGAAAAGGAAAGAACAATGATTATTTTGATGATGCTACTCGAGATTATGTCTCTCAGATTGTAAGTTTACTTACGATTTACTTATATACAATATATAATCTTTTGTTAACTTAGCTAATGATGAAAATACTTGCATTATTTGATAGGATGCATTAGGCGCAACACATAAAGATGAGGACATATTGACTGAAGCATTGGGCTCCAAGGAGCACGGTGGACGTGTCAGAGGCGTAGGCGATTTTGTCTCTCAATTACAATATATCAAAATAGTGAAAGGGAAAGAGAAAATGATAAGTTTTGAAGTTGAAATATATCATAAAGAAGATGACTCAAAAAACAAAAGTTACAAGAAGAGTCATAATCACTCGAGATCGTCCATCAGAAGTGTTAACATAGATCCCACTGTCGATGAGGATTTGGGCAATACACCTAGCAACGAAGGAGTAAAGATACTTAACTTTGTTGTCAGTTTTAAAATTTTAATGTTATAGGATCAATTGTTCTTAACGAAGCTTTTAATACTTGTAAAGGGAACACCATGCAAATTGGCTATAGGAGCAATTAATAATATCGTTGCAATAGCCACCGTATTTGATGATAACAATGACGGTCCCAATGTTAAAGTCTTGGTGGACTTGCTTACGAGAGGAGATTTTAGTATACCTGTTCCGGTGAAGGGCAAGATTAAGACTTTAAATCAAGCGTTAGGTAACATTATTGAATGGCCTCATCGGCTTGTTTCTATGATTCATGACAAATGAGTAAGTCTCTTTTTCAATATTGAAGCTTTAATATTATTTGTGGTTGTACATTAAATTTAGAACTTTGGTTGTGGTAGGAGCATTCAACCCCAAAGGATGTTGTGTATTCTTCAAATTACACTAATGTTAATGGAACTATTAAGCTCTTATATGGACATGTCGTGAACAATATGAAGGATGTAGATATGGTTCGTATTTCAATGAACGAGCTAATATTTAATAAAAACAAATTCGTTTATTTAGCAAGTAAGGACTTCCTCCATTACTACAGCATGGTAGAAATAGGTTATATCTGCATACTAGTATGGATTACGTAAGTAGACATCTCTTACTCATCTTTATGTCTAATACCATCGCTATAGTTATTTTGTTCCTTTTTAACTAAGGTTGCTTGTACTTAGATATCTTTGGGATGAATGTGACTGTGGAAGAAAGTTTTTTTATTATCGACCAAGCAAAACTAACGTTACATATCAAGGATCGTGATCTCTGATCCAGAAGTTTAGCCAACCAGTTAGAAGCGGCTACCTTGGAACAAATAGTTCTAATTCCGATAATACTGGGTAAATAAATAAGAGGAACACATTATTTTTTTTCATTGAGGTTAAGTGTATATTTACATTGAAGATGTTTATTGTAGTTTTCATTGGATGTTGCATGTCATCGATCTTCGAGAGAATTGTGTTTATGTCTTGGACTCTCTTCGAAGTAAAGTTAATGAAGACATTCATGGAGTCATAAATGTGTAAGTGTACTTACGATTTACTTCTTATTTCACTTTATTGTCTTCTAATTTTAATGTTTCCACATGTATAGAGGATTAAAAACATGGCAAGCTAAGCACGATTTACAACATTATCGGTCAACTCCCAAATGGAAACCTATAAAGGTAATTTGCATTGACACATAATTATTTTCAGTGAAACATATAAGAATAATTTGTATTCAATCTATATACATGCAGTGCCCTTGTCAATTGGATTATATAGGTGTGGGTATTATGTACAAAAGTATATACACGAAATAGTGCATAATTCTAGTACTCTCATCACTAGCCTTGTCAGTTTCTACCTTCACTTTTTATATGTTACAATTAAAATAAACAATCTAAACTAATTGTTTCCATACCTTTCTTTTTGTATAGTTCAATACAAAAAAAAAGCATATAGGCAAGAGGAGATTGACGAGATTCAAACAAAATGGACAAGTTTTGTTAGCCGATTTGTGTAAGCTTTTACATGTTTTTTTTTTTTTTAATATATAAGTTACTAGTTGACTTTAGTTTGTGAAGGAACTAGTTGTTGTACATACTTTACTTTTGGGTTTTTCTGCTTGTAGCTTTCTACTTGTAGTTTTTGAAGTAGGTGTTGTATTGTAGGTTTTTACTGTCACTACATTTGTTGTATTACTATATGGAAGTGTGGAAAATGTGTATTTGTTGTACATACTTTAGTTAGTGGAGGAACTTGTTGTACACATACTTTAGTTTTGATCATGATTTTACATATTATTTTTAGATTTTGAGTTTTCACTTATAGTGGTTGCATATAGTGTGTTTATTGATATATGATTATATATAGGTGTTGGATGATGTGTATTTGTTGTAATATTATATGGAAGTGTGGAAAAGTGTGATGGTATATTATTGGTTTGCTATGGAAGTGTGAAAGTATATGCTAGTTTTGTAGGTGTTGATCTTCTGCCTTGCAGATGAAATAGAAACAATATATAAGGTTTGCCATGGAGTGGTAGGCATTCTATAGCTAGCAAGCGTGCAACAATTTTTTTTATATTTTTATAATATTCGATGATAAACATTTCATATCGTAGTTTGGGACAAATAATGTCGATTTCGACATCATAAAAATGGCCAATAATGCAATAATTAAAAAATAAATTAAAAACGAACCAAACAAGGCTTTAATGTCCTTTTAAAACAAACATTAAAGAGTTTCATTGATGTCGGTTTAAAAACGACATTAAAGTCCTCATTAATGTCATTTTTAAAACGACATCAAAGGCAAACTGACACTAAAGATCTTCAATAACACCATCAAAAATGTCTGTTTAAAAATGACATTAATGGCCATTAATGTCATTTTTGACATTAATGAGGCATTTGATGTCATTTTTAAACCGACATCAAAGAAAAAACGAAACTAAAGACCTTTAATAACGTTAGAATAAATGTCGGTTGCCAACCGACAGTAAAGGCCATTGATGTCAATTTTAAATCGACGTTAAAGGCCAAATTTCTTGTAGTGACGGCACGTTAAACTTTCAAAGCAAGGTGTGTGCACAAAGCGTAAGTGCTACAATGCTCCACTTGGGTGTCACAATGCCATGAGATCTAATAAATACAATTGTTTCACTACTAGCTAAAAAACCTACCTCATTCCAGCCAATTTTCTCGAGTTTTCTCCCTATTTTCTCAGTCTTCTCATATACTTTTGAATCTCAAGCAACTCTTCATCATCCGGTATGTGGATGAGAGACTAAGGTACTCGTTTCTAGCTTGGGTTTCTTATATTCACCCTTATTCTATTGAGTTTGTGAGAACTTCAACTTATTTTATTTGTAATCTTTGTCCCATTTATGAATTTAATTGATATTTTGTTATATGTTGGACTTTGGTTAATGTATAACTTTTGCTTGCACTGATTCTTTGAATTGTGACATTTAGATGAGATTTAGTTAAAAGTACTAGGTTTGACTAGTGACTTTACGTGCAAGCTATTCTACTAAGTGCATTATTTCGCACAAGTTGTCACTATGACAAGTGCTAGATATGCGAGAGTTGAACCTTGCTGCATGACTCCTCAATTATATGAAAACTAATTTTTGTTGCATGAATTCTCATGCAATAGATGATTTTGGCCGCATGACCTTAACATGTGAGAGCTAACTTCGGTCACATAATTCATCATGGGTGAGCTATGTCTGGCCGTGTGTTTGAGTACCTTGCTATTAAAAACCTTGTATCATGAAATTTTAATCTTTGGAATGAATTCCTTGTTAAGTTGTTGTATGCTTGGCAGTGGTGTGGATATATCATTGTTGATGAAAAGGTTGAGCTAAATTCTAAAGTTATCTTGTAGGAAGTAGGATACACTATGCCAAGGATAGAGAGAAGATAAACTAGGTCACGGACTGCTACTAAGCCTACTATGAATGAGGAAGCTCACTCTATCAATGAAGATGCGAGAGGAGAGAAAGAGATGAGGCATTGCTTAAGAGTTGTGCAGACGATGAGTAAAATAGGGAAGCAGTTTAGCATTGAACGACTCTAGGATTGGGAGCTAAGACCTTCCAAGGAACCACAAACCTAGTGGATCCGGAGAATGGTTTAGTCTAGTTGAGAATTTTTTTGGAGTAATGGAGTGCCCTGAAGTGAGGAAGGTAGCAACGTTATTGTTCTAAGGAGGTGTTGAGGATTGGTGGATCTTGTATGGCAAGAGCAAAGGGAGTAGATTTTGTTACTTAGGAAGGTTTTCAAAATGGATTCAAGGAAAAGTTCTACCCTCATTCGTTTGTTGATGCAAAGAAAAAAAATTTCTTTAAGCTTAAAACAAGACAATATGACTATTGCGAAATATGAAAAGAAATTCACTGAGCTTGTGAAGTATGTGATACCCTTCATATTGAACGAGGAAGATAAATGCAAACGTTTTAAGGAAGGTCTAAGAACAATTATTTAAGTACCAGTAATGGCAAGTATGAATTGGCTAGACTTCACTAAGATGGTAGAGGCAACGATGCATATGGATCATGCACTAGCTGAGGAAGGAAAGCATTCTAAAGGAAGGAGATCAAGTACGGAGGTGAATGAAGGAAAGGGAAGCGGTGAAGGATTTAGTAAGCAGACTAAATAAAGTTGTGGCAAAGGATTTCATTGGTACAATGATTGAGATCCCAAATACTTTGAGTGTGGTAAGCAACACTCAGAATTTTGTAGAGGTAGCAAAATTTATGTTAAGTGTGGACGAGTTGGACATATTCAAAAGGATTATCGAGAATATGAGTAGCTTCACATTCTGTTCACCAAGTTTTGCAAGGAGGTCTTAGGTTGGACAAGGGAAGAAAACGATGGAGTAGAATTTTGAAAACAAAATTCTAAAAAGAAAGGAGTAGTTGTGAGGCCCAAATCTAAAAGGAGTCATGTTGAAGAGGAGCCCCATTGAGAAGAGTCACGTTGGACAAAGTGTTGGTAAGAGGCATTCTGTGAAGAAGGATGCGATGGAAGATAAGACTAGACGAGAGAATCAATTGAGTCTAAGTGCTATCGTGTTAGAGTAAGCGACCTGATAAGATTAACTGGCAAGGAAGAAGGTTGTGAACAGATGCTAAGAACTAGGCATTTGGGTGAAGTGATGCTGGAAGAAGTGCTTGCACCTAAGTATGGTCACGATGAGGTAGTCATTATGATGAGAGGTTGGACGTCCTTTTGAGGTGATTGGGCAACCCTCTAAGACAAATTAAATGTTTTATGGCTTTCTGAGAAGAAAGTCAGACGATAAGAAGTTTGGCTTTCCAAGGAGATAAGGTCGACATCTCAAGAAAAGTGTCTATTTGTAACTAACGTTAGCTTACGTGTTGAGTTTTGGGTTGGTTGTATAGTGCGGCAAAATGGAAAAGTGACACATGTAAAACATGAAAATAACCCTAGATACAAAAGGTCACTATAAATAGAACCAACGAGGTCGACAGAAAAGAGTAGGAGATGTTAAACATTCTGATAAATTGTCTAGAAAAAGTTCTGGGTGTTGAACGGTTGGTTGAGAGAAACCACTGGACATGAAGAAGCCAAAAGCCAAATGGAGAAAGAGTTTAGCCTAAGTATTTTCGTGAGTGATCCTTATAACCAAATGTTTGTTATGAATAGTTTTGCATGAGTAAAGAAAGTATTTCGTAACAATCTTGTAAATGAATAAATGATTCTTTTGTCAATGAAAGTAATATTTATGATTGATTGTGAATCTTTATGATCTTATGTTTGATGTTATTGCTAGAATTGTTACTAATGTGTGTACGGTGTGTTGTATGAAAAGTTTATGAGCTAATATTCCTTTGTTGTGGTATGTGATGATTATATGATGTGGTATGGTTTGATCTATCACATGATGTTAGTGAAAGAGAATCACAAGTCTATCGTGTGATTCTGGTGAATGCAAATCTCAAGTCTAGGCAATGAAATGTTGGTGAAAGTGAATCTCAGATCTGGGCAAGGAATGTTATAAGAGACGTTGGTGAAGGTGAATCCCAAGCCCATCACGTGATGTGGTGAAAGTGAATCCCAGGTCTGAGAAAGAATGAGTATTACGAGGCACTGGTAGAAATCCCATAAAAATTGTGTGACGCTGGTGAGTGAATCCCAAGTCTAGGCCATGAGACGCTGGTAAAAGTGAACCCCAAGTCTAGGAAATGGGAGAATCCCAGGTCCCTGCTATGAGTAGTGAATGCTTGATGACTTGAACCGCGTAAAACTGTTGCCATTGTTGTGGCTATGTTTATTGCGTTAAAAGCTCGTGATTATGTTTGATGCAATGAGATCTATATATATTTGTATATGATATGACATTGTCGTTATAATATCTGAAAATGTTTTATTCCCCAAAAAGGTATTTCCTAAACCCATCATTCACTAAGTCATGGACTTACGTTTTAAGTCTCCCCCCGCAGGTTGTCAAGCGTTGAAGCCAAGTAAGGAATTGACCTCAGATGTAGAAGCCAAGTAAAAGAAGGAAAGGTGGGTAGTTATATAAGCTTGTGCGACATGCGAGTCGTGTTATCCTATCTCACATTTAAGGAGTTGGTAAGGACTTCACTCCTCAACTTTGAGGGCTGCCACTCAATTCAGAAGAGAAGGCGAAGGCTGCACCTAGGTTGGTGTGGCCAAATTCAATGAGCAAAAAAGTCGAAGAACTAAGTCAAGCAAAGGAAGCCCTAGAGGTTATCCCTGAAAATGGTTGTTGGGCGATCTAGGAGAAAGAGGCCCTTACACCTCTAAGTCCCCTTCCCCCTCTGCCGCCACAAGGAGCAGCATTAGGTGGAGGAAGAAAACTGGAACAGAACTCAGTTTTAATTATGTGGTTTCGCGAGAAAATGAATGTAATTAGAACATCAACAGGTGCTAATTAAGACCCTAAACCCTATAATACTATAGTCAAGGAAGATGAATCGTAACGTACCATTTGCAACCCAAAGACCTATGCTCGATCACCTTCAACCCAGGTGAGTGTGTGCAAGTCCATCTGATGATGTGTGGTATCGCATCATGCGAAGCCCCATTGGCAACCCACGCACTAATGGACGACACTATCTCGTAGGCCCAAACCTACAGATGCAATGATATCATTAACACAAGCATATAACTCCTAGAAAAAAAAATGTAATAAGCATATAATTACTAATCTGAAAAGCAAATGGAAAGCCATATAGCCTATACGATTGTAAGGAATTGTTATTTGCAAATTTCCTCTTATGCAATGCCACTTTTTCATTAAATGCCCCTTTCAAACTAGCAAAGGTCTTAACCCATATCAACTCATCCCAGTCGTAGCTGATAAAGTCCTCCCAATCATCAATCAGGCCCAACATGGTACAATTCATATGTTGCCTCCTATTTCTACCTATCATTGTAAACTCAAGGAAATAAAATATAGATATCCTCACCGCATCCTCGTCACTCTCAAACTGAAGGGTTGAGTAATCTTGTCCAACTCCAACCCATTCACACTTTTCCTATCCCCCAAATATAATTTTCTTAATCTAAGGGACTTTTCCTGTTCAAACTGAACCTCACTGAGCCTATACCTCACCCTTGTCGTAGTGTCAAAATCCTCTTGTCTAAAGGAGAGCTTATCATCTAGTAATTTAAAACTAATTATGTCATCTCTTCTCTCTTCGACCTCTCTCAACAAGATGTAATGGCATAGAGGTCCATGGAACACCAATTTCACATTCATTAAATGTCCAAAGACGATTTTTCTAAACATATAAAGTTGCCTGGGTGTTAACTTATTTTTTATGTTTGACACAATCTTCAATAAATGCAAACAACATATCAAGTTAGGCTAGGAAGAAGTCTTTAGAGTTGATCTTAGTGACAAGAGGCATCTGCAAAATGGAAAACACACGTAACAAAACAAAATTAGTAACTTGTCCTAAAACTCAGGACAATCTCGACAAAGAACAATATGAATTACCAATTGAACTCAAACAATATTGCACTTGGATTTCACAAGATAAGGGTTTTGTATCCATTTTGTGATGTATCTCGAACCAATCGTGGGCGAAATCTTCCTCGAGATTACCCCACAAAATGCATTTGAAATGTAATAAAGCTCTGGACTCCATTGAATCTCGAGACAATTTCATCAATGTTGACCAAGATTCTTCATCTGCAAAAGGCCAGATAGATGTAATTGTTGAGATTCATCAAAGAAAACCACATGCATTAACTTAAAATATAATTCTACATACAACTACAACCGAAAACCAACTACATATTTTTCCATTTGCCTCAGATTTCACAGAAAACACTATAACATAACCTTTATTTTGAAAATTTGTTTAAAAAAACTAACAATCTCGATGACGATTCCAACAGAGATGGACCAAAAAATTATGTTAAAATATTTTTTAAAAATTTGAGAAGAATTTCAATGTCGAGGTCTGCCGAAAAGGACCAAGAAAAATAAATTTACGAATTTTCTAAAATTGTACTACTTTTGAAATGTAAAACCAATAGTATGCTACTTCTCAAAATGTCCCTTTCAATTGACACTATATTAATGATGGTGCAATTTTAATTTGTCTTTATAAGTAGAGAGATAGCTCATATTTATCTCATGATTGACATATTAGATGTCAGTCTTAGAAATAAAGAACAAGACAACAACATATGAGATATTAAAGTCAATATAAGTTTAATTAATTTAGTTAATTATTTAAATAATCTCAATATTAAGTAATAATTATGTTAATCTAAGAAAAAACCCAAGAAAAAATAAACTATGTGAATGATATGTGATATGCATGTGAAGAATTTTTGAAGTAGCTCAACAAAAAAATAATAATAATAAAAGTAAATTTGATTTGCTGGATTCTTTGGGGGGAGAATAAAGTTTTGCATCAAAATAGTTGAATGAGGATTGCTATCTGCTCTTCATTACAAATAAATTGTATCTATTGAAAAATATTTAACAATGTAGAATCGTTTTTACATGTTGATGTCGTCATGTGCCCGAGACGACGCACAGTGGCTGACAATCTCAAAATGGGTTAATTTTAAAATAAAACAAAAAATGAATCGTCGCCAATCTTTTTTATGTGTGATTGGATACCAAAATATATAAAGTAAACAATTTCTAAATAAAATCATTAAAAAAATTGTCTGCGAAAACTAGAGTCGAGTTTATGAGTCATATGTGTATGAGGAAGGAGTTAGCATCCCACAAACCTCTCTAAGTAGTGAATAAAAAAAGGATAAACAAGATATGAAATGATGTACATAAACAAATAAATTTCTTATAAGAGAATGGAAAACGTAAAAATAAGATAATAAAGAAATAATTAAAAGAGAAGAAAAATGGACAAATAAGAACCAGAATAATAAACAAATATAGAGAAAAAAAATTAATATTCAAAGGGGAATTTTTAAAAATAGTAGATTTTACAAAATATTTACAACCTATAGGAAATTTTATCACTGATAGTGATTGATATGCTATAGTGATAGAAGACTATCAGTGATAGAAGACTAAATTTTACTATAACTTGTAGATATTTTAATTTATTTTGCTATTTTTAAAAATGCCCCTTATTAAAAAGCATATAAAACATGAGAAAAATACTAAAGAAACAATAATGAAAGAAAAGAATTAAATAAAAAAGGGATATTTTCAAAAATAGAAAAAATTGACAAAATATTTACATCCAACAAAACCATTAAAAAACAAAATTCATTAAACTTGATGTTTCTATGAAGTGTAAATATTTTTTCAAATGTTCTATTTTTTACCATTTTCCTAAAAAAACGTTAGTTTTCATAAATGTTACAAAACACAAATATATTTACGGCTCATGTAACAAAAAGCAAAAGTCCATGAAGCCGGTACAGTATTTTTATAATTTTTCAGATTTTTTCTTGAATATGGCAGACGATTAATCACTTTTCTTTCTTTTTCTTTTTTGTGATTTATTCATCTTCTCCTTCCATATTTCTTCATCTCCTTTTCCAAATTTATTTCTTCTATTTTTAAACGATTTATTCTTCTGTTTAAATCTCCTATTTCATCTTTACCGTTTTCAGCAAGATCTTTGAAGATACTTCATCTTCTTCATATTCGAGAATATCAAGATCGTTTAAATATTATTTTGACATGATCTAAATGATCATTTACCATTCTCAACACAATCATTTAAATTTGAATGTCATGGTCAACATGATCATTTAAATTTTGAAGCCCATTTTCCATTGTTTAAAATGAACTACACAATCGTGTTAATATGATCTAAACGATCACTTACCATAGTCAACACGATCGTTTAGCATGGTCCACACGATCATTTAGATTTGAACCTCTTTTTCCATTGTTTAAAAAGAAATACACGATCGTGTGGATATGATCTAAACGATCACTTACCATAGTCAACACGATCGTTTAGATTTGAAGTCATTTTCTCATTGTTTGAAAATAACTACACGATCATGTGGATATAATCTAAATGATCGCTCGTCAAAGATCATTTAGCATGGTCAACACAATCATTTAAAATTGAACCCTTTTTTCCATCGTTAAAAAGAACTACACAATCGTGTATTATGACATAAATGATCGTAGATCATTCATTTAGACTATCGTACACGATCATTTAGAAGAAGATTACTTGCATTCATGTGTGGTCGATTAATTGCATGTTGACTAGGGTATTTTTTGTATTTTCCATTGTGGGCCGGTGGACTTTTTTTTTTTTTTTTTTTTGAAATTGTTATATAGAGTGTAAACATTTTACCGATTTGTTATATTTTTAAAAAAATCATAAAAAGCTAACTATAAAGAAATTTAAAATAAATATATAAAGAATAAAGTTTAAAAATAAATGAAAAAAATAATAATAAAATTGACCAATAAGATCATATGAAGCAATATGTATAAATAAAAGAGAGAGTAAAATACAATAAAAGAAAGGAAGGTAAAAGAAAGGAAAATAGGAAAATAAGAATAATAACTAAAAAAGAAAAATAGAAAAAGTTTGAAAATCTAAAACATTAAACTCTAAGGTAGATCATTGGGATCGAAGATCTATCATACACTTTCAACTAAGTTAGAATTTTTCTTGTATGTTCAATTCTTGAAATGGTAGAGAGCTTGTTGGAGAAATATGAAGATTTAGGGAGCATTAAAAGAGAAAACAAAATGGATGTTATAGATTTTTTAGTTTTTTTCTAAGAAGAGATGAAGGTTAAGAGAAGTAGTGGCTATGGGGGCTAGAGGTTTAAATGAAGAAAAAGGGATGTGAGTGTTGTAAAAATCTCTAGGATTTTTTTGTGTGGCTTTTTCTTTGTGTTGTGTCCTCTCATGATGAAGAAGAAAATGGTTATCTACCGCCAAAATCATTTCTTAAAATGACTAAAAATTCAAATTGATGTTTTTTTTAAAAATTTGAAATAATATCAACTTTGACACATTATAAAAGGCATGGAGTCTTTGATAACCAAAATCTATTTAAAAAAGTTACCACTTTTAGTCATTATCCACACCCTATCATAATTAGTCTTAAGTAATTGATTTAGTTACTTTAACCAAAGTACTCATCAAGTTTTAAAATAGTTAAATATCATTTATTTTAAGAAAGATGTGAATCACAAAAAAAAAAAAAAAAAAAAAAAATTAATGTAAAAAAATAATTTAGTAATTGAATTAATTTTAAATAAAGTAAAAAATAGATGCATCTTAGTTTCATGTTTTCAATAAGTAAGTGATTTTATAATTGTATAAGTTTTCTTTCTTCTCATCTTTCATTAAAGATAAGATTTTGTAACACACATTTGCATGTGTCAAATTGTTGGTGCCTTCATCATAATTGCTGTAAGGATATTTATGGGGTACTTGTGTGTGTCTGTGAAAGAATTTGATGATTACCTACTCTATTTTTTTTCTCTTCCCATTTTCTTTTAAGAAATAGTAGAATCTTTTTTTCTAATGTCAAAGTTGGTTTTCTTTCAATCAATCGGGCTGTCATTTTATGGCCAAAATCCAAAAGTAATTCTCGTCATTTTACATCCAACGCATTATTTTATTTGTTTGTTTAAGTAAACAACCACAGTATAACATGCTTGTCCAGACCTTCCTCACACAAAACAAAGAAGACAGTAGCGAAAATGTTGTTCCCAATAACACTATCACAAAATCTTTCCAAGAAGAGGAAGACGAACAAGAGTCCAATAAAAAATTTCAAATAGAAGAAACAGCGCTAAATTTGGCTAGCTAGCTAATGCGCAACCATCTTATATATACTCCCTCGGACACTCAGAAAAATAAATAGATCTAAAGGTATTAGTTAACATCTGAACATTACATTATATTCTTGATTTCAGAGAGGTCATTGTTCAGGTCCAACAAAGCAGAAATAGCCTCAGACAAGTTGGATTCTACATCCAACAATGGCATCAAAGACTCGAAACGCAATAGCAAGGCCTTCAAGCCCATCTCAAATTCTCAATAGTTTTCATCTCTAAGCATTTGATCTTCCATTGTTTGTACAACCTTTTGAAAGCTCACCCTGATCAAGGATCCAATAGATCAGACTCAAAGATGACCCAACCCACATCACTCCACCTGAGCCTACCACACCAAGCGGTATTGGTGTTTAATTTTCCAGCCACTTGGGGGAATCCAGTTCGCTTACCTTGACAGACACTAAACAGCAAAGCATAAGAAAGAGAAACATAAGAAATATTTAAGGATGAATCAATGTTTTGATTGTATCTTTAAAATCCATTAAATATGAAAAATAAGCATCAAAATAAGGAAAATGTGAATATAAATTATATGATATCAATAATTAAATATTTTAACTGGTATAAAAAATGTTTGCTTTTAATTTTTATTTCAAAATACACCATCAACATCAATATTTTTACAAAATTAAGATCCCAAAACTTTGTATAAACGTGGACATTATTAAGCATAGAATTAAGAATTGAAAACACATAATAGCCATTACCAACTCATGCTCCAATGAACCACTACATACTATATAGCACTCTCTAATAGAGGGTCATATACATACATACACTATATAACAAAGAAAGATTTAGACAAAAGACCTAAATTGAATATGAAATTTTACAAATGTCCTAAACTAAAATTTATTTTCTTTAATGACATATAGTTCTAATAATTTTTTACAGGAGGGCCAAAATCTTCATTATTTTTTGTTTGCCTATTTAGTTCACCAATTAATGGAGTATCTAAAATATACTCAATATACCCTAATCTGTCGAAAAATACTGTTTTTGCCGGCCATTAAACTTTTTCTTCTTCATTGCCGAAATCTCTCAAGTTTCTCAGTATAAATGGTGGCTTTTGCGATTATAATGGAAGGAGTATACCTCCGTGTTCGTAGAAGAAAAGTGGTGTTCGAAGAAGAAAAGTTTGAATTGTGATTGAATTCTTTCCTAAACCGTAACCCATGTTTTTTTCCATTTATTTTTTATATTTATAATCAATTTAATATTAGGAATGGGTGTATGTGTAATTTGTGCCCTACATTTATGTAATATATAGGTCTATTTAGGACATTTGTGAAATTTATTAGAAATTTAGGTCCATCATGTAATATCATATAGCAATTTAGGCTATATTAGTTATAGACCCTCTAACAAATTAAAGTTGGGCTCATGTATGAATTTTCAGTGGGCTTAAAACTCATGGAACTTTTCAATAAACCCCACGTTTGTATGTTATAGATTGTCTATTTTACACTAAAGTTCTTCACCTCTAACATCTATCTATTGTATATCACATATTTTATAAATGTTTTAGATTTTAAATTAACAAGTGTTTTAGATTTTAAATTATTTTGTTACGAAAATTTTGAGAAATTGATAAAATTATAACATTTGACAAAATATTTATCTTTCGTAGAAAAATTAAGTGTAATAAAATTTATCTTTTAGTGATTTTGTTCTAGAGTATAAATAGTTTGTGAATTTTTTCTATTTTTGAAAAAACTCAAAAAGAATTAGTTTAATTTTGAATTTAATTTTTTTTTTTTGGTTAAATTTCAAATTTGTTTTGGTTGTTTAAATATTAATTTAATATAGGATATTTCAAATTAATATTTGTTTCTAGTCAAGAGATTTCATTTATAAGGTAAATTGTGTCAATTTTTGCTTAAAATAATAAGTTATTAGATTATTCTTATTAAAATATTAAACTTTACAATTGTAGAATTGAGTCTATGTATTTAAGCCTATAAGTGTATAGAAAGTCCTAAAATACTCATACATGCATGGAACGATCCATTTTATTTATTCATTCAGTCATATTTGATGTAAGACAATGTTCGCATCTTCAACAATTGAGATGGCTTTTCAAAGGGTTTGGTTTATCTTTTATTGATATGGTAGGAAAGAAAAGAATCTATATGTTTAAATGGCTTATCAACCACCAAAATTACAAGTAGGAAAAAAGGGAAAGAATCCATGAAAGTCTCTTTGTAAAACACATCCAAGGAGGCAATAAGTCACCCACAGAATAGGTCACCCACTTCTCAAGGCTCAATTATATGTACTTAGTGCTGTCTTAACATGACAAGATCTCTCCCAAAACCCTAATGTGACCCCCATCACCTTTTTCTCAATTCCTAAATGATTTCATATGCATCTTTGATTTTGAGGCCAAATTTAGGGCCAACAAATTTTACACCCATTTGGAATATCTTAACTTGTTACTTTTTTTTTTTAATTTTAACCTCGCACCCCATGTTTGTTTTTTTTTTCAATCTCTAAATTAACACCATTTTTCTTATAGATTTATTTGTTTTGATAACTACCCCAGCTTTGTATGGGTGTTTTAAACAAATCTAAGTTAAGTATAGTGAGAAAATTAGAAAATGATATTTAAGGAAAGACGTGGGAGAGAAATCTAATACGAAAATAAGAGAGCTACAAAGATACGTGCTAGTGGGAGGGCAATGATAGAAGCATCATAATTATGAAAAAGAATATAGGATTTAGTTGACCAAAAAGACCAATTCAGGGCTATCGTGTCTTCCAAAATGATGTTCATGTTATTCGTGACTTGATCGTCGAAAATCGACAAGTATTGTTGTTTAAAAAACTTGAGTAAAAGTAGTTTCTAAAAAACTTATATTCTCTTTTAGAATTTGATTATGAATTCAAAAATAATGTTTCTTTTTTAATAAGATAAATATGAGACAAAGAAATGAGATCGTAAAGAATGACAAAACGATGGAAAAGAGGATTAAGTAGGAAACTGTGAGAATAGTAAAACGAGTTTGATATTACAAAGCAGACCTTAAACGTTTTCAATATCAAAATCTGGTCAAATTTTGAATTACACTATATCACAAACTCATTACATTACAAACATCGTCCAAACACTCCAACAATGTGTAAAGAATAACAGTAAGAAAAGAAAACACATGAATTTTGATGAACCAAAAATAAAAAATGAAATGATATCTGATCATGTGAAGCTTTGGTCAAAGGCCAAAGGGGCCCTGACTACACATAGCAACAGCACACAGAGAGATTACAGGCACATGATCTTCACAAAAGCAATCAAATATAACTTGACTTTTATATGTGAAGAAGCACTAGATTGAAAAGAGAGAGAATTTAGAAACCCCATCCTACCAAAAAAAAAAGTCATTTCTAAATAGTTAGTTTAAGATACAAGGGTAGATATATATATATATATAATTTTACATTTGAGTAATAATTATTGTTAATTTACTCAAATTACACTCCATAATTTGTCACATAAGGTAAATACATTAAACTTGTTGCCAATTCTTGCAGCCAGCTCTCTTCTTCTTCCTTGTTCTGTCAAAAAAAAAAAAACAATCATAACTATAATAATTAGCATATTGACTAACCCCATTTGATAAAGGTATTATCTTTATGAACAAAAAATAATTAAGAAAATGGAAATGAAACAGTAAAAAAATGGTATGGGGGTTTCTTACCGTTTGATCTCTTTGTTTGATTAGGTTGTGATTAGAGGTAGAAAATTGGTTGGTCTTGAGAGGGATTTCATGATCATTGTCACAAAGTTCATTATTATTCCGAGCAAATCTTCCTCGTACTCTTGTTCTTCTGTCTGCTAGGGTTTTCCTACATGCATACTAACATAAAAATAAATTAATTAATTAGTTATGACGATTGTTTCAAGATCAACATAAAAAAATAATAGATTAGTTGCCTCGTAATTGGATAATCATTTCATTTTTTTTCTTTTTTTCTCAAATTATTACCGTGATTTGTATTGTTTTTAAAATTTCTAACTTTAGCTCCATTAAAAGAAAACAAAGACAAGCTTTAGAAAAATATAGTTTCAAAATTTTGGCTTCCCTTTTCTAAAACCATTATCTAACCTTGGGTGAATTGAACAAAGTTTTTTATAGGTTTGATTATTAAATACCAAAAAAAACTAAATGATTATCTAAGGAAGTTTTCTTTATTTAGAGAAAATAATAGAAAATTGTCTAGACCTTGATGGTTTTGTTGAAATTCCTCTGGTTTCTCTTTTTTAAATATCTGACAATTCTCTCTTTCCTTTCTTCTTCTGAGTAGCGACTCGCCACCTTAATATTTGTCTCTTCCACTGCATGTATCTCATACCTACTCTGATTTCCCTGCATCCCAAAAATTTAATTTCAACTTCATATATCAAATACTGACTAAAAAGTTAATTCTAGGTTTAAATTTTCAATCAACCATGATCATTAGTTATATTAATTACCCTAAACAATAGTAAATATTAATTACCCATGTGTCGCGGTAAAGGGGCTTCAATTCGGGCACGAAGCCTAAGAGTTGTTCGCCGTAGTTACATGTACCAGGCACTTGTGGTTGACAGTTGATTAAGCTATGAATGTCATACATACTCATGTTAAACTCGGGCAACAAAGGAACGGTCATATCGGAGACCGGACCGTATAGGTCAGGATGCTGCATTGTTAGGAAGGGCGATAGGCTGGTATCAGACGACGATTGATCGGGTGACACGGTTTGATCAAAGGAAGGGACGAAAGTTTCTTCCCTCGAAACGAATAAGTCGATGTTGTCATTGTTGTTGTTGTTTCGAATGCCACACATTCCAGTGTCTCCAGCAGCCATTAATAGGGTTTGAAGGTCAGAAAAATTGTTAGGATAAGGAAGGTCAGGGTAGAAATTATGAGGAAATGAAGCCATAGAAAATTGATTAAAGATCTGGCCGATAAAAGAAAGAGAGAAAAGGAAAGAGAGGATACTTTGGGGTCTCTCAATACAAAAATTTATGCTTTTTCTTTTAACCCAAATGCTTTTGTTAATGCATTCAACTTTTATAGATAACAAAATATGGAGAAACATAAATAAATAAATACATAAAATTGAAGAAAAGAAAGAAGTTAAGTCTGGCTAGGGGTAGGACAGTAAATTCGCATCATGAATTTTCCTGTTCATTATTCACTCAAATTTCCAACAAAAAATTCCAAAACCTCACACAGTAAACTCTTCTTTAATCTTTTTCCTTTGGCTCAATTAGCAAAATAGCATGAAATTTGGGGTAGATTTCAATTATTATATAAATTTACATAGGTAAAAGTATATTCCTTTTTATTCTAAAGACGAAGGGGATGGGAGGTCTTTTTAATTATCGCTAAACTAAATTTATTTTGCATGTCATTTTGGTTTCAATACTCTAAAATTTAATTTGTTAAATTTTCATCTCTTCAAATTTAGTCTTTTATGTTTTTAATAATTTTTAAATTTAGTCCTCAAAACTATAATTTATCAATATTGCCTAAGTTAATATTAATTTAGATACAAAATAATAATTATTATATGTCAATATGTTTTCAAAGTTTAAAGTGAAAATGCTAATAAATAATAAAAATGTGTGAAAGATCAACCATAAATAAATAAACCGTACTGACTTTAAATTTAGAGGGGTTTTTTAAAAATAATAAAAAAATAAATTATTTACGCTTCATCAAAAAAAACTACTATAAAAGATAAATATTTGGTTAATTTTGCTATTTTTTACTATTTTTTTAATTTAAAAAAAAAATCTTAAAGTGGAACTAAAGTTGTACATTTAAGAATAAGAAAATCAAACCAAACTCCGAAAATTATATTTTAACCCTATATTTATTATATAAATTAAAACAGTTTTTGAAAAGATTTATTTTAACCATTTAAATTTGAAATTGTTTCAAAGAGTAATATATACCCTTTGAGATTTTTCTATTAAAATGATGAATAAACCCAATACCAACTAATAAATGGTATACATGAACGTTTTACACAACTTAAATTGGCACGATTTATGATTTTTTTCTATTCACTATTTTTCTTTTTTATTATTTTCCCTTCTTTCATTTGTAGTATTATCTATTTTACTCCCGTAAAGTTTAAGTTAATTATTTAATAATATTACACAAAATTATAATATATAAATGAGTGTCGATGATTGAAATAAATGGTAAGAACTATAACAACTTTCAATGCACTTAAATTGAAGTGTAAATAAAATTAAAATCTCTCTCTAATTTGCTCAATTTAGCCTCTAAATCAATTTCTATCTTTAGCCATGATAGAAAAGAAAAGTCTCTAAGGATATTTTATATTATTATTTTTTCATAATAATTCATTAGCTTATAATTAAATTCTAATAAAAAAAAACTCATATATAAACATAGTTCAACTACGTACTTTCGAATCACTGCTCCTATCATATTCTTGTTGATAATATATATAGAGAGAGTGTAATTAATAATGTGTATTATATATACATATGTATATATATATACTAGAGAAAATTAAGGAGAAAAACGATAGAGAATTGTAATTAAAAAGAGAAGGTTAATAAGATAAAAGGGAAAAGGGATGAAGAAGCCATGAAGAAAAAGGGCAAAATGACAGGCCTCGTGCGAATAGTATTCTTGTAGTACTGATTAAAGTTCCTATTTCAGACACACTAAGTACTTTTAAAAGAACTAAACCCTGTTCTCTTTTCTCATTTTCTTTCTTTTATAATAATAAATAGAAATAATAAATCCGTTCGTAAGTTTGTTAGGTTTCGCTTTCATTTAGTTCTTAAGTTTTAACATGTTACACTTTTAGCTTCTTTTGAATTTAGTATCTATTTAGTCTCTAGAGATCATTTTAAAATTACTTTACTTTTGAGATTTGAGTTTTATCTCCCATTCATTTTATGTTTTAAGATTTATACTTTTAACCTCAATTTTTTTATTAAATATTCGTGTTAATTAATTAATTAAAATTAATTAAAAGAATTATAACTATGGAGATTATTTTTAAGTGATTGTCTTTTATACTCATTTCTCAAAAGCATTCATTATTTTTGTAATCATTTCAAACCAATTTTAGTTGTATAAAAAAAATATTTGAAAAGGGTGTAAAATTAAACATTAAACTTGAATTTGAAAGATATAGAAGTCAATTAGTAGATATTAACATCAAAGATTAAAAGTGAATATTTAGTAAAAAGTATAAATTTGAGTGTAAAATTTTGAAATCTATGGATCAAAATTGAAACAAAACTATATATAGAATTGTAAAATTTTGAAACCTAACCATAAAATAAATTGAAATCAAACTCGAACTTAAGGATAAAAACTAGACAAAAAGTTTAAAATATTATTTTAAAAAACATCAAACAACTGAAAAAATTTATAAATATAACAAAACATTATAATTGATCTATCTTGGTCTATTGCGACCCTTTGTAGATAAATCGTAATATTTTTCTATATTTTTTTACGTAGATATGTTAGTTGATTAATTTGCTACAATAACCCATATCAAAAGGTTTTTTTTTTTTTTTTTTTGTTGAAATAAATAAATAAACAAGTATATATATATGAGAATCTAACACATGGGTTGGGGTTTGCAACATACAAGATATCAAAGTACAACAATATATCCCCAAATCTGAAGGCTTCTTTCTTGATTACCCATCATTTTTTTTGTTTATAAAAATATATATAATTTCATAGCATTGCCATTAGATGATAAAGTGATGAAAAAATAATATTCCTTTTAAATTGCTTATTCAATGTCCTTATTTTCTTCAACATTTGGGCATTTTCAGATGTCCTTTAAAGGATTGATTTGAATTTTAGTCATTGCAATGACCATAGAATTGGGTTCTCTCTCTCTCTCTCTCTCTCTCTCTCTCTCTATATATATATATATATATATATATATATATATATATATGTATATATTATTTGATTATCTCAAAAGGGTTTGTTTGTTTAATTCTGTATATAACTTTAATTAATTATTTGAATGGTGCAATATGAACAAAGCTAGCTTTTGAATGGCTACCTATCTTTTCTTTGTCTTGACCAAACCCAAAGAACATTATTATTATTACTCAAAGCATATATACACTGTTTGGTGTTATTATTTCTCAAATTAAATGAAACTGTTTTTGGGTCTTGGGGCTTAAAAGGAAAACTTAAATGAGGAAAATGAATATATATATATATAGTTATGAGTGTAAAGTTAGATATCTTTTATATTTGGTTAAGTTGACAAGACATTCTAATTGGGCTAAGGGCTAAGATGTAATACTCTAACTTAATTATCAGGTCTATGTGTCTATATTCAATAATTAGAGTTTTTTTAGCCTAATGATTTTCAAACTAAGTGTGTAAGAGTGGAATTTAAAAAAAAAAAAATAATGTGTTTTTCAAAAGTAATGACAAATTTAGGGTGTTTGCCAAAGAAATGTCAAAAATAAGTGAGTGAAGTCATGTACCCGGTACACAACTTCAATAAAGCTTAATGGCGTCGCGGACCGGGCCTACGTTTTCTGACTGGAGTCGTGTATCGGGTACACACGACTCCGGTACAGCTGGTCAGTTTTATCGCCTAGGGAAGAAGTCGTGTACCGGGTACATGACTTTTGTACAGTCAACAGACAACAGTCAACCGTCAACCATAGGGTCAAGCATAGGGTTCACGAGCGCTGCCACATGTCCCTCATGCAGGAAGTCGTGTACCCCGTACACGACTTCTTCTTTTTAAAAGCCCTAATTTCTCACCATTCTGCCTTCATTGCTCCATTCCAATTTCTAATCTTTCCTCTTCCTCTCTCGTTCTCCCTCATTTTCTTAGCCAAAAACTTTCAATCTTCAAGATTTATACACACTTCCATCCTACACCACTTCCATTCACTTCCATCCTACACCACTTCATTTCTTCACATCAAAAAGTTGTTCTTCCCCTCCATTTTCCTTCCAATTTCTTTGTTCTTTCTCCCTATCTTTTGTTTCGATTTTTGGCTTAATTTTTTTCTCCGGATTAATTTTTTCGTCATAAGGTATATTTATTTAAAAATCGTAGTCCGGGTACACGATTTTGTTGTTAAAATTATTTAATTTGTTATTTGATTTTATTATTATGTTGGTAAAATAATTGAATTTATGTTGCAGTCTCCTTAAATCCTCCATTGTCCGGTATTTTCTCACAAGGTATGTTTATTGTAAAAATAATTTTATTTAGGTTTGTTATTTCATTTTCTTATTTTATTGAAAAAATTATATAAATTTAGTTATATTATTTGAATTTAGATTTATTATTTGGAATTAGAAGACTTATTATGAAAAATGATAATAGAATTAATAATAGGTAGGATAGACATTTGAACAAAAAACTAAAATCTTAACGTCTTTTATTTTCATTAGTTTTTCACAAATGTTGTTATTTTAAAAATAGTTAGTCTTTTAAAATCTAATAATTTTTTAAATTTTTTAAGGAAGTCGTGTACCGGGTACACGACTTCAATCATCCAGTCACCTGCCACGTGGGTCAAACTGGTCAATACGTGGGTCAAAATGGTCAATTGTGCTGGCGTGTATAGTATGGAAGTCGTGTACCAGGTACACAACTTCCTTAAATTTCCAAAACTCACCTATTTTTTACATAGTTTGCCAAAACACCTTATTCTTATCATTTCTTATCAAACAACCCTATTTTTGTCAATATTTTCAGAAAACACATTTTTTTATTATTTTGAAAATTTCATATATAGCATTGTGAATGATGAACTAATTTTGAAATTTTAAAAATTCAAGGATATTTTGAACCCAAATATGAAAATCAAAAGCATTTTTTGAAATATAATTTTGCATTATTTTAAAAGAAGAAAGTTAAAAATGAAGCACCAAAAAAATTTGAAAAATATCCTTAAAACTTTAAAATAATAAAAAAAAATATTCTTACTGTTAGTCATAGTATATGATCAACAAAAGCTCTTAATTGAAAAAACATCTTTTTAAAAGTTAAAAGTTGTATTAGTATTTTTTTTCTTTAAAAAAAACACAAATAAATTGGTTTTTATAACTTTTGAAAGCTTGAACATATTTTTTAAATAAGGTATTAATGAATTTTATCTATATATGCTAACCATAATCGTATCTTTTAAGGACTTTTTCAAAGGTTAAGGAATTTTTTTCTTAAACAAATATTAATGATTTACATTAAGAAAAAACAAATGGTAAGAATAATTTTGAATTTTTTTAGTTTAAGAATACTATTGAAACTTTTGGTAGGTAAAAGGATATTATTTAACCCAACGTACAAGTTCAAGGATATATATATATTACTTAGCCATACACAAACCTCTCTGAATAATCAATTATTGTAAGGATTTTGTTTTTAAAATAGAACAAAGCGTGAAAATATTTACACAGTATAGAACAATTTTGAAAAAAAAAATGTTCACAAGCCCACAACATAAAATAACAAAAATACTATGTGATTAATCAGTCAAACACATGCGAAAAAATAATTTTGTACCCAATCTAAATGAGCTTGTACCATTATACCAAGTCTAAACAATCTTGGTACACGATTTTATACCCTTGTACCCAGTCTAAATGATCTTGTAGTCAAGAAAGAAGAGAAAAAAAGAAAACATTAGAAGGATACAATAGTTGATAATGAAAAAAGCATAAGAAAAGAAAACATTATCTTTATGAAACAATAACGGTGAAGATGAGATATGACGAAAAAGGAGTAAATTCTAGAAGAGTAGATGAAGAAATCACAGGCATACGAAGGAGAGAAATAAGACATTCAACTTGAAATTCAAAACCAACAAAAACAAATATGAAATTTATGAAAATACAATGATTGTTTCATGGATTTTTTTTTTTTTGTTATATAGACCGTAAATATTTTTGGTTCTGTTTTATATATGTAAATTAACCTTATTTTAACAACTTTCCTTTGTTTTAATTCTACAGTAATAATCAAAACTAGCTTTGTCAATTATGTATAAAGATGTTTAAAAACAATTTTAGATGGGAGATACAAAATTTTAGTCATCTATATTTTTTATTAATATTTTAAACCAAAGGACCAAAATGGTTAATACAAGTGATGTTCAAAATGAATTTGAAAGTAAAAAAGCATCTTCTGAAATCAATGGGTAACTTTTAGAATATTTATGAAACTTTTGGAAGGGTAAAGTTTGTTGAAAAGAATATAAGTATTCAGTAGCCTCTCCACACCTATACTCTTTCATTAAATAAATTCAAATAAATTTTATTTTATTTTATTACAGAAATTATATTTTTTTTTTTTTGAGTTTATCTTAAATTGCAAGGGAATGGGAAGAGGTGGAAACCCAAAAAATAAAAAAAAAATATCAAATATATTCGCTTATTTTTTAGTATAGCAAAAAATAAAATAAAATATTTATGAATATACCAATACATCATTAGTCATTTCTTTATAGATGTAGTTTACCCAACTTTTTAATGAAAAAAAAAAAGGTAAATCAACTAAAATTATTACCAAATATATATTCAGGAGTAAGATTGTTTAATTTTCAAAAGTTAAAACAAAACTAAAATTACAATTTATATACATAAATGGATATAAAGTTATTGTAAATAAAAAATATTTATAAAATGTAGCAAAATGTTCATGTATATAAATTACAATTTAGTATCGGTATAGCTCCACATTTACTCTTCCATTTTTCATTTTTCACTTTAAATTATTCTTAACATGGAAGCATTTTTTAAGGAAAAAATAAATAAATGAGGTGAATAGAACAATTTGGTATCAGCGATGTAAACTCAAGATTTCAATATTTTTCTAAACGAAAGAGGAAAAACATGTTATATATAATCTGTATTATTTAATAAAAAATTCCTTTAATAATTAATTATTTTTACTTATAAATGTTCTTGTTAACGTTCTTAAACATATTGAGATCAATATATGTGGTTTTTTTTTTCTTTTATTTGTTTTTAAATAAGATATCAAATATGGCCATCAATCTTTAATATCAATATCCAAACTCTTCCCTTTACGATATATCGACATATTCACGAATATTTCAATTCGATGAATATGAATACTTACTATTACAATAATCCATCCATTTGAAAATATATATCTAGAAAAGTCAAAAAGCTAATAAATAATAAATCAACATGAAAAAATGAAACTTCTTATGAGAAATGGACATGAATTAAAAGTCCTGATTGATCATTAAGCAAACATTACATCCAAACAAAAAGGCAAATACAAAACAAATATGTACAATATAATATACATTTCACCCTAAAGTTGGAAAAATAAAATTATCTCCTAAACAATTGTGTATGAAAGTTGGTTAACTTCCTAACATTTGGAATAAAATTGATTTTTTCTTTTCATAATATGTAAAGGATGAAGTTTTAGAGGATCAGTTTCCATTTGTGAATAAATATATTTTGAAAAAGATGATGTGTGGGTCACCCTCTGGTTATCTGAAAAGAGAAATGACACACACATTCACTCTTCCAGACATCAACTAAAGACTTAGGAGATTTGGGTATGTTTCAGTTATGAACCTAAACTTTCAAAAGTTTTGATTTTGCATTTGAACTTTGATCTAAAACAAATACCCCTTAAGAGTATTTTTTGTTTAGAAAATGAAAATTGACACACCAACTAAAATGTAAAAATTAGAAGACATGATCACATCAACTATCAATAAATATGATGAGAGTCAAATGCATAGCCCTTCTAATTCTTGCATACTAGTTATTACGTATGTCATAGTTAAAAATGAAACATTTCAAAAACATAAAGCTAGAAGCATATTGAAACGTATCTAAAAAAAAATTAAGGATATTTTATATTATTCAATCTTATATTTATGCCGAAAGAGAAGGAACAACTTGAGAACCTCAATCTTATCAAAACTAGTGGACAGCCATTTTTGCAGATTCTTTTGACCAAAATCTTATCTTTCCGTCAGCCTCTGTGTTTTGCCTAAAAAGTAGAAAGAAAAATAAAATAGATCGAATTTGAAATATTTCTTAAAGCCTACGAGAGAGTATCAGGTGCTTCTGATTACCCTTTTACATCCCATCATTGTACAAATCAATTTCTCTTCTCTTCCTTCAATACCCCAAAGCTTAATACCAACTTCTTCTTTCTTCTTGTTTTGGCCTTTGGGTCCCCCTGCCCTACAAACCACCAAATACTTCCTATCTGCTAACTGTCCCTAATGTTTTGGTCCCCTACACAGTCCTTGTTCTGTACCATCACACTTCACTTCAATTGGGGAGAAGGGATTTCAAGAAAAAAGGCACTTGCACTTTGGCCTTATTATGTAGTTTGGTAATCTCTTCCAAAGCATTTCTATTGTTGTAAGATGATGCTAGCTATGTTCTGGGATGTGGGTTTTCCTTTTTTCCCAGTACAAATGGGCATCGGTTTTGGGGAATATGGTTTTTTTAAAATCAAATGGAGAGGTAAGTTTCACCTGCAAATTCTATATTAACCGTCAACTCATCATTTCTCTTCATCATACTTAAAGAAATGAAAAAAAGAAACAAATGATACTAAGAAGAAGATTACTAACATTTGATAAGAGGAAAAGGTCTTGAAATATTTGGAAAAATGTGGGGAACTTTTAAATTTGAAATCAAAGAGCTAAAATAGTAAATATATAACCTAAAAAGAAAAGTGGAAAAACAGAAAGATTCCCATCTGTTTTATTGGCAGAAAGAACCACAACTTTTACCTAAGGTTTTACCCCCTGAGTCACCATCTAATAATTCTGAATTTCATCAGTCTAACCCAAGTTGGTACCTGACTAGACAAGTTGGAGTTGTGATGGAGCAGATAGCTTGCAAGTGAACGTACGCTGATTTTGGAGCATATGATGATCACTTTTCTGGGTTCTCTTGCAAGCCAGCCCCTGATATTTCACAAATAATATTAGTGAAAGACTGAACTTCTTCACAAACAAGTTAGTTTCTTTCTATCAGATTACACTGACTTCCCTCCTTTAAATGCAAACTTGACAGCACTGAGTTTGAATTCTTCGAATTTGTAGGTAAAGTGAGAAACATGGACTGAAAGTAATACTTTCCCCAAATAGAGTTGTCAAAGAGACTGGCTGCAGCTTTAGATGCTACAACTACAAAGCACATGATGGAGGTAGATAACTCAACTGTTTTTTCTTTCCTTTTCTTTTTTCATTTTTTCCCCTCCAAATCTATATTGCTTACTCTTCTAAAAAACCAAACTCATTGATTCTACAGAAAAAAGAAGTTTCAACTCCAAAAGGGTTTGATCTTTTATATTTTACAACATAGTGAGTCTGCATGCAGCATACATGCGCCTCCAGAGAGAGCAAGACGGCCGTTGAGAATAAACATTTTGGATTTTCTCTCTAATAATCTAAAAGAAGCAATCCTGTGTGAACTAACAGTCTCAAGTAGAGAGATGCCTAATGAACATTGCGGTTAAGCAATCCTTGAAATGACAGAAAAAGATCTTTGTTATCTGTCCCAAATATCTCTTCTGCTTTTCTTAAAGTTTCCTGGAAGCAAAAGCAGTTGAAACCATTTATTAGCAAGTAAAAGACGGTCCCAGGATACAAAAGTTTATAGCGAACCGTTAGAAACTGATAAATCTACCTCTCTAGTCTGCTTATGAGCATTGAGTTCCTTTATGTTCGAAAGGAAGGCACTGAACTGCTCTAGTGACAGACGACTCCTGGAATAAATTATGCATTCATCAGTCTACCATGTTCTTTTCTATTCGTAAAATCATAAAATACGTAATTCAGTGGAATATAAAAACAAACCTGGCTAGGCGAAAAAACTCCTTGCCATCCACCCGTGCAGCTCGACCTACAGTATTTAAGTGCAAAAGATTAAAAAAAATCATAATAAAAACAGGCAAAGGAATAGCTGAAATCTATATCCGAAGGGAACATCTAAATTTAAATGTTTCCTGTAGGTAACTAGGAAATCCACATAGAATAAACACACAAATATAAAATTGCAAAACATGCTTCAAAAAATTCAAGAATATTGTAATCTTCAAGAGATAAAAGATAACACTTTCTTTTACCAGACAGTTGACGGGAACGAGGAGGAGAACTTGCTGCTGAAGACTGCTGGCTTGATGGGTACCATGGAGATAGTGCAATTCGTCCATCGTATGAGTGTTTTGTTGGAGAAGTTGAACCAGACATTATCTGTGGAGAAGCAACAGTGGAATACCCTCTGGGGGATACACTGGTTGAAATAATTTTTGGAGTCGCTGATGGAGTGAACCTTGGGGTGATATACGGCGATGAAAATCTTTGTCCAATATGCTTTCCTGTTTGAGATGAAACGTCGCCATTAGTGTATAATTTACCCACCAAAAGTTGAAGAGGATTTCTTGAAAGCCAACTGGCAACAAAAGCGACATTCTCCAGAATTTCAACAAATGGATTGTATAAGATCTGGTATTGATATTTACAACCATAGTCTAATTATTACCAATTCCTTATAATCTATTCTATCTTTTGCATTGAACAGGGTAATAATGAATACCTTCAACTATTGTGCTTCCCGTCTCTGTGGAACCACCGAATGAATGTGTGGCGTGTCCATTAGTTACCTCATCTGAAGTCCAGGTGAAAGTCAAGTCCAATTGAATACCGAAAATATATCAAATAGATGAAAACTAATGGTTCCTTGAGATGTCAAAATTTAAGGATAATGAGATCAAGGAATTCTGTAATACCCTTGTCAGTATATGCTTTAGGAACTGCTTGATCACAGGTTCCAATATCAACAGTTTCAGTTTGCTGGTAAAGAAAACATCGCATGAGAAATTATACATGAAGAATAATGCATTACGCCAAGCATAAAATAACTGGTAAAATTCATGGTCCAGGGAACCTTACAGAGGATTCATCACTTAATGATTGCATAAGTTGTCTCTTAAATGTCTCCAGCTGTCAATAAGAAAGACACCATGCTCACAACAAAAAATATGAAATCTCATGAATTGACGTACTCATTTCATATGCCTAAAATTATATTAGAACAACATGAGAAATGATCACTATAAACTGAAAAGGGCAAAGGCACAAATTTAGACTTGGTCGAATAGGTACACAATCTCTATATAAAATCACCTAGCAATCCAAATAAATAGACACAATTTATCTTCCTTCATAATTAATTGTTTAATTACCCTAACCCAACTTCCCAAGATTCTGACTGTTCTCTCATGAAGCCAACTAACAGAATGATACAAGAAGCAAAGAAATCAAGAAATCAATGGTGAGTTTATATTTCTCGTCAAAAAAGTGACGAACTATCTTTGAGGATTCATATCCTAAGGTCTCTATCATTCTATTCCAGAAGCCAGGAAAATGTTTATGTTCTAGATATATCATATGCCATAATGGACCCACATGCTAGCTCTTATCTTAGTCTATGAGCAAAACAAGACAGACCACCTTTCAGTGTGCACCATAAAGTCGTTATTTCATGCAAAGTCTAGAGACTCTTGATTATAGCCAAAGTTAAATATTACACAGGTCTCAAGCTTGACAACAACAGTGGTAAAACAGCCAGAGAAGAAAAGGTAACTTGTTTCTGTATAAGCGTGGCCTCAATCTGTTACCTTTGCCAAATCACGTCCAAGTTTCTTTGAAGTCATTGATAGAGAATCTCTTTCCCTGGAAAGCCTCGTCTTCATAAAAAAAAAAAAAGTAATAAACAAGTAACAAAACCAACATCAGGTCAATATGCTTCAATAGGAAACTAAAAAATTAGGCTTGAGAGTTTATCAAAATAAAAGCTCAGGATGTAAAAGTATGTTGCAGAATGGGGTTGTTACCGATGCCTAGATCTGGTGGCATAAATGGAAATTTTATCGATAAGACCTTTTCAATTGTAATCACCTCTTTTTACATTCTTAAAGGAAATTAATACTCTACTGATTGCTCAGATAAATTCCTATAATTTACATCTTAGTAGAACCAATTAAATATACTACGGCAAACAACTAACAGGGTATTTCGATCGCTAATAGATCCCATAATATACTTCCAATCCTCCAGACAACCCCAAAAGAACCAAGTTAACGAAACTGCTCAAGCCAGGAGAACTATAAAGATTATATACAAAACCCGAGTGCACAATCCCCTTCCAGCCTATTCAAACGATATTAGTCCTTGATTCACTCCTCCGATTGGGAATGGCAATAACTCATAAATTCACATTGGTCACCAAATCTAAAAAACCGACCAACATATGGTTATCTATGCTAGATGATAATTTATGTTCCAGTCCTGATATTAAGAAGATAATTCGGAATATTTTGGTCTTTTCTTGAATCGTCAACCAAAAGCAAAGTACTGAACTATCAGCCATTCTTTTTCACGGAAAATTGAGATGCTGAACAATCAAGAGCCATTGAATTTAAGCAAAACGGATAAATGGGTTTGTCATTCTCAATCGAAAAAAATCACAACACATCAAAGATACCGCCAAAACCATCGCGATTTCTCCGACATAATTGACCCAAATTTCGTTATCTAGACCCAAATGAAAAACACACACACACACATGACACACACAATATTTTCCATTATTCCTAATAACGAACTTTGTACCCACTTACATTATCATCAAGCGCAATCTTCAACCTAGATTCAGCTTCCTGGTTCGCGTGCTCGAGGTGAGACATCTTCTCCTGCAGGTCATAAATAGTTTTTTCCTTCTCCTTAAGCTTTTGCTTCATTCTTATCATTTCAGCTTCAAGATTCGACACACGAGAGGCAATCGCCATGGAGGTGATTTTACGCGCAAGGTCGAGCTGATCATATGGATCCGTTGGAATCACCGCCAAAATCTCATCCGGTAGATTGAAATCAGGCCCACTGCTTTGTGACATACTCGATCTATCTCCAAGAATTACAGACCGAGAAGTGGTAGGTAGAGGATTCAACAGCGGGAATTAGACAAACAAGAACTCGAAAAGGAAAATTAGGGCTTACCAAAAACGCAAAACTTTCCACAAAAACGAATATATTGCGATCGATCAATTAATTGTGGCACGCTCTTTTGTTCATTGGTTTGGTCTGACTTTCAAATTCGTGCTTTGAACTGGAGTAGGTAGAATCTTTCCGTAGGTTCGAAATTCTATATGAAATGAGGAAAAAAAGTGGCTTTTTGTTTGATCTCATTTTTGAATTTGTAAGCTTTTCCCTCCAAATTGGCTTACTGCCAAACACACCCATTCCTTTCCATTCCACCAAACTAGAAGAGTCTATTGCATTTCAACTCTTGATTAAATCACCATCACACAAATTGATGGTTTCGATCTTTACACCTATGAAAACAAGTAATGACACTCAACTGATAAGCATCTAACCTCAAGGAATCTTAGTTATTTGATGGAGTTTTTGCTCTTTCTAATTTAATGACGATCATAAGTTAACGATATAGTTGATTTAGACTTTTTTTTTCCTATCTTCTTTTGGGAGTAACATGATGTCGCAGTGGTTGAGATTAGATTTTGTTTAAATAGTTCTTTTGAAAAATTTTCAAAAAGCTAATAGTTTTTCTCCATAGAAACGATAGGGGCACACGACTAATATGCTGAACTTATTGAGGAGATGAAATATGAGGAGAGAACATCAAAACCAACCGTTGTGTTTACTGTTAAGCATGTCTACCATGATCAAACCCTCAATGAGAAACATGGCTTTTCGCCATCGAAATTATGAATAAACCACCAACGAGTGTTACACTTGCAAGTTTTATTTTTTATTTGAAACATTTGACATAACTGCATAATGACTAAGCTTAAATTATTTAAAATTTATAGCTGACTGATAAAAGTAACAACTAATCATCACATTTTTATGCTGATATCAAAGAGACCCTCAGTGGAGTACTTCAAAATCGTTGCTGTGTTAAAAGTTGAGCATACATGAAAAGCATAGCAGAAGCTGACATTCTAAGAGGATCCACAAGAGAGCATAGCCCTTGATCTGAATTTCTCAAGTCAATATATCAATTTAATATTGGACATAAGTGATTCCTGAAATGACTAGTACCTAAAACATTCTGAAGAAAAAGACCTCTGGTAGAACTTCTCAAACATTATTTTCTGGTATACGATTCTTGTGGTCCCTCTTCGGTTTGACCAGCTACACCGATACGACACGACACAAGTTGGCTTCCCTTCAAAAGTTTATCCTGTGAGCTCCCTGCCTCTCTTACGACTGTTTGACTTGGGGGAATCTTGATACCCATAACTGACTTCATTAGCATTTGCAAACTCCCCTTCTTCTATGTTGCTAGAGTCTAGATTATATGATGACTGCCGTGTTCGTTGAGGATGCTCCTCTTTATCGTCCTCTCGATACAAATCATCGTATTCTTGTTTATTTGATGACTTATTCCAACTTTGCTTCTGTTCTCGCTTGTTTTTCTCACTGCCAACAGCCATCTCAACACCAGCTTCCAACTCCCTTTCAATGAGATCATCCTCATCCATCAATTCTTTTTTCTGGGTCATGCTGCCAAGAGACTTCCTTCGTTTCTCAAGCGCAGCCTTTACTTTGTCCTTGTCGATCTTTTTGATAACGTCCTGAGATTTTCCGAGTGTAACTTCTCTAAAATCCATATTTCGAATTACATGTTTGTCTTTCAATTCCATTGCATCCCTTGTCGCTGCTTCATTCATTTTCATATCATTTCCGTGGTCTTGCTCAGCCAATCCCTCTGACTGATGCTTTAGTGAGTTTTGAGTGTTTCCTTTGTCATGGAAAGCCGATGGCTCCATCTCCTGTCTAACCTTAGATTCACTACCTGTTTTATGATTGGAAGGACTTCTAAAATCTACATTCGAACTTTCAATACTATGATTCTGCATTGCTCTTGATGGCTGGTCACCTGCAAATGAGTGTTCAGATGCTGGCCTAGATGAACCAGCTTTTGAGGTTCCAAGTCTTGAGGTAGCAATACCTACACCAAGTGCATGATTGTCTACTATGGCGCGTTCTTCGCTGTTGGTAGGAGCTTTTGTAGGGGTTTGATTAGTAGGACCACCTCCAATGCTTCCCTCAGCTTCACCAGAAGGCGGTAACCGATTTTGTTCATAAAGTTCTAACATTTGATTGCTGACTTCTGCAAAAGATAACTATTCACTGTTAGATTCACATTAAATATTAGAGGGGAAAATGAGAACGGTTTCTTTCAAAAAAGAAACAATGGAAAATGAGAACAGTTAAAACATATCATTTTCCAAATGCATCACTTATGCATGAATATAAAATTAAAAGAATAAACTTATCCCTGGCATAAAATGTAGATTTTTTCTCAGCACACGATCTATGAAATGAAGGCTAATTTTTCAGCGTATACTTCAACAAAATGAAGTTCAATGCACAACATCAGTTTTGGGTGCGTTACTACATTCAAAGAAAATGTATTGACACTGACCCTCCAATTGCCGTGGGGTGACATCAAACTCTTGCCACCACACCTTTTCCCCATCTGATGGGAGTTTAACTTTGAGAAATTTGGCAGCAAGGAAAATGGCACCGGCCGCAATATGGTGAGGCTTAAATTGCAAGCAAAGAGATGTCCGCAATCTGCATACCACATCCCCATTTCAAGAAAAGCGAATGGAGAAAAGCCATCTATAGGCAATAAAAAAAACCAAGGCATGCAATCTGCCATACAGCCCATACCCATCATTGACGAAATTCCAAGCTACTTGAGCCAAGGCATTTTGAGCAACTTTGAATTTTTTAATTGCCTCAACAAGGGGTTTGTAAGGATGGTGCACATTAAGATCAAAACCAAGAGTTGCAAGAACAACCCTCTCCCCAAGTAAAATTAACTCTTTTTGCCGTTCATACACCTCCTGCAGGAGATTATGTGAATATGTTGATAAATAATTTAATTGTTTAAATAAATATATGCTTTCACTTTCATCTTACAAGGTAGACAAATTAAAAGTATGACCCAGAATCGAACTGAAAAACTAAAAGACAAAACCATGATGGCTCTGAAGTTTACTAAATATAATCTTTACTTCCACAGTTCCACTAAATACTACATTACTATAGACCAAACTTTTAGCCGACAGGTGTACAAACCACAATACTGTTTCGTTTAAATTATAGCCTATCACGATGCTCGTTGGAAGTTTATAATGTTGCTGAAGCCAAAAATAAAAGAGCTACTAGCTCACTTGTGATTAGGACAAGGAGGAAATACAGAAATTTAAATACAAAAGGCACAAGCAACAAAGAATATATCACCCAGTATTGTAGTCTATAATAAGCAACAACGTCAGAAATGAAAAACACATGGTTACAAGATAACATAGCAGCCACCATAAAATGTGAACAAAAAACAGACCCACTGTAACCATTTGATACCTTTTGCCTAATTTTCTGGGCTGCAGTAGGATCCTTTTTGTTGATGATTTCATATGAGACCATGATAACGTCCTTCAACGGGCGAGGGGTTTCTTCAACCTTTCCTGCGAGAAACATACACACTGTCGCAATTGTCTGCAAGAAAATTAAACTAAACTGAGGCGCTAAAATAACATCATCTATTCAAACATATATGAGCTCAACCTAACACCTTTTATGAAGCACAACAAAGGAGACTTGAAAAGACAACAAAATTCTCATTACATACAAAAATGAAAAGAAATTATTATTCATTGAAAATTTCTAGGCTGCATTTAACTTGTAGTCGTGAGAAGAAGGCTGGTAAGTAATCATTTTACAGTGGTACTGGAAAACAATGTGAAAACCATTTAGAACAAATCCAGAAGGTTAGTTAAGATACGATTGGTTTCATTATATGGCGAAAAGGAATGGCAAAATGTATGAGGGAAATGAAATGGTAGAATGAACATGAGAACAAATGTAAAGTTGGACACCTGGAACCACCTCAATTAGTTAGTCCTAATCAATAAGGCAAACATTTTCATGCGAAGTTCCTTTTTCTTTGGTGGTGGTGGGGGGTGGTGGGTGGGGGTAAAGAAACAATTTCCTTGAAGAAATGAAATTGATGATTTTAAATAATATATTGAATAAATCAAAGTACACAATAACCTTTTATATTGGTGAATAAATAGAGGCCAAAATATGAATAAAGGAAAAATACAAATATGGAAAATATTAAATAGGAATAAACCCAATAAAGCCTAATTTCCTTTAACAACCTCCCTCAAACTCAAGGTGGTAGAATGGCAAACTAGAGTTAGTGAAGAAAATGTTCAAATCAAATCAGCAGACCTGGGATAGAACCAGAAACCCACGAAGAACCAAACACACACAGAACTACACTAAAAACAGAAACCCATGAAGAACAGAACCAAAAACTTCCGGCTAAAAACATAGATCCTCATATAGAAATCATAACAAAACCTACAAAAATAATGACATTAACAAACATCAAAGGAATGGTTTTTCCATCAACATCTTGTCTCAATTGCTCGGAAAAAAATTATAGTTGAATGTGAGTTAATAACCAAACACAGTGTGAAAAGGTAAGTTCTCTCCCCTCTCTCCTCTCTACTCTCTCCTCTTTCTTCCCCGGCAGCCAGCCCCTCCGGCCACCACCAACTCTCTCAGAAAGGAGGTTTTCAGCTGCAATATCAATCAGTTTCATTACTGCATATGGAAGGAAAATAATTATTGCATCATTGAAGACGTGGAAGCCCATAGAATCCTTTCCCTATCCGATAACCAAACCCGTTGGCTCCAGGAAGCCATTGTTGAACTACTCAAATTTCCAACTGATCATTTCTTTAGAAAGCACGCAGACATTGATAGAGGCCGGCTAAAAGTTTCTAAGTTCCAAGCAATTTCCGGCAGGATTTTATGTTGCGACTACTGGCCATATTCAGGAGGACATTCTATGATTAGAGTTAGTTCAAGTGAAAAGGTTGGAGGTCTTTCTGTAACATGTTGATTAAATCTGTGGAAAAGGTCAACTACACCAGTTGGTTTTCTGATAATTCCCCAATGTCTTCCCCTCAGTTTCCGGTGAATAGACCTTCCTATGTAGAGATGGTCAATTCTTCTTGCACTACCTCTCCAATAAAAAATCCCCGGAACAAGGGACTTTGTCCTCCCATCACCCGGTTTAGAACTCTTCAAGTTTCTGTCCAGCCTTCTCCCCCTAAACACAACCAGTGGTTTATCAAGACCCATGAAGTGGTAAAGGTTGATTTTATAAATTTATGGATTATTACAAAACTGTTTGCTTCTGATGATTGGAGATTGATTAGCAAACAGTTGGAGATGCTTTGTCAATCTAAAATCATTATAAACCCCCTCTATGACGATAATGCTCTCATTAGTTTTGACAAAGTTCCATCCAAGGATCTCATAGGAAAGGAAAATAAATGGTAGGCTCGGGGAAAATTCCACATCAAATTTGAAAAATGGGACTCAGTTCGACATAGTAGGCCCCTTGTGATTAAAGGTTTTGGGGGCTGGATGAAAATAAAAAATCTTCCTTTAGATCTCTGGAAAAGAAGTATCTTTGAAGCTATAGGTGACCATTTTGGAGGCCTAATTGACATAGCCTCAGAAACATTAAATCTTACTAATTGCAGTGAAGCCCGAATTTTGGTCAAAAAGAACATTTGTGGTTTCGTTCCCTCTACAATTGAAATCTCTGATCTTAAGAGGGGTAGCATCTTTTTACACTATGGTGATTTTGAGTTTTTACACCCAATCAATTCACGTAGAGCACCCAGATTGCAAAGGAATTTCAGTAACTCAATTGACCGGTTGCGTGTCAAGGAAGTTCTGATTGACGAAGGTCTTGACATTTCCTCCTTTCCTCCCGACATCAATGTACCAAAGTCAGCGTTCGCGGTTCTCCCCAGTGATAGGAATCCGTTCAACCTCCTGAAGCACTTTCTGGTCAGTTCACCGGTACCATTGCCAGAGAAGAAAACAAAATTCGGTGAACAACTGGCTGTTCTTTCAAATGAGCGAGTAACTGATCAGTTTTTGTCTTCCTCCAATCCCTTGCAACACAGCTGTCTCCAAAAAGCTATGGGACCTACTGATTTTAAATTAAACCCTCTTTTTACAGCTGCTAATGACCCACCAGGTGAGAGAAACATTGGAAAAGGCCCCCTAATTACTTCCTTGAGTATTAAAAAGCCTCCAATCTCTTTACTTAAGTCCTCGGCCAATCCACCTCTGCAGCCAACTCCTGAACTGTTCACTGCCACGATAATTCCCTCTTCATTCTCCCCTGGGCCCCCTCTGTTTTCAAAAAAACAGAAATACGAAGAGTCAGAAAAAGAAAAGATCTCTTCTGCCTCTAATAATTCGGCCCTTTTTGCCAGCTCATATCAAATTCCCAATTATCCCTCCAACAAAATTAACGATTCCGTTGAAGCTGCCTTTTCTTCCACCATAGAAGGATCCCCAAATAATTTTTGTTCTAGAAAAGGAAAGAGGAGTAAAATTTCCTCAAAAGTACTGTTGAAACAATTTATTAGAAAGCACACTTCATTTGATTATGCTTGGACAGCTTTACTAAAGTCTGAAGCTATTGCAGCATGATCCTTCAAAGATCTGGAAAAAGATATTAAAAAGAATCTGCCAAGTAAGGCCTCCTTATCAGAAGAAAATCCAGATTTCTTGGAAATATGTACCTCCAAAATACAATCAGCTTCAGATAATATCAGGTCTGTCTCTCCCCGCCCCGCTTCTGACCGTTTTAATTACACAAGCTTCACTGTTCTTAAGAGTAAAGTCACTTTAGTACGAGGAACTCCATGTCATTCAGTTGAGTCGGTGCAGAAGCTATCAAATACTGAATTATCTCCCCTTATAGTGTCAGCGACTCAGCAATGAAGACTCTCCGGATTTAACTCACATTCAAGACGATAATGCAAATGTTGAAATTGAAGCAGTGGATCTAATTTCCCTTTTCGAAGTGGAAGGTGGTGTTTTTAGTAATTTCCCTTGCTCCTCCCCAATCAAATCAGTAGAAATTCCAAAGGAATTGTTGCCAATTATTAAACACTGTGAAGTGATGCTGGTTTAAGTAAGTCATTGTAATGCATATACTCAAAAATACCAAGTTCTCCATTTTCATCAATGGTAAACCAAGAGGAAGGATAGTGGCTTCAAGGGGAATTGGTCAAGGTGACCCTCTTTCCCCTTTGCTCTATCTGCTAGTAAATGAAGTGTTAGTAGGTTTAATAAATAAGCTGCATTTGAACGGTCACTTTAAAGGTTTTTTGGTTGGAAAAGACAGAATTCATATCCCCTTACTTCAGTACGCCAATGAGATACCATTTTGTTCTGCAAATATGATGAAAGCTTGCTAATTAAGCTTAAGGAGACCATTAATCTGTTTGAATGGTGTTCAGGCCAGAAAGTGAATTGGGAAAAATCAGCATAAGTGGAATAAATTTGGGGGAAGATGACCTTTCCCGCATGGCTGGAAAATTGGGCTGTAAAATGGAAAATCTTCCATTTTTGTACCTGGGTCTTCCTTTGGGAGGATATCCTAGGCAGAAATTGTTTTGGCAGCCAGTTGTAGACAAAATTTACAAAAAACTGGATGGATGGAAAAGATTCAATATTTCAAGAGGTGGAAGACAAATTCTTTGCAGCTCTGTTTTGGCCAGCCTCCCTACTTACTATCTCTCCATCTTTGCCATTCCAGAAAAGGTCAAGCCCTCTCAATTAGACGGGGGGGCTAGGTTTGGGTGGTTTAAAAAATAAAAACAGGCCCTCCTTGCTAAATGGGGTTGGAGGTTTTTGAAAGAAGACTAGTTCAGAAGGCGAAAATGTTAATTGTTTTGTGCATCTCATTTTTGGAAGTCTTCACTGCCAGAAACTATGGTTGCTCTTCTAATACTTCTCAAGCTTATACTCTGATTTTATTTTGTTCTTCATGAATCGTGTTATGGTTGAAAAAGGTGCTGGAATCTACTATTAAAGTGGCTTATGGGAGAAATATTTTGGTGAATAATTTTAATACTTCTACTCGCATGGAGGATGAGTTTTCAATTGGAACATCAAACTCTGTCTTTATACATTCAACATGGTGTGTTGAGGTGTTGTAAAGGAAGTACAACCTTTTGTTCCACTTCTGGGTTTGGACTTCTTTGGCAAGATGGCTTTGAGATCACCGTCTGCATCTTTTTGCTAGTCTCTAGATCCGAATGGCTTCCTTTTGAGAGAGTTATTTTGTTATGCTTTGTATTTAGATCTCTTCGTTTTGGTTCAGTTTTAACTTCATTTTTTTTGTTGGATTTCGCCTTTTTAGCCTGTTCTTTGTGTTTGTTTGTTTTGGTCGTTTTCCCTTGGATTGGTCGAGATCTTTTTTGGGCAGTTTGTTGGATGTTTTTGTCTTTTCTTGTTTTGCTCTTTGTATAATTCTCTTGTATTTTGAGCATTAGTCTCATTTTCCTTTATTAATAAAGAAGCTTGTCTCCGTTTAAAAAAACAAAACCTACAAAGAAGAAAACAAAGAACTTTTGGGCTAGAACAAAGATCCTCATAGAGAAATCTATAACAAAACCTACGAACAACCAATCAGAAAACAGGAGACCTTGGAAGATTTGAAAAACGAAACAAGACTAAAAGCCATAACCAATTAAGCAGAGAACCAAGTCAAATTGTGAACCAAACCAGGCTGATTAAACTGAACTAGAATTGGTCTAACATAACCGGTAGTCTGAACCAAACTAATCTAAAGCTGAAACCCACAAACACTAAATCTAAATCTGAAACTAAAATGAAACCATGGTCATAAGCTGATGTGCGAAGTTTTCAAAAGAGAGAATTGTAACGTAACCGGCAACGAAAAGTGACAGCATGAGGCGAAGGTCTGTCATATCTAATAGGTTGGAGAAGCGAAGGTCTATCAATTGTGAAGAACCCAGACGGATTGTGAACAGGAATCTAGGTCGATCGGATCTCCCATGACAACAAAGGTTGCAAATGACCCCAAATCTGGTCAACGATGATGGCAGAGGTTAGGGGCAATGGCTTGGAGTCATAGATTTAGGCGACAACAAGCGTGAATCCGTGGCTGCGGGAGTCGAAATGCAGCAGCACATTTAGGAGCTGAGATGCAGCAGAACAACTATACTCAGAACACCTAACGGGTGGGGGTCTGCCTCCACCAACGACTGATTGCAAAGGCAAAGATTGAATGAGGCTTTGGTGACTAGAAATCAATGAGACAAAAACCCTAGAGCTCTGATACCATGATAATTTTATATAATATATAAAATAAATCAAAGTATATATAACCCTTTAGTGAATAAATACTAATAAAGCGAAAATAAAAATATGGAAAATATTAAATAGGAATAAACCCAATACCCTAATTTCCTTTGAAATGTCCAAGGATTTACAAAAGAAACTCCCAAAAGGTGTACAAGTGAGATCCTTTCAAAGGGTATACAAAGACGCTTCCAATTTGTTATTAAAAAGGAGAAACTACGGCTCTTCATGGCCTTACATTTTTACACCAAAGAAGGCAGTTGTGATGGCTAACTCCAAACCCTCCTTAGAAGATTCGTCTTCATCATGAAAAATTCTAGCATTTCTTTCTTCTCAAACCTTCCACAAAATAAGACGTAATTTGTTGACCTTGAAAAGATATAATCAATGATTGAAGCCAAAAGCGCATTGAAAAACTTCAAATAATTCTGACCATAACTCAGCCACAAAAGGGCCAAGGGAGAACTGATGGCTGTGTGTTTGGACTTTGGACGCCTTTTTGACATCAGCAACACCGAGATGGAGAAAGACAATTCCAAAGACAGTTTTTTTAGAACTCAAGGGCACATATGTACAGTCTACAGAAGAAATTCTGTTCAAGTAAGGTCATTCCAAGGACAACATTCTTGCAACCCATCCATAGTGTTTAGAGAAGAACGAGCAATCTCCCAAACCAGGAATTTGATTATTTTAGGGCAACTGATATTTTATACTCTTATTTTTTTTTTTAGACAAGAAGCACTTCATTGAATGAATGAAATAAGGTGAGACCACAAAGCACCTATTGGTGATTACAATAGAAATTTCCACTTGGGAATTAAATAAGAAAGACTAAAGTACTTAAAAGGCAGATCACGAGAGGGAGCTTTGAGGTGTAGCGTAAGTAGTCTCTAGGAGAAATCCTCCATAACCAAGATTGCGAATCTTTTATTAGAATGAATAATGTGTTTCATACAAGAGGGAAATACACCTATTTATAGAGTTCTATTACAAGTGAGGGTAAGAAGGAAATTAACTTAGAATATTATCAAATTACCCAATTAACCCCTATTCTTCTTACATCAAAGATTACATGCATTAAAGAAATATGTGCATTTGTAACAAGGTAGAGCGAGATAGGTAATGTGTTCAAAAAATTGTCAAAAGAACTCTCCTTTTCTTTGAAAGTGCAATTGTTCCTCTCCTCCAAGTGATCCAGATAATCCTCTTTTTGTCCATGAGAGGATGGCCAATTTTTCTTTTCTTAGGTAAATGATCCATCCAAATGACATAATATAAATCTTTCACAAGACGTTCAACGTACCCACCAAATTATCCATAAGAGACTTAACCAAAAATGATGAAGAATGTTCGATAGTTCATATCCATGAATCAAGAGAGATGAAATCTGACAAAGAAAAACAGTTGAGACAAAGGAGCCCATTCAACTGTCTCCAAATCATTAAGATTACGACGAAGATGCAAGTCCCAAGCCTCAAAATCCTCAAGCCGATAATGAGAAGGGTAAAACAAAAGAACACAACTTTTTTTTTTATATCCGTGAGTGTCTAGGCCAACTCATGTGCACCTCAACTAATCTCACGGGACAACCCGTCTGACCGTACAACATTTGGGTGTCAAGATAATTCGTAGGAAATTATTTCCTAGGTAGGTCGCCACCATGGATTGAACCCATGACCTCTTAGTTAGTTATTGAGACTATGTCTTCTTTTTTACCACTAGGTCAGCCCATGATGGTTAGCAAAAGAACACCACAACTAAACCAAGGATCCTTTTAAAAGGAAATAGAGGTACCAATACCTAGCAATTTTGGGTACAAGTAGCAACCAAATCAAAGGTCTGACAAATGAACTGCTAAGGAGATTTGGAAGAACCCAAATAACAGTCAGCCAAATACAAGGAGAAGAATGATGCTTAGCCACAATGAGAATTTTCTCCACAGAGCATGATGCTCAGGCAAAATTTTGACAACAAAAGTTTCTCAATTTACATTATACATGTCATCATCATCACTATGAAAGCCCTCCCAAAAAAATCATGAATTAATTTATCCAATCTCTTAATGATTTCAAAAAGAGCAATCTTCCATACTCTCTTAGGCAAGCAAAGTTCTTTTTTCTCCTTGAATAGATAGGCAAACTGTAAAAAGCTACACGTGTATAAGTTATGAGCTTGAAGTGTGACAATTTAACATGGTTCAATTGGAATGATGGTCACCACCATAATAAGTGAAGGTATGAAAGCTCAAGCCTAATGAGCAAATATACATACTAACGTGATGTAGGAATGATGAGTTTAATTAGGTAATATTCTAGATTAGTTCCTTTTTTACTCCCACTTGTAATAAAACTCTAGGAGTCTTCCCTCTTGTACGAAACACATTGTGATTCTAATAAAAGATTCACAATCTTGGTTCTTGGAAGATTTCTCCTTGAAGCTACTTAGGTTACATCAATTTGGTATCAGAGCGATTGCCTGGGCCACTGTCACCGTTGGAAATACGAGAAACTCTTAGTTATGCTTGTTCCAAACAACGCACATCTAATTAGGAGGAACCCTTGAAATTCCAAGAAATAATGAACAAAACCAAAGATTTATCAAGATTTTGCAAGAATTGACTATTACCGATCAAAGATGTCCAAGAAAAAACCAGAAGTTGGTATAGGCAAGAAAATCAATTTTACTTCAAAAAACAATGTTGTATTTCTGATTCAAGTGATTTAGAAGAAGAATGCCAACATGCTAATTTTACGCATGTCCGATTTTGTCAAAGAACCTATCATTGTCCACATTGGAAATTTGATTCTAGTGATTTCAATATTCTAAGGTAGTTCGGGACAGAATAGCAAGATCGAAAAAGGGTTCAACAATCTAATCAAACCCATTTTTTAAGAAATCAATGTAAAGGTTGGGAAGATGAATTAAAAAATCATCAAGAATGGAATTTCACAGCCCATTAAGAACGTTCAAGACTCAAAATTACTATTTTGATTATAAAACATGATCAAGAAAGGTTGATTCATGAAAATCAATGGGTAAGTCCTACACCCACTATGAGATTGAAACATATTCAAGCATCCAAGAAAATGATTACTTTGATCCCATAGCATTGGAGGAAATAAAGAAAACAATAAAAGAAATCCAACATTCATTGGGGAAAATGACTCTAACGCATTGATCAACTATCAATTCATTTGCAGTCCAAGAAAGAATTGGTTTTGTATGTTAAAGTAAAAAAACAAAGGAACCTCCGTTAATAACTTCTCAAATAGAAAATCTTGAAGACAAATTTGGAGAAGATCTTGTTGAGGCTGATGATTGGGGAAAAAATTCAGGCGAAAGGAGTAGAAGATCAAAAAGAATAGTTCGAAAATGTTGATCCAAAGGTAGTCTCGAGAGTGAAAAAAAACCCAACGAAAAAGATAGAAAAGAGGTATCGAACATCGAAACTCTAAACGTCAAGACAAAAATCAAAAAATCAACCAAGAACAACATACCAATTGAGTTGAAAATTGACTACCATACATCAAAGAACTTTAAGTAAATGATGAAGAAGATATGATTCTTGAAGAGTTCTATTAGGAAGCAAATTCTTTTGTGATTGACCTATGATTACCGTTCTGAATGAACTTGATGGAAACTTCTTTTTTTAATTTATGGTCAATGGAGAAGTTCATGTTTTGGTTGTTCTGTCTAAAGTTTACATTTTAACCGGAATAATTTTGCTCAAAATGTAGGTGGTTGGTTTGACCATATGCCATTGAACAAGTTTATTTCATTCCTTGTTTGCTTCATTTTTCCTTTTAAAACTTGAGGACTATATTTCTTTTTGGAGGGATAAAATGATGGGAAGAATGAGGTTAATTAGGTAATATTCAACTTTCAAGCTTAATTCCCTTTTTACCCCACTTGTAATAAAACTCTATAAATAGGAGTCTTCCTGTATTATCATTCTAATAAAAGAGTCACAATCTTGATTCTGAGAGGATTTCTCCTTGAGGCTACTTAGGATACATCATTAAAAAAAAAAAAGCATACCCAATTGGCCCAAATGGATAAAAGGAATATTAAGAATAACAAGAGAATAATTTGCTCTTAAACATACCAAGCAGAGGTATAAGAATAGGGCCATGCATGTATTCTGCAAATATCTACTACGAACAAGTTGCAATGACAAAATTTGTGACATAACCGTATCAATGACTAAAAATCAGCCAGAGAGATGATCAAATACTGAAGTTCAATCAAAGGGGGACAAAAAAGTTTGAGTTATCAATATCACTGCAATGAAAAATACCTCCCAAACATAAGAGTAAGGAGAAGCCCAAGCAAATCTTAGAAAAAAGGACGTGTTACAATCCTAAAAATTCTACTTTGTTTATTTTTATTTAGTTGATAGATTTTAGGTTTTTAGATATCAATAAATATTTATCATTTGTATCTCTACAAAGTCAATCTCAGTAGCTAGTGAATCCCTATAATCGTAGTTAGTGCTTTCCTTAGTTTTAGAAATCTTTTGTAGTGAGCTGTTTTAGTTAAATTGTGGAAATCTAGAAGGGGAGAGAATTGTGTACTGTATGAGTCTATTGGGAGGTTGTTATTCCTCGTAAATCTTTTTTTTTAGCACAAATGGGAGTGGGGAATTTGAACCACAGACCTTTTAGTCCTCATCATACATTGGTGTCAAGGGAATGAGTTCATTAACAATTTCTTTCCTTTTATCTTGTATTTCAAAATTGGGTCGGTAAGATGTTAATCGATGAAGTAAAAGAAGCAGACCCAATCAAGATGGCTTATGAGCAACCAGATACAAGGTCTAGAGAAATTTAAGAAACAGGATTTTGTAGTGCCTTGATGAACCTAAGCATTGATGTATACATGTGTGTAAATTTGATCAGAAACTAATATTTTAGTTTCAAAAAGATAGTACAAAAGAAGGGAAGATGAGATATCTCCACTACACCTACGGTGTTACAAAAGAAATTCCCTATTGACAAGAATTGGACACTAATTTCAAAAGTCTTGGGTGTAGAGTAAATAAGAATACTAAGAATTCTAACAAGGTCCTGAAAGGTGGGTTGGTTAGTGTCTTCCCCTAAACAAAGCTTTACCTTCCAAACCACGATCTCCATAGTTCATAACAATCTCCCATTGAAACATAAAACTCCACTTGAATTTTGAAGCACATATGTTACATGAATTGAAAGAAACAGTCATGAAGTTTGATTTGAAGACCAAAGACTAACGATGGTATGAGACAATAGATCCACAAAAAATAAGGGCCCAAACAAGGGAGCACTTGGAAAATTAATAGAGGCGTTCCTTGGAATTTTTTTAATAAACGAACCAACTTTTCAAGATCCTCAATCATTGGCAATCATAAACGAAGAGCACCTCCAAATGAATTTACAAGTATGTTAACGTACGTCAAACCCTAAACCTCTTCCCATAACCTATCAATGCTCAAAAATATTGCCAAAGTGGCCCTATGGAGACAGGAGATCCAAAATGACTTCTTACAACAAAGACAAGCCCAGAGTTTAATTATTTAAAATATGGATGATTTTGAATGGAAGTTTGGAAGTAAAATTACTGTGGCTTTTATTTATGAGGACAGATAAATTTTGGTTTCACCATACGGTAAACGAACTTAAACTTAGGAAAAAGAGAAAAAGGGTTATGTATTCTCACTTATTATATGACAGTAAATAGTCAGGGCACAAATTTTGAATACAACAATATTAGAGATTGCACTATTTATATATTGATAGGTACTGAAATAAACTTCCTTTATTATAGATTATCTAACTATTACATAGAATTTTCCTCCAACACGAGAGAACCCCACACAGTTCTAACTGAAAGACTACCTACCCCATCCTTACACAATAACTTGTTATTTAAACACAACTTAATAACTATAAAACAACTTCCTTCATAACCAACTTCTAACCACTAGAATCTACCCAAGATGATCATCCTACCTATTGGATGATTCACCCAACTCACTAGAAACCACTTCCTTACCCATTCTTCATCTACAAACATAATGATGTAAAACCGGTGCCCTATCATATATCTATCTATGAAATTCCACTTAGAATGAATTTGAGATTCCCATAGTTCATGGACATCAAACATTCAACAAGAGGCTTTGGCATTTTTCATAAAACTTTTCACCCAAACATGAAAAGGGTAACTCAGTTTCTCAAAGGAAAGCCATTCAACACATCACATTGTGAAAAGAAACAGAACAAAAGCTACTCCTATAAAATTAAACTTGTAATCTATAGGCCACTGAAGCTCCATAATCTTCAATGGAAAAACATCAAGATCAATTATATAAAAAGACAGCTTTAAAAAGACATTTTAATCATGAGCATCTGAAAATTTTCAACAAAGAAAATGCCAGCAAACCAGATCAGCAAAAGAATATAATTTGTCCACCTTGAGAAAACAATTCTCTTAGTTTATGTACACGAAATAAATATTTCTCAAAAACTGGAGGAATGAACTTACCCTTCGGTCATTCTTTGCATGAGATTGCCGAAGAAAGAACCTATGGCAAAAAATTATTGCTGTAGCAATGGTTACCTGGGGACTGCATAATAAGAATGAAACCCACAAAGGAAAGAATAGTAGTTTGAGATAACAGAATAATCATTGAGGATAGCTAGAGACAAATAAAAGTAAACTGAAAATTCTTAATTTCTCTGTTAGAAAGAAAAATAACGTGTGTTAACTATTGGATGTCCTCAAAGGAACAGCCTGGGTTAAATGAAATTTTTCTAAAAGATACATAAGGATCTTTGAAGAAAAGAATTTGCTATGGAAAGAACGGTTTGATCAAGTCAATATTGAAGCTTCATGTTAAGTATTCTCATAATGTCAATTGCACAAATTGGAGAATGCCTATTTTCCTCCTAGCTTGTTTCTTTTTATTCTTTCTATGTTCTTTAATTTGTGTCCTTGAAGATTTTGTTTCTTTTAATTAATCCACATAAAAGTTTGACAATATATATATAGAGGGCAAGTATTGCACATTGCACCCACTTCAAATTCCCATAAGTGCACAAAATTGAAGCCAGACATAAGCCAATTATCCTCCACAAAAAAGCACCCTTTGTGATCCCAAAAATACATGGAAGAAATATGTTGAAAAGAGCCAAGCATTCATGGGGAAGATGGCAAGAGAAAGACAGGAAAAAGAGACACAAATGAAGATAGGAAGCCACTTAAAACAGTTTAATAAAGTTCTTTGTCGATATAATAAAATAAATGCATTTACATTTTTTACTACATCTAAATCAGACAATAGAAAAAATATCTAGAGTGTATTTAATGTCTCTCTTTAACAACACTTGGAAATAAATCAAATCAAGGAGAGAATGGAATATGTTTCATGAGATGATTCTAACGAAACTAAAACTACAGTTAAACGAGGGAACAGAAGACAAGGAAGCAAAAGAACTGAATGCCTTTCACTTGAGAAAACAGAATGGAAGGCATAAGCCTTAAGGCAATATCACGTTCAGAGATTGTAAAACTACTCACACTTTAAGTCTCATTCCCAAATCTTGAAGAAATGTACAGTATGATTTGCGTAAATATGTCTCCTTTTTCAAGTCAATCCCATCTTGTTTAGAAGGTGAAAATTCCTCTAATTCCTTCCTAGAAAAATACCATCGAGAGCCATCCTCCAACCCATCCTGTGAGTGCTTCGAATCACTATTTTCATACATTGCCGAATGTGATAGATCACTAGAAGATAAATTCTCCATATGCATATCCTGTTACCCAAGAGTCACACACAACGGCAGCTTATTCAGGAAAACAGGAAGATAGATACAAAACAGCAAGCCCAGTAATTTACAAATTGCAATCATAAATCCAGAAGACAGATTCAAAACTCAAATAAACAATGACAATAACATGCTTGTGAATTAGCAATAACATGACACTGACAAATCACAAAACAATTTCTCTCATAAAAAATTTAAGAACAGTGGTGTATCATATCCCCGTGTAAGCTAACTAAGATGATAACATCAGTGCTCATCAAATACCCAACGCCTCAACTTCAAGCTCCACGAAGAAAAACAAATAAAAGGAAAAATGTCCAACCCCAACACCCGTGGCCAAAGAAAACATCAAATTACTCCCATTCCCTAAGTTCGAGCAAATCTTTCCATTGACTTCCGGGCAAAACATTCAAAAGAAAGCCCAAAATTCCAAGCAAGAAAATCGTAACAAAAGATAACGAGTATTCCCCAAACTAAAAAAAAAAATCAGATTCAAACAAACAAAGATTGCACAAACAAAGGAACGGCTCGTTTACATACAAGATTGATGGTCAAGTAATCAAACTTACAGCGATTAAGAATACCTTTACAAAGTGGGAAGAGAGGAGAAAAGAATTGAGGGAAAATTGCGAGGACTCAAGCAATTGGTGAAGTAGAAGGAAATAAATTATGGGTAGGAAAAATGAGGGCTAATGAAAATGCCCAGAAGAAAAAGAGAAGAAATTTGGGAATGGAGGGTTAGGGTTTATGATGAAGAAAGAATTAAAAGGAGTGAAGAGTGAGCTAAGCTGAAGAATTTTGTTGGTGCTTTCATGCTTTGAGTCCGAGGCTCTCCCTGTTTTTTCCTTTCGTACGATGGGAAGAACCCTGAAAAATCAAAAACAAAATAAAAATTAACTAATGGCGATGACCATAATAAATTAACAATAATTAAATTATATTTGGTTTCTATTCATTTTGAAATTGATACCAAAAACATTGGAAAATTGGTCAAATAAGCACACTTTTGGTGTGACATTTCATGAGTAACACTTTTAAAAACTTTTCTCAGTCAATTTCAGCCGACCTCGTCATCGATTCTTCTTAAGTTTTAAAAATTTGTTTTAATATAATTTCTCAATCCATCTCATATGATATCGGCACTGAAATTGTGGATTTTGTTTTTAAATTTCAAAATAAAGGGTATTCTTAAATGACCAAAATACCCTTGGAAGCCCGAACGTTACATATTCGTAAACCTTAAACCTTGTGCTCATTTCGATCAAGACGAAACGTGTTTGCTCCCAAAATTGAAGAGATGTGTCTTATTTTTGCTCACCGAAATTTCAAGAAGTCATTCTCAATCTTAAATATGTGAAGGTGATTAACCTTGAACAAATCAATTAAGGCTAGATTTTAGGTTGTGTTATAGTGTTTTTAGTTCGTTTTCTGTTGTACTTGGATGTAGAAGTAAAATTAAGTTAATACAAAGTGGTTTCCTTGGATGAATCTCTCCAATTTCATTAATTTGGACTCGTTTAGATGAAGAATCTCGATCGAGATTGATGAAATTGCCCTGAGATTTGTTGAATGAGTCTCAAGATTTGTTGCATTTCACATGCATTTTGTGGAGTAATCTTAGAGATGGTTTCACCTAGATATATCACAAAATGCATGCATATAAAACTCATATCTCGTGACATCCCGATGCATTGTTATTTGAGTTCAATATCTTAATTCATGTTATTCTTAGCCAAGATAGCCTCAAGATTCCCCTTGTGTTTTATGATAGATTACTGATTTTGCTTTGCTATATGTGTTTTTTGTTTTGCAGATGCCTTTTGACACCAAAATCAATATTAAAGACTTCTTCCTAGCTAATTTGACATGTTGTTCTCACTTAGCGAAGACCGTGTCAAACAATAAAAAAAAAAATACCTATAAAGATATATGTTTAGAAAAATCCTATTTGGTCATTTTTTGGACATTAACTTGGTGTTTAATGGACCTTTGTGCCATTACATAGAGGTCAAGGACGAATGGAACAACCTAATTAATTTTAAATTACTTGGTCAGAAGGTCTCATTTAGGTGGGAGAATTTTGATATTATCACGGGGTTGAGGTTTAAGTCGAGACGTGTCGTTTAGTTTGAACAAAAGAAAGCCCTTAGATTGAGACGGTTATACTTAAGCAATAAGACAAATATGAATGGGTCTGAGTTGGACAAAGAGTACCTAACCCTGAATTTTGAGAGCGACGAGGATGCGGTGAAGATATCGCTATTTTATTTCATCGAGTTGGGATGATGGAGAGGAAGAGGAGGCAGCACACAGACTGAACCATGTTAGGCCTCATAGACGATTTGAAGGACTTCGTAAGCTACGACTGGGGTGAGTTGATATGGGTTAAGACCTTGGATAGCTTGAAATAGACATTGAATGAAAAAGTTGCCTTGCATAAGAAGAAGCCCGCAAACAATAAGTCTCTAGAGTCCTATAGCCTATATGTCTTTTTCTTTGCCTTTCAGGTTAGTAATTATAGCCTATATGGGATAGTCTCGTCCATCAGTGGGCTGGTTATCAATAGAAGGGATAAAATCCCTATGGCAACGGAAAAATTAAAGAACCATTACTCAATTTAATTTGGAAATCTTAAAATATCGATACATTGGCAAAATTTTAGAATCAAAATTCTAAATAAATTCTAAGCATGCTTTTGAATTAAAGAATACAGATAACTTACTTTCGATGACGTCTCTGAATCTACAAATCACTGAATTGGGGACACCACCCGTCGGAGACCTTCCTATCCTCTAGGATGAAATTGGTTTGTGGGAACCAATTGGGATGGGAAAATATTTAGAGATATTTAAGAGAAACTCTTTTGCAGAGAGAAAAAAGCCTTTGCTTTTTTTTTTTAATAAATTTTGCTTAACGAAAACTGTTTTCTACTAGATATTTATAGCTCTCTTTCCTTCTTGGAATAGGAAAAGGAGTAGGAGAGAATCACGAGATTCTATTATCAAATCTACTAATTAATTAACAATTAATCAATTAGTTAATAATTAATTAAATCATATTTAATTAATATTTCATTCAAATCTTATTTGAATAAATATCTCTCCAATATCTTATAGGTTTATATAATTAATTAAATCATATTTAATTAATATTTCATTCAAATCTTATTTGAATGGATATCTCTACAATATTATTTTATACATTTAATTAAATAAAACTAAATTATTAATTAATTCTTCAATTAATTAATAGCTAAGTTAAATATCTTATATTTAACTTAAATTAAATTTGAATCATATTCAAATATAAATTTCTCTCATAATCAATAATTTTAATATGAATCCAATTCACATTAAATTAATATTTGAACTCATTCAAATATTTTATCTCTCATAAATCAATTTTGAATCATATCCAAAATTAAATTTATATAATAAAGTTTCACAAACTTTATATTATAATGTATAACTATACATTAAACTAATTCCCAAAGTAAATTTGAACATTTCAAATTACAACCAATATAAATAAATCTCATTGCCCTTTATGAGCTAGAAATGGGACCTAATGGATCTACAGATCAGAAGCTACAACGATCTGAGATTAATTGGCTAAACTCATTAAACATATTAATCAATATTCGTTAACTGTGTGTACACTCCACTAAAGACTCGCAGCTGAACTCTTCTCACTGTAGATATATTTATGTGTCCACGGATATAGACCAATAACAGTAAGTTAGTTCTTCACGAGTGTTCGTAACACCAGCTGGGTCAATTTACCATTTTACCCCTAGGTTACCTCTAATCCTTAAATATCAATGCTCCTCCAATGAACAATCTGTTTATGGTCCTGCCAATAAACAGAAACTCCTATCGTGCCATAGAGAGGGTAGGGCTCTTTGTTCAAGACCTGGAGACACCATTTAAGGGAACACTCATCTACTTACCCTAAAGTAGGGAATGAGTGAATTCCATCTTATGTAATTATGTTCACAGCTCCCCACTCGGTCTTGTCCCCAAAATGATGAGCTTATTAAGTAGGCGATCTGGCCACTCTCATCCGTACAAATCAAAGGACAATCCCTCGTGAACAGGAGTTCATAACACACTCAAGATTAAGACTAAGTTACCTAGGTCATTCTAGTGAAATAGAAACCTAACTAGTTCACAGAGTTACATCTAGTGGTTACTATTTCGCGGTCAGGTCTTATGCAAACTCATTGCATAGGATACCCTCACTCGTATGTCAACTACACGAACGTGTTGGATCATTGCATTTATATGAAATAAAAAGTGAGTCGTATCAATGGTGTTACCAGGATAAGGTACCCAGCCTTATCCCTATACTATAGACACTTTAAGTTGATCTTGAACATTGATCCCTGTATGTCTCTACATACTGTTCAAGACTCATTAAACAGCTTAGGATGTTAGTTTATTGGATTTGGGTTATTAAGACAAAACTAATAATTTAATCAATAATAATTATTACAATAATAACACTTTATTAATAACGGTCAATGGATTATATTTACAATCTACGAGCTTTAGGACATAAATCCCAACAAACTCCCACTTGGACTAAAACTCTAGTCCCTTTGGGATATAATAAAGTAATCCTCTAACATTGGAAATGGTAAAATGTACAAGTATACAACATAAAACGTATATATACAAATACATAAAACAGCCACTCGTCGTCTCCAAGATAAAACAGCCACTCGTTTGTAGTTAATTTTGCACACAAATCAGCCACTCGTATTCACTCAAAAGCAGACATTATAATTATGCTCGGGAAGACTATTTTAAAGAGAGTTTTTGGAAGCAATATTGTAGTTCAATTGATACTGTAATGAGAGGCAAAGAAACGCATATATATAATGTTTTTGTGAGGACAGCCAATGGTCTTCTAGTTTATTAGGAGTAATTGAGTAAAACGGTAAACGAGCATATAAATGTTCAAAACGGGCATTTGGCTTATAAATGTTCAAAACAGAGGAAATCTTGGGACCATAAATGTTCATAATTTTAACATTTAAATAAATTTTTTAGTAAAAGGAATATATAGATATAATTATACACATCTAATTCTCTTAGTTAATATGATTTAGGAGTCGAAAGATTCATTCAATTTGGTTTGTATCATGCCAAAGGTTCTAATTCAATTAGATGTCCATGTTTGAAGTGCGAGAATCGTTTACTTAAGGATGTCTCAACAATTCGGTATCATTTGTATGCTAATGGAATTGATAAAAGTTACAAGGTTTGGTTCTGGCATGGTGAAGATTTTAACTAAGAGAATGTTACCAGCAAAATGGAAAATACAGTGGATGAAAATGATGAACACGATGATCTATTTAATGTAGTTATGGTTCAATCCTTTCATGATCAATCTTCTAATACATCCAATACCTTTGATACTATGTTCGATGACCCAAAAACCCTTATACCAAGAATGTAAGAAATTCACCAAGTTGTCAGCCCTCGTGAGATTGTACAACTTAAAGGCTAGGTATGGTTGGAGTAACACTAGTTTCTCTGAATTATTGTCCATAATAAGCGATCTCCTACCTGAAAACAACGAAATACCAAGTTCCTTATACGAAGCGAAGAAAACACTAAGTGCCTTAGGATAAAGTTACAAAAAATTGATGCATGTTCTAATGATTGTTGTATGTACAGAAAAGAGTATGCAAACATTTATATATGTACAAAAAAGAGTATGCAAAGATTTATATATCTCTGTTTGGTTTGTCCACTGATGAAATTAACCCATTTGGGTTGTCTTAGTTCTCGTCTCACATTTAGATATGTCCTGCAGAGAATTAAATGGATATGAATGTGTGCATTTATATTTTTTTTTTAGGAATACTCCAGTATTTTTGAAGTATAAGTCCATGTTCAAATAACCATTTTGTTTGGGGGCGTAGAACTTGCAGGAATTGCCAGGCGCAATTTGACCTCCCTCTCAATCATCCACGAGCTTGTCGATTTCGCAATGCATAATTTTTAGGGCTCTACCTTGGTACGTTATTTGTAATTTTATAATTTGAATCTACTTTGTTGCTTCATATCCAAGTGTTGATTCATATCCCTCTATTGTTCGTCCTCATTCTGATTATTGTCATTTTGGCAAGTAATGATCACCCATTGAGTTTCTCTCCATTTTCAGTTTTCTTCGTGGGAGAATTGATTGAGGGATGGGGGGAAATAAGGGTTGAAGGGTGGGGGAATTAAGGGTTGGGGGGATTAAGGTCGTAGAGGGCTGGGGGGGGGGGGGGGGGGGGAGGATTTGTTGCTTTCTCTTTTTTATACAAATTTATTTGTTTAGCTCAATACTGATATGTTTGTTTGTTACCATTCATTATTGTAGTTTTTACCATTCTTGTTGAAATATCAGTAGAATACTACACATATGTAATTGCATTGCTGGCTTTGAAGATATTGAGCCAAATTTGTGGTTATTTTTGCTTGAAGAAATGTTCTTTCTGGTTTTGATTAGTCTATAAAAGTAGATAATCATTTTTGCACTTTCTGTTTTCATCTTTTCTCTTCATATTAAGAAGATCAATGAGGTTCTTTCTAGTTTTGATTGGTCGATTAAACTAGATAATGATTCTATATTTTCTTTCTTGATGTTTTCCCTTCATGTTAAGAACATCTGTGAAGTCATATAGTTTGTGTTGACCTGCTAGGAGTAGTTTATGTTCCCTTTGTTAAAATTTGCTAAATGAGATTGTTGGAGTGTAGTTTATGTTGTCTTCATTTTCAGTTTTCTTTGTTCATTTCCTTTCTGTTTATTGGACAGTTTACATGGGGGGATTGAATTGAGGACTGAAGGGTAAGAGAATTGAGGGTTGAAGGGTGGGGGAATTAAAGGTCGGGGGGGGGGGGGGGGGGGGGGGGGGGGGGTGGGGGATTAAGGGCTAGAATTGAGTGCATACTTTATGTTTTTGATTTACTTGTAAATTGTTTCAAACTTGATTTAAGTATTTTAGATCCATTATGGCATGTGAAAGATTAGTGCTTTATGTTTATTTTCTATATATATTGTTTATGTGTATTAAATTGTTACATTATTTGGTTCATTCACTTGTTCATTGTTTTGTAGGAAGTAGATCCATTATGACATGTGAAAGATTAGCATCACTCACTTGTGAATTGTTTGGTAGGAAGTTTTGTAGGATGATCCTTTGTGGGATGATTAGGTGAATTGATTTAGGTGTACAAACTTTCTATTTTTGTTTACTTGTGAATTGATTTGCTTTGAAAATGTTCTTTAGTCATACTCTAAAATGAGATTTTATTTTTCTTACTAGGTTTGGAAGAATCCATTGGAGCAGTGAAGCCAACTTGGAGCAATTGATTGATATAAGACTTTTTGTATGGTTGGTAGCAAAATTTTGGTTCCAATATACTTATTTTAGGCTTCTTTGGTAGCTAAAGATGTCATTGTTTATTATTTTTGTATGTAAACTACCATTTACCAAACAATGGTAGTTAGTTAGTCAATCTTAGTGTACAAATATTACAAAGTGGATCATAACGTATATATATTAAAGTGTTGACTCTTTGTTTTTCATATGAGTGTGATGTATTAGAACAACTTTGTGATTGAACTGGTTAGTGTAATGGCAGAGCAGCAAGAAGAACAGAAAATGTATTTTATTGTAAAAAAAATGTAGTAATTTAGGAATATACGACAGAAAAAAATGACAAATTAAACTAATTCGTGACATTTTATAACTATCATCAATATTGAAATAATGACATTTAATTTTATAAAAATTGTGTCACAATTGGCATATCTTTGACAGGAAAAAAATGTTATAATATACGAATTCGTGATATTTTGTAAATGTTTTCAATATGAAACAATGACATTTGATTTTATAAAAACAGTCACGATTGGCATATCCTTGACAGGAAATTTTTTTCATATTATATGAATTCGTGACATTTTATAACTATCATCAATATGCAAAAGATAACAGGTATTTGTTGTCATAAAAATATTAAATAATGACATTTATTTTCTGTCATGAAAACACTTATTGTGACAGTTTTTTAAAACTATCATCTATGGTCTTTCCACAACAAACGATTCTATGACTGTAAATAACTATTTGGATTTTATTTACGACAGAAAATAACTATCCTAGTAGACCATTTTTCTTGTAGAGGATACATATGTTTGATAACTTTCCTTTCGCCTCCCAAATTCTAGTTCGTACTTTTATTTTATTTTATTTTTGTCATAATACTTTTCCATTTGAGGAGAAAATGGCATAGACGACCTAAAATAAGAAGTTCAAATGAAAAATGAATACCTATTTAAAACTAATATAGCATGGCTCTCATGACATAAGTACGTGGTATTATCACTTTAACCTCAAATGCTTCATTCTTCTCTTTGTTTTTTTATGAGTTTCATCTTCTTTTTTTTTTCCTGTAATTCTTTTTTATTTTCATTTTTTTATATTTTTCTTTTGTGTTTTTTCCTATATTTGTCGGTGTTTCTACTTTTCTTTCATTCATTTTTGTGTTTTTTCAATTAGGATTGAGCATGGAGAATAAAGCATTAGACGATTTAGCATCAACAATTGAGCATCAAGTGAGCTTTTGAAATTGACCATAGAGTGTACAAAATAGAGGTTGGAGCATGGAGCATTGAGTAGCAAGTGTATAACGTAAACTATGGAGTGTAGAGCATCAATCATTGAGCATATAATGCCATTCTCATTGCAATTATGCTAGTGGTTTTAAGGGTTGAATCGGTAAATTTATAGGATATTGAGACGTTCCATTTAAAATCACCTTTGGGCTATTCAAAATCATAGGCACACACTTTTAATCACTCATAACTCCAAACACGTCTTTAATCATTTATTATCATTTCAATATTTAATTTATATTTTTAAACGTAACTTATATAAAATTGATTCTGAATAAGTAAAATTATTTTTGGAGTGGTTTTGAAAATGTCAAAATTACTTTTAACAATTTCAAAGTCACTTCCAAAACATGTCTTTATTTTAACCCTAATATTGTTAACTCCAAACATTGTGTTTTCTAAAAAAAATCACATAAATACTATGGTGTTAATAACAACAACAATAAATAATCACACTCACTTACCATGTTGGTTGTATGCAATTAAACTAATTTAAAATATGGATTGTATCAACTTATACCACATAACTTTGGCAATTGTATCAATGGTAAACCTTAAACTAATAATTGTATTGGTTTAAACCTTGAATTGTAGGGATTTTATCAATTTAAACATCAAACTAATAAATGTATCAATTTCAACCTTGAATTTTTATAAGGGTATAAATTTTGAACCTTGAATTTTCATAATTATATCAATTTAAATAATACTGTTGAATAGGAAATTTTGAGACCAATCATAAATTGCCATATCATTTATTAAATTAATGGTGATAAGTGCAAATAATTAAATTTGGAACTAATTAAAAATTGATATGTATCTCAAATTCAAATTGAAAACATAAATTGGTCAATTCTGATAATGACACATGTTTTCATCATAACCGTTGGATCAAATTAATTATTTTGGTTCAATTAAATATCATTTACTTGGACTAAGTTCAATTGAGCCCAAAAATAAACATAATTGAGCCCAAATGGTAAATATGACACAAATCCATGTGGTTGAACCCATGAGCCTGGTCCATGGACCAACCAGGCTTAAGCCCACTAGAGAACTCTATAAATAGAAGAGTTCTCCTCATTGGTAAGGGTTGGAAATTTTTTACTCCAGAAAGTCTAAGAGAGAATTCTCACAAGAGTTAAAAGACTCTCTAACTCTTGAAGTCGATCATCCTCGAAGATTGAAGCTCCTTTGAAGATACAAACTTTCTTCCAAGACTCCAACTTCTACAAGCGCTCTTCCAAGGCTCCAACTTCCCTCGAAGATTGAAGCTTCTTTGAAGATACAAACTTTCTTCCAAGACGCCAACTTCAAGAACATCACGTGCTCCGCTTTCTCAAATAAAGCGTAAGCATCCAATCGAGAGAAAATCAGAGGATCAAATTCGCATCAAATCAACTAAAATACAACATCAACTCAAGTTCAACTCCACAAATCAAAATTCTCCAGAAATCTCATGCGAAGAACAAATACATCTGATTGAATTTAGGCATATGCAGCGAAAACCAGATCAAAATTTTACTCTAATTGCTAAGATTAACATCCAAAAATCTAAATAAACAAATTAGGTTTAAATGAAATCTCACCTTCGTAGCTTTGAAATCGCTCATTTTTTCATTTAAACATGAACCAAACCAGCGCTAGAGTTGACCTACTATTCTCTAAATTTAGAATCGGGTTGTCGAACCCAGTGGGTGAAGGAACCGAGAGAGAGAAAGAGACAAAATTTGAGGAATTGAGCTTAGGGTTGAGAGATATTTTGGTAAAGAAAATTGATTTTTACAAACCAATTGTGAGTGGATAAATCCAATCCACTTGATAGAGTAACCACAAGGGCCAACCCTAAAATCACATTGAAAAACACAATTTATAAGAAAAAAAACGGACTGACAAGAAGAATGGCAAAATAAAAGGTTCGCTTTGGATAAATGACAAAAATATTTTAAATTGACAAAATAGCAAAACAAAAAAAATTTGAAAAAAAAATAGTCGGAGTATTGTCTGAAATGCCCCTACCTAACTAAAAAACTTGAATCATAAATACAACAATGGAACAAATTCCAAATATATTGTAATAAAAAAAACTACCGTAGCCAATTAAACCCTATGAAAATTCTAATCCCCCCTCCCAAAAAAAAAAAAAAAATCATCACCATCAAATCTCTACTCAATGTCTGCAACAATTTCACATCACATTCAAAGAGTGAAGACATTGAAAATAACATTGAAGGTATCAAATCTTCACTTTGAAACCTTAGCAAAATTTCAATTTACCTTCGTTGCTCCACCAAAAAGCATTCTTCCGCTCCACACAAATTTACGTTCGTTCACCGAAAACATCCCTCCACCGAAAAACATTCCTATCATCCCTCCACCGAAAAACATTCTTTCACTCCACATTTATTCCATTCGTTCGCTCCAAAATCTCTAATCGGTTTAAGAAAGCATTCGGCGAACGGTTGAAGAATGTTTCAATCAGTTGAAGAGCAAGTTCCTGTTTGTTTAAAGACTCTGTCTTATTCCTATGCCTCATCATCTTCTTCTTCAGGGCAATTTGTTCCTTTGCAAATTTTCTATAAATATTTTGTAATATAAATAATATGAAAATGTTACAAAAATGTTGAATTTATGTATGTCATTATTTTAGGGATATGATATAATATTTGAATTCGAAATATTATGAAATATAATGAATCGGTTGAAATTCTCTTAGCCATTTTTAGGGGAAATCGTTATTAAACATAAGTTTCATGAATTAAATAAATAAATGTTAAATACTAAAAATATGAAAATCTGTTCTGAATTATAGGTATATATTTAGGGGATATTGAAGAAATCTTGTCAAGCTCGAAAATATCATAAATTAGTTAAGATTTTCTAAAACTACACTGTATTTGTGACATGTGAAATTCCACCTCATTCTTTGCATCATGCAAATACGCTGTATTTATAAAAAAAAATTGTATTGTCCTACATAAAGGGGTATAAACTCGTAAAAAAGTTTTAAAAAAAATCTGAAACCGTCGGTTTTGCCAAATATCTTAATATTTTTTAGATTTGCTATTTTTCAGTTTGTTATATTCAATTTTGTCATTCTCACGGTTATTTTAAAAAAAATCATGCAATATGCATGTTTGTTCTCCGCCAAAGCCCAACACATAACCCACTAACATTTAGTGGGCTTTTTGTCTTCACAATAAAGCAACACCTAGCCCACTAACCTTAATAGAATTATCCAAGAGTTTTGTTGGATATTTCCACTAAGGGCAAAATGGTCTTTTCCTAAAATTAGTCAAAGTTTAACTTTGACAAAAAAAAAAGTCAACATTTTGTGTAGCGATTCAACTCTTTATACTAAGCTGAGGTCATTACTCAAAAGACCAATAGCAAAAGATACTTTCTTAAAGAGAGAAAAACTAAAAATTTAACGAAATTTTTATTAAATAAATATTTAAAAAATATAAAATTTACAAATGTAGTAAAATACTATGAAAACATGACCCATGCGAGTAACAATTCTTTAAATAAAATAAACTTAAATAAATAGGATAAAAATTTAATTAAAAATGTCTAAAAACAAAATACTGAAAAAGTGATACATAAACGCGGAAGCATAATTATATTCCCATGTGACATGTCACGGACCCTTTCCATCGCTCGCTAGCTTTTCAGATTAGACATTTGTTTGAAATATTAAACATAGAGAAAGAGTGAGTATATAAAATATACCCAGTAAAGGATCCATTACTAGCTCCGCTAGGTGTCTGTTAACTTTTCATTCGGATCATGTGAGGAGGTACCCAAAACTATCGTGTGCCCGATGGAACACACGCAATCTAATGATCCCGAAAGAACACTCTCAACTCTCGGTGAATCCAAAGGAACACCTATGATATCAGGTTGTAACTATCGTGTGCCCGATGGAACACTCTCATTTATCAGTGACCCTAAGAAACACCTATGATATCGGGCTGTGTGATCCCATCAGACCACTCATAAACATAACATGATAGATTGATGGTCGACGCACATAGTCATAAATCTGGGAAAAGGTGGTGATCTCGAGGGACACCCATGAGGGTACAACCCTAATAGACAAAGTTAATAGAACACTCATCCATAACATGTAGCATCATCATAAACATCATAAACATGACATGAATATTAATCATAACGCCCTTAATAATGTGATTAATATAACATGCATCATAACATATCAGTGATCCATATCGGTCATCAACATCATTCATCAACATTACGCATCTTAGCTACATTAATGTATAATGGAAAATACATGCAAGCTCTTAATTTTAATTTGAAGGTCTAGTAGTAGAATTCTCTTACCTGAGAGATTAGTCAAACAAAACACTCCCTAGCTGATAGTAAAAATTATCCAATTAAATCGATCTAAAAAATTGAGGTTGAAACCAATTTAACCTTGATGGTAAAAATTTATCATTTAAAATTTCAAGATTTGCCAAATGGACCTAAGTCACCAATCTTAACCAAAACTGGTGAGACAACAGTAGAGGATTATCTTATTGAAGAATATGAAGAACCTTTTCTTTTTATTTTTCTTTTCAATTTAAGCATTCTAATGCTATTTATAAATTCAAATAATAATAACATTTATCATTATTATTTCCTTTTCCTTTTAAGATATATACATATATTTTTATTCTCATTATCTTGTCTCAATCAAATCCTTAAATGCATCAAATCTTAGGCATTTATAACCATGAATAATAATAATACTTATTTATTGTTATTATTGTTATCTCACCAAAATATATAATAAACATATATATTTATTTAAACCCTTATTCTATCTCCCAATTAAATACATCATCATTTCTAAGCCATATAAGGATGATGTTGTCAGGTCGCTGGGGATGCAGAAAATGTCGGGAATTCAAATTTTAAATCCTAGTCCGAATCCTGGGCCTAGGGTGTTACTTGCATCTTGCTCCTTAAGTTCCACCGATCCACTATCGAACAATTGGTTTAAGGTCCAACGTATAATTGGCAAGAGAGGAGTTCAAAAGATAATCTCGTGTGAACAGAAGTTTAAAAGTGACTATTTCATGAAATAGTTAGTTTCAATCAATAAACGATGTTATAATGTAAAAGTGATTATTTCATTGTTCAACCTTATGTAAACTCTTTACATAGGATGCCTTCACTTTCATGTCTCTACATGAACGATTCAAGATCACATCGTTTTGTAATAACTACAAAACGAGTTGCATCCATAATGTTCTTATAATAAGAATAAGACACCCAACCTTATTCATATACTATAGACCGTTTAAGCTATGATCTTGAACTTGATCCATGCATGTTATACATAAAGTTCAAGTTTACTTGAGATGACCTTGGAACATTAGTTTATTAGATTCAAGATTATAGTATTCAATTTTGCTAATAATTTCTAACAACTTTATTGAATAAAATATAATTTTAAAGTTACAAATTACTAGTTTTAGGACATACGTTCCAATAATATTGTGTTTTATTTAAATAGATTTATGAAGGTTCAAGGGTTAAATTGATATATTTATGCAAGTTCATGGTTTAAATTGATTCACTTATAAAAGTTTTAGATTGATACAATTGTTAATTTGAGGTTTACATGATACTTACTCCTAAATCCTAAAGTTCAAAATTTAAATCGATACAACTTTTAGATTAGAGTTTAAATTAATACCATTTCAAAAGATTTGAGGTATAAATTAATATTTGCCTTTTAAAATATTTTAAAATGTCAATTTAAATATGTTTAAAATACGTATTCCTCAACAAAAAAACTAAATAAAAAATATTAGTGTTTATTGTAAATTCAATAGCAATACTGCAAACTATAATTTAAATAACAATTAATATCTAAAGCCACTATACTTTAACGTCTACCCACACAAATAAAGAACGTCAAGCCTAATAAATTATTGGAAAGGTATTTTTATCCTTAAATTTTGGGAAATTCCCTAATTATAGAATTGAAATAGTTTGATTTCAATTTAGTGTCAAGTTTCAAATGGTTACAATAGAGCATGAAATTGTAAAATTGAGGGGGGACTGACTTGATCTCTTAGCCCTACACTAAATACAACTATAACTCTATTACGAGCCATGTAACAGCATAGAAGTGTAGCATTTAAAAACCAAAGTTAAGGTCCAAAAAGTTGAGCTATATTAATGTCAATAATGACCATTAATTCTATCAGCTGCTTCTTCACCAGAAGAAGTGATTTCTTTTGCTTGCGTACCGGTAATCTAAGCCTATTCCCTACGCCATCCATTTCCCCAACATCTTGGTTTGCTTAGTGTCAAAGTATAATCAACAGCATTACTTCTAAACGCTAAAGAAACAGCTACAGAATTTGCAACATGAGAGAGAAAGTAAACATAAACATTTATTCAAATGGGATTATTCCTAAGATATCAAGAAGAATCATGCTACAGGGAAAAGAGAATGGCTCCTTACAGTTACCTCCACATTTGCTGGTTGCCTAATCCTCATGATTTTGGTCCTTTTGAAAAAAAGTTCATAAAACACGATAAAGAGAGAAAGGAATACAAGTAAAAAACATAGATACAGTATATGTGAAGAAGCAGTGAATTGATTTTAAGTTATCATCATACAAGTATTTGTTCTTCCAAATATCATGAAATTTGAAGCTTCTGCACTGCTGAATCTACCATCAATCAATGGCGGACAGCGGCATATAATAATATTTACCACATTTTCACAGAAAACAGAAACAAGTATTGAACATCATATACCAGAACTATTATCCATAATCCAGAGAAAGGATCTTCATTTGTGATAACCACCCCGAAATTGATGTGCAGCAGACAAAACATTACTCAAACTAAACAGCATCAGCTGGAGCTCTGTATAAAATTTTATGTGTGAAGCTTGCTCGTCGATCATATTCACAATGCTACTTTTGTTTGTAACCAAATACACTTTACATAGGTCTGAAAGTTTGCTAATCTTAGACATGTGAACTTCCAAAATCAACTGAGGCTTGGAGTTGCTCGGTGTTTCATTTTTCTATCAAGATAGCAAGGCAATTGATTGAATGATGCTTCTCCACTTTATTTCACAGGTTTAACACCAACGGTTCTAACACGAAAACGAAATTGAGGTCCTGAGTCTTCTTCTTCATCGTCATCATCATCTTCACTAGAATCATCCTCAACTCTATCCCAACGTGCATAGTCTAAAGCTGAGTGTCCTTTTGGTTTTGGGATTGTTTGCCAGCCATTGGGACCTTGGGTTGTTGTGCCCTTCTTAATCTGTCCTTGAGGGGCAACAACTTCACTTTTAGTAGTCAATTTTACCTCAACTTTCTGATTGACCCTTTCTACTTCAGATAATCCACAGATACCCTGAGTGGTCTTGATAATCTTCTTTTCAATCAAATTGCAATTATGCTCGGGTTTCTGTACTTGTTCAAAACTCGGAGCAACAACATATTCTTTTCCCTCGATGCACTTCTCATTGGCTGCATATTCATTGAACTCATCAACGTATTCTTCTTCTTCCTCCTCTTCTTCAAGCTCTGCTTCTGATTCAGGTATTGGAGCAAGTGACTTTCCTTGAGCAGAAAAAAATCTCTTACCAACGGTCGCAATCACAGTAGTTTATAATTAAACAAAATCACGCAAGAACCAGAGTTGAAGATTAAAAACTGAGCAATCCCATCAGCATCTTGCAGTAATACAAATAAAGCCAACCCTAATACAACTCAAATTCGCCATTTAATTGATTCAATTAGCAAGATAAACTATCGCATAATAAACAGGCACGATTAGCAAAGAATAATGCCAACAACTAAGTCCTTCATCAACTTGATTAGATAACAAACAGTAAGACAATAATAAAAAGTAGTAAGTCCATACCAGTTGCGTCTTGAGTCGAGTGTGAAGATTCTGATAAACTTCTGATGACGGATTCAACTCAATAAGTCTGTTAACATCAAACAAAGCAGAATGATATTCCTTGAGTGTGACAAGAGTCTGAGCACGAAGCATTAAAGCTCCAGTATGCTTGTGATCAAGTTCAAGAACCCATGTACATTCTTCTGCTGCCTAAAACACAGCCAATAAGATTAAAAGAATCAAACTTTGATATTCGATAACCACGATTCAAATCCAGACAAATTACAACAATTAACGAAACGGGAATCCAAATTCTGGGTTAAACAAGAAACGCATAAAAAATCGAAATCAGAATTAAGAATCGTGACAGAACAACACAAAAAGCCCCAAATCAAAGATATAGATATAGATATACCTTGTTGAAATGATGAAGTTTCAAATGGCAAGCAGCTCTGTTACTATGAAGAGCAATCCGTTGGGACTTGGTCTTAGCCATGGAAAGGGCTTCAGTGTAGAATCTCAGAGCTTCGGCATAGAGTCCTTCACGGTACATCTGATGGGCTCGCTCAATTTTGTTCAAGGGAGCAGTAGCCATAGGCATTTGAATGGAACCCTACTGAAGAAAACTTCAAATAAAAAAGAGACCAAGGTGGTGCAAGTGGGTGGAGATTGAAATTGGAGAAATGGGAATTGAAGAGAGCAACTGGAAACAGAGAGGATTGGAGACGAAGGAATTTGGAGAAATGAGGATTGCGGCAGGCAGCAGAAGGAGAGCCTCGTGAAACGCGAAGCTTCGCGGATGAATGAACAAGTAATGTAGCAATGGACAGATCATGGATTGTTATTATATTATTCTTTTATTTTCAAAATTTGGTTTGAATTTTTTAATTCTTATAATTACAATTTTATTTTAAAAAATAAATGTGGTGAAGATTCGATCATCATCAACCATGCCTCAACAACGTCAATAGGTTTGTATAAGTTTGTTTTTTAAAAATACATTTATTTTTATTTATGACTTATTAAAATGTTTGATCCAAATGTAAAAAAAAAGCCTAATTCCCCTAATTTAATTTATATAAGTTTTGTGTTAGCAATCCACAAATGAGATGTTATGATTCCTATCTTACATGTTGACAGAAAAGTAAATAAATTGATTTTCATTTTGTCTATTAAATTTATTGTATTTTAATATATTTTTTGATAGGTATGAATTTGAATCTATCACTTTTTACCTTAAAACTTATTGAGTTAGAGGTTTTTTTTCATTTTAGTTTGTACCTACTGAGTTTTTATGTTGGCATTTTTACTGAATTTCATAAACATATCTTAGAAAAATTAGTGTTAGTACTAACTAATTTATTTTTTATAAATTTAACTATTTAAAACTTTGTCGATGGAATAGATATAAAGAAAACAATAAATTTAAATGTATTTAAAACTATTTTATTTTTAATTTCAAAAAAAGAATTCAAACTAAAAAGGTAGGTGGGAAAAGATGGGATGTGGTGATTAAAAGCCCGCCCACTTTTGAGTCCCACACCAAACCATGAGGGGCCCTACCTTTTATACATTTGTGTTCTTATGTCCTTTAATTAATTTTCTCCAAATCAATTTCCAACTTTCATTCTTCATTTTACTTTTCATCAATTTTAAATCAACACTCCTTATTCAAACCATTCCAGGTACAGTTACAAATATAGTCATTAGATTCAAAGTTTTAGTACATATTATTGGAAAAGACCATCGACCTAAGCCCATTTCAGCATCAGTTTCAGACTTCTTTATGGGCATTACAGTTCGAGACCTTCCTTGTAAATTCAACTTCTCAGCCATTTCAAATGCAACACAAAAAATCATCTCAATTTCTTTCATTCCTTTGAACTTCCTCTCCATTTTCTATCCTTATCTATTTCCATAATCCTTAAAATATTGTTATGAGCATTATTTGGCTTGTTTCTATTCCTTATTTCGACGAATCCACGTCTGAGTAGAGGAGTTGTGTTGACCTTGGGGAGCAACCGGTAACATGATTGGCACCTCGATCGATCGTAATTGCTTTCAGGGCAATGGTTCATAACGACACATCAATTTATTTGAGTTCAACATTTTGACATTCATTTTGAACAATCTGAAAGCAATTAACACAATATTGATCAAGACTTCCAACAAAGTTCTACCGGATCTATCTAAACTTGAACAACTCGATGGAACAAATTATCGCCGCTGGTCCAAAATATTATTGATCTTCTTCAAGCAGCTGAAAGTCGATTATGTTCTTACCACTGATCCACCGTCTGATCCTCTAGTAACCATTTCAGCACCTACTTCTGATCTAGAATCATCCACAGGTCCTTCTACCATTGTCGTTGACCAAGTGAAGCAAACATCCACAACCGATCCTGAGAAATACGCAAAGGACAACAAGACAGTTTGCAAACATACGTTGAACCACATGTGAGATCCAATGTTCGATCTGTTTGTGGCTAAAATTTTTTCCAAGGATAACTTGAGCATTTTGGAATCTTGATATGGTGGAGATGATGTAAGGAATAAAAAGTATGCTGTTGAAAAGTGGCTGCAGTTTCAGATGACAAATGACAAGCCTATTGTGGAACATATTCATGAATATGAAACCTAGGTGGCAAATGTTTTATCTGAAGAAATGGATATGTGTGAAATACTCCAAGCGAATGTACTGCTCAAGAAATTTCCTCTGTCATGGATCGACTATCGAAATCACCTGAAGCACAAAAAGGACTTGAAACTTTAGAAGTTGATTAGCCATATGTGCACAAAAGAAGCCAATAGATTGAAAGATAAGCTCGCTTCTACGAATTTAAATTATGTTAATGCTAACCTCATTGAATCTTCTGCTGCTAACAGAGATAGATCCAAGTAGGTTAAAAGGCATAATGGGAAAACCTCATAAAAGAAGGGTCAGTTCAAGGCTGTTGGGGGGAAAATCGAGAAGAAGCTGATATGCTATGTTTTTGGGAAGAAGGGACACAAATCTTATCAACGCCATCAAAGGAAAGAGAGATCAAACCAGAAACCTGTACCATAAGCCAATCTTGTTGAGCAAGATGACAATGTCATAGCAGATGTTGTGGAGGTAAACCTAATTGAGTGGATTCTTGATACTGGAGCTTCAAGACACTTCTACACCAATCGAGAACTTCTCCATGACTATGGGGATACTACAGATGGAGAATGCATATTCATGGGAAACTTAGCTACTGCAGGAGTACTCGGGAAAGGAAGGTTATTTGAAATTAACTTTTAGAAAAACTTTATCTTTGAGTAATGTTTTGTATGTCCCTTCCCTACGTAGGAACCTGGTGTCCGGGAGTCTATTGAATCAAGCATGTCTTAAGATTGTACTGAAAGGTGACAAGGTTGTCCTCACCAAAAAATGATGAATTTTTTGTTTAGGGGTATATGTCTAATGGTCTGTTTGTACTTAATATCGTTTCAATGAATGCAAATGCTTCTGGTTTCGCTTACATAGTTGAGTCTGTTGGTATATGGCAATGTAGACCAGGTCATGTAAAATTTGTATAAATTAGGAAGCTTAAGGATTTAAGACTAATTAATGCATTTGATTCACATGAAACTGGTAAATGTCCTGTTTCTGTAAAAAGTAAATATTTTAAGAAACCATTCAAACCAGTTGTGACTAGAAGTACTAAACTATTAGAAATAATTCATTCTGATCTAGCTTGTTTAAAAAATACTATAAATAGAGGTGGAAAAAATTATTATGTATCTTTTGTTGATGATTTTTCTAGATTTACTAAGATTTATCTTATTAAAACAAAAGATGGAGTCGGTATCATGTTTTTGAAATTTAAGGCAGAAATTAAAGATCAGTTAGGTAAAAGGATAAAAAGATTAAGATCAGATAAAGGTGGTGGATATAGTGATGAATTTCTTAAGGAATTTTGTGAATCAAATGGTATTATTCATGAATTTATTGCTTCTTACTCACCACAACAAAATGGTTTAGCAGAGTGAAAAAATAGAACTCTTAAGTAAATGATGAATGCTATGTTATTTAGTTATGAACTATTTGATAACATGTGGGGGGAAGTCATGTTGTCTGCATATTTTGTTCTTAATAGGGTTCCTCATAGAAAACTTGATAAAACTCCTTACGAATTGTGGAAAGGATATGCACCAAATCTTTCTTACTTGAGGGTTTCATAATGTTTGACTAAGGTACTATTACCTGGATTGAAGAAATCTATGGTGGAGTCTAAAACCTTTGACTATATATTTAATGGTTAAAAATAGTGCTGCATATAGGTTTATGTGTTTAAATGATAAAACCATAAGTGAATCAAGGGATGCAAAGTTCTTTGAGCATGTTTTTCCTTTAAAGAAAATCAAATCTCTATTTGTTCCTTTCTTGTCTAGCAGTATGCATGATCTTGAAAACTCCTCAACTATTAGTAAAACATTTGAATCTAAAACTGTTAATAATTCTAATGCAATATGTGAATTAGAACCTAGAAAAAGTAAAAGACAGAGAATTGAGAAAAGTTTTGGATCGGATTTCTTAAGCACCTTTGTAGTGGAAAGGCGCGGGAAATCGATTGTAATTTAATGTATCTAATAGATGAGGATCCTAAAACTTACTAAGAAGCCTTAAACTCTATAGAGTTGAGCATGTGAGAGGAAGCTATTAAAAGTGAAATAAATTCTCTAACCATGAATCAAACATGAGAATTAGTAGACCTTCCCAAAGGAGGTAAACCAAGTAAGTGTAAGTGAATCTTCAAAAGAAAAACAAGACCAGATGGGTCAATAGAAAGATATAGGCTAGATTAGTAGTGGTAGGGTATACTAAAAAAATAAGGTATTGACTACTTAGACATGTATTCTTCTGTAACCAAGATAATTAAAATTAGGACCTTGATTGTACTAGCTGTCATACATAGTCTTCTTATTTACCAAATGGACGTAAAAACTGTTTTTCTAAATGGTGATATTGAAGAAGAAAATTATATGATACAACCATAAGGGTTCAAAATCACTATGTAAACTTAAAAAATAAAGTATGTAAACTTAAAAAATATCTCTATGGACTTAAACAAGCTCCTAAACAATGGGTATGAAAAATTTAATAATACTCTAATAAACAATGGGTTTAAGGTAAATTCTTCAAATACATATGTTTATTCAAAGTTGTTTGGAGATGATTATGTAATAATATGTTTGTATGTTGATGATAGGTTGATCTTTGGAACAAAAATAGAATTAATAAATAATACCAAGTTGTTCCTATTTATCACATTTTGAAATGAAAGACCTAGGAGAAGCAGGGCATAATTCTTGGTGTTAAAATTAGAAAAACTGAAAGCGGTTTGTCCTTGTGTCAACTCATTACGTTGAGAAAATACTAAAGAAAATTGATTTATTTGATGTTTCTGTAGTGAGAACTCTCTATGATGCTAGTAAACATCTTAAGAAGAATAAGAGAGATAGTGTGTCTTAACTTGAATATGCAAAGATCATAGGTAGTGTTATGTATTTAATGAACTACACTAGACCTGATATTGCATATGCTGTCAGTAGATTAAGTAGACACACACATAATCCTGATAGATACCACTGGGATGCTTTACGTCATTTGTCGAGATATCTTAAAGGAACAAAATATTATTGTTTGCACTTTAACAAATTTTCTCTTGTATTAGAAGGATATTGTGATGCAAATTGGGTTACATAAAATGATGAGGTTAACTCTACTAGTGGCTATGTATTTATGCTCAGAGTGGAGCAATATCTTGAAAGTCTGCAAAACAAATTTGCATAGCCATATCCACTATGGAATCTGAGTTTATTGCATTAGAATTAGCAGAACAAGAGCCTAAGTGGATTAAAAGCCTACTGGGAGATGTACCATTGTGGGAAACATCTGTACCAGTGTCTATAGACTATGATTCATAAGTTGCCATAGGTATTTTAATGTTTATAATGGTAAAAGAAGACATATAGGTCTTAGACATGGAGTTGTGAACTAATTGCTAAAATAAGGGACTATTTCCTTAGAGTTTATTTGATCTGAGAAGAACCTGGCTAATTCTTTAACCAAATGACTAACTAGAAAAGTGGTTCTAGATTCCTTAGTGAACATGACTTAAAGCCCTTCTGTGATCCATAGCACTTGATATTGAGTGATTTATTGTGATAGACTTGATGGTCCATAGACTCTTGCTGGGTGGTTTGTTGCGATAGACTTGATGATCCATAGCCCATTGTGTGGATAGTTCTTAAACGGACTTGATGGGTGATAGTAAAACCTTTGAATGACCCATGATTTGTATGGATAATGATGAAGTCTTCATAGCTCTTTCTGAGTGGTTTGTTTTGACAGACTTGATGAAGTTCATAACATGATAGTGAAAGTGTGGACACCTTCTATGAAAGAGTTTAAATTTTTTGGAATATAAAGAATCCAAAAATGTTGTATTTATCTTTGGCATTATTTTAGGGAGATGATCTAAAATTTTTCAAACTATTATTAAACATATATATTATGAATTATCTAAATAAATTGTTAATTAATTGTTTGAAATATAAAGAATTCGAAAATTTGGTAGAAAATATTGACATTATTTTTAGGAGACGTTGGCGCAATATTCTCCAGCAACAAAATAACTGATTTAGTTAATATTTACCAAATCTGAATGTTGTTTGAAAAATACATTGTCTTCGTGAATATGCGATATTCTGCCTCATTTTTGTAGCTATTCAAATACATTGTATTTGAAATAAATTGATTATCCTATATTAAGGGGTATAATTGGATTTAAAATAATAATAATAAAAGAGGGCAGGAAACGGTTTTGCTATAATTCTTATTATTTTTCAGTTTTTGCTATTTTTCAATTTGCTATTTAAGAATGTGTTATTTCCACCGTTCTCCCTAAAGGTTTTCTTTCTTCACTATTTTTTGAGTGCACTAAGTATAATACTTTGTGTATTTTTAAAATTGGATTTAGGATTTCTCTGATTATGTATTCAAAACTTATCCACTCGTGGCATCTTATTTAAATAGGCTTTTGTTAGATTATTGGGAGAAAGAGATATGTAAGAGTGAGCATGAGGTTTTTTAATTTTTATTTTTATTTTTATTGTTCTCCATCATAGTAGAACCTGTAATATATTGTCAAAGACTGAACGTAGTTTCGAGTTTTGGGCGAATCAGTATAATTTTCGATATCGTTCTTATTTTTCTCTTTCTTTATTATTTACAATTTTATGATCAATTGCTTATGTGGTTCTAGAAGTGGGTTGAGAGTTTGAGATATAATTTAGATTCATTGAATTTCCGGGTTAAACTTTATTTTGCATTTATGTGGTTGTAACATTAATGATAATTTAATAATCCATTGCCTCTAGATCAAGACCTTAACACAAATAATTCTTCAATTTTTGTGGGGGCTGCGAATGTAATTCAATTAATCTCTAATTCTTTTGGGGTTTGTTTGAACTTGTAAAAAATCATAAAAAGTTTATTTACTAATTTTAACTTTTTATTTTTTTGATAATTTTTAAAAATAATATCTACCAACATTAATATTTTATGATATCGACATTTAAACCTTTACAATGACAATTATAAAACTTAAAACAAACTTTGCAACATTTCATTACTACATCTTTTAGACTTTAATCATTTCTCAACTATTTTGCAATAATAAATATATAAAAAATGTAACTTACACCAATTTAGTAACCATTTTAGTTTTTAATTGTTTAAGATTGAGTCTACAAATATCATTTACCACCTCTTACATTTCTTATTTCCTTTTCTTTCTTTATTCATTTCCTTCCTTTTAGTTATTTTATGTCTTTTCTTTTTCTCTTAAAACACAATACAATAATTAACAACTAACTCTATTTCTTTCTATGTTATGTCATTTTTTCTATAAAAATAACAAACCTTATCCCAAATGATCGTTTTGAACAAAGTCTAAGGTTTACGATTGAACAAAGAGGAGGGAGCTGCAAGGGTGGAGTATCGAGCACCATCGCTTATAAATCAAAGATTCTTTTTTATGAAATTTCATTTGAGCTTCACATTTACTAAAACCGGTTAAAAAAACCTCACAATCTAAAAGTTGAAAGAATTGAACTAAATCCTTTTTCTTTTAATTTTTATAAATGAAGTGCTTAAAAGTAAACAAACTAGAGACTAGAGACTAGAGAGGAAGTGAATTATTCATTTAATTTTTTTAATTAAAAAGAAAATAAATAGTAATAAAAAGTTTTTAAAAAAATTAATAATAATAAAAATAGCTTAAATGAATAGGCGGAGATAAGACAACTATACCGAATCCACGACGGACTCCAAGGACTCCGACACAGGAGGCAATGGAATATTAGAAGTTAAAATAAGCTTTTTCGAACAAATGATCTCCGTTTCTCCGATGCATCAAATCCACCATGAAACTCCAAGGACTCCATACCACAATGCACTGTTTTATCTCTCTTTACGCCAACTCCAAAGTCCATTTTCTACATCACTCAAATTCTCTCCTCACTCAACTTTCGCCCTCCCACTTCCCAAAGCATGCCTCGTCAAATCGTGGTTGAAGTCGATTTCATTCGAGTGATTTGGCTGCAATCAATGGGTTGTAGGCGGTGCAGGGGCGGTGGAGATGGTTGTGTTGGATGAAGCTCCGCCGGCACTGAAGAGAGGAGTTTGGAAGGAGAGAGGTTGAAATGGAAAGAAAAGGTTGAGTATTTGGGGGATTGCCCCTCGAGGAGGGATTGTAATTCGATTAATTACTTTTCTTTTTTTACTACTTCTGGCAATAATGATTACAACTTTAGCAATGTTAATACTATGCACAAATTCAAATTTTGTAACATTCTCATCACTAATATCTGTTTTTTCGTTTATAATATTTGATTTGTTGCTCCCTACTTAACAATCTAACCAAATATAGAATTCAAGAACAAAAAAAGTAACTAAAACAAAAAGTTAGCCTAACACCAATACTAACACTATAGAATATTTATATATGTTACTATTGGAAAGTTAAGTATTATGGTTCACATACCTTGCAAAAGAAACAAAAAGACCACTAATGTTTTTTGGTAGGTCAGTTTCATTATCAAGTCGTTTTGTAACTAAAAACAATGCTAACTTTTTCTCGACGTCTTAATCACTTAAGCTATATTCACGTTGAATGTTTTTGCATTTATAATATACATACATACATACATAATTTGGGAAAATATGAATCATAATGTATAGAAAAGAATGACAAGAGGAATTGTTTTGGTTTGAAAAAAGGTAAACTAACCATGTGATGATGGGAAGCAATCGAGATCTTACCTCATGTTGGATCTATTAAAATATATTGTTCTTTGAATTTATGAACTATCCTATAATCAGGGACAAAGTCGAGATTAACATAATTCCACACATGTGCACATCCTCATTTACTAAAAATGTTTTTGTATGCTATCTCCAAATTTGCTATTCCTACTAAAGGAACTAACTTATATTGTTCTGTACAGATGGGCCTTGTTTGTCGACGACGGATCCAACTGAGCCCAATGAGGCGACAAAGTTGGCCCACTTGAATATATGGGCTGTTTCCCAACGGTCCCTCTCTCCTATCCATTGTTAGAGATCTTGCAAGTTCTTCTTCTTTCTTTTCTGTTGTTTCTTAGTCTCCCATTTCCCACATGTTTAATATATATATATCAAGTTCTTAATTTTATGAAAATTTAAAAAAAGAAAAAAAACAAAATATCAATTTTAACAAATATTTTTAGATAAATTAAAATAACAAAAAAGTGAAAAAAATAGTAAATAAATATTTTTATTATTTTTAAATAAGTAACATATCTATTATTTATATTATACTTATATTAGTGATATTTTAATGTTTATTATATATTTTTTTCATGGATTTTTTTGTGATATCAGTAAAAATATCGACTTGTTAATTTAATACTATATGAGCATATTTTTAATAATATATATATACACACACAATACTTATATATACTGTAGTTTTTTTCTTACCCAATACTTAAAATTTTAAAATCCCATATATTTACTTCTTAAAAGCATCAGTTAAAAACAGTCTCAAATGTTTTAAGAAATTCATAATCTACACACACACACACACACATATATATTATTTTTTAGTTAAAAGAATGGAGTTATGTTCTCAAAGAAGAAAAGAAAAAAGATGTATAGGACGCTCACAATTCAAAACTATTGAATGTGAATGTAATAAGTTAAAGGTTATTAAGTTCAAAACTTTACCATAGATGTGAGGGTGATGACTTAGAGTCAAACATGAAACACTTCAAAATAACTTTAAAGTCAGATTTTGAATATAAAAAGAAGAAACAAAGGTGTCATATTCAAGGCAGACATGTTGACCAATGACCAAATTAAACACAACTTGTAAGTTTAAAACTACAATCATTATACATAATCATAATTAATCATTACGTATAGAAAGAAGCAAGAACTTATATGCTAAACTTTTCACATTGCTAAACCCAAACCCTTTGGAACAAAATGAGAATATTCTTCCTACCTACCAACTGTTCTCCATCTAGAACTTAAATGTGTGTTGCCAAAACTATACGCAAGAGAGATTAAAAGAAGGCAGTAGAATATCTAACAACATAAAAGAATCAACCAAGAAAAACTTTAATCTAGAGAAAGAACGAAAAATTAACTGTGTGAATACGTATAATTACGATCATATATAAATATCTCTCCATCTCTCATTACAATAATATATTTAGTCGAGAGATACGTTTTTGCTCACAAAAAATGATGCATCGGAATAAAAAATGTCGGAACAGTTAAAAATTCTTGTAGTGCTAACACTCTCAAAGCATTAATCACTCACACATTTGAACTTGAACCAATAACATACCAAGTTTGAAGTTATTTAAATTGGGATGATTAAAAACCAAATGCATAAACTTCTTTTCTAGTGCTTAGAGTCCATCAATTTCTTGAACTTTTCTAACTTTTCGAATGTAGAATAACTAAACTTTTAATATTTTGTTATGATACAATAAAATAATAAAAATATTAAAAGAAAACAATAATTTTTTTTCAAAAAAATTAGTATTAATGTGAAAAAATTTCACTAGGTAAAAAATTATTACAATCACACAAAAAAAACCTCTTTCCAACCCTAATTAATATAATCGCACTCACGCAACAAAGCTTGTATATTGACTATCGAGCTTAAAGTGCTCCAAATTAAGATGATTAGAAACCAAAGATATACTCCAACAGTTATTTTGTAAAAACTCAATAAAATGTTACAATTCTTCCATTTTTAAAACGGTTCTAGAATTGTCATAAAAAGAAACGTTAGGATTGACTAGATAGTCTATATTGTGTATGGTACAAAATTTAAGAGTTAAAATAAGTCATATTTCCCACTCCAATAACTCCTTAAAACCTTATTTCAATGGTCAGATTTGCACATGTAAAGCTATATTGAACAATTCAAACCACAGCCTCTTTTATTGAAAAAAAATCAAATTAAATTCACTTTTCAATCCTTTCTTTTTCTTGTTGTTTTGTAAATAAATTTTCTTTGCTTTCACACCCTAAAATATATACAACATTTACTTGTCCATGTGAGCTTTGTGAGGCCAACATAATTGGAGCTCCAATTTTTTCTTCATCTTCATTAAATATACAATCAATTGTGTACAGCTTTATTGGTCAATAGAGTTAGATTTTTCAGCATTGTGTTGTCACAATTTTCTCCCACATAAACAATATAATATACTTTCTTTTCTTTTCAATTTCAATTACATCACACTCAATTTGACTCCGATTATATTCTACCTTAATGCACACGTACGGAGTGAAAATTTGATGGGTTCGATCTATTTTCTTCGTCTCACATTTTCAAAATTTGTATTCAAAACTATATTAAATTCTGAAGTGTGTCAAACACGAATATCATTGTTACCTATTTTTGAGGTGAATTATGTGACATATTTAATGAAACTTTTGTAAAACCAGGAGATTTGCTCACAAGTATGGTTTTTGCAACACTTGAAGCACTAAAATCTCTAAAAAAAAAAGTAACCAAAGCATACACGTGATGATGTGTCGTGAACAAATTAGTTAGATTTTAGAGAATAAGTTTGGAATAACTTTCGATCCTCTCCATTGTTGAAGTGATAGCATTATGTTTTATTTGAAACTAACTTAACTCAATTCTTTTCCTCAAAACGAAAAAGAAGAAGTTGGAACCGTAAGCTCAAATAGATATCTTTCCTAGGCTGAAAACACACTCTCATCCAAGCATGAATTGGTCCTCTTTAAGCATGAGGAGGTTGTTGTATGATGACTAGGCTTCTCCCATTACTTAATTGGGTCATAGGTAAGGTTTGTTTGGCTCATATATTTGGTGGCTCTCTAGGGCATGATCATCAGTTATATATTGAGTTTGTTCAGTCTAGTTTTAACTTTCTTTTATTAGCCTTTTTCTTATAGAATTGGACATATTTTGTTAGGTCTAGTGTCACACTTAACATATCCTTCATTTATTTAGATATTATTTAGTGTGTGGTAGAGTTAGAATCCCTAAGTATCTAGATTTTATTTTATTTTTTAAGGATGAAAGAAGGGTCTAGAAAATTCAATAAATGGATATATATATATATATATAGTATTAGATGAGGCACAAAATAGTAATAATGATAATAATAGAGATAATGAAATAGAAAATGAGAAGAGATGATATATGTAATTTGGGAGTGGGATGTAAGGAAGGGCGAAATTGATGAGTCAGCTTCCCAAAGGGCTAATTATATAAATGGCCAAACATCAACTGAATTGGTTATGTTATAATTATGTCCTTCAAACCTAACATTTTTGTCGGTAATAGTTTATGTCAATTGTCATCTACTCTCCATTTCATAATAAATTACTCCCTGTGCTTATAATTAATATCTTAACCTTCAACCTCCAACTTAATTTCACACACATTGTTTTCTAAATATTATTATACACCTTAACTTTACATCAACCTTATTGGACACCAAATGTGTGTATAACCAACAAATATAAAACTCTTACCATGATCATTTATATATAAAAATTTATGTGTTACAATTTTTCATTCATAGTTATAATAGTATAAAAGATTAAATTATTGCATGTTAAAATTTAGAGACAATATAGATTAATAAATTAATAGACCACTTATATACAATTATCCTCCTCCTCCTTGGAGTAATTTTAATACAATTTTCAAAATTTCTGGGTGAAGCTTCATACATCTTTCTATCAAGTAGTAGAAGTAGTCCACATCTTCACGTACAAGTCTATTTTGCTGAGCTTACTAAAAAAGAAGTTTATTTCATCCACCATCTCTATGAGACAATGTTATTCTAGTTTATTGCAAAAAATTTATTTTGATGCATGATATATATTATGCAACTGTGGATGTGAATTAAAAGGTTTGTTTTAACTTTATCATTACATTTATCCTAAACCCAATTCCAAGTGATAGTGATACTTCTTTAGGGCTTTATATAGTTCAGGAAAAATAATTTAAAAAAGAAATGTGAAAGTTGAAGCTTGAATATGAATTTAGAGGGGGCTAGAGGTCAATTTATCATTAGGCCAACTAATGATATTATTATAAGTTAGTTTATATATATATACACTATAACAAGCACAAAGTTGAGACGATTCTAAATCTATACTAAATCTGTTGATGCATGTATATTTATATTTAACATAAGAAAAAAACTTTTGAAAGATGTGGTGGTTATCTAACTTACTACTACTCTCATACAAATAAATATATTTAGTTATTATAGATGTGTAGCATAAGTATGATCGTTCCTAATGATACCTAAGTATCTATGTAATAGACAATATACATAATTTTGTAATATATATATATATATATATATATATATATATATATATATATATTTGTACTTTATGGTACTAGCAAATTTTCTGACCCTAATTCCGTACACGTGGGAAACTCAAAAAAATTGATTTAGAAAAGAAAAAGAGAAAAGTGTATAAAAAAAAAGTAGAAAAAGAAAAGATATAAAAAGAAGAAGATGGGGGTAGGAAGAGAAAGTGGCATGTTTAGGAAGAAGAGTGTAAGGCGACCAATAAATTGAAACATCATCCGTACACTCCCAACGCCAATAATTCTACAATATTTTTCTTTTATTCTAATTTTAAAAAGGGTAGAAAGGTTTCATTTTCAACAAATAAATTCATTTTTATGGACATTTGGGAACCCCTTCATTCTATCTTTTGGGTCTTTCTTCCAAACACAATTGAAATCATATTAAAACCTTTGAAATATAATCATTTTCTAGAAGGATGTACATTTCAATTTTATAGAATTCTCTAGAATTTCAAAATAAAAGAAAAAACACACACACCAAACAAAAAAATATCTAAATAATCTAAGATAATTAAGGGCCCGTTTGGTTACGTTCTCTTTTCCTGTTTCCTGTTTCTGTTTTCATTTTTCAAGAAACGGGAGTGTTTGGTAACGTTCCCTGTTTCTCGTTCTAAAAAAAAAGTAGAAACGTTTCTCATTTTATAAGGAATTATTGGGAACAAAAAAAGGTAGTTTCTCCCGTTCCTGTTTCTCAATTATTTTTATTGGTTTCTTTTTTCTTTTTCTCAATTGTTTTGATTGGTTTCCTTTTTTTTTTCCTCAATTCTTTGTATTGATTTCCTTTTCTTTTTTCTCAATTCTTTTTATTAGTTTCATTTTCCTTCTTTTCAATTCTTTTTCTATTTCATTTTTCTTTTTCATTTTCTTCTTGTGATTTCCTTTATCTGCCTCTTATTTCCATCTTCTTCCCCAAATAACCAGTCTCCACGTGGTTTTCTTTTTCTTCATCTTATCTCCATCGTCTTTTCCAAATAACCATCCTTTTCCTCTTCCTCTCATCATCTTCCTTGTCTTTCTCTTCGCCTCTCATCGTCTTCCTCGTCGCCCCTCATCGTATTCCCACTACACGATGCCTTCCTTTTCGCTAGATCTGGGTTTTCCTCTTCCTCTTTACGTGAATTATTTTTTCGCTGTGGGTTTTTGCCGAATTTGCGGATTTTTGTCAGATCCGTGTTTTAGCTTTGAGTTTTTGTCTTCCTCTTTTTTGTGGGTTTCAGTCCTCCTCTTCGTCGTGAGTTTTCGTATTCCTCTCGTCGGCTCTGTTCTTCAGATCTCAATCTTTATCTTGTTCTCCATAAAATTACAAGAAGACTTTCCTATCTAGGTTTGATAATTTTTTTTATGTTTAATGGAGGACATATATTTTTGTTTGGTGTTTAATTGAATTAAATGTGAATAAAATAAATAAAAATTTCAAAGAAAATCAGAAAACAAGAAACAGTTATCAAACACATTTTCTATTTCTGTTTCTATTTTTCAAGAAACAAGAAATAGAAACAGTTACCGAACACATTTCTGTTTCTTGTTTTAAAAAAAGAAGAAACGAGAAACCGAGAACAGGGAACAAGAAACAATAAACAGGAAACGAGAACGTTACCAAACGGGCCCTAATATTCTTCTTTCACGATTTATTTTTTATTTTCACAAATTTAACATTTATCTTTGGTTAATTTACACACATATATATAAAACAAAACATAAAAATACTTACGACAGTTATAACAAAAGACAAAAGCTTATGAAGTCACCATTATTTTTTCATAAATTCTAGATTTTTTCTTGTTACTTTTGAATTTTCTGAGACGAGTATTGGATTCCTGCACATCTTCTTCATATTATTACTTCTTTTTCATATTTTCACTTCTTCTCGTTCGCGATTTCTTTATTTCCTCTTCTAGAATTTCTTCCTTCTTCGTCATCTTTCATCTTATTTTTTCACTACACCATCATGTGTCAAAATTTTAACGATCAATCGTTTATCCAAAAGAAACAAAGATAGATAACTATCTATCCCAGATAGATAAATGATAGATTTAAACGATTGTTTACTAAGATCTAAATAATCATGTACCAACATCTAAATGATCTTGGTACATTGTTTAGATTTGGTACAAGATTGTGTAATCGTTTAAATTTGATACACGATCATTTAGATTTGGTATATGGTTTAGATTTGACCAAGATCATGTACCAATATCTTTACGGTCGTCTATCCTAGATAGACAGAGATACATCCTATCACTATCTATCCTAGATAAATAAGTGATAGATTCAAATGATCATTTACCAAAATATGAACAATTGTGTATCGATATCTAAACAATCTTTTAGACTATATTATACGCTCGTTTAAATTAGAAGCTTTTCGCGTGGATGATTATTTGTGGTTGTTATTTTACGTTGTGGAACTTATGGGTTTTTTCCTTTTTCAAAATTGTCTTATACGGTATAAATATTTGAATCTTTTGTCCTATTTTTTTAAAAACCTTATCGTTTTTAAACTTTTAAAAATAATTTATTTTATAGTGTAGGACAGTCTAGCCTATGCAAGTTACGTAGAGAGTAATATAAATATAACTTCATAGGTGAATAAAATCTTTTTAAAAATTAAAAAAAAAAACTATTTACACTTTATAGAAAAAACCTATTAAAAACAAAATTAATTACACATAATTTTTCTATAGAATACGAATATTTCTATCAATTTTTCTACTCATCACATATATAGTAGGTTTAAACACTTTTTGTCATAGAAATAATGTTGTGTGTCACTTAATTAATTTAAAATATTATATAAATATTTTAAAGGTTGGATGTCCAAATCCTTTTTTCTATATTGTTGACTATTGAGTGTAAAAAATAATATATTAATATATCAATATAAAGACATTATCGACATTCTTATTTTATCTAATATAATTAAATCATCATAATCTTATATATACTGTTTTAGTAAATAATAAAAGAAAAGTTCATAAGGCTGGTTTTATATCTATTAATTTTTAATTGAAAATTTCTTATGTATAGAAAAAAAAATTAAATACACTCTAGAATATGTATATATATATATATATTTAAAAATTTATATTCGAGTACTTTTTACCTATATTTTCATTTGAAACATTTAACTTTTGATCTATTATTTTAAATAAATTATAATTTGACTAATTATAACCATTAGTCGAGATTGATAAAAATTAAGTTGTGTTTGTTAATTATTTTGTTTCTTATTTTTAAATTAAGTCTATAGATATTACTTTCACTTTTAATTTTCTTTTCGTTTGTTATTATTTTTTACCAATAGTCGAAAAAACCAAGGCAGTTTTTTAAAACAAAAAAGGGCAATTTTTAATAACTTATTTTTGCTTTTTTTTTTATTTGACTAGAAATTCAATCTTTTTATACTTAAAAAAATACAGATCATTGCAGAAAATGGAAAGAAATAATCTTAATTTCCAAAACTAAAATTGAAAAACAAAATAGTTACCAAAATGTATTGAGTTTTGAGTTTTTCTTTTTTTTTCTATTTTTAAATTCCTAATGTTCCAATTATGTCATTTTATTAGTTAAAGAAACATTTGAGTTCATAGTTGAAGTATGGATAAAAATCTTTTGTTAATTTTTTTTCCAATAGTTTTGAGACTTTAAGATAACAAAATACAATAACTTTTTTTTTTTCTTTCTTTGAGAAAATGAAAAAAAGAAAATGAAAAAAGAAACCTATGAAGGGAGGTAGTACATAAACTTAAACTTTCAAAAACCAAAAATTTATTAGATTACTAGATAACCAACAAAGAGATTTATTAGTAAAAGTAGTGTATACAAAAATTTTCAAATACTGTGTTAAGTAATTGATAATAAAAAATGAGCAAAATAACATACAATAATTGATAATTGACACACAAGTTTGTATGATTTATTAACAACGTGTTAACTATATTCATGGAAAGAGAGAGTGTTCAATGTACCCTCGTACTTGATGATTTGAAGTGTCGAATACTAGATTTAAGACGGTCCAACAAAATCAAATAGTTATTAAACCGATGATTTTGAAATAGTTAAAATACTTTACCATTTAAAATCAATTTTGGCTATATAAAAAATGTGTTCAAAAGTGTAAAATTAAAATTTGAATTGATTTGAAGTACTTAATTACATGTTTGAGATTGATTTTGAAATTACTAACAACCTGTTTGGCAGAGAATTTGAAAAAGAAAGTTTGAAAATAATGAAATAAATGGCACAAAGTTATATTTCTTTTTTTTCCTATTTAGATATGTGTGTTTGGTAGCAGAATTAAGAAATTAGATTCTAATTTAAAAAATTGTAAACTAGTTGTAGCCCTAAGAATAAATTATTAATAATTTAAGATAATTTATGTTAAAAATTTGTGTAACTCTTATTTTGCAATATAAATAATTTATAGGAGACTGCATCATAAGAGATCATATATGAAATTATATGACACCCATATGGTAAATTTTAACTTTTAAAATCATATAGATTAATTTCTAACTTTATCCAAAGAATCCAAATTTGTAAATTTATTATAAATTATAATAAATATTTTAATTTTTTTAAAAAAAGTTGATTGAGTTTATAGCCTGAGATACTATAATTTTAAATGTTTTTATCTTTAATCAATATAATATTTCAATTTAAATTGTATGTAGTTTTCATAATTCTATTATGGTTCGATATTATTGAATTCGAATTATTGTCTATCAAAAAGACCCTAAATCATTTTTATCATGTTTAAAATAACTTTGAAGAACACATTTAATCTATCAAAATTAATTTAATATTTAATTTTAAAATTTCATCTTATTAAAATTAGGTTTGAACAATTAAAAGTATGTTTTATACTAATTTTAAAGATGAAAAAAAGTGATTTTATGATATTCAAATTACTCTTAAGTCTCATGTCCGTCTTTTCTTTATTAATTTTGAACATGAGAAGAGTGACACTAACTATAAACATGACTCTAGTAGGATGGAATGGTGTGTGATCCAAATTTAAATGATTAAACATTTGTCTTTTTAACATATTGGAAGTTAGAGAAATAATTCAAGTAATAATAATAGTCTATGATCCAATGTGTGTATGTGGAATAAAAGAAAGGTATGGCATTAGACTTTGCCTTGCACCAACGGCAATTTGCAAAAGCCACGTACTTGTATTAAATTAAATTTGAAGAATTTTTTTTTACAAAATACATTGTTGAAATGATTTGGTTATTCAAAATAAAATTTATTAATTTCAAATGATAAAAAAATTAAAAATATTTATAAATATAGAAAAATTTATGAATCTATCCATGATAAATGTTGATAGACTTTCTATCGGTGTCTATCAACAAGTCTATCAACGTCACTCATCTTAGAAAATAGAAAACTCAATCTACACGAGCCAAGTAGTTTTCAAAGCACCTAACCCAACCCTTCTAAAGTGGGTATGAAGCACCAAACAACGTTAATGTTCAACTTCCAATAAGACAACGTAGAAGGGCACCACTTGATATGAGATGAGATGTTGGGAGAAGAAACCAACCTCTTTCCTTTCTATTACCTTGAATCATACCTAGATCACAATTCTGGAATATGTTCGACTATTGCATCACAAATTTGCTCTTCATCCAACTGTTGCCTAATCACCACTATATTTCGAGCTCCTAAAGTTGTCACACTAGAATCACGGTCTTATCAATCTTCACATAAGGCAAATGCTTGAAAATCTAATACCAACAGTCTTGGTAACTCCCCACTGTTCTTAGAAAATAGAAAAACCACATAATGTCACTTCAAGCACGAAACACTTGGAGAGGCTTCCAGCTCCTCTTCGTGAAAGCCAAAGGTCATTGTCGATTTAAATAATCTATTTTCTTTCTTGAACAATGCTTGTTTCTACATGATACTCTCCAAACTTTTTTCTTTACACCTTGTAACACCTCATTTTTATTTTTTGAGATCAATTATTATATGTAAAACACAATAATAGTGTAATAATATACAAAACAATATAACCAACCTTTTTTTTTAGATTTAAAACTAAAATTTATCAAAAACTAATTCGTATAAATATTAGAGTAATTTTTCTCCAAACACAATTACCAACAATTATTTTAAAATTTAAAACAACCTCAAACTAAACCTATACAATAGCTTTTAAAATTTCAATCTCTCCCAAATATAATTAGATTTATAATCTAGCCAAATTGATTAAAAAAAAAAAGAAAAAAAGAAAAAAAAGAAAAAGAAAAGTAGTGCTTTTGTTTTGGTTAATTATTGTTGGTTTGGTTTGCTTTTGCCGTCTCCAACCGGCATTAGGTTTTGTGGTGTCTCCTTCTCTTTCATTTCCTCTTCTTTTTATTTCTTTCTTTTATACCAAAATCCGTAGTATTTGCTATATACAAACTTACAACTTTTGGGACTTTTTTCATTTAATACAAAAATATATATAGTGCCTTCAAACTTAAATACATTTTTTTAATTTGTGATTTTTAAATAATTTCAACAATGAACTATATTATAAATTTAGAGAAATAAAATAAAATGTTTGCTTGTCATATTTATCATGTATTTCCAAACTTGATGGATTTTTTGTGTGATTGGATATAATTTTTTCAATTATAATATAAGAGGATAAGAAAAGAAAAAAGAAGTAATGGAAGTATTTTATAAGTATGGTCCAAATTGTTGCTTAAAAAAAGAAAGAAAGAAAGAAAGAATGTCCAGTCCACTGAACAGTGCGATTGAAAAAGGATTTGGGGGTGGGGGTTTTAATGCACTTTTACGATAAGGTGTGCGGATCCACATTCCCCCACTCACGGTCTCACCTCTACATTTATTTTTATATTATTCTAACTCAACATTTTCTTTTTTATTATATCTTCAAAACAAAACATATTTTTACATAATTTTTTAGTAAACTTAAACTACATTACCTTCTTTCATCAAAATTCAGTGGAATCATTTTCATTTGTTTATTTATTTACAATTCTCCATTCATTCTTGTCGTGACTCTCTATGCTTGTGGCAACAAATGAACATTTTTAATGTGCCATTCCTCTTGTTGCGACTCCCTAAGGGCGAAAAAAAAAAAAAAAAAAGGTTAGAAATCTTTGTCCCATAACTAATCATATTTTATTTTTCCAAGAAAAATTAGGTCATCCGTACAAAAAAAAAAAAAAATCATGTTTTTGATTACCAAAGCTAGTTTGGCTAAATTACAAGTTTAAACTTTAAACTCTGAGTTTATCTCCATGTATATATTTGTGTTTTATGTCTATGGTAAAATTCAACTTTTGAATTTGTATTACGTAATTTGGTAATTCTTAAAAATATGAACAATCAAGGTAATTATTTTAAATGGCAAAATTGTTGAATTTTTTTAAATATTGCAAAATGTCACATATTATCAACGATAGACAATGATAGACTAGTAGATCATCTATCATTGATAGACATAGATAAATGTCGGTCAATGTCAATTATCGATAAATTAAACTATGACGTTTTGCTATACTTAAATATTTTGGTATAATTAAAAACAACGTGTAATTTTAGGAAGCGTTTGGCCCACCCATTTCTTAAGTTGGTGTAAACAGCTCAACTTCAAGAATAAACACTATTGAAGTTTACACATTTATCGAGTAACTTTATCTTTTTCTGTCAATTTAATTTTTATAAAAAAGTCTCATCTTGACCTACACACCAAACACAAATTTACTAACTTCCATATTTTACTCCAAACTTATTAATTTTACTCAGTAGACCAAACCAATCCTTAAAATTTAAAATACTAATGCCTCAAATGGTAACGATCTTATTTTTTGAAAATTAATCTAATTTTTTCACCATGTTTTATAATGATTTATATTTTTCTTAGGTATATTAATTGAATTTTTAGTTAAATTGGAAAAATATAAACAACTTTTTAAAAGGAATTTTTTAGCTAAGTTTTTTAAACTACAAAGGGAAATAATCTAATTGATCTAAAAATCAACTAATTTCACACAAACAAATTCAAATTTTACAATTGAATCAAACAAATTTTACGCTTAAATCGCACTATTCGAAATTTAAAACCAATAAATTGAAGTCTAAAAAGGTATTTGTCCATTTATGCAATAAACTTTGATTATATTAATTATTAAGAGGATTTCTAAATGGATTATTAAACATCATTCCACTTTCTCATGCTATTTATTTTATCTAATTAATAATAATAATATTATTAATATCATTACTTTTTCTATTGAGAAAAAGTACATGAAATTACAAATTACAGGGTATTATATATATATATATATATATATATATATATTATTTAAACAAAGCTTCTTTGCCCATTGCTTTATATGTAGAAGATAAATGTTGGTTGGATTTGCTTAGTTAAAGTGTAATCTTTTGAAGCAAGTCAGACATGATAATGAGTTTTAATGATTAGATTATGGTTTTATTTCATTTATATGCTTTTATCTTTCTGCCTCAATATTTGACCTTCAAACTTCTGTTTTAAATTGCTTTTCTTTTTCTATTTTTTTTTTTGTTTCTCAAATTCTAATTTGTCATTTAAACCTTTAATCGATGGAACAACAATCATTTTCTACCACTAACACAAATTTTTACTCTTTAAATTAAACACTAAATTTAATATAATATAATTTAAGTCTAACCTCCAAATTTTTAGATGAAGATCATGTCAATCAATACGAGAACTCAACTTACTATAGCATCGTATTGTTCACTAAAAAAGGTTGAACTTTTTAAAATATGAAAAAAAAACCCCACATTACACTTTTTTTTTTTTTTTGGCTTTTATGACACTTTGTCTCTCTTGTGTCATAAAAACTCCTTTTCGTTACCATGATCATCAATCATTTTCAAAATTTATTGAAGAATATAAAATCTAAAATTAAAAAAAAAAAAAAAAACTTAAAATACAGAAATTAAAATAGTATTTAAACTGTAAATTTATAGTTTAAAAACTACTTTAGTTCTTCTACATTATACTTTGGTTCATTTTGGTCTTTGCATTTTCAAAATATTCACCTTGGTTTTTATATTGTAAAATTTGATGGATCACTTTAGTCATTTAACTTTAAAAACAGTCATTTTGTTTTTTTGTTTTAAATGAAAACGAATAAGTAAAAATGAACAAAAGTTCAAAATAATAAATCAAAATAAATATTTTAAAAGTATAAGGATTAAAAAGAACTAGAATAAAGACAATTTTATTTAATTAGAATGGAGTGAAAGGAGGAATTAGAATGGAGTGAAAGGAGGAATGATGTGATTGAAGAAAAGGTGAGATGGGGGGAAGTGGAGGGATAGATGGAGAGCATAAGAGCAATAAGTTGAGGGACTTTTGTGGTGGGCCATTTTGGGCTTTGAAAATGTTTCCCCTTCTTCATTAATTAATCAACACTTCATGATTTTGATTGGTTGGACCAATTTATTACATTTATCTATATATGTTTATATATATCTATATATATTATATTCCTTATCAATTCTGCCTTTTGATTTCTCATAAGGGCGTTTAATTGTCCAAACCATACTTTTGTTTTTACGTACGATGTTATATTCTCGTGTTTTTAAATCATTAGGTTAAAGTACGACTATATAGTTTAAAAGCGAAGTTTTATTCTTTTATTTTGGAAAGAATTCTAGTTGTAAGGACTATGAATGATAATGTTCCATAATTTGACTCATCAATTAGGGATTTCAAAAGTTCATGTTTATAAGAGAAATGAAGCAACTTGTCTCTTAGCCAAATTGATGATGCTGTGTGCCTAAAAGATTGGTTGGTGACAATAATGTCGTTTTTTTCCCTTTCCTACCATTTTCTTTTTTCATTGTTCTAAAAAAAAAAAAAAAGTTTTATAAAACCATAAGGATGAAATTGTAACTTATACTAAATTATAAATTTTTCTAAAAGTGAGGGTAAACTAAACTTAAAATTAAATGTATAGACTAAAAGAAAGATGAACTATTTTGACCAAACATATATGTCTGTTGACATGATTGAAGCACAAGTTAAGATTTTGATTAAAGTAAAGATAGATTAGTGGTAATTGAGATGAAGTTATAAAATGTAAGCAGCTAAATGGTTAGGTTATGTAGAAGAATAAATTGAGTTAAATGAGAGAGAGAAAGGGGGAATTGATATGAAAAGTAGTAAGCAAAAGGAATGGAGGAGAGAGAGAGAAATAGGAATGGGTAATGTAAGAGCGTTAGCAAACATAAGGAAAAGGAGTTAGCGTGGAAAGATGAGTTTTCAGTTTGTACTTTTCTTCTTGTACGTTTTGACCGTACGGCATCACGGATGCCACACACCACACACCACACTTTCTTTTCTCTTCTTTTTTCTTCCCTTTATTGGGTCCCACCTCTCCCTCACCAACTCCTTCCTTTTCTTTTCTTTTCTTTTCTTTTACAATAAATACCCATTCCTCTCCTCAAATTTTATTTAAGCTATGGGATATGTATCTCCCAGTGTCCATAGTTTTCTATACTTTTTATTATGTTATATATATCTGGTGTTTACTACCTGTAACATGATACAGATTTCAAATATTAGGTTCAAGTGTAGAGAACTATATATATATACATATATATAATTGGATGTTGAGGTTTTAATATGAACAAGTGTAGATTAAAAAGTGTGCGTTTGTGTGTGAGATATTGAGTTTGGAAGGATAAGTTTGAAGTACGGATGAAATTAATAATGAGTGCAACTTTGGCAACTTCCATCACCCAAAACAATTTTCTTTTTTGTAACGTTTCTTATTTCTCTTTTTTCTTTTCATTAAAGATAAACCAAATCACGTTTAATAAATTCTGCCTTATCTCTTTTCTTTTCCTTTATATATACACACGTTGTTTGACTCTTATGTGTTATAATATAATAGATATAAACAAAGAAAATTACGTTAAATGACAAAAATATTTAGAAAAAAATAACTTATAACATCTTTTCTTTTGTATATTGTAAATATGACAAATAATTAGTAATATCATACCATTATCAAAAGATTATCGCAAAATTATCAACTTTTTAATTTCTTACTTTGCAATTTACAAAATGTATGACATGACCTATTATTATAATTTTTTTGTCATTTTTACAAACATCTCTCTAAACAATAATCTTTTTGTAGTCGATATTTTTTTATGTTTATAAATATTTTGATTCATTTTGTTATATTTAAAAACAACTAACAAGCTTAATTGTATTTTTTTTTATATTTTTTTTATATATATATAGGTTTTAAATTAAAAAAACAAAAATAAAATTTTTTTAAAGACTTTTTACTTATATTTATTTTAGATATTCATAATGAATTTTTTAGCTTAAAAAATGAAAAAAAATAATGCTTCTACTTTTTAAAACAAGAAACAATGAACTAAAACGTGAGGACTAATATTCATATTTTTAAAAGGAAAATATACTTGATAACATCCATCTTTACGCATTCTATTAAATTGTTCGATCAAAATTTGTCATATAAATTTTTTTTTTAAATTTTTTTTTGGTAAATTTTTATAAATATAACAAACACCAAAATATTTATAGTCTGTGTAACAAAATAAAAAAAACTCATGCAACTAATAGAAAATTTCATAAATTTCATATTTGTCCTTGATATTGCGGATGATTCATCACTTCTCTTTCTTCTTCTTTTTTATAATTTATTCATCTTCTCTTCCATATTTTTCACCTCCTCTTCCATATTTTTTTCTTATATTTTTACTCTCCTTTTTTCTTTCTTTCTTCATCTTCTCTTTCTTCCTTATAACTCCTCCCCTAGAATATCAAAATCGTTTAAATATCACATCGACATAATCTAAACGATCATTTAGATTTGAAGCATTTTTCGCATTGTTAGAAAAAACAACACGATCGTATATATTTTCCTACTCGATCGTGTATCATTTTCTACACAATTGCGTATCATGATCATTTAGAAGAAGAATTAGATGCGAGAGTGTGGCAGATTAATCGCGTGTTAATTGAGACATTTTGAGTATTTTCTATTTTGAGTCTGTAATTTTTTTTCGTTTTCAAAATTTTTCTATATCGAGTAAATATTTGGTTGGTTTGTTATATCTTTTAAAAAAAAATCCCATATTTCTTTAATAACAGTAAGAATGAATGTATAAAAATGTGTGCATGATGCAACAAAACATTACTCTTTAAAAAGTAACAACACAATTCTACAATAAAAAGGAAATTTTTTAAGAATAATAAAAAAAACAAATTATTTATACTTTTATAATTAAAAAAAAAACGACTCAAAAACGAAAACTCAAGAAGTCAATTTTATCATAAAGGTAAATATTTCAAACTTTCTTCTTTTTTACAAATTTCTAATAAAAAACAAAAACAACCTTCTTTTTAAATCCTTAAAACAAAAAAATCAAACAAGTTGTAACTTTCATGGTTAAATAATAACCAAACCTACCAACACATTCATAGTCTCACCTCTTTTATATATATATATTTTATTATTAAGTTTTGTATGTGTTCAGACTCTCACCTCAAACTAAATAAATAACAAAACAAAAAAAAAGTATTAATTTTAATTTATTTTTATATGAGTTAGAGGTGAATTAATTTGATGTGGTTGTTTTTGAAATTAAATATGTTGGTAAAGTAATTTGAAATTATTGGGTGTATCGTACCACGGTTTTGATTGAATTGAATAATTCCTAATTTATCAAATTAATTTTCAACCTTATCTTATAAACCATATATTATTATTCAACCACCCCTCCTTCTGCCACATTTCCCTCCTCTTCGGTCACTTCAATCTTCGTTTTCATTTTCTTTTTTAATTTACCTTCTAGAACCATACGAATATTGACAAATAATAATACATTTATTAATGTAATGTATCAAATTGGCTGAATTATTGAAATTAATTTATGCCTTTTTGTGTGACTACCAAACTAAGACTGCCTATAAATTTCTTAATCAAAATTCATTTAATTGACTTTATTGTAACACCAATACAAACATAACTTCACATTTTACAATGTTGTTCAAATTAGGTTTTTTTTTTTTTTTTACTTCATTTGTTTCTTCTAGGCAAACTTACGAGTTCTTTGAAATATTCTTATTGCTGATAATCAAAGCAGAAAAAAATGGTTTTTTTTTTTTTTCTCGTTTCTCATGTTTTTTCAAGTCAATTTTAGTCTTCATAAAGAGTTTAAAATATCTAGAGTTTTATTACCTATATCATTTTGACGGTTTATTTTCAATGTTTTATAGTTTTTGGTCCAAATTTACCAACCTCAAAACGAATTAAAATGGTTTCTTCAAGTTCAAATTGAGAATGATAGTGACCGTATTTGAATAACTTTAAGACAACGATTGTTTCGAGGTCAAACAAAAAATAAAAATAAATAAGAATTTGTTAAATCGTTTTAGTTACTCATGAAAGTCTAAGTTAAACAGTAATTTTGGTTTTAAAAGGTTTTATTGAATATTTTTTTTGTTTTCAAGAATTGTGCTTGATTTCTTACCATTGTTTTTTTTTTTAATAATTTCTTCTTTCTATTTAAATTTATTGTCAAATTCAAAAAAAAAAAAAAAAAAAAATTGCTCCTTCTTATTTGTTTTTTTTTTGTTTTTTTTTTAAATTAACTTTTATTTCAAAATAATTCTAAAAATGGATGAGAAAGTCATATGGTTGAAAGTAGGGTAAAATCCATTGACGTTCATATGTCACTAAATAAATTTACAATTTGTATCTACTTATATAACTCACACTCCATAATTACTTTGTTTTTAGTTTTCATTTCCTTTTTAATTTTAGGAGTTTTTTTTTTAAAATAAAAAAATCAATAAACTATTAACGCTCCATAAAAAAAAATCATTAAAATACAATTTTGTTAAATATTCTATTTTTTACAATTTTTCTTTTATTTATTTATATTTTATCATAGAAATGATCATTTGACTCTTAATTTCTCCAACTGTTTATCTAAAATGAAGTGTTTTTGTATCGTACTGGTTATAAATAAATATTGTTAAATTTTGTATGGTGAGTGTGTTAATTTTGGACTCTTTAAAGAAAAATTATTTCGACCACAAATATTAATGTAATGACTCAAACCATTGTAATTAAAACGTAATTCTATGATACACCAAGTTAAAAGTTTACTATATAACTTATTAAAAATGTTAGAATATTAATACTAAGATTTCGTTTAATAATTCTGTTTTGGTATTTTTAATCTTTGTTTTGTTATTTTCTTTTCACTAACGTTTTAAGAAACCAAACCACAATTTAAAAATAAATTTGAAATTTTATTTTTTCTTTTCAAAATTTAATTAAGATTTTTTGTGTGTTTTTTAACAATAATATGATAACATGGACAAACATAAAATAATTTAGAATAATTTACATAAATATAACAAAACCAAACAAATTTTACTCATATAAAAAAAAATAAAAATAAATAAAGCTCAGAAGCCATCATTGTTTTTTTTTTCTTCATAAATTTCATATTTGTCTTTTGTTGTTTTTCTAATATTGCAATATCATTCTTCACTCTACTTCTTTTTCTTATTCTTTGTGATTTATTCTTCCTTTTATACTATTAATCTCTTCGTATTCTCATTTTTTTTTTTTTTGCAATTTCTTCATTTTACCTTTTCTAGAATTTCTTTCTTCTTTTTCGTCTCTCATTTTTTCTTCTTCTTCTTGGTACAATATCTAAACGATCGTGTATCTAATATCTAAACAATTAATTGTTTATTCCAGATAAATAGAGATAGACCACTATCACTGATAGATCGTTTAAATTTGGTACAAGATTGTTTAGACTAGATAATCATTTATACTTAGGACAAAGGTACACGATTGTTTAGACTGAGTACAAAATCGTTTTTCAGTCGTGTGTGACCAAGTAATTGTGGAGTATTTTTGTTATTTCACGTTGTGCATTTGTAAACTTTTTCCTTTTTCAAAATTGTTCTATAAAATATAAATATTTTCACATTTTGTTCAAGTTTTAAAAAAATCCCTAATATATATAAATATGTCATTCTAATTTAAACTAATTTCAGAATTTCAATTATTAGTGTGTAAGCAGAGGGTAATATTTTGAATTACTTAATTGAAGTATTTGGAGTAAAATATGGATGTCCACGTGATTGTGGATTTCCTACATCTTTTGGCATGAGTAAAATATCTTTGGAATATAATATCAATTAATTTGAGAATTTTGAAAATAAATAATGAGAAGGCAGGTGGAAACTTCAGGAGCAAACACCAAATCTAATTATAAAATAATAATAATAAAAAAAAAAAGATAATAATTTTATGAAAAAATTATTGTGCTGGTGTTGGAATTTTTGTTATTTTGAACATTCTTCCATTGAATTAGGAAGCACCAAAGATTTCATTTTATATATCGTCAAATAATTTCATTAAATTTTAGATTCCTTTTTTCTGCTTTTTCTGATCTTCTGATCCTACGGTCAAGAAATTTTGGGCTTCTTTTAAAAGGTTGGTTTATCATTTCACACGACTTTCCCTAAAAAGAGAAGAAAAGAAAGCACATGACTTTTGCATTTTTTATGTACTTTTGTTTTATTGTATATTTCTATAAAGATACCTTCAAGTTGTTGCTCCCTTTTCATATTCATTTTTAACCTTATACATACACTTCTCTTTCTTTTTCTTTTTCTTTTTCAAGCAAATGCTAATTTTTTTTATTTTTTTTTATTTTTTTTTTAATTTTTAATGCTAAAATTTGAGTCTTCAAATTTATGCATTGCTTCAACTTACACTTTCAACTATTTCATTTTGAATTTTTTATTTTAAAAAATTAAGCACATTTTATCTCGTAATATTAAAATAACGTGTATCGTTCTTTAAATAAAGACTTAGATTTCTATAGATAAATTTACTGACACAAGCGGAGTCCAAGATTGTATATAGATAAGAGACCTACAGACCCATAAGGAGCTAGCATAAGAAGGCCTAAGCCTAGAGAAGCCTGGGAGGGTTAAGAGGGTCTAAGCTTAGAGGAGGCAAAAGGCACGAGGAGAATAGCTATGCAAAAGAAGAGCTTTGGAGGACATAGAAAGCCCCTAGTCTATAAAACTTAAGGGGCTTAAGCCTATAAAAACTAGGAAGGAGACTCTAGAAGAGTTTAAGAGAGCTTAGAAGAACTAACAAAAAAAAAACAAAATCCTAAGAGAATTCACAGAACCTATGGAGAAAGTTGGGAGAAAGTTGAGAGGAGCTCAGAGAACCCATGAGAGACATTAGAGCGATTGAGTTTGAAGTTGTTTAAATCCATAGGACAAACGATACGAGAGACATTGAGGATTTAAATGAACAATGCACTTAAGCATTTGTAGTAGTAATGATCTAATTGCCTACTAACATTAACTAAAAATTGCAAGAATTTAAAACGGTTATTATGAGTTTGAACTTTTACTATCCTATATAAATGACCAAAGTCATTGGTCAAGTCAATGGTATGCCTAAATTACCCAACTACTTTTTATTATCAAGTTATTTACCATCTCGATACTGACTTGAACATCAAAGTATCTGTAATGACCCAACTTTCCTATAAGTTGAGATCATTAATATTAAAAGAAGTATAGTATTTTTTTTTTCAAGAAATTAATTTATAAGTTGAGGAAAAAAAAACTTTAAATAATAAAAATTAAATAAGTAATTAAAGTGATAAATCAAAATACTAGTTCAGGCCCATAAAATAAGAGAAATACATAAAATAATTGAACCGAAGTTCTGAAATAAACCAAAAATATAATTACTGAAATATAAATGCAGAAAAACTGAACTATTCCCTATGGCGATCCATGGTCACTTCTTATCATTCGCCAGTTTGCCCTTGCCTCTCCCCTTACCTGAAAGTTTAACATTAAAAAGAGTGAGTATAAATTTATACTAAGTAAGAGTCTCATATTTAGTCTCACTATGTGTTGTTAGTTTCTTTGTTAGAGTCCTATAGTAAAGTACGACGCGCTATGGTGCTGCCGAACGCACACTATCCAGTAGTCCCACCGGGACTAAACTGGGCTCTCGGTGGACCCGAAGGAATCACCCTAAAGGAGAGTCGGGCTGTAAGTGGTCCCGTCGAATCACGTCTCAATAGCTACACAAACATATATAGGGGAGGACCTTGATGGACCCCTCGTGGTACGACTCTAACCGGCAGACCAACAGAACACTATAGGCTATACATGCTCAACATAACACCAACCACTTAGCTCAAACACACATAATAAAAAAAATAACATAAAATCATATCATACACCAATGGTGCTGCATCTCAATAAAAAGGGTTACCGAAGTAACCAAATGGTCACATTACATCTCTCTTAGTTATACTAAAGAGCACATGATATACAAGATATACATGCAGCTTTAAAGGGATATAGGGAAAATCTCTTACCTGGATATTTGCTACAATATGATAATTCACTGACAATCAGGTTCTCCCAATATTCAATCCTAACCACCAGTAAAAATTTAAAATCAATAATTTTGTTAACTATCACCCTACTGTTTAATTAGTAACCAAGCTTATCCAACTTACCCTAAGATTACGGTTGAATCCAACACAACCTTAATTTGGAACAATTCACAGTCTCAATTCCTCAAGTTATGCTTGAACCTTCAAGCAACATAAATCAATTTAAATCCATACTTAACTTATTTAGGACAAAGTAGGTAATTAATGGGGGTATCAACCCAATCAATATTAACCAAACTCACCAAAGTGACTCCAAAACAAGGAACGGCTCGGGCGCGCGACTTGTAGAGGGGAAGAATGCGTTCGGCTCGAATCAATGAAGACGGCTCACGCGGCTCGGTGAAGGGACAACGCGGCTCGAACTGACGAAAACGGCCCACGCGGCTCGATGACAGAGACGTCGGCTCGCGTCTCAACTAGAACGAAAGGCTCGGCCGGAGGGACGCGGAGGCTACACTAACGTGGATGGGAGGCGACGACCGATGAAGCTGTGCGATGAAAAGCTACTGCCGGCGGAGGCTTTCACGGAAGAGAAGCGGCCCAGTTTCGGATGGTTAAGAAGGCGGGGACGGAGGCGACGAGACTGAGGGCTCGGCGTTGAACGACTTCGATGGAAACAGAGGCTGATGTAGACAGAGACTTCGTTGGCGAAGAAGGACGGCGAACGGAGATGGTGTCGGCGAGAAGAACGGTAGGCGGCGGCTAGGGTTCTTTGGATGAAGGAGAAGGTGAACAGTAACTATGACACGCATCCCGAGTGGGTATTTAAATATATAAAATACTAATAATAATAATAATAATAATACTATTATTATTATTATTATTTAATTTCCCCCAACTAACTCATCTTTTCCTTCATCCCTCCCTATTCCTATTAATTTTCCCTCTCTCTTCATTAATAACCCTTCTATCACCTTTTTTATATTTTTCCTTAATAATTATATCATTCCATAATATAATTATTCTTACTCCTCCATAACTTTCTACATACACATATCAATATTTACTCATAACACTTCCAACTTTACAAATTTAATTCACCAACCATAAATTCAAAACAAAATTTTAACAATAGAATTCCAATTTTTAAAAAATTAACCACACATCTTTCCAAACCACTTAATCTCCACAATTTAAAACAATTTCACAAATAACATCCAAAATAAAATGATAATAAAATAACCTAATAGTTTTGGGGTGTTACAGTATCTATAGCTTGAGACATCTCTTCATTTTCTTTTATAACATGGACACTTAGACCAATCTCTCTTGAAAACAAATATGCAGTTGATCTCCATTGTTTTCCAGTGTATAATTCAGGTATAACACACAAAGAAAGAAAAACAGTGTTCACTTTTTAGAAATTACTCACTAAACTTATAGCACAATTCCTTTAATAATTATATGAAGGTTCATGTAGCTCTTGCGCTATTAAAGTTACATTCGATGCTCAATCAAGTTTTTTTCTTCTTTTCTTTCAGTTTTATCCTAACAAATCCAACTACATTAGTATTTGGATATAGTTTTAAGAAATGGAAAGGGGTGGAAGATTGAAAAGTTTAAGAAATTGTGTATGCACTCTATATTACCTTAAACAAAAAGAAGACAATATAAGAAAAATAACTTATAAATTTGTGCCACAGCCCTCAAAAGAAAAAGAAAAAGCAAATCACACTTTCGGCCCTTCGCAATATGATAAAGCTTTTTATTTATATATGGAAGGAAAAAGAAGAAGAAAAAGAAGAAGAAAAAGAAGAAGAAAAAGAAGAAGAAAAGAAAAGAAGAAGGATGAAATATGAACTTCCATTCTAACCCGAGCCAACATGTGGGTACCCTTTGCCGGCTTGTTCACATCCAAAATATGGTATGTAGCTCACCACTAGATGTGGATTGGAAGGTGTGTATCACGGGGTGAGGAGGAAGGTGGCGGAGTTTTTAAACATTGGGGAATGCGTTCGAAGAGGCAATCCGAGTCACGCAACTCTTCTACTCAAATCAACTAACCCAAATAACTTAACTATACATATTTCTTTTTTATTTCAACATTAAAATCAAATCAAATATGTTATTCCCTACTTCTCCTTTTATGCCTTTCCCCTTCCACATTATCTCACATTTTTAAATTACTTCTCACTTCAACAATTGTCCTTTCTTCTTCTTCTTCTTCTTTTTTTATTTTTTTTTATTTTTTTTATTTTTTTTATTTTAAAAAGTTTATTAAATATATCTATAACTTTCAATATATATTATTATTTTCTTGTAAAATGATTACATCTTTAAATCTTGTCGGTTGTTGTCCAAGATTAACACAATATCTATGTGTCTTCTTTAGAGAGAATAATCAAATCATAGTTTAGATCTACTAAATTAGGAAATGTTAAAGGAAGATAAACCTAGGTTGCCAATAAAAAATTGATTGAACAAAATGCGACAATGCAACACAAGAGAAGTATTAGTAGGATTCAAACACTTAAAACTCTCCCATAAACGTTTTGATCTATATGTACTCCAATTACTTGTAAAACTAACTTGATGACTCAGTCATTCAAATAATAGATCCATTTTTCTTTAAATCAACTAATAGTTTAGATACGAACTTACTTTTGTGTTTGATAGGACATATAAGATATATTACCGACAATATATATTAGAATTGTCCAATAACCTTATTAACAAATGTTGTAAAGTTGAACATAAAACAAACAATAGCAAATTTCTAACTTTAAAGTCATAAGAACAACTTTTAAAGGAGTTTAGTTTAACCAATATTAATTATGATCCATGTACAATTTTTTTTTTAAAAAAAACATCTTTTTGTTTGGTTTTCTTTTTCCATTCTATCCAAAAAATTCAACCTAAGTTAACGCAACGTTACGATAAAGATGATTTAATATTACAAAAAAAACAAAAAGAATGAATGATTATTATTTACAAGGAACTAATATTTATGGTCAACCGTAGAGATATAAATGAATGATTAAAGAAAAGAAAGGGAAATACAAAGAAATGGAATGAGTAAATCGGAAATTGCGCCACCGGGGTCCGCCGCTCTTGGCCGGGCCTCCCCCAAACTTTTTATTGTTTGATGGATTTATTTGATCTATTTATAATAATTAATGTATTATTTTAACATTAAAAGTCTGCCAAATGGAGGTATTAAAAAGAAATTCAAAATAAGATATTAACGAAAACGACAACTTCAGTGGGGCTGTCTCAATTCCAAACACAAAACCTTAGACTATTCCTTACAAAATAGTGATATTAATGTTTCCTTCTTACTATCTAATTCCAAAGACAAAAAAAAAAGGACATTTCATTTATGGCCGGCATCTACTCTTCTTCTTAGTATATATAACCAACCAATTATTTTTCCCCCCTCTTACTTATCGCTTTCTTTCCACCATTCAAGGTATACTTGATTTACGTCGAATTTTCTTATACAATTTGATTCTCACGATTCAAACATAAGAATATCATAAGTAAACGAGAAAGTCATTCATATCTCTTTTTTTTCTTTTTCTTTTTTACATGTCGCTGACTTAATTAGTATTAAAATAATTAGAATGCGTAGAATATTCAAGTACGATCTCATGTGATTTATTAATAAATTAAATTCTCTTCTTCTAAGAAACTTGGATGAAATTCAGATGTTTGAAGATTTGAAATTGAATTTATTAATTGAAAATAACTTTCAAATAATAGGTTGATCATATATGTATAGTTATAAGTTATAATTAGATTAGAAAAAAGCCAAATATTTTGGTATATATATTGACCATAAAAATGGGGGAAATTGTCGGATGTCGACGTGGCTGTAAACTACGGCATTTAATTCAAACTTTATTCTTAATTAATAATAATTAATTAAACAAAGCTTCAATCCTTACGCTAAGATTAATTACTTAATTAATATAAGTTATAATTTTCGGCGTCAGTGCGTGTGGTAAATATAAATCAGATTATGTCTTCAAAAAGATTATTAAATAAATAAATCAATCAAGTTAGTAGTCTAAGTTTATATTTAAAATTACTTTGGATGTTCTCCATGTAAAAATCTATCTTATAATATCATTTGCACTATTTTTAAATATAACAAAACCAACCATAACAGACTATTATCTATGTCTATTTATATCAAGATACACACATTATAAATTTATTTTGATCTATTGTGGTCTATGACACTTAGATTATGATATTTTATTATATTTATAATTAAAAGCTTGGTCATTCTTTTATTTATTATTATCCTTTTGAATTCTTATAAGCTTTAATTATAAATTATGTATTTAATTAAAAATATATGTTCTTAAAAGTGCCATGCTATGAAACAAGAAAATTACTAAACTATAAATTTAATTCTTAAATTTGTTATTATGGTATATGTTTACTTAATATGCTTACGTAACTATAAGGTTAAATGAAACATTTCTTAAAGTTTAAGGTTTGATTTTCTTGTCCAACGTACATTTTTAGCGTTTATAGACTTGTATGGTTTATTACTTATATACCACCAACAACATAGTCTATTAATGACAGACCACCAAAATAGAAAATTCAGGCTATTGGTCAAAGACATATACAATAACTACGAGTTTGACAATATATAAGTTACTTAATGGTAGTTAATTAATTTTTTCCTTTTATAACTTCAAATTGTCACCCATACTCATACTCCAACCCTATACTACCAATAATCTCTTTTAGCATGGTAAAGAGGTGATTTCTTTTAAATTCAAACAAGTGCAATTAATTTTTTGACTTCTATTGTGAGGATGCAATTCTTCGATGAGTTAGATTATGCTTTAAATCTATATAAAAATAACTAGAACGGGTTTAACTCCACTATAATTGGTATGCCATTTTTTGGGAGTAAAACAAGAAGTTTGATGTCATCCCACAAATATCGTACTAAATAAATCTATAAAAAAACATCTTGAAACTGAGACGTTAAATTAAAAAAAAATAAAAAAAAAATCAAGAAGCATAATAAACATTTAAGGAATTGGAAGCAGGAAAAGAGAAGATAGACCTAAAAGATGGAAAGTAAAAAAATAATATTTGAGTAGAATATAAGAAAAAGAAAAAGAATAGAAAAAGAAAAGAAAAGAAAAACAAAATAAGGTACAAATAAGCGAAGGGATTCCAACCTGAAAACCCAAATATGGTAAGAAAAAGTGGGTTAGCAAAATAAATATTAAAAAAAAAAAAAAAAAAAAAAAAAGTGGGTAAAGAAAGAAAAAAAGAAGGAAGTTTGATCTGTACCTTCAAAGTACGCTTTACCTGTACCTCTCACAAAGTCTCAACCTTCCCCCCCTCCTCTTCCTTATTTCATCATCAGAATCATAAATTATTCATTTTTCCTTTTTTCCTTTTTCTTTTCTATTTCAATTTTTCCAATTTTTTCAATTACAAATTAAAACCATTCTCTCCATTCTCTCACTTTATATTCTCATTCCTTCCCTTCCTCTGTTCCACAAACCCCCAAATTCCTCTGTTTCTCCCCTCATCTCTTTTCCGTTATGAAGCAGCTCATCCGCCGTCTCTCCCGCGTCGCCGACTCCTCTCAATCTCACTACTGCCTCCTCCGCACCCCCGACCAACGCCCCGCCCGTGCTCACTCCTTCCGTGCCGCCGCCGCCAGCAAATTCCGTCGCTCCAGATCCGAAAGCGCCCTTCCGGTTCCCGAAGGCCACGTCCCCGTCTACGTCGGCGACGAGATGGAACGCTTTGCGGTTAGTGCCGAATTACTCAACCATCCAGTTTTCGTAACCTTACTCGACAAATCGGCTCAAGAGTACGGGTATGAACAGAAAGGAGTCCTTCGAATCCCCTGTCATGTCCTCGTTTTCGAACGTGTGCTTGAAGCTATTAGAATCGGTGACCCTGATTCACGTGATCTTCACGATCTTCTCTCTTCTCTCTCCGGCGATTTCCTCTAGGGCCGTTGTGAAATCAAATCCCCCCCCCCCCCCCCCTTTTTTTTTCTGTTTTTTGTTTTTTTTTTCCTTTTTTTGGGGGGCTTTGTAGACATCGATGGATGGATTGATCGTTCGTCGTGTTGGGTTTTGATGTAAATATAAAACACCCTTTGTTCGGAGAAGATGATGATGATGATACGAGATTTTGTTTAGTTTTTGTTTTGATACTGTCTATGGGTTGAATTGGAGTGTGAAAAGTAGTGAAATAGAATTTTTGGATATTGGTGGTGTAGTTTGATGTTTGGATTGTGAGAAAATGTTGATAGAATATTTGGGGGAAATGAAGTTTTTTGTTTGAATTAGGGATATTGGCGACGGCGGGGGGTGAAGGGGAAGAAAAAGAAAAATGGGGACACACTTTATCAGTGAACAAACAAATCTCGAAAAATACCCACCGTACGAATGTACCATTCCTCGCCGCTGATGGTGGAGATTTCATTTCTTTTTTTATCTAACACATTTTCTTTTTACTTCAACCACACTAATTATGACATTCTTTCAACCTTTCACTCTGTTTGTTTCCGGGGGTTATACTATACATACTACGTGTTTTCGGCTCCAAATTATTTGCCTTCATTATACAATACATCATACTCAATACTTTCTTACACCACCATCTCCCAATTTATCATTGCTTCCTCTAGTCCGGTGGTAAAATTGTTTTCTCACCACTCCTATACACTAAACTATCACTCTTAAAGTACTACTTAATACAATTAATTTAATTATACTTAAAAACTTAAACTATTAATTATAATAGGAAGTTATTTCATTCGATTGGGTCCACCCAAATACCTCTTAATAGTTGAACTTGAAAGATATGTTTTCCGTCTTCATTCCAGTGACACGAAAATATTATGATTTTTTTAAAAGAAAAATATGTTTTAAGAAAGTTTTTTGGTTTATGATTTGAAGGGGATTAATAGGGATAGATGGTTCGAGGAAGTATTATTGATTGGAACACAGCTTCAAATGAATAATAATGTATAACAACACATTAGTAGGCATGTGATTAGAGAGTTTGAGTGATTTAGAAGTAGGGGGTGTGTGTGTGTGTGTGAAGGGGTAAGGGGTAATTGGTGGGGGGGTTCACGGGGCAGAGTTTTTTTAGTTTGGCTCCTTATGTCATGTGCTTCTACATTTCACAACCCAATATTGTGTTTCCCGTTATTAGTTAATATCATTTTTTTTTTCCTTTTTTTTCTAACCAAAATTATCATTACTTCTTCCAACCTATTTTCTTTTTTCATTCTTTTTATTCCCAATTTTTATTTCTTTTATGAATAATACAACATCAATATATTCTACCATACAGGGATACATTTCAAAGTAATATTAAAATGAGTAGCACCCTTATAACAACATTTTTAAAGACATCAAAATTTGAAACCATTTCTTCCCATATGTTAAAAGAAATATATATATATATATATATTAAAATAAAAGGAGACAGAAGAATAGAAAAAACAGTGTAAAAATAGTGGGAGAATTGATGCAAGAAATTAAAACCTAACAAAAAGAAGCACATATGAAAGGCAGAAGGGAAACAAAAGAAGCAAAAAATAGGAGGAAACATTACAATATAGAAAATAAAAGGTGCGAAGAAAAGTGGAAAAGACAGAAAGATTTTGAAATTTGGTGGTTAATTGGGGACAAAAATACAAGTTTTTTCCTTTTTTTCTTCAGATGGGGATAGAAAAAAAGAAACTGAAAAATTCAAAGTAAAAATAAATCCAAGGACCCTGAGGGGAAATAAGAAAAAGAGTTAGAACGTGGGGGGGTGGGTCCTTTGAGGAGCTATGGATATTCAATGGGGTGGCGGATTTATTGCAATCAAATCACCAAACCCAAGAAACCTTCAAGTTTCAACTCTGCATTTGGTGAAAAGTAAAACGATGGATTTCTTTTATTACATAACACCATAGTTAAATAGGTCATTTCTTCACACTAGATATTTGTTTTTATAAGTACCAAAGGTTGTTTCAAATAAGGCTCCAAGTTCTTAAACGAATTTAATTGAAAAAACAAAAAAAAAGATTAAAAGGCCACAAAGAAAAATGTGTCTTGAAAGGAAAAAAGTCACAGATCAGGGTCAACAATTTGAGTTGGAGAATCTATATGAATCAAGTAAGAGCTCAACCAAGCACCGTATACAACCTTGAGGACTCCAACCATACTAACACCGTCAAAGTTACAAGTAGATAGAGTCATGTGTCATAGGAGGTGGTGTATACATATTCTCATAAGAAGTCAGTAATCACTACAAGAAGTAAGGGTTCGCCCGACGCACACATACGTCGGCAAATTCACCAACACACATTTGGAATACCTATCCTGACGCCAAAACCAACGTCGAGGAGAACGTTTGTAACGCCCTGAGTTTATGAGGGAGACGTGAATAAACTGGTATCACATCTGAATGAGAGGGATCTTGAAAATATGAAAGTAATGTTAAGAAAGACTTAAAAGAATTCAAAGTTACCAATAAGGTGCACCTTCCTTTTCAGTGGTTCGATCATAGGAACTCCAAACTTGAGCGTGCTTAGCTTGAAGCAATTCTATGTTGAGTAACCTCTTAGGAATTTTCCTAAGATACATGTGCATAGCTTGGAGTAATTCTATGTTGGGTAACCTCTTGAGTCTGGTTGGTCCATGGACCAGACCCATGGACTCAACAACATGAATTTGGGTTATATTTAGCCTTTTGACTAAACTAAGCTTATTTTTTGGACTCAATTGAAATTTAGCCCAAGTAAATAATATATGATTGAACGAAAATAATTAACTTGATCCAACCGTCATAATGAAAACATATGACATCATCAAAATTGGTCGATTTATGTTTTCAATTTTAATTTGGAACACGTGCCAATTTTTAATAAGTCCCAGATTCAATTATGTATTTTTTATCATTAATTTAGTAAATGGTGTGAAATTTTATGATTGTTCTCAAAATTTCTTATCCAGCAAGTGTCTCAAAATGCTCTTGCATATGTGGATGGTTGTACAATTGCAAAGAAAATTTGGGAGGCTTTTGAGAAACACTTCTCTTCATCGTCAAGAACAAATATTGTTGTTAGAATTTGTATATATGAAAAAAAAATATTTATGGAAAACTTACCATAAATATTTCTTTTCCTTTTCTTCTTTGCTCTTTACATCCTATTTAAGTTCCCTCATTTCTACCATTGTTAATTATCAGAAAAATAATAAAACTAAAAACATCGTGGTTTTTCTCCCCGTTCTCGGGTTTCCACGTAAGCCTTGGTTTCGTGTTTATTGCTTTCAATATGGTATCAGAGCAAAGCAACCACGAAACCCTAGAAAAAAATTTAGGAAACACCCTGACCAAAACAAATGTTACCGCCGCTGCCGTGGACACCACCATGAAAAACTACTCCACCAGATTCAGAAGGCGTCGATCTACACAGTGGGCCAACCCTCGCCACCATCCAGGCAATATTCCAGCCAAAAACCACCGCACGCGCCGCTTCCGTCTTACGCGTGGGCCCAAGCGCCGCTTCAGTCGGGCGCGTGGGCCCACGCGCCGCCGCTTGTTCATCTCATCGCCCATCCCATCCTTCTCAACGCGCCGTCGCCTATCCAACCGTTTCACCCTTCCGGTCATCCTCAGCTGCACGCGCCACCTATTGCCACAGGACAGCAACCTACAAAACTGTCAAATTTATACAGCAATGCAAATCTGTCCGTCTACCCTTTACGGCAACCTTTATTATGTGGAAATGAGGCTGACCAACTCCATAACATATAGGGGATTGAAGGGAGCGAGTCATTGGCACTCTCCGATTTTGGACAACCATATGTTTGTGGTTCGACGATAAACCAAACCTACAACAGAGTTGTTTTTGAAGTTGGTGCATCCTCTAAATCAATCGATCTACCGATGTATTCAAAGAACTTGGTAACTTCGCTCCCTAATGTACCTCCAAATTATATAATTAACTCTATTGCCCTTAGTGCTCGATTCTCGACCCACGGTAATAAGACGAATAGTGGAAAAGCAATCCTCGTATGTGAGCACAGCAAGAAACAATGGCACACCAAGGATCAGTGTTGGAAACTCCACGGTTGACCCCCAAGAGGTAACAAACGTTCCTTCAACAAGTACTTAGGGCATACTGATGTTAGAGAGATTGCCAAAACCTCTCAGTCAACTGGCCCTACTACTAGCCAGACCAACCCTCCTACCCTAGACGTCATTGCTCAGTCAGGTATGCCTCAGTCCCTCGGTCTTATTAGTGTTGATGGGAAGAATCCCTGGATTTTAGACTCGGGGGCCACATATCACTTGACAGGTTCTTCGAAGCACTTTGTCTCTTATACACCCTGTGCCGGTAATGAGAAAATCAAGATAGCAGATGGTTCTTTAGCCCTGATTGCTGGCAAAGGACACATAGTTCTCTTTGACAGTTTCTCTCTCCAGAATGTTTTGCACGTGCCTAAGCTTTCTTACAATTTGTTATCTATCAGTAAGATCACCCGTGAGCTGCATTGTAAAGCTACTTTCTTACCTGAATTTGTCTGTTTTCAGGACTTAAGCTCAGGGAGGACGATTGGTACTGCCTGACATAGCAGAGGACTTTACATCCTTGATGATGATACCTCCGATAGTAATATCTCTAGGACTGGTTTACTATCTTCCTATTTTAGCACTTCTGAACATGACTTTATGTTATGGCATTTTTGGTTGGGTCACTCAAACTTTACTTATATGAAATATTTGTTTCCCCATCTTTTTCTTAAAATCGATGTCTCCTCGTTATCTTGTGATGTGTGCATTCGGTCAAAACAACATCGAGTTTCTTTTCCCTCACAACCATGTAAACCCACACAACCTTTACCCTTATCCATAGTGATGTTTGGAGTCCCTCCAAGGTCACCACCTCATCTGGGAAACAGTGGTTTGTAACTTTCATTGATGATCATACCCGTCTTACCTGGGTCTACCTTATCACTGATAAATAGGAGGTTTCTTCTATTTTTCAAAACTTCTATCACACCATTGAAACACTTCTCTTCATCGTCAAGAACAAGTAGACAGAGTTGCAGTCAGTTACAAAAAAGTCAGGTGAAAATTCCTATATCATCGAATTAAAGAGTTGGTAAGCAAGTTAACTATTGAATTTATGACGGTTGATTTAGAAGATCTAAACATCTATACTATGAATGGACTTCCATCCTCTTGTAACCCTTTGAAGATTTCTATTCGAACAAGATTTCAGGCAATTAAGTTTATTGAACTACATGTCCAATAAAATATTGAAGAATCTTTTCTTGGAAAGGAATCTAAGTCTAAAGAATCTAATGCTATTTCTTCTTTTGCAATGGTGCAAACTTTTGATAATCACAACCCACAATGCAGACGAGATCATAATAGCAGAAATACTAATAACGGTCGAAACCACAATAGATGAAGAAATAACTAGAGTCGATGTAATTCAAATCAGCCATACTTTTATTCTTCAAATCAATTGAATTCTGGACACTTTTATTCTAATCAGCCATCTAATTAAGATCACACAAACAACAAAATTTGATGTCAAGTTTGAGCAATGTTTGGCCAAGCAACTCTCAATTGCTACAATAGAATGAACTATGCATTTCAAGGACATCATCTACTTGCCAAATTAGCTGCAATGGCCGTTGTATGAAATTTTTCTCAGAATTAATCTACCTTATTCAATCCATTTGCTTGGTCAACTGACACAGGGTGCAATATTCATTTAACTAGTGATTTGGCAAAACTCAATTTATTAACCATCATATAAGGAGAAGAAGCAATTATTGTTGGCTTATGATCAATCATTACCTATATCTCTTCATCAAGGTTGTGGTAATCTTCATACTTTTTTTATATCCTTCAATCTATCCAAAGTTTTGTGTGTTCCTAATATCTCAACCAATCTTTTATTTTCGTAAACCAATTTTGTCTTGATAACACACTACAAATTTGGTCTTTTTTTACTGACACAAATTTTGATTTCTTGATGGTTATGGCAAAGGACAATCAAGAAAAATATTTTTCTTGATACAATGTTTATCTTGACGATCATGTACGTCAAGAAAAGTCCCCTTATTACGTTGAAGAAATATGAAAAAACCTAAAAAAAAATGTGGATTCTTGATTTTCTTGATGGGCAAAGTTCCCTTAGTTTTATTGATGGTCCACAAACGTCAAGAAAACTATTTTCCGATGGACAATAAACATCAATAATAATATATTAGTTGATTGACAATGTCCATCAAGTTAGTTAGGTTTTCTTGATGGACGAGACCCATTAAGAGATGAATTTTCTTGATTTGCAATGACCATCATTGAAACAAATTAATATATTTGTTTTGGATTTCTTAATAGGTTTAGAATATTCTTGATGGTCTAGGGTTACTTGATGGACAAAGACAAAAAAAAAAAAAAGATCATGGGCAAGGTTCATCAAGAAAACTAATATCTTGATGGACATTGTCCATCAAGAATTTTTTTTTTTATAATTTTGGATTTAGGATAACATCATGGGTAAAGCACATCAAGAAAAAACTATTTTCCACGAAGCACGAAATTCGAACCTCGTTAACGAGCTTAGAAAATAAGATATTCATCAATAATATTCCTAAATCTTTACTATTTTTTTTTCAATTATTACTTTCTATTCATCAATAATACAATATTATTTTTTTAAAAGTTAAGATTTTATCAAAATTAAATTAGTTATTGTGTTCAACCTTAATAAGTTGAATTGAAAGTTTGTAATTTAAGGTTTTTAAAATTTGTAGAAGCTGTTGAACCTGTCTAACATAAACTTAGCTCAACTGGCACCTGTATATACTTGTGGATAAAAGGTCCGACTTCAAATCCCCATCTCCTGCATTAAAAATTTGTAGAAATTGTTTATAAAATTGGATTTCAATGCTGGGTGTGAGAAAAGGAAAAGTAAAATGGGATCATTGATGGGCTTTTCAGTTTCCTTAATGGGCAAAAACATCACATCAAAGTTCCCTTTCTTGATATCTGCCTACTTGATGGGCAAAGACCATCAAGGTAGATTTTTTTATGTGCTTTTCACATAAAAAAAGGCCAAATTTATAGTAGTGACAATTGCTCATTCTTCTTTAATGCCTCCTCCTTCACTATTAAGAACAATACTACGTGCAAAATTCTTCATCAAGGTCCTAACATTAATGACCTTTGGGAAGACTTACAGCGAGCACGATGAGTTGCGCGAGGAGTGGGCGAGTGGAGGAGAGTCAGCCATCCGCGATGGAGTGAAGCTTAGGGCGATCGATAGCTAGGGATTTTTTTAAAAAACTTGGAGAAGGGGAAGAAAATAGGGATTTTCGTGGTGGGCGGTCGTGGCTTTCGTGGATGGAAATTTTGTGGGAGAAAGTTTGAAGTTAGGGGAAGAATTCGTGGATGGAGAAAGGATGAATAAAAATTTGGGAAAAAAATAATTAGGGCTTTTTAGAAATTGGGAAAAAAGAAAATTTTGGGGAAAAAAAAGGAAAAAGTTGTATTTTACAAAATTGGAGAAAAATGGAAAATTTGAGAAAAAGTGAAAAAAATTTGTTTTTAGAAACTGGAGAAAAAATGTATTAGTTGACATTTAAAAAATTTCAAATACATAAAATTAGTCTTGACGCTTTTAGTCTTTTAAGTACTTAAAATAAAAAATAAAAAATTATGCATTTTTTTACTTTGGGCTATTGTTACGTTTTTTTCTACTTGATAGTTTTTATTAAAACTATCAAGAATATCAAGATTGCAGGCGTCAAGTATTGCCATTCAATTCTTATTCAACTTGTTGCTGTGAAACCGATCTTACGATATGTCAGAGGGACTTTAAAAGACTATATTAATTTTAAAAAAGGATCATTTTCTCTATTTTCTTATTAAGACTCTAATTGGCTATAGATAAGTCTGATCAACGATCAACAACTAGTTTTACTATATTTTTTCGTTGTCTAAGAAATAATCGATTGTTTCAAGAAGCTTTACTGAAGCAGAATATGGAGCTCTTGCCACTGCAGCTGCTAAACTATCTTGGGTTCGACAAATCTTAAGAGATCTGTATGTATTTCTACCTCATGCTCTGCTATTATACTGTGACAATTAACCAGCCATTCAACTTGCTCGTAATCTGGTTTTCCATGGTTGAGTAAAGCATGTTGAGATTGATTTTCACTTTTATTAGAGAAAAAAGTTATATCAAAGATTTGGGCCTAAGCTTTATCCCTACAACTCAACAACTTGATGATCTTTTCACAAATGGTATGGCCTTTTAGCCATTTGTTTGAGGAGATGATAGATGATGATCTGTTAGTTTGTTACAAATGAGTTAATTATCTTCTCTCTTAACACGTTAATCTCATTGTTGAATAAATATGTGAGAAATATTCATTAGTAAATGTGGGAAGATTTTATTTACTCTCAAAATCTTGTCCACACTCAATTTCCAAAAAGTAAGCTGGCATGGCAAGTATTTGATGTAGCAAGGTATGAAATTATTTCCATACTCTCTTTGTAGGGAAAATTGTTTTTGTTACATGTCACAAGAGGGTTTGGTAATAAAGAGAATAATAAGAAACACAAAATTTGAACGTGGTACTAAGAATGTTTCTCACAAGATATAACCTCATATGCTTATATAGGACAGTTTATTATATTAGAAAACTAATTAATTTAACAATGTTGTAAATTTTAGGTTCAAATCTTCTATCAATATCCACAAATTCTACCTTCGATTTTAATCAATAGCAATTATCAATTTAAGATTTTGAAATCAAACAACTTTAGAAGTTCAAATTCGGTGCAAAGAGCTCGTACTTGGTAATCTAATTAGTTGGGTAAATGTATCCGAGTAGAGTGAGCTAAATTTTTTGTCACTACAAATATGGCAATGACTAACTGGAATTCTTCATGTGGGTTTTTTTTTTTTTTTTTTTTTTTGGGGAGTGGCTAAGTAAATGTTTGGTTCTTCAAAGTGACCGTCACAAGTTGATAAATTTTTTTTGGTCATATTTTCAAGATATTTTCTAAACATATGGTGAAGAGTAGAATAGTTTGAAATTATGAAATATGGTTCATACGCAAGCGGATGGTTCTTGTAATTTTTTGAATAATTTATATGATAGATAGTTTGATAATTTTCAAGTTATGAAACAATGTTGATACTATTAGTAGATATTAAGGGTTGTAATGTTTCTTTAATGTGTATTGTATATAATTGGTTCATGATTTTTGTTAAGTACAATTAAAAATAGGAAATTCGAACTACATATCTTGTGGTTGCTTAGGGTATTTATATGTCAATTGACCTATTTTCAATTGGATGAAATCCTTTGTTTTTCAAGATATATCCAATATTGTTTGAACACACAAGGTATAAAAATACAATAACTTTTAACCACCAAAAAGTATCTATAATATTATTGACATAAGAAAAATCAATAAAAGTATAAATTGATACTTGACACTTGACACTTGGGCACTTGGTCACGTTCTAGGCTATCTTTTTCTTGATGAACAAGAAAATAAAACTTGAATTTTCTATTTTCAAATTTTTTGCATACTTTTAAAAAAGTGAGAGATAACAAGGAATATATATATATATATATATATTTGTATAAAAAACTAAAAATGAAAACATTATCAATGATAGAAGTTCACTACAATATAAACATTACAAAAATGCCTCCACCTTGTAACAAATATCTCTAAATTTTTAAAAATTTGAAAAATGCTCTTAAACTGTCGAAAAGATTAAAAAAATACCATTACGATTAGTTTTGGATGAAACCATTAAAGTTTTTTTTCTTTCAAAAATACATCTGAACAATTGAAAAGTTTGAAAAATACCATTAGCTTAAAAAAAATTAAGAAAATCCAAATTTTATATATTTTCTCACCAACTAAAATCAAAATCAAAATTTTAAGTTAAAACCATAGTTTTAAATTTATGTGCCTATTAACACACTATGGTAGATCATGAACACAATCAATCTCAACAGTTATTGTTGTAATTAACATACAACTAATTGTCAAATAAAAAATGTATTTTTCTATTAAAGTGATAGTTTGATAGATTTATTAGTGTAAGATTTTTTTTTTTAATTATATAGAATTTTATGTTTTAACCAATGTTTAAAGTATGGGTGTTGATTGATATACCGATGTTTTAATTGTAGAGAAATTTCGTTTTCGAAGGATATTTCTAGAAAATTTTAAAAACAACAAATTCCAAAAATACTTTTACATTAGGAAGTAAATATTTATTATTATCATATAAGTAATCATGTCTGTAAGTTATATTATATTTATATTAGTATCATTTTCATGTTTATTTTATGTGATTAGTTGATTCTTCTACGATGTAATCAGTTTACCCCTTCTATCAATATCGAACCTATGGATAGAAATATGGCATATCTCAGTAAAAATTTAAAACTATAATTTTAACTTAAAATTTGGGTGTTTATTTTGAGGACTAAGAAATTTGGTATAAAAATTAGATTATTGAAAATATTTTTGAATTTTTTTATAAGTTTGAGAGTATTTAGGAAACTTTTTAATACTTTAGGGTATTTTTGAAATAAAACTAAGACCATTTCCATTCAAAACTAAATTTTTTTAAACCATTTTGGAAGGATTAAGATCATTTTTAAAATTTTTGAAAGTTTAAGGATATGTTTGACACAAACTTGGAGACTTTTTTTTTTTTTTTTTTTACAATTTTGCCTATACATTTATATATAAATAACAATCTATAACTTTGTAGACTTGAATGTTTCTAAAATGAGAATCATTTAAATTTGATGGGGAAAATAAATAGTTGTTGGCTATTTGATAACAATTTTGATAAGCTTTAATGTTTGTATTTATTAATTAAATAGAAATAAAGGTTGAATTAATTGTAAGATGGGGAAATAGTTGTGGTGTTAATTGGAATAAATAACCATACATATAGCCCTATTTTATACATCAAAGATAGTTTGGTAAAACAAAAATAAGGTCACTCAAACCAAACAAAGGTAACATGTGTGTAACCATCTGTTTGATTGATTATTAATTAATTGAGAAATCTTTTCTTTTCTTTTCTTTTCTTTTTTTTTTTTTTTTTTTTTTGGTGTAGCTTAAAGCATTATAAGAGATTTTATAGGAGAGCATATGATAATGATATTGATATTGATTTAGATTTATTGGTCACTAAATTTTAAGGTTTTAAAAGCCCTAAAATAGATAGCATTTTTGTTTCCAAAATAATAATGATGCTCAAATTACAACTTTACTTTTTTTGTACTTCAATTCTTTTTCTTTTTTGTTTTAATTACATTTTCAAAATCTTTTTTATGGTCCTTCTTATCTATCATCTTTTCATTTCTGATATTTTTTCAACAACTAAATGTTTTTATTTTTTAAAATAATAATTATGTTATTTTTAAATGTTTTTGAAAAGTATGTTTGTTGTACTGAAGAGAGAAAGATGGATGTGCTTTAACAACATTTTTTGTTTTTATAAGAATCCAAATATATATATTTTTACAATTTAGACTTGGTTTGAGATTGACTCGGTTTTATAATAATATGCTATAAAAAAAAATTTGTTTGATAGACTTCAATTTCTTTGATAAAATAAATATAATAACGTTTTGGAAGTTAGATATAATAACGAAAATAGACTTAAGGATTTTTTATATATAAGTACATAAATAAGTACATAAATGTTAGAGGCATTTTTAAAAATAGCAAAATAAATTAAAATATTTACAAGATATAGCAAAATTTTGAATTCTATCACCGGTAGTCTTCTATCACTATAGCATATCAATATCAATAACTATCAATGATAGAATTTGCTATAGATTGTAAATATTTTGTAAAATCTACTATTTTTAAAAATTCATCTTTTAAATATAGTTGAAAAATTAAATGAACTACAAACAATTTGATAAATTTTGCTATATTTTGTAAATATTTTTATTTTTTTATTATATTTAAAAACGTTTCTCTACTTAAAAAAAAGTGAATATATTATTTTTTTTTTCTTTTATAAAAAAAATTAAGGTATTTAACTTTTGGAAAATAGAAATAGATTTGATAAGGTGAAAACATATAAATATATAAAAGAAAGTTTATTCCAAACTAAAAAATTGAAAACTAAATATTAATTAAAAAATTTACCTGGTTTTACAAGAACAAAAAAAGTAGGAGGATTATTCCTTTGAAATATATGTGAAATTAACATTTTTTTTTTAAAAAAAATTAATAGTGATTCTAACAAATTTAATTCAAAGCTCTTCTACCAAAAATAAGAAAGGGTTAAGACTTTTTTTCAAATAGTTTATTCACATCCCAAACAAAACCTTAGTCTCATATGGAGGAAAATAAAAAGATAACTTTTTTATAAAAAAAAAAACATATTATATACAAATAGTTGTTTAAAGTCTTCAAAACTACCTAAAGAATACCATAACATCAACACAAACAAATGGTTGGCAGCAACTTATTTTCATTAATTCTTTTTTTTTTCTTTACTTATTTAGGAATAACTGTAAAGAATTTTTCTTGCTATTTTAAGAGAGTAATTTTATTTGGGTGATTTTTAGTTGATTTTATATGAAATAAGTGAGAATGGTGAAAAATACTTTCCAAAAACAAAAAAGGGGCAGTCCTCATAAAAATTGAAATTGGTATCTCTTTTATATATTTAGTTTACATTCATTGGTGTCACTTTAATAAGAGATAAAAAGGATATAATTGAAGTAAAAGAATATATCTATATCTATATAAAATGAATTTCAACTTGATAAAAGAAATATATGATATATTATATATAAAAGGGAATGAAATGAAACGATGGAATATATTGAAAAAAATGTAACCCAATCAAGTTGAGTCTCTAAAAATAAAAATTAAATGGAGAAATAAGTGTGAAATAAAAAGAAAATGAAACACAATTGTATGTGTGTTTGAATTTTCTTTATTTCTTTAAAAGTGATTTTAATGAGTGGGCATTGGACATTATACTTTCTCATACTTAAAAACAAACTATAAAACTACAAATTTACAAAGTTGTATTTATTTTTGAAATCATGCCACAATCCCATCATTGGACCACAACTTTAAATTAAAATTTTGATTCCTTCCAACTCAGTTTTTATGTTGATATATATTGATGCGACATTTCTATTGTGTTATCAATTTCTTTTTATAATTTCTTCGCTTCTAATATTAATTGTATTTGAATTGATATAAAAGTTTGTCTTTACTTGAATTATAATTAGTTTAAATTTGTAGATCTTTTATTTTCTAAATATTTAAACTTATGTTTTAAAGATATTTGAATTTTAATGAATAACTATTAATCAAAATTTAAATTCAATTGATGGATTAAAATTTCAATCTTAAAATTATGGAATATATTAAATATTTACTAACCTAACAATTTTTTTTTATTTTTTTTTTTTTTTTTTTTTTTTTTTTTTTTTGTAGTAGGGCAACCTAAGAATATAGCTACACTCATTTAAAGCATACACTATAGGTCTAAGAGAGGAGAGGTACAAATATTCCTAATTTGTTGTTCTAAAAATATGGTCAAAATATATTAATTTTTTTTACTAAATTGTAATAATGCCTACTAGTTATGTCTCAAAATAAAATAATGAAATATCCAATTGAATACTCTAAAAAGTTATTAATTACAACGTTGGTTGGAGATTCAAACTATAAAAACCTTGGGTCACTTACATGCTTCAATGCTTGATTTATTATGGTCCCTTTCACATAAAGTATAAATTGACATGTTGATGTTTGATAATAAAAAATCTGCAATTTATTTACCTTCACTTCTCTTGTTGTACAAAACAAGTTTCAAGTTATTAAATTGAAATGCAAACTCTAGATTAAAATTTATCATTTTATGTCAATTAAACTATACTTGATAGGGATGAACGTGATAGAACAAACAACTAAGTTGACCAACCAAACCTAAGCAGTTAGTTGGTTAATTTTAAAAGTATTTTGAAACAATTAAAAAAAAACAACCGTCTTTCACTCATTCAGATATTTGAACACTTACATAGTTTGATTGGTTAAAATACGTATTTTTAATTGAGAAGCCATCTAAATTGGAACTTCTCTCCTTTTTATATTGATATAAACTACAAAAGAAAGAATAAAGAAAAATAAATGGTCATCTTTCTTGTAGGTGACTAGATAAATAGCAAATTTAAAGATTTACTTTGTGTGATTTTTTTTTAATTTTAATTGTTAATTTGGCAAAATCGACAAATAGAAAAAGAATATATTGCTACGAAATTGCCTTAAATGCCCTTAGTTTAATAAAAAAAACTCACCCTCCAAATATAATCATTCTCAAAACCCAAAATACCCCTAATCCAATCACATATCTCCAAATCAAATCAACCTTTTCTTTAATTTTGGCAAGCAAAACACTAACAAAATCCCTAATTCCCTACCCTCAATTTCCAAAATTCCTGTCAAACTTCTTATGCCCATCCCAAACTTTCCATCTAAAAAAAATACAAACTTCTTCATCTCCATGTCCATCCCAAACTTTCCATCTCAATAAAATACATAGGTAGACGACGAATTCCTTGCAAGATAGACCAGCAGCCTACACGTCGTTCACAAAACATCCACCAATGGAATAGTACCCTACCTCAACCGACCGCACCTCATCATGCTCTCCATATCTGTTTAATTGTAAATTGGGAGTACTTTAAAAGCGGCAACATGTAGATGAACTCTTCAATGTCGAAGAACATCCACTTGATCATAAATTTGTAACGATGGAAACAATACCCTGAATTGGTCGTGATAGTATCCATCAAATTATTCCTCATTTAAAAAATAGCAACATATGCCTAAAGAAAATGAAATTTTAAAATGTCAATAAAAAAAATTTAATAAAAAAATTTAAATTATTAGAAAACGAAAAATACCATAACAACAAATAACTAATTACGATTTAATTAAGAAAATTTTCAAATTAAAAAAAAAACAAATTATTAATTTAAATCAACAAATTATTATTAATATTAAAAAACAACCAAATTCCAACAACATCAAATTAAATATATAAATTATTAAAAATAAATAATAAATAACGATTTGATTAAGAAAAATTCTAAATTTAAAAAATACAACCAATTTCAAATTTGAACAACTTGAATTGAATAACAAACCATCTTAAAAAAATATGATTTTACTTTACATTTAAAAAACACACAAATAGATTCATTTAATAAAAAAAAAATTTATCATCTAAAAATTAAACCATTAAATCATATTGATTTATAATTCTAATATAATTAAAGAATTACTCTGTATTTGTTGAAATATAAATTTCAATATGGAAGATAGAAAGAAAAAGTTTGTATATTAATAAAAGTGAAATAAATTAAATCATAGAATGAAAAAATTGTATATTAACTAAAGTGAAAAGTTAAGCCTATTTAAAATCTAAAATTAAAAAATGTGAGGACAAAATAACCAAAGTTGGTATATTTGTGAATCAGCCGTTTTCCTTCTTTGTTTTTGGGCTTTTATTAGTCGGCCCAATGTTTTTTAAAAGTAATCAAATTCATTGGATTTCATTTTGTCAATTTAGAACGGCCCATAGTATTTGTATGCCATTTTCTTAGTTTAAGAAGGAAATATCGAAAATACAAACCAAAAAGTGACAAAAAAGTATTGATTTGATTTTCGATTGCCCTCAAAAAATTAACAAAACAGAACCACCACTCTTAGGAGAACCATATTTCTTCAAAAAATATTAGTTAAACTTGCATGTTATTTTTAAATACAAGCATTACAAACAATCATGTGAGATAGAATGGAAACTTTTATATACAGCCATTGTACTTGAAAGCGGTATCGCACGTGTGAATGCAAGACTAATCTTTTCCATTTATAAAATTAAACGAAAAAACATGAGAGAATTCAGATTTCTTTTTTTATGTTTTCAGCACATATGTGTTTAATAGATAATCTGGATTCTATTTTAGAAAATTGTTTTCAGTGCAAATTATGAAAACAACTTTTTATGTTTTCGTTCTATCCCAAAACTTGAATTTTTCATTTTAAAAAGAACAATTATATTAAATACATATAAAATATTTAGAAATACAATATCTCATGTTATGAACTCAATTCATTTTTTAAAAATATAATATATATTATGTAATGTATTATAAATTATATAATAATATAAAATAATAATTATAGAAATTTTAGATTAAATTACAAATTTGGTGATATTATTTAGTCTTTATGGTTTTTAATTAGAATTTATATTTTTTTATTTGATAAAATCAGGGACTATTTATGAAGGTTGTCAAATCGTAAGAATTATACATGAGGTTTTATCAAACTATAGCTAAACTCTATAAGGACTATATATAAGCACTAAATATGAAACTTAACCGATTTTTTAAATATAAATCGTATTCCTAACAAAAAAATAATATTAATAACTTAATGTCCACGAAATCTTATTGGATAAGTAAAACTAATTTTATCATTTATAAATATATAATATGAAATAATTTAAACATTTTTTTAAACTAGAATCCAATTTTTGAATATGCCATCAAACACATATGTAAAAACATAAAATAAAACTTTGTTTTCGTTGAATTCTTTTTCAAATTTTAGTTTTTAGATTCTCTACAAAAACAAGCCCTAAGTGTCCTTTCATTATAAAATAGATTTGAAATAAGAGATTCAACGAAAACAAAATTTTATTTTATATTTGAGACAAAGTTTAAATATTGTATTTCAATTTGAACATTTCTGTTCAAAATTTGTTTTATAATATATTTATAAATCCTCAAATTAGTTGTGGTTATGTACTAAATATTGAGTGAATATAAAGTATTATAATTAATTAATCTTCGAAAATTTTAGGTTTAATAGTGTCATCATGAGTTACTATTATTATTCAGGATAAATTGAAAAAATCACTTCTAAAATAGAGTTGTAATTGTAATTACACTCTCAACATTTCAATAGCAAAAATTGTGTTCTCCAACTTATACCTAAAAGACTGTTTAGGACGTTGAGAACGCCTAAAGTTTATATGTCTGGAGAGTTCATATGTCTCTATTTGGAACACAAGTTGAGTCTATATGTTAGGAGTATTTGATGGAGTTTTTTTTTTCGAAATTTTCCTAATCTGCTTTTATAATTATTATTTTTGTTTTGAAACTTTTTTTATTTAATAAAACTATCCATTATTGTTTGATTAAAATATGAGTTACAAATATTTTCTTTTATTTTCCTAACTATTTATTTCTTTCAAATGTTTGTTTCTTTGGTATATTTCTCGCAATAATATAATTTAAAAAATGGAAAACTACAAAGGAACCAAAACTTTTTATTCCAAACTTTTCTCCGGGAGTTATCATCATATTCTTCTTCTTCACATTAGTTTGCATTGCATTTTTCCTTTGTTATTAAATTTTTAAATTGAATCTCCCCCACCCACATTTGATTTGTGAATTCATTCTATATATAATTGTTGTACTTAAATTAGACAAAATACAATAGTTTATATAATCCAAATTCTACAGCACACTCTATCAGTTATAGAACGTATGAGTTAAACGTGCACAAAAAATAGGATTGTCATGAGGAATTTATTTACATGGTCACAATTAATAAAGATATATCAAAATTGGTCATTGAAGTTGGTTGATGGAGTTGTTATTGGAGGTGGTTTTTGGAGTTGTTGTTAAAGATGGATGTCGAAGCTGATAATCAGTCATCGAAGTTGATAATCAGTCATCGAAGTTGTTGCGATGCGAAGGTGGTTGAGCAGAGGTGATTGTCAGGCTGGGTCCTGACGTTGAAAGGTTGTAGCCAGAGTTTTCATCGGAGTGATTGTTGGAACTTGAAATTGGTTGTCGAAGTTGATTGTTGGAGTTGTCAACTGATATGGCGTTGTTAGAGCCTGAAGTTGGTTATCGAAGTTGGTTTCCAACAATAGTTACTCGTGGTGGCCAATAAGTGAAGCATTGAAAACATTGGAAGGAGGAAGAGTTGAGATGAGTTGGTAAAATATACCAATTCAACTTCACCAACATTTAAAGTTGGTAGACCAAACATTGAGTTGGTATATTGTACCAACTCAACTCATCTCGTGTTGGTGAGCCGAATGCATTCCAAATGTTAAAATTGAACCCTCAAATACACTATAGACTAAAAAAATTGGAATCCAAATAAAAATTAAACACTCAAAATTTGTATTTATTGTTACCATGGTTACAATTTCTACAATTATTTGAGCTTTAATGTCTATTTTTAACACTTGTATAATTATGATGACTAAATTTTAAACAAATAAAAGTTCGAGAGTGTAATTGCAACTGCAACTGCAACGTAACATCATACTTTAGGGTAGGGTAGGGTTTTACAATTCACCTTATTATTTATTAAATGTTTTGCATTTTGCATTTTTATAGGCACCCTAATGTTAAAATAGTTGATAACCTAATATTATTTAAATTTTAATACAATTACATAATTAGCTTATAATGATTAAGCTAATTCTACCTCCTCTAAATGTAGGTCCTCATTTATGAATATAATATTTAAACGTCAATTCCCTGGTTTATTATTTCCTTAATTAACTTCTATTTTTCAAATTCGCATTTAATAACATTTATATTTATGATTCCACTACAATAGTTATAATTATCTTATAAAATCAAACATTTCCAAATCTAAAGATAAGATGTTTGGTGAAGATAGTTATGCACATTAATTTTAGGTGGGTGAATGGACACATCTTAGAAAAACATTTGTTTTTCTTTTTAATCATTATTCAAATTTCAAGAAATCCAAAATGTGACGAAATGATGACTTTACTATATCATCATATAATTAATTACATTATTTAAATCATAGTTTTTAAAATGTTACAAAAAGTCTAACAAAATAATTAATTATGTGTCTAATATATATAGGATGATGGTATGCTTCAATAGGAATTATGATGCCATGATCATAATTTTCTAACTCTTCTAAGTTGATAAGTTTGATGTCCTCTTTTTCCTCTCACCATAGCTAGTTTCAATTTGATTTAAGTTAAATATATGATATTTAATTTAGTTATTAATTAATTAAAGAATTAATTAATGGATTATTTTAATTTTATGTAATTAAATTAATTTAAAACTATAAGATAAATAAATAAATAAGATTTAAATGAAATATTAATTAAATATAGTTTAATTAATTACCAATTAATCGATTAATTGTTAGTTGATTTAAAAATTCTATTAATTTAATATTTTTAAATTAATAAAATCTCATTATTCTCTTCTACTCTCTTTCTTCCTTCAGGAAGGAAAGAGAATTATAAATACACAGAAGAAAACAATTTTTCTTCAACTAATGATTTTGCTTTTCTACAAAATAGTTTTTCTCTAAAACTTTTCCATCCCAATTGGTTCGTACAAACCAATCTCATCCCAGAGGATAGGAAGGTCTTCGATGGGTGGTGTCCCCAAATTTGAAGATTTAGTAGATTTAGAGACGTCAAACTACGTAAGTTTTTCTTTCTCTAATCTATATTTTATTAAAGCATGCTTAATAAGAAAAATAGTTTCTTAATTATTTTTGCTATTGTACTGATATTTTGGGATTCTCAAATTAAATTGAGAAATTGTTCTATAAAATCTTCCGCTGACTAAAACTTTTATTCCTTCATGAAAATGGGAGTAAATTCAAATATCATGCAACTGGAGAGATTGAAAGGCTCAAAACTTCTTTTATCATTTTTGGCAATCTACAGGTTGAAGAAATAAATTATAACGAGACCTTTGCTCTAGCAGCAAAAATGATCATTTTACGAACTTTTCTAGTAGTTGCAGCTGAAAAGAATTGAGAATTGCATCACATGGATGTTCACAATGTTTTTTTTCATGGTGATCTCAACAAGAAAGTGTACATTAAATTACTACCTGGTTTTACTAGCAATATGTTATGTATGGTGTGTTGGTTCAAGAAGTCTTTGTACGGCTTGCATTAGCACCAAGATGTTGGTTTGTTAAGTTGGCTATTTCATGGAAACAATATGAATTCACTCCGTCCTATTCCAACTAGAAAATTAGATTAGAAATTTTTCTAGATTATGTCGTAGAATTTTGTTTAAAAAGAATGGTATATGTTATTAGAAAAGATTGATTAGGAAACTTTATGAAATCATAGATTAAATTTTGAACATTTGAAAAACATAAAAAATTATAACTTTAAAAGAAAAAATTTCTAAATCACTTCAAGAAAAAAAAAAAGTTTTGGAAAAGATTTTAAAACTTAGTAAAACTTAAATTAGAAGGATTTTAAAATATTGAAAAATTTTATTAGAAAGATTTATAAATTTTAAATAGAAATCAAATTAAGACTTAATAGAAAAATTAGATAAGCAAAAATAAGAGTAAAGAAGGGATCGTAATAAATTAAGCAAATATAAAATAGTATATTGAAATTTTAACAAAACATATTGAAGAAAATTGGTTTTCTCACTTTAAGAATTATAGAAAATCGGACTCTCAAATTTTTTAGATTCCGTCATCGAATGACTTTTTTAAAAGACAATTAATTGAAAAATCCAAAACAACTATTAGCAAAAATATATTAATTGAACCATAAAGCAAATAGAAACATTTAAATATGTAAATGTATAAAGATAAAAATGTAAATTATAATTTATAAGTAAAATAAAATAGAAATCAAAATTACTAGGAAAAGAAAGAAGAAAGTAAGAACAAATAAGTAGTAAAAAATGATAAACAAGATATGAAACAATAATGTACATAAACAAATAAATTTATTACAAGGGAAAGGAAAATAGAGAAATAAGAACAAGAAAATAAAGAAATATAAAAAATATATATATATAATATTAAATAGCATATAAAAAATGAGAAGATACGCAATAATCAAAGCTAAGAAGAGAGAAAAAAGGAATTAAATAAAAATGCTAATTATAATGAAATTAAAGATAAATATATAAAAACTAAAGTTTAAGAATAAATTAACAAAGGAAAGAAAAAAAATAAAAAAAAATACACAACAAAATGTGTAATAAAAAATTGTATATAAAAGAAAAGCTTACAAGATAAAGAAATAAAGGTAAGAGAAAGGAAAAGAAGAAATAAGAAAACAACAACTAAACACAAAAAGATAAAAAAAAAAAAAAAAAAAAAGATTGAAATTCAAAACACTAAACTCTCTCTACGCTCTATTATACACTTTCAACTAAGTTAGAGTTTTTTTTGTGTTGGATTCTTAATATTATAGAGATTTTTTTTTTTTTTTGGAAAGATGAAAGATTTAGGGGTTGTTAGGAAGAGAAGACAAAATGAATGTTGTAGATCTCTTGGTTTTTTTTCTAAGAAAATGAAAACTAAGAGAAGTGGGGGCTATGTAGGCTAGAGGTTTGGATGAAAAAAAGGGGACGTGGGATGTTGTAAAAATCTCTAGGTTTTTTTTTTTTTTTTTGTGGTCTTTTGTTTTTTGTTCCACCGTAGATGAAGAAGAAGAGATTATAGCAAAATAAAGCTTCTTCAAATGGTTAAAAATTCAAAATGACTTTTTCTTTTAAATAATGTTAATATTAGCAATATTGCATACATCCTTTAACAACCAAAACCAATTTCAAAAAGTTAGTGAACTTAGTATTTCTTCACCTACATTAATTAGTTTAATTAATTGATTTAGTTAGTCTAACAAAACTACCCACAAAACTAGGAGTAGTTAAATAACAAATTTTTTTACAAAAGTTGGTTAATCACAAAATTAAAAAATAGACAAATTAAGACAAAAATTAATTTAGCAATTGAATTAATTTTAAATAAGATCATTCAAAATTAGGTGGCTACACTCACAAAAGTACTTCATAGATTAAACAGATTACTACTACACAACCATGTTTAAAGCTTAAAACCACATACTATTAATTACAAACAAACTCTACGAAATCAGAGCAGAAACATCCTGACTATGATATTCTTACACCTACACCTATAGTCATACTTACAAGACATAGTTCTAACTTGAACTACTGACCACTAGGTAAACAAAAGGCTAACAACAAAAATGATAACTGCAAGTCAGGCTCGGAGATCACGATCTCTCTTCTTAAAAAGTGGAAAACATTTGAAAAGGATGAGCTTAACAGCCAAGTGAATGACAATTTTGTAAAACATACTTGTCAAATAGTTATGCTTTAAAGTTTAGCTTTTAACATAAATACTCTATCACATATAACATAATATAAACATTTCAACTTGGTAAATTACCTTCTTTTCTATAAATAATTCTCATTTTCTTCTAAAAGAATCTCTGTTTATTCTTCTCTGTTAATTCTATACCCTGATACTACCGTACCTGATAACTCGATCAAGATAGCAGAGTAAAATTAATACTATCCTGCCTGAACTTATTCAAGATAGCATAGTAAAATTAATATACTACCTGAACTCAGTGATAGCTGGCTAAATGGTCAACAAAGCTCCATACCCCTGATATTTTGTGTACATTGATCATAGATAACTCGGTGTATAGCATAAACATGAAGTAAAAGTTTTATTCGTACTTATAACTTTAGTAGATCAAATTTCTTATAGAAATAGCAAAACTATTATGGAAACATAACTTTTCAAATCTCATGGTTGACATAAACACATGTTTCTTTGTACCTCTTTCCAATGCTTATTTTCTTAAATCATGCTTGAGATAGACTATAAATCATGCTCTCAAAGGCTTATGCTTTTAAAGCATTTCATTTTTAAAATTATACTGAATTCATACTTGTAAATAAATTCATAAAGCTAAAACATTTCTCAAAACATGCTTTAAACATTTCTTAGTAAAACATGATTAAAAACACTTAGAAATTTATTTTGTCACTCACAAAACGTAGCTAGATCCTTGGTTTGTAAATTTGTCCAATTTTTTCTCCTTACGAAATAATGTCATCTAAACTTGAATTAATCTCTTATCCTTAGAAAAATCCAAACTTTTCTATAAAAAAAATATATATATATAGCAAAAACACCCAAAAATAGCTCAAAATTGTCCATTTTGGCATGTTGGCGCGCAAAGCATGGGCGACAGGGGGTTGGCACGCGTGCAGAGCCTACGTAGGCTTTGCTGCATGCCAATCTCACACCTGACATGTTGCACACATCATTGTCACACACAGGTCATGTCGCATAGGCTAAGCGTTCTTCGTGTCGCATGATCGTGCACTGTCCTATGCCTCGTGCTTTGAAACCAAACTAACATCTTTCAACCTGAAATGCACGCCCAGCTTGCCACGCTCTTCCTAACAATTGGTCAAGCTTTAATCGTGCCCATAAATTCTTCTCTCATTTAGAACCTAAGTCCAACTTTAGAGGTCAATATCTCAAAAGCCATAACTCTAATGAGAAAACTTCCTTCTACAAAATTATTTGAACTTGTCTTAAGTATCTTACTTCCAAATGTTAGCTTAAAACTCCAAGAAATGCATCCTATAGCCTTTTAAAACTCAAGACTGCTGAAATTCCTCTGACAATGACTTTTCTCCCTTTCTTGCACTCAAACCCTACTCTCTTCACCTAGTTTTCATGTGACATCCCTACTTTGGAATTTATACACAATTTGAAAACTTTTACAAGTGGCTTATGGCAAAACGCACGAGTGGTTTTGGAAGCTCTCCTCTTTTGAAGTTACCTATTTATAGTGAGCCTTATATGCCAGCCCTTTGACACCTCCTACTTGCCGCAAAAATGACTTATACATGTTGTGGGCATCTGTAAACCACTTGACCGACTGCCTTGAATGTCTACACACCTCATCATCTTACCCAACATAAGATTTCACACCTAAGTCTTCAACTATAAAATGCCAAGTTAACCTCCTTACTAGGAAAGCAAACCTTCCTTGCGCACAAGGCATCCTTGCCTAGCCTCATGGTCGTCTAGCTTCAATGCCTAGCCCTCGCGCAACCTCAATAACCTCTGAAGACCTTGCCCTTTCTTTCCTAGGTGTTTTTTGTCACCTATGACAATCGTCAGAGGTTTGCACGCCTAAGCTAACCCAACTCAAGTCTTGGTCTCCTAGTTACTTTTAGAGGTTCTAAACCTTTCCTTTGGCCACCTACCAAGTCCATCTCTCGACCACATACCCCACACAACCTTAGTCACTCAACACCTTGTCCTTAGAGGTTTTCTCAACAACTTGGCTACCCATTTTGTCACACTCTGCCCTGCAGCATCTTTACTAGCCATGAGAGGCACGGTATGACACTTTAAGTAACTTAACACATTAAACGCCAAGACACTCAGCTTAAGGTCCTTAAGATTTGCTTAATCATCCAACATTTTATCCTTAAACTTAAAACATAAACTTAAGGCGATAAACAATTTAACACAAAGAAGTAGCCAATCCTTAAATTTTTATTACTTAGGTCAACATTTACAACACTTTACAACACTCAGCAAAAATTCATAAACAACACTTAAACTTAAACTAAATGTCTTGGCAGCCTCTTCTCGCCTAGCAAGCCCCTTACCCTTTCCTTACTTTGACATTAACGCCTGGTAACCTGGGAAGTAAAACTTAAAAACATAAGTCCAAAGACTTAGTGAGATTTTTAAGAAAACCTTTCTGCAAAATACCTTTCATAAATACCATTGTTCAAATCAAATCACTTAAACACATCTGTTAACTAAACATATGACATATCATTTCATATAAACATAATTTCGCATGAATACGCATTAGTCATAATCACATTCCTTTTGCCAAGGAACCAAATCATTCTCTACGCAAAGATTCATCATCTCTAGACTACTATGATAGCCTTCTCATCAACAACATCCGAGAATATCTTGATTATTTTCTTGTTCTCAAGTCGAAGCACAATACACATCTTTATGCTTTGTTCCGCCTCATTTCACCATGCATATTTTTCATACATGGTTGTCTTTACTTTTTATGTGCACATAACAGTTAGATCAATGATAGGAAAAATACTAATAGTTTGAACACCATTTCACAATCATTTGAATCATATAAAACATGCTTTGAAACATAGCATAAGCTTTGCATATAAATCTCTTTAGAAACATATATATAGCAATCATTTCTTCAAATCAGTAAGACTTTTAAAGAAATCCTTTAGCATATAAACATTTTGAAGGAAACACTCACACAACTTAGAATTTTCGATCCTAAGTCACTTCAGCAGCAATTCAACACTTTAGCTTTTTTCTTCAATTTTCCAAAGAAACAATACTTGACAATCTAACTTCATCCCCCTATTTATACTAGTCTTAAAATAGATTAGTCATGCTTGAACTTTTGTTATCATGCCAACTTCTACTCATAGTGGTACATACGGAAGCTTATTGTTTAACTTAACCATGCTTAGCTTAAACTTCTACACGTGGCCCATTAAGTAAACTTAGAAAATTTGTGGAAAATTTCTTACTCCTCCTCGCCTAGTCTTACAACTTGTGAATAACCTTTAATCGCCTACTAACACTTAACCTTCAAAACTCTTGTCGTATAACCCTTCTCGTGAACTAATTCAATTGCCAACTTCTTATTGCATAGTCTTGCTTCATCGCCTATCATTAACTTTTGTCAAACCTTTCACTCGAAATGCCTAGATTTCATACTTAACCAAAGTTTAACCTTTTAACTTAGGTACATGTCTCACACATTCTAACCTCCAAACACCTAGCATCATGCAACACAACTCTTTTCTTGTTTTGCCGCCTACTTGACACTTAGCCTCTTTTCCAAAATTTGCTCCTTCCTCATGACATTCATTCAATGACACTACAATTTGAACACACCAATAATGACACTTAAACTATGTCACTTGGCTATCAACCAATTTTTTCATCGTTTTTTCCTTTCCACTTTCTACAAAATTTCAACCTCCTTTCTCTTTACCAACTTCTTGCAAGTCCTAAGGGTCCTTAAACTTAGGGTTTACAAGGAGGACCCAAAAGGAAGTTCCAAGAGGAAAAGGAGCCACAAGAGAAAGTACCCTTAGGACAATTCTTATGAGAGCTTATAAGACCCACAGAGAAAGACCTTTAAGTGATTGAATGTGAAACCATTTGAATTTTGAATGGACAAGTGTCATAAAGGGAGCGTTGCGAGCATTCATAAGTCCATTGTAATGATAGTGTATGTGATCATTGATTATCAATTCAACAGTTCAAGAAATTTAAGAGGAGCAGTTATGAGCCTGAGCAACTATCTAAAGATGCCTAAATATGTCTAAATGCCCTACTATTTTCTTTACAATTTAGTTTCTCCTAAACACAAGACTTACTTGAGCACTGACATGTATGTGGTTAGATACCACACCTGTGCTTACCCTTTTTTGTCTTGCTGGCACTTAGACAAATCTCCCCTATAAAACAAATTTTTCGATTGATCCATTTTTTTAGCATCGATATATATAATAACAAATAAATATTTAAAATAGTGATAATATAGTTAATTATGGATTATAATAGTTAATCATACTCACTATTATAATTACGGGTCAACTAGAATAGCAATTCTAAAGTTGCCAATTTGAAAAATAGCAAAACCGCTTTTTTTTTTTCTTCAAAAATGGCAAAATGAAGAAAAAAATACAATAAATAAGAATTTGAAAAAACCCAAAATATCCTATACATAAATAAGCTACTTTCTTGAGCTAAAATAGAATAAATACACCTAAATAAATCTTGAATACGTACTTGTCCAATCAAAGTTAGAACCCTTTATCTTCATTTTACAGACTCGTTGCAACGATCTTCATGCTTCATTTTTTTTTTCGTTTCTCATCTTCCATTTTGAAAATCTTCCTTCATCTCCACTTTCCATTTCTCTTTTTTGATCTCATCTTCTTCGAGGGGGAAACCCCAATCTCCACCCTCTTCAATTTGAATTTTAAATTTCATCTTCTTCATCATGCATTTTCAAGTAGAAGAATATAAACATTTGAAGCACACAAACACTATCTTCATTTTCCATCTTCCATCTTTGATTTTCAAGTCTACAACCTGTAAACGCTTGGGTGGAAAAACAAAAACCTCCACTCAAAACAAAAAGATACAAAAGTTATCTTCCTTGTCTCGTAAGGAATTTTAGATGATTTTTTTAATTAATATTATTTATTTAATGCAATGTATATGAAATTTAGGAGATTTTATCTAAAAACACAATATCTTGGTCTATTTTAATGAAAATAAATAAATTAAGATCGAATTCGAAAACTAATTTTAATTTTTAAATTATTAAAAATTTAAATATTCAATTAATTTTAAAATAAAAAAGGTTGAGATAAGTTTCAAATAATAATACTAAGAAGGTTGAGATCTTAATAAGAAAATTAATTTTAATTTTCAAATTCATAATTCAAAATTTAAAAATAAATTAAGATCTAATACATTATTTTGAAATAAAAAAGGACGAAAAGGTTAGTATATTTTGAAATAAAAAGGTTGAGATTTAGCCAAAAAAATTAATAATTTTATTACTTTTGAAGTAAAAAATGAATAAAGCTGTTAAAATCTTAACACGTGAAATAAAAAAATGAATAAAGTTGTTGATATCTTTTAAATCCCTAGATATTAGGAAGAGGTTATGATAGGGTTCTCTATGTTATTAACACATCGAAATTAATTACATACTCCATAATTAGATATCACAAATTAATATTTATTATATTGAAAAGATTTTTGATAAACTCATAACTGTATTTCACAAATTAATTACAAATTCAAGACTTTTGATAAGAACGCAATATATTAAAATAATTACATTAATTATAACAAATAGACGAGCTCTCATTTAAACAAAAAAAAGTATAAGAAAATTTTTGTGATTCAACCAATGAATATTATTTTGATATTAAAACGTTATTTTCAAATAAAATCAATTGTTGAAATTTTCATAAATTCAAAATAATAATTAAGTTATTTTGAAATTGAATTTTAAAATCAATAATTGAGTTTCTCAAATTCGAAAATTAATAATTTGGTTATTTTGAAATT
>CM046893.1:14713600-15043426 GCA_025688845.1 Cucumis hystrix
TTGAGTTTCTCAAATTCGAAAATTAATAATTTGGTTATTTTGAAATTCAATCATGCTTATTTTAAAATAAAATTAACGTTGAGATTCTCCCAATTTCAAAATAATAATTTAATTATCTTGATATTCAAGCCATTAATGTTATTTTGAGATGAGATTTTTCAATTTTGAAAAATAAGAATTATGTTATTTTGAAATTCAAATTCAATTTGGTTATTTTGAAATTAGTAAGATGAAATAAAGTTATTAAAATTTTAAATTAGTTGACTTCTGAGATATTAAAAAAAAAAATTATGATATGAATTGCTATATATTTTCTATATCAAAAATAATTAAAGGTTGATAAATGAAGGACAAAATTAATTACAATGTAGAAACGAAATAATTACAGTTAGGGAAGGTGAGTATTTAGTGGTATTTTGGTATTTTATAAAATATCATCCACGTGCAAAAAAATACTATTTGCTAAAATTCAAAAGAAAAAGTTGTTTTGCCATTTTTCAAAATGATCCTTAAAAAATGTTGTTATATCTCTTATTATTCCTAAATCTACTAGAAAATTTCACAAATGTTCTAAATTATGATTTATTTTCTTGATTAGTTTTTCGTAAATTTTTAGGACTTTTATAACCTTATAATAATTATTAATTATATAAAAATTTTGAAATTAAATTCTAATGATTTCCTTATTTATATTATACTCAATTAATTATGTAAACGACAACTTCCTTATTTGGCATATTAATTAAGGTATAAATTTATTATGGAAATTAATTAAAAGTATTTTATTAATTCAATATAAAATGAAATCTTTTTTAATATGAAATTATTTAATGATTAAAAATAACAATATATCATTATTTGCATCACCTTGAACATCATGAGATAAAAATTCTAGCATCGGCTAAGATTTCGTCTTCTTCATACTTCAATTTCGATCGTTTCTTCCATCAATTTCATTATTATCAATATCGTTCTTCAATTTGGTTCTTTAGTTTATTTCGAAATATAAAACTTTTGGTTATTTGTCTTCCTCAATTAGTTCCTTTTTCTTCCAATTTCAATCAATTACTTTCGTTTTCTTTTTCTTCAAATTTCGTACTTTACCGAGATTTTGCTTACACATATTTACCACTTCATATTATACAATATGACATACGTATTCTTTCTTCTTTCATTTTGTAACATATATTTTTTTTCTTAAAAATTTGTTCTTTCTTTTTCAGTTTCATAGCATATATTTCGGTCATGTCCCTCCTATTTTGTTTAATTTTTTATTGTTCAGTTCATCTTCCTTTCATGTTCGACATATAATTTTTATTAAATGTCTCGTCGTTCGTATATACTATGATATACCACTGAATAATAAATTTATGTTATGTGATTTGTAACATATATACTACTGCATATATTCAATAATACATACACATATTTTTTTTCATGTTTTGTGATTTTTTTTACGGCGTATATATACCAATATATACACATATTATATATTCATTCAATATACATATATGCTACTGAATAATTCATTTATGTTTTGTGATTTGTTACATATATACCACTGCATATATTCAATAATACATACACATATATATTTTTTATGTTCTATGCTTTTTTCTTACTGCATTTACATGGATTATCTATCCGATCAGTATTTTTTTTAATTCTTACATATATATTATTGCATAATACATATAACTTATGTGATTTGTCGCATATATCTTATGTGATTTGTCACATATATATACTATTTCATATATTCAATAATACATAAATGATGTTATCTTCGGTATACTCAATATACTACAGTGTATTTCGAATACAAAATATAAATTCTTACTAACCTTAAATGAACAATATATACTATAATATACCTGTAATCACTATTGTTTCAAACATAACTTATTATTTATTACATATAAAATGAATATTTGAAATAAAATACATAAACAAGTTTAACAAATTGATAGCATAACCTTTCATTCATAAAATATACAATGTATTGTTTCATATATACTATTCATAAACGAATTTAACATTCAACCATTTTTTTTCATACAATTCATTGGATCTTCAATTCTTTCATCAAATTCCCTACATTGCAAACATATTCAGTTTTTCTCAACATTACATATATCAGAGAACAACTTATATTTTAATGGCATATATTACATATACTCATCATAATTTTTTTTCATGCATGTTCTTGTAAACATAAACAACTTTCATTCATCATCAATATTATTTCAATCATAACATATTATTTACTACGTAAGATATGAATATTTAAATAAAATACATAAACAAATTGATATAAGAACATTTCATTAATAAAATATACATCGTATTATTAAATATATACTGTAATTACATAAAATATATGAAAAATAATGCAAAATTAAAGAAAGAATGGACGGAGAGAGAGATTGCAAAGTGAGAGAAAAATAAGGAGAGAATTTTTGAAAAAAATCATAAAAAGAAAACTAATTAAGGAACAATTTTTATTATTAATATTACTATAATAGAATTTAATCACTTACCATATTTGCATAGAATATCTAATAAATGCAAATCTTAAACATGGTCCACTTTCCTTTTTTCTTTTTCTATTTTTAAATATATTATTAATAATAAAGATGGGTAAATTGATCATTTGGGTCATATATTTATGTAAAATATTAGTCCATTTATAATATTTCTAAAAAATTTGAGAAATTTGGATCAATCTTGTAATATGGTATACAATTTTGAAAGATTTAGAAAAAAGACCTAAATTTAATACGAAATTTCACAAATGTCTAAACTAAAATTTATTTTCTTAATTAAGATTTAGTATATTTGTAGAACAATTTTAACCTTATTTTTATTATTTATTATGTATAATTTTTGAAATTAATTTTAAATTATTTTCTTATTGATGTTAAGCACAAATTTATTGGGTAAATGATAACTTCCTTATTTATGGTACTAATTAATGTATGATTTTATTATGGAAATAGTTTATTTTTAATATAAAATAAAAAATTTTATAATATGAAATAATGTAATAATTAAATCTAAACTTATATAACTATTTTTATCACCTTATTAAGAATCTTAGAAATTTCTTTCGGCGTCGGCAATGAATTTTTCATCCTTTCTTTTGTGATTTGTCACATATATACTACTGTATATATTCAATATTACATACACTTTTTTTTTTTTTTTTATGTTTTGTGATTTTTTCTTATTGCGTATATATACCAATATATACATATATTATATATCCATTCAGTATTTTTTTTATTTCTTACATATACACTACTGAATAATTCATTTATGTTTCATAATTTTTTGCATATATTCAATAATACATACACTTTTTTTTCTCTTCATGTTTTGTGATTTTTTCTTACTGCACTTATATACCACTATATATATATAGATTATGTATCCGATCAGTATTTTTTTTTTAAATTCTTACATATATACTACTGCATAATACATATATTTTATGTGATTTGTTACATATATACTACTTCACATATTCAATAATACATAAATGATGTTATCTTCAATATACTCCATATACCCTAATATATTTCGAATATGAAATATGAAATATAAATTGTTACTAACCTTAAATTTAATATGAAAGAAAGAATGGACGGATTGAGAAATTAGAAAGTGAGAGAGAGATCTAGGGAAGATTATTTGAACAAAATGACCAAAATAAAAATAATTAAGGAAAATTTTTATTATAATATTACCATAATAGAATTATTGACTTACCATATTTACATAGAATATCTAATAAATACAAATTTTAATCATAGTCCATTTTCATTTTTCTTTTTTCTATTCTTTTAATATATTATTAATAATAAATATGGATAAATTAGTCATTTTGGCCTTATATTTGTGTAAAATATTAGTCAATTTAGGACATTTATGAAAATTTTGAGAAATTTAGATCAATCTTGTAATATCTTATACAATTTTAGGCTATATCAATTAAAGATACTACAATTTTAGGCTATATTAGTTAAAAACCCAAACATTAGAGTTTGACTAGAAGAGCCCATTGCAGTAACTTGAAGTTGGGCCCAAACAATCTCATAGAAGTTAGAATTAATGAAAGATTTAGAAAAAATGCCTAAATTTAATACAAATTTTTACAAATGTCCTAAACTAAAATTTATTTTCTTGATTAGGATTTTGTATATTTTTAGGACAATTTTAAGCTTATTTTTATTATTTATTATATATGATTTTCGAAATTAATTTCAAATTATTTCCTTATTCATGTTAAACACAAATTTATTATGTAAATTGATAACTTTCTTATTTATGCTACTAATTAATTTATAGTTTTATTATGGAAATAGTTTATTTTTAATATAAAATGAAATCTTTTTTAATATGGAATAATGTAATAATTAAATATAAACTTATATAATTATTTTCATCACCATATTAATAATCTTAGAAATTTATTTCAGCGCTGGCAAAGGTTTCTTCATCATTTCTTTTGTGATTTGTCACATGTATACTACTGCATATATTCAATAATACATACACGTATTATTTTTGTATGTTATGTGATTTTTTCTTATTGCGTATATATACCAATATATACACATATTATATATTCATTCATTATTATTATTTTTTTATTTCTTACATATATGCTATTGAATAATTCACTTATGTTTTGTGATTTTTTACATATATACTATTGCATATATTCAATAATACATACACATATTTTTTTCTTCATGTTTTGTGATTTTTTTCTTACTGCATTTATACACCACTGTATATATAGATTATGTATCCGATTAGTTTTTTTTTTAATTCTTACATATATACTACTGCATAATACATATATTTTATGTGATTTGTTACATATATACTACTTCATATATTCAATAATATATAAATGATGTTATCTTCAATATACTCTAATGTATTTCGAATACGAAGTATAAATTCTTACTAACCTTAAATTTTTGGCAAATTTTTTCAAAAGATCACTATACCAATCAGCCACCGATGTTCTTCTTCTTCACTGTTTATACTTTCCCCAATCTTCTATTATTTGGCGTTTTTTGTGAAGAAAATGGAATCAATATTCAACGTATTCGAATAATGAAACTTTTACCTTTTTTAAAAAAAAATATTATAAACCGTAACCCACATCCCTGATTTCTCTCCTTGTCGGTCCACCTTCTATAAACAAATTGATATAAGAACCTTTCATTTATAAAATATACACTGTATTATTCAATATATACTATACTTAAGTGGAATATATGAAAAAAAAATGCAAAATGAATGAAAGAATGAACGGAGTGAGAGATTAGAAAGCAAGAGAGAGATGTAGAGGGAAGATTTTTTGAACAAAATAATCCAAATAAAATTAATTAAGGGAAAATTTTATTATAATATTACCATAATAGAATTATTCACTTACCATATTTAGATAAAATATCTAATAAATGCAAATATTAATCATGGTAAAATTTTCTTTTTCTTTTGTCTATTTTTTAATATATTATCAATAATAAATATGGGTAAATTAGTCATTTGGACCTTATATTTGTGTAAAATATTAGTCAATTTAGTACATTTCTGAAAATTTTGAGAAATTTAGGTCAATCTTATAATATAGTATACAATTTTAGGCTATATGAGTTAAAGACCCATCTTTAATTAGATAAACGTATTTTTATAAATATTTAGGTTTTGGTTTTCAAAAATTAAATCTATAAATACTAATTTTACTTATTGGTTTTTTTTTTTAAAAAAAATGTTGCCTAAATTTTAGGTGTAAATTGGAGTCAATTATGTACACTGAAAAAATGTAGTTTATATGGTTGAGATTTGGCTAATTATTTAAGTTATTAGGTAAAAAAAGATGAAAATGCTACATACATTGTTTTGAAAAATATACAATGTTGGATAGTCAAACAAGATTTTGATATTTAAGGCTCCATTCGGTAACTATTTCGTTTTTTTTTTTTACTTTCTAAAATTAAGTCTATTTCTTTCAATTTCTTACAATGATTTGCATCTTTTTTAAGTACAATGGTTGAATTCTTAGTCAAATTCCAAAAACAAAAAATTACTTTTTAAAATCTACTTTATTTAGTTTTCAAATTTTAGCTTGGTCTTTTAGACCATAGGTAAAAAGTAGTTAACAAATAAAGAAACGTGAAGATGGAAAATAGTATATGTAGACCTAATTTTGAAAAAGAAAAAAAGAAAAAGAAAAAAATGGTTACCAAAAATTTTACATTATGTCTAAGTTCATGGATGTGAAATTTGAATGAAACTATACATCTATTTTGACAATGAAATGAAGAAGTTATAATTAGATAAAAATGAAATTGTGAAAGAAAAGAAAAAAGAGGATGTCAGTGGGCATTATTTTATCTTCATGTCCTTTAGGAAAAAGAGTAATTGCAAGACAATTACAAGTCATTGAAAGAGAGTTGTCAATATCTTTTTTGGTTATCAAATTTTCATTTGTTTCCTTCTTTCCTTCTTTCACACACACCACTTGTATCTTGTTTTGTTTTTCCCTATTTTCTCATATCATAGATTTTTGAAGCCATCATTTCATGCTTCAATGACCCACCAAACCCCCACTTCTCTTTCTACTCTCCTCTTCTCCAAAAACGTGAGAAAGAAATATAACAATCACATATAGAGTATCAATAACTATATTACATTATACAAAAATTTATTCGATTTTCAAATATCTATAAATAATAAATCATATCGTTATTCTTGACCTATGCTAATAAGAGTTTGTCAGTTATAACTACATTTATAATTATTTTAAAATATTGTTGTATACTTTATTATTAACTTTAAAAATGCTATCCATTGAATTCACCTAAAAAACAATGCGGAGAGAGATGAACACGACGAAACTAATCATTAAGTTTGGAGTTAATATTACCAAATTAAGTTTTAAAAAAAATAGAGAAAAAGACAAAAATAAAAGTTTTTTAATAAATTAAAGGTGCAAATTTTTATAATAAATATGATTAAAATTGAATTATTTAACATTAATGGATGGAGTAGACCTCAACATATGTCAATACAAGAGAAAAAGTAAAACATATATATATTTATAGATATAAGTTCAAAAGTACTTTCCTCTCTTATGATTTGATAATTGTTGGGATTTTCACATTCTCATCATATCAACGTTTGATCATTAATTAATATATCTTTAAGATTCTTTTGTCACTTCATTAAAAATTTTAATTTGTGTACTTTTTCACCAAAATCAATCCCTACGTCCCCTCTCCACCTAAAACCTCATGCATGCATGAACTTAATTTCTCAATCAACAGCTAACATCACATCTTTTCCAAACCACATCCCTAGTTTTCTTTTATTCTTCTCAAGTCATTTTAGTTTATATGTTCTTCACTTTTCTTAACAATTAAAAAAGAAAGAGAAAAAAACATAAATATGATAGATTAGTCCTTTTAATTGATTCATTCACCTAATTATTAGTAAGATTAGTAGGTTAAGGGTGTTTGTATAGTCATTGCCATGTTCTAAGAAGTAGTTGCTTGTTTCTCAAAAAAAACATGTTCAAAGGTAAACATATAAAGTGTTTGTACAATAAATAAATAGAAGTATTTTAGAGGGAAAATAACCTAGCTAGATCAGTATTTTTATTCGAAATGTTTGATCCACTTCAATTAGCACATTTGATAACATAAAACTAAACATTATCAACTTACTTGATGATTAAACACTTTTAGTAAGACATATTCACAATTAAATTAACTTTTCTCTTTTTCTTTTTCTTTTTTTCTATATAAAAGGATGTGCATCTAATTAAGATCAATAACAAATACCTTATACATGACTTTCTAAAGAAATTTAAAATAAAGCATGAAGTTGCATGAGAATAATACTATTCATTAACTATAAGTAGGAGAATTCAAAGAACCAACAATGAAGTATGATAACATAAGTTGTTCTTTTTATTGGATAGACAACAAAAGTATGATTATAGGCTATCTCACGACTTTTAAGATAACAATATGATTACGTTATCAACCAAACTGTATGTGTTGAAGAATTTGATGTATGATGATGGGGAAGAGCAATCAAAATAAAATTCACAAAAGAGTTGAGCAGTACAAGAAAAACAGCTAGCCAAGTGGGGGACCCAAGAGGAAGAAAGAGGCTTTGGGAGTGTGGAGAAGTAATTGTGTATGTCTTTATTTGCCATAATTAAGTTTTGACATCTTATGAGTCTTTAAATGCCATTGATGGGTCTGAATTATTTGCCTGAACTAACTTTTCTTCATTTGACACTTTGATGTTGACTACCAAACAAAATCCCATTAATAATCCCATATAAAATCTTTTTCTACATACCCTTTCCTTTTTCTTTTGCATATTTACTCAAATCTCCATCTTCCCCTTTTATTTGTAATTCAAGCACTTAAATATGTTAATTATCATTTATTCGAATCTCTACCATCAAAATTAAGAGTTAAAGACGTGTTTGAGATAAGATTCTAAATATCTCATGTGCATAGAGTCCATATGTTTTTAGTCTTAAATATAAAAAGTGAAAATTTTAGAGTGTGTTTGGTCTAAAAAATTTGAAAAGTGGAAGTAAAGACGCATAAAATTATAAACTTTACTCCTTGTTTAGTTCAAAAGTTTGTAGGTCACATCACTAAAAAACTTCAATTCTATTATTTATCAACTCTTTATACTATAAAATGGCATGGGCTTAACATAAAATGAAGTATCAGTTAATGTTTTTTTAATTCTGTAAGTTCTTACTTCTCATTATTTCACTCCTTACCCTAAACACATCTTAAGTGTTAGGTCAATAGCAAAGTCTTATTGACTGAGGCTTTATATCTATAAAGAAAAAAAATTAATTTGAACTTGTGACTAAAGAAAGATCGGAGTATTGAATTTACCGTTTTTCTATATATATTATATAATAGCATAAAGTTAGAGGGGGAAGGGGAGGGGTCGAGCCCTTTTAGGCCTATGCTAAATCTAAATGATACGTCTCTATCACCAAAGGTGCAATATCCATTTGAGTGACTTAAAGCTTGCAACCTCAAATACTATGCCAATATTGATGCCACTCGTATGACACGTCCAAGCAGATATCAGATCACGATTGGTCCAAACGTTAGTATTTCTCTTGTATATGATTGGCCCAAATACATTTGCAAGATGAAGAAGAACTTCATTCACATGCCCAAAACTGACTAGCTATATACATATATAACAACAAATAACAAAAACTTTATAATGTTTGTTCAACTATATTAATTCACTTAGTAACAGCTTAATTAATTAAAGTATTAATTAAAAAGGTTGGTATTCTAATTACTTTTTATAATTATTATAATAATAATAATAATAATAATAATAATAATAATAATAATATTATTATTATTATTATTATTATTATTATTATTATTATTATTATTATTATTATTATTATTATTATTATTATTATTATTATTATTATTTATATTATTATTATTATTATTATTATTATTATTATTATTATTATTATTATATTATATATATATATGATCATGTGCAATCTTTTGAATCAAATTAATGCAATGGACACTTTGGAGAAATTATTGTTGATGTGTTTTGGTTCCTATAATTAGTTATGGACTCGATTATTAGATTTAGGCATATGCTTAGAGTTTTGTAATGATTACGATTTCTTTTTCTCAACATTGGGTTTTGATCGAACGTGTAACAGTGTAAGATGATATATATCTATATATATATATATGATTATGTTCTTGAGAAGATTAGGATGACAACATAATTATAACACACAAACATATATATATATATATATATATATATATACCTTTTTATATTATATTGTCATACCTAGCTAGACCATGGTTGATATTAAATAATTATTTCTATTTTTTCAGAAGAAAAACGTTCTTCCTCTATAAGAGAACGTTGCAATGTAATGTTTGATTTCTGAGTCTTAGTTTAGATCGAATTTTTAAAGTACCTCGAGATAAAATATATATTTTTTGTAATATAGAATATTGACATGGTTTAATAATTTGTTTCTTATAACTTGTGTGAAAAAGAATGTCTTATATTTAAACAATTATTTTGGGGGAATTTTTAAAATAGTAGATTTTGCACAATATTTACAACCTAAATTCTATCACTGATAGTCATTGATATGATATAGTGATAGAAGATTATCGCTGATAGAATCCAAAATTTTGCTATAGTTTGTAAATATTTAAATTTATTTTGCTATTTTTAAAAATGCCCCTTTATTTTTTGTACAAATTTCTTTTGGAAAATTTAGTAAGTTAAAAAGTTAGTTTTGTTTTTAAAATTAAACCGTGTAATTATTTTAAAAGATAAAATTAAATAGGACAAAATGCGAAAATATTTATACCTTATATAATAATTTTGAAAAAGAAAAAAGTCCACAGGACCACATAATGCAAAATACCAAAAATACCTTGCGATTAATTGGCCACACCCACGCGAAATGCTTGATCACGATCGTTCAGATCTTGGTACACGATTGTGTAGCAAATCTTAACGATATTGAGACACGATCTTGTACTTTGATTCATGATCGTGTACCAAGATCTAAACAATTTTTGTTCAAGATCGTGTACCAAGAGATCTTTTATATTTGGTACACCATCTTGAACCAAGATTGTAATTTAGATTTTTCTACATAGTCGTTTAGATCTGGAAGAGAAAATATATGAAAGATGACAAAAAAAGAAGAAATTATGGAGGGGGAAATGAAGAAATCACGAACAACGAGTGAAAATATGAAAAAGGAAGAAGTAGTAATATGAAGAAAATAATAATATATATGAAGAAGATATGAATAAATCGCAAAGAATGAGAAGAAAAAAAAATGAAAAAATGTCTCCAATATCAAGTGCAAATCTGAAATTTATGAAAATATTTTACCAAATTCATAAACTTTTTGATTTTGTTACAGTACGAGTCGTAAATACTTTAGTGTTTCGTTATATTTATGAAAATTAACTTAAAATTATTGCAAATATTTTTAAATATATAAAAATGTATATAACCAAAAGTTATGTTTTATTTATATAAAAATTAGTATATAAAACTTAATTTGTGCTTTATTTGAATATGTATACTATTGACCAAAAAGTAAACAAACTTTAAACTATTACTTTTTACTATAAATATTTATAAAATTTAATTTTGCCAACATGAACTTAACTAACATATGTATGATCTTAAGGATAATAAATCCCGAATACAATTCATTTCACCTTTAAGTTGTACTTAATAAAAAAATTTCAAAAAAAAAAAAAAAAGAAATTTGATTTATTTAACAATCATTTCCCCCAATTAAACTAAATAACTTGAAGAAACTACACTAAAACAAAGGCAAAGGAGCATATCATATTGGAAAAGAAAGACCCCATTAAAAGCAACTAATTCTACATCAAAGTAATTATGTAATTAAGCAATTAAGATATATTATCTCATTAATTAGACAATCAAATTTAAACCGATTAAATTAGATTACCATTAAATAGAATCTCAAAATATTGATGGGACTCACAAATTTATGATTTTATGAACTAATTCAAAACTACATTAAATAGCCAAAAACAACTTTTCCCCTTCTATTTTCTATTCTAAGTAACCATTATCAATATTAAATGCTTGATTGGAATTGCAAGCTGAATAAATAATTTTCCAAAATTTTCCAAAATCGTTTTGGAAGTAAGCATTTATCATCTCAGGGTTAGATCCTTATTTGTTTGATTCAATAGATTCTCGATATTCAATTATGATTCAATTTTTTATTTTATATATATTTTTTTTCAAATTCATAAGATTGAAATATCACTAAAAATTTCTGTCTCGTTAAAAGCCAGTGTATAACTATATAAATAACGAGATTGCTTCTCATGCTTGAAAACACTATTTGTTACGATGATTGGGCTCATTAGTAGATTCCTCGTTTTTCCCGATATTTTCATTTGAAAAGAGGTTGAAGTTGGATTTATTAAAAAGAAATAAAAGTTGGTTGAAGGAAAATGAAAAAGAGAAGAAAAAAACTAATAAAGAAGTCATTAAAAGACATTGGAAAACGTAGGTAGGGAAAGTATGATAAAATTTAATTTTATCATTAAATGAGAGTTAGGTACAAATATTTATGAATTGGGGTTTGAATAATTAGTTTTTTGAGCAATCAATCCTCCCTCCATTTAACACCTCCTTTGGGAAACTGTATATATTTGGTTGAATGCCCTTTTCATTCATTTATACTTTGCAACTACATCCCTAACTCTAATTTTAATTATCTTCCTTTCATCATTATTATTCCTCATTTATTATTATCTCCTTTTCTTTTCTTTTTCTTTTATTAATATTTTTTGTTTTCTTCCAACTTTAATATATCTAATTTATTAATCACTATGTTTTTTCTTCTTCATAGAATCATGTGATATATGTAGGTTCTAAATAATCATGGTTTTTATAATTTGTTACTTTGATTGATTGTCTATATATAAAGTAGGTTCTTCCTCTCAACCTATTTAATTATTTTTCTTTAATTTAATCTCAACTTAATTAATATCACATGATGATGCTTTTGCTATGTTTTCTTTTGCTTTTTTAATATTCTGTTTTTTTCTTTTTACAATTTTTCCAATAGCAACTTTTTATATCTTAATTAAACATTTGAATTAATATATAGCTAAATGACTACTACAACAGCAAGATTCTAAAACCTATTTCTTTCTTTATTTATTTTGGCATTTGTTATCTTAGTTGTAAAAAAACAAAAATGAAGAGATATGTAATATGAACTAAGCTATTAATAACGTCAAATGCAATTTATTTTCAAGCTTAATATCTAAATTTTATGAACTATTGCTATTAAAAATTCATAACTAAGGGAACTCAAATTTATATTTTTTTTAAATTTTAGAATATTTTAAAGCAAAATAAAAAAGTTTAATTTAAAATCTATTAAATTCTTTTCCAAGTTTAGAAATCTGTGGAACAAACAATGTAAGTTGAAAGTTGTAAAATGGATTGATTATTAAGTTAAACGACTATTTAATTAGTCATTATCATTGAACTTTTTTTAAGTTGGAGTGAATAATGTAGTTCTAATGAATCTTAAATTCATGTTTTATTTCTACTTTATTTTTCTAAAAAAATGTATTCTATATAAATTTAAGAACGTAACGTACTACATAGATTATTTATAATGAAATAACAATGATTAAGAGAAATGAGGAGATACATGTGTGAGAGAGTCATTGACTTGGCAGTGTCTTTTGGATTGTACTAAGAACTAATATAGTTTATTTATTTATTTATTTAAATGAAAAACTAAATATTTTGATGATGAAGGATGATCAATAAAACTCCCATTTGATATTTATTGACCCAACCCTATTTGACCACAAACATTACACTCTGCATTTATACATACCAACCTTACTCTTCCTTATCCTTATTCCCTCTTCAATTATTGTTATTATTATTTCCTCACAAGACATTGAGAAATAAAACTATTTAGCTTTCAAATCTACACCCAATTTTATATCTATCATATTGTTTTATAATAAAACATTAATAACATTACGACCATATTTTAAAATCATACCATTCCACTATATCCTATCTTAATTATTTTAAAGGCTATCTAATTACCAACTAGAATAATAGTTGGTGACTTGACTATAAATAATGCACTCTATACTTTTATCATCAAATTATTACGAGAAGAGTTAAATTCTTCCATTTATATATCTTTTTCTTTTTCTTTTTTTCTTTTTCATTTTAAATTTGATCCCACCAATATGTTGTTATCTTGAATATACTTTTGAATTTACTTAAAAGGTAAGAAAAGAATATTGATAAAAGAAGTCATAAATGTATCGGTAGATACGCACAATTTTATAATTAATTTTTTCTGAGCAACAAATTTGAAATTTTGGAGGCAAATTAAGTTGATGTCTTCCACTTTAATTTTCTACTCAAATCTTTGAATATTAATGATGATTTTTCTCCTGTTTAATTGATATAGAAAGTTTCATTGAATCGATAATAATGAAATGAAATTTTATTTTGATCAAATTGATGATATAAATATATAATTTTAAGTAATATATAAATATGCTAACGATGAATATCAATTTAAGATCAAGTCAATCTTATTCTTAAAAGAGAATAAAATGAATATCGTTTGAATTTTGATCACCCCTTTTGTAATTCTATTCTTAATTGAGATGAAATTATCACATAAGAAATCTTAATAAGAATTGAAATCTCAACCTTCCCTTTTGCATTTTTTTTACATATAGTTTTCTAAGTACAACTACAAAAAAAAAAAGGAAAAAAAACTATTTTTCGAATATCATAATTTCTGTCCCTTCATCTACAATAACAATACTTTTCCATCTCTTTGAAATCAAATCGAAATGTTCAGATCAATCCGGGGTTTCTTCGTCGCCGGCAACGGCACGATGGAGCTACACCGTGGACACGTCGGATTGTTCTTCATCACCAACACATACGACAAACATCCAGGGCAGCCGGCGGCGATGGGCGACGACAAACATTTTAAGTTTTCTTCTTCTCGGAACTCTTTCTCCGCCGCCGCTGATGACGACGAGGACGAATACGACGGGGACGGCGACGATTTCCACAACGACGACCGTTTTCTGATGGGATTCCTCTCAGCCCGTTCAAGCGCCGATTTGACCTTATCCAAAGTACAAACACTCTGATAATTACTCCTCGGCGAGGACGACGAAGGCGACGAGGATAACGACGAAACCAATTTCAAATCCAAACTGGTTTCATCGACCAAATGATTCGTCAATTGAAATTTAGAGCAATTGGGCGACGGTGGAAAATTCAAATCTTGAAGCTTTGGCACTGTTTGATTGTTATTGTTGAAATCTTGAACATTGCATCTTTGAATAAACATTTTCCCTGACTGAAATAATTCAAACATTCAATCAATTAATAAAAATCCTCTGTTTCATTTAAAGCCAAAAATACACACACGAAAAAAAAGGAAATTTACAAATGAAACTTTTAGAGGGAAACTGGAAGAAGAGAAAATGGGTACCTTCAAATCGAGTCGTCTTTCCCAGCCAGAAGGGACATGGAGGTCGAGGTCCAATTCTTGGGACTCTGTAAATTTGGAATAGCCGCCGTTGAGTAAGTCTCGGGTGATCAGAGGCGTTAATTTCTCGGCGGTGGATTCGTCTCCGGGCGTCCGATGACGGTCCTCTTTGTTGTAAGTTGTAAGAACTCGCAGGAGCGAGCTAACTTCGGCGGCCATTAGAGGGGAAGAGAGAGAAAGAAGAGAGAGAGAGAGAAGATGGGACTGTCGGTTTTCTTGTACAATGGGTGAGAGAGGTCTCTATATATGGTAGAAAATTAAGAGGCCGTTATATAAATTTAATTTTATAAAATAAATTTCAAAACTTAAATTTGTTATTTAAGTCCAATATTATCTTCAAAAAATAAAAGTCCAATATTATAACATGGATGCTACTATTGACCTTCCCAATTTAATTTTATGGAAATATGAATAAAATATACCTATAATTTTTTTGTCCGTAGGTTATGAAATTTATTTCATCAACCATTAATAATTAAATTGTTTTTACTTCCAAATTAGTTATTAATATTCTTATAATAGATCAGATTTTATGTTTTGAATCATTCCATTTATGGATATATGGATCAACATTTTATTATTGATTTAAGTTGAACCTCAAAATGTTGATGCTTAATCGATAAAATATTGGTCATTGGTTAATAAATTTGTAAAAATAATATTAAACTTTGTCATTTGTTTAAAAAATATACTGATCATATTCCTTCAAACTTGTAATGTTGTCGAAGGGATATTGAAATGTGGGATATAATGAGTTATAATAAAATAAGTACGACGGTGACGTTAAATAGTTGGACGGTGTTCAAATCATAATTTTCATCTTGAGTCACTAATTTAATGTTTTTCATATTTCCAATTTCTATTCGAAATACTATAACAAAATAAATACGTACAAAACTAATATTATAACTTTTGAAATAACAAATGTCTTTTTTTAAAATAAAGTTTATGTGTTTTTTTTTTCACACTTTAAAAGTACAATAATTGTAAATGTAGAAATCTAAACCTCTAATCTTAAGTGAAGAATCATATGCCATAAAATTATTATGTTAGGCTCGCCTTTGACCAAATAGTTTATATTATCATTTCAACAATAATAGTTGGTAAAATGACGATAAACTTAGTTGACATTATAATCCATACAGTTTGATGAGTTGACAAAAATAATATATCAAATACGATATCACCTAAAACATAAAAACTTTCTAATTTCTTTCCATCAAAATTTAAGAAAGTGATAATAAATTCCATTCACCGAATATTAATTTGTCACATAAATTTACAATCAACGTACAAATTTTACAAATATATATAATTAGATGAGTTATTAGGAGAAAAATGGTAATGGAATTAATAATATAGTGAAATTATTTAAAATAAAAAAATATTAAAAAATATTTACAGTAAATATCTTAATCTATTGTGATCCGATATAAATAATATTTTGTTATACATATTATAAATGTTTGGATTTATTTGATTCAATATTTAAAAAAAAAAAATAGATAGGGGAGGGGATTGAGAAATGAATTTCTCCAATGAAAGGATCTTATTCAAGGAGGAAACAATTAATAAAAGAAGAAATTGATTCAAAAACATAGAAAGAGCCACCACCTAAGTTATGCACGCATTTATTGCCCACCAATACTTTGTGCTTCGGATTTTTCTTCTTCTTCAATTCTTTTTTGTTTCTATAAAATAATATTTAATAATAATAATCATAACATTTTTGAATTTCGCCCCTTCCTTGATCTTAGTCAGTCCATCTCTTATTTTAAATTTTTATAACTTAAATAATTGGTACAATACAATCCCTCAAATCAATTTCAAATTTTATCTCATTTTCATTAATTAAAATTAAAATACTTAACGTATCATTTATTCTTAATATAATTTGTTTTTTTTATAAAGATAACAATTATAGTATTTATAGTAAGTTATATACATGATTAATTAAAAGCCCAAATTACAATTCACAAAGTTAATTTCTAATTTCTTTGGTAGTTATTGTAAATGTCATTTTTAATACTATTTAGTACATAGGGACATTTTTAAAAATAGCAAAATAAATCAAAATATTTATAAGTTATAGTAAAAATTTGAATTCTATCACTAATAGTCTTCTATCACTATAGCATATCAATGACTATCAGTGATAGAATTTGCTATAGGTTGTAAATATTTTGTAAAATCTACTATTTTTTAAAATTCTCTTAGTATATATATATAATATAATAATTATGAGATAACAAATGGAGTTATGAACCTTAATGAAAGAAAAGTTATTCAAATTATCCTTGGAAAAATTTAAAGATTTTTTTTTTTACTTTTCCTAACAAAAACTATCCTCTGTCCTATATATGGTGAGTATGCAATTATAAATTACTATAGGTTGGATTTAAAAGAGTTTTTCAACCTATAGATCAATTATATAAAAAGATAAAGAGTATGTCTTTTTTTACACTTTTATTATAATAAAAATTAATTTAAAACCTTTATAAGGATTTACAAAATATTTATTTTAGAAGAAAAGAATGAGTTAATGTTGAGAAAGATAGTGCTTCAATAGATAAATAAAAAATTATTATGAGGTAAGATTAGTAAATACTTGATTTTGTTTTTAATTATCAACAGTTTCACATATGCAAAATTAATATATTGTCCATTGAACTTTGTTCAAATTAACCATATAGTTGATAAACATTATATTTATTTTTCAAATTATGAGAGTATATGAGTGATATTCGAAAATGTGTGATTATAGTTGGATTTCAAGATATGTTAACATATGTAATATAACATGATATATATAAACATTTGATTAAAAAGAAGATCAAATCTAGAGATATGTTAAAGATTTCAACTTGAAGATCTATAAACCTCACAACTTTAATTTAATAGATGAGTTACTCTTATAATTATCATTACAAATCGATTTTAGATTTTGAAGTGAAGTATTAATTAGATATTTTAAAAAGATAGGAACATAAAAAAAAAAAAAGTATTTACAAAATATAATAAAATTTGTAATTAATATCAACCAAAGTTAACGAAATCTCGATAATCGTAGTCATTGACTTGTGTACTTTTTCATTACCCAAATCTGGTTTACCACTTAATTTTATTTCTTTATTCAATCTCTCCTTTATTAATTTGCGCGTTAGGAGGATAGGAATTGGGAAAAAGAATAATAATAAATACGAAGGAAATAATAACATGGTTTGGTTTAAAACATTTTGAAACCAATTTTAACATCATTCATCAAATTCAACAAAACCCTACCATATATTATAATCATCAAAACACTCACAATATTAATAACCTTAAATAAAAATAAAAATCACATTTATTAATAATAATAATAATAATAATAATAATAATAATAATAATAAGAGACGTGCATTGACTTTTCAATTTTAACACTAACCATTCGTGGGTTTATGCCACGTGTAAAATTGTAGAATAGTTTTGTAAATTATTTATAGAGTCGGTTTTGGTTGATTTGAGAAGTAAAAGTTGTAAGAAAAAAAAAGACGAGAACACCCTTTTGTATTAATTAATGCATTGTAATAATACTAAACTAAAAAACTCAACAACCCCAACAATTCTTTGGTTCTATAACTTTGGCTTTTTTTACATCAATTTCAACCATTACTACTTTCCCTTATTTAATCCCTTTTATTTCAATGCTTCTTATTAATTATCCACTTCTTTTCCTATTTATTTTACGAGGATTTTCTTTTTCTATTTTCTAACTCTCAGTTTTTTTTTTTTTTATTTATTTACAACAAACACTGATATTCATTACATTTTTCCTATTTTTAAATTTATTCACATATAACTAAAATTAAATTAAATACTTCTACAATATAACAAAATTTTATAAGATTATAACTTTCCTTTTTTTTTCTTTTTTCTTTTTTCTTTTTAGTTTAACATACTAGGGTGAGAGATTTAATCAAAGGTCTTTGGTCAAAGTATGAGTTTTAGGTTAGTTATTGAATTCACATTTACAAGTTATTAATTTAGTTTCTAACACTTTCTAAATTGTAAACATTAGTTTTGAATTATTTTGTGCTAATAGGTTATTGAAAAGTAAGTAGTAAATTAAAAATTTAGGTTTCTTTTAAGTTAGAAAGGAAAAAAGTGATCATGAATGAATATATAAGTAAGAATAATTACCTCTTTTAGTGTGAGGTGGTGTCTCATATTGTCCTTATCAACCATAAGTATATATATATAATATATGTATATACTCTTAATTGTATAATTTAACCTTTGTACTTTTAATAAACTCTAAAACTATTTCATCAAAATTGCTCGAATAATGATAATAATTTTCATTGAAGGAAATATGATAATATATCTTTTAAAAAATCAACAATACTAATAGTGAGTATTAAATTTGAAATCTATTGGAAGTACATGCAGTAAAATTATACCATTGAAAGTACATTTGATTAAAATTGAACTAAAGAAGTCAAAACTAAAATTTTAAATTACCTAAATATATCTATTAATTTCTAAAGATTTTGATCACATGTCATCAATTATACACAAATGATTAGAAAGAGTCCATCAAATACAATGACTACTAACACTCTAGTAAATCTTGAACTATGAATAGGAAAGTATAATGTCAAAATGAAGATTGAAGATATGAAAAGGAAGAATAGAGGATGAAAAAAAGAGTTGAAAAATGGATGAGAGCAAGCAAAAGTTGAAGAGATGAACATTTATGGTATAAATAAAAAAGAAAAGAAAAAAACATAAGATCTTTCCAAATCCTTGAAAATCTTGGCAGTGTTCTTACACGTACGGGTGGTGATATTAATTGGGGTTGGTCAAACATTTGAAAAATAAGAATAAAAAAAGGTTCTTTTAAAAAAAATAAATAAATAAAACTAGGAAGTAACATCAAAGCATTTAATGCACATTCAAACTCTCCTCCCCATTAATGAAACTAAACAACAACTCTCACATAATGTTCAATAAAATGATATATTATTATTGTTGTTGTTATGGTTATTTATTTTATAAATGTTATGTAATGGATTATTATTCAAATTGATGATGCATGCATTTAATTTAATTAGCCCCAATTGAGAGAGTGGCCGCCAGCCACTAATTTTAAGATTCAACAAACATTTATTGTTTACATTTTTCTTTTTTTAGATTTTTCATTCCTCGTTTTTATTTTCCCACTTACTTTAATTTCCTCGAACTCAACCAATTTTTATGCCTTCTAATATATGCTTTTTTTTTTTTTTTTTTATTTTTTATTTATTTACAATATTTACACTTCATACACAAATCAAGTGATAATTTTTAATTTGAGTGATTTTATTATATGGAGTGTAAATAGTTTATCAAATTTTCTATTTTGGAAAAAAATCTAAATTTTTTATTCACTCTTTTTCAATTAATTTAGTATAATAAAGCTCACTTATGATGATTTCGTCGTTTTTATCCCTTGTATTCACGATCCTTTTTGTTCTCTCATTTGCGCTTGTAAATATTTTTTGATGATTTTAAAATCTAGATCACAACATTTTTAATGTGAATATTGGTTTGAAAACGGTGATTTTTTTTTCTTTGATGATACTTAAAAATAGATCAATCGTAAAATTTGTTTTGTAGGGAGATTTATCTAAGTCACTACAAGACAAAAGAAGGTAAGCACGAGTGTGATGTCCAGCCACACACATACTTCTACATTCAAGTTAGTTTTATGTTTCTGAGTAACTAGACAGTAGAGAAAATAGTAGGGTATTCAGACACATCCAACAATGACCTATGTTGTTTATATAGAATGGTGATTTGTAACTAATGCTCGGACTTATAATTGCCCCTCTTAAATTTCTAGAATCATTGAGTTGATAAATAATGAGTTGTTACACTCTCATTATAATAGGTTCATGATTGCTTCCAATGCTCCCTTTATCACACACTCATTCGTTTAGAATCTGAATAGTTTCACATTCAATTGTTGTGGGTTCTCTAAGCTCTAAGAATACTCTTCTTTGTGGTTCCTTTTCCTCTTGTAAGCTCCTTTTAGTATGTTAGGCTTTCCCTTATGGTTCCTCCTCCTCACATGAGCTTTCTTAAGAGGCTAGGCTCTCATATATGAGTTTTCCTTCTATGGATCCTTTCAAAAGGCTCTCACCTAGACTCCTCTTGAGCTCTCTCCTAGGCTCCTGTGAACTTACATCATAGGTCCCACTGAGCTATTTAAACTCTTTGAGAGTCACTTGAGCTCTATTCTAAGATTTCTTTGAGCATATCTTTGAATCTATATCATTTGTACCACTGAGCTATCTAAGCTCTTCTCCATAGGTGCTATTACGCTCTATTTTAGGCTCCTTTAAGCTTCTCTTGAGCCTACCTCATAGGTCTTACTAAGTTGTCTAAGCTCCCTCATGGGTGCTTTTAAGCTCTCTCTTAGCTCCTCAACTCTTCTTAAGCCTACCTCATGGGTCCCAAGAAGTTGTCTAAGCTCTCCTCCATGAGTGCTCTTAAGCTTTCTCCTAGGTTCCTATGTGCTAACCTCCATTGTCATGGACATGCCGTATGCACACACAGGTAGGCCATGACATGGCCCGAGCAGCTCTAGCTAACCTTATAGTTGTCTGCCCTAAGCGTCTGCTTCAGTACACCTTACATTGCCTCAATTAGAGAGTGTGGAGCGACATCTATTAACCATTGGATCTAATAATTTATATTTTTCAGTAGATCCCTCTCAACCCTCTCCCACTTCCACTACGATGAGACGACAACACTCTCGCAACATTGACTTGGAGAGCTATGTACAACAGAATGGGAGGATCCCCATTTCAATCCCCCTAGGAGGGGACATGCCTGTCTCACCATACACCCCTTATTTCAATTGCACGATCGGTGTGTTAACGCGAGGCACGTTTCCAATCCAAGCCCTGAAGTGGGTTGATGTACCACGAGAGTGCATAGAGGTCCTTAAGGGCGGCCTAGCAGTAAGTTTGTCAATTTTTATATATATATATATATATGTTCAATTACCTACATATGTAGAAAACTAATCTTAAACCTATTTCTTTTGTAGCAATTTTTTCGTGCTCAATCTCGCAGATCTAGCATTTAATCGGTTTGTTGAGCATCAAATGCTCAGCGTGTGGAAGGAATTCAAGGGAGACAACCACCGACATTTCAAGAAGTACAACTATTCTGTACAAACACGTGCAAACCCACCACAGAGATTGGCCAATCACGTGCAAGATTGGCACTTTCTTTGTGACTATTACATGACTCGACAGTTTCAGGTGATTTATATCATCTACCTTAAAATCAATTAATAGTACTTCATTTAATTTGTTGTTTGAAAATATAACGTTTTGATCATCATTGTTTGAATGTAAGAGCAATCAAATATGTGCAAGACTGTTAGACCGAAGCAACCTTACAAACATAGGAGCGACACAAAATCGTTCCTTCAAAGACAGGCCGAGCTCACTGAAGAATGCGGTTGCCTGATGGACCATGTTGAGATTTTTCAAGAAATGTACGCTAGTAGGACTGGCTAGTCCATTTCACAGGCAGCAGTGGATACTTTTGTAAGTTTATGAAAACTTTTTGTTATATTTTCAATTCTATTTGAATTCTAATCATCTCCCAACTTACAAACTTCTATTGTGTAGAATCAAATGCTGGAGCTCCAGCCCCAACCCGTCCCAGAGGGTTCTTAACCACTCTCTGATGATGAGATTTGCAAGACTGTTTTGGATAGACGACCAAACTACTCAAAAAGTCTTGGTTGGGGCCCCAAGCCCAAGTCTAAGAAGAGTTTTGCTTATGCTTCTTCTTCTAATAATTATGACCATCAGGCACACATGACGAAGGTTAGCGAACTAAAGGCCAACCTTGAAATGCTAACCGCATGATTGAAGCACAACGACTAAGGAAGGAGGAGCTAGACCGACAAATAGCAGACCATGCACGACAAATGGAGGAAATGAAGAAGATGATCGAGGAGATGAGTCGAGCACAAAGAGGGCTGTGAACACTTGGGGTACGTACTTTTCAATATTTAATTTAGCATCTATGATATTATAATTGTACTTTTTTGTCATTTGTAGGTTTGACATTCTTTATTTGGCGTCCGCGACTATAATAGAAGATAGGTGTATGTTTTTTTAAAATTTTTTTTTTTAATGTAATTGTTTCAAACATACTATTTGTAATTTTTTTTATACATCTTTCATGTATCTTGTTTTATTATAAATTGAAATCTTTTAATTTTTATAATTTAATGCAAATTTTGTTTATTGCCTTACAAAGCAGAACCAAAAACCTCATGATAACAAAAACAAAAAATAAAATAATAATAATAATTAAATAAATAACAAGATAATTAAAAATAAAATAAAACATATATCCCAACATAAGGTGTACGTTAGGATATATGTTTTTTCTGACGTCAATTGGAAACGTTGGGGTAAGCTTTTCCCGACGCAACATCGAAAATGTTCCTTCCTTGACGTTATCTCAGTGTGTCGAGGATACCTATATGCCGACGCGGTGAGATGACGTCGGGGATACCTATAAATTGACATTGCTCGTTTGCGCGTCGACAAAAGTTACCCTGACACAGTTTATCTGACTTTCTTACCGACGTAGGATATGACGTCGGTATTACGTTGGCCGACACACTTGACTTGTTTTCCGATGTTTTATGCATCGGGAATAGCTCTCTTTCTTGTAGTGTAGAACATGGAAACTTTCCTTTACACTTTCTTAATACAAGTTAGTTCACTCTCCATCCTCCCCCAACTTTTAGCTAACTTTTACAAAATTCTCTTGTGTGGATATTAGTTTTAGTAAACATACACACATTCAATTTAAATTGTATAGAATTGTATACTGTCTAAATGAGAAGTAGATCTTAGAAGTAAGGTTTGATAGAAATTATTGGCTTACCCAGTAAAACATATCATTTCGCTTACACTTGGACAAGCAATAGGAAAACTTGTACCACATGTTTATCATTTGGAACTCAGAAAAGCATAGATAGGATTTGCTCCTGTTATTGCATCATCCTAATCTAGTCACCTGATAGGTCGCTCAATTAGAGTCTAAACATGACATATCCACGAACAAATGTATGCACATAATGACAGATAGACCAAGCACCCAAATATGTTTATTCGAGTTTTTAGTTCGTTTTTTGGAACTCAGAAAAGCATAGATAGGATTTGCTTATGTTATTGTATCATCTTAATCTAGTCACCTGATAGATCGCTCAATTAGAGTCTAAACATGACATATCCACGAACAAATGTATGCACATAATGACAGATAGACCAAGCACCTATATATGTTTATTCGGGTTTTTAGTTCGTTTTAAGTTAGGGGAAGAATGGACTTGTTATGTCTCATTAGTGCAAAACAAATTACATAGTTTATTTTTTATTTTTTATTTTTTATGTTTTTAGATTTATGGTTTTCTATCAATGAATATTTCTCTAGTAGATGACAGAGCCTCATTGTCATTCTTTTATGAAATTCTTGATTCGGGATTGTATGCCAAGAACATTCAGGTAAGTTTGATCTGCTTGCTTGTGGAGTGTTCAAACTTTGAGTAAAGAACTTGTTTCCTTATCTCTTAGTCTTTAAGCAAAGGATATCCAATCTAGTCATTTCATTTAGATTGTTATCAAATTTATTGGTTTTAGAAGTTGATATTGGGTTCACCCATTGAGTTCCTAATTTTCAAATCATAGGGTTTCCATATCACTACCTCATGGGTCCCACTTAGCTATTTAAGTTACTTTTTATGACTGCTTCTCTTGAGCTCTCTCCCAGACTCCTTTAAGCTTCTTTTGGGCCTACCTCATGGGTACAACCAAGTTGTCTAAGCTTTCCCCACCGGTGCTTTTAAGTTCTCTCCTAGACTTCTCTTGGGATTACCTCATGGGTGTTTCTTTTGAGCTCTCTTCAAGGCTATACACTCAATCCTTTAAGTTCCCCTCATGGTTGTTTCTCTTTAAGCTCTCTCCTAGGCTCCTTTGAGCTTACTTCTCTTGAGTCTACCTCAAAAGTCTTACTCATTTTTCCAAGCTCTCTCCAGGGACGTTCTTAAGTTTTCTCCTAGGCTCCTAAGAGATCCTTCTAAGCTCTCTCCTCTAGATTCCACTAAAATTTTCTCTTAGACTCTTTTATTGGCTCCATTGACCCTTTAAGCTCTCTAAGGTCCACCATGAATTATCTAGAGCTACACCATTTTGCCCCTAACGAAAACCTTATTAGAAATTGAAAAGAAATCTTCACAAATTTTTTAAATAAAAATCTAAATTGTTATTATCTTAAAACTAAAGGAAGAGGATAAAAAGAAAGAAAGAAAAAGAAAAAGAGAAGATGATAGGTTTTTGAAAGTCGCATTTGAAAATGTAAAGAATGTAATCCATAGATATAACATAAAATTTTATAAAGTATATATAGATAAGATGTTGAAAAGATGAATTTAAATATTGGAGTTAAATTCATGTCACTCATATTATTCACTAGTTTTTTAAATTAATATTTTAATGAATAAAATTAGATACCCATATTCTTAAAAAATAATAAACCAACCTTTTAAATGAAACAATAGCAAGAAATAATAGAATGACAACTTTGCTTTTTTAACTTATTTTTTTCTCCCTAAATGTAATTAATTATCAAAATACTTTTATATAAATTGATTAAACTGTAATGAATTTTTAACATAAGTGTGTTTAATTTTTTTTTTTTTTAAAAAAATTAATTAAATGACAACCATTCAGAATAGGGTTTGAAATACTTTAGATTTTTATTATAGACCGTCCATAAGAACTTCAATTATTATAAAAAAAAAAAAAAAAAAAAAAAACATGCATCACATGTAAGGAAGACAAAAAAGAGAATAAGCCTTTTTTTTCCTTTTTCTTTCTTTTTGATGAAATAAACATATAAATATATATAAAAATAATATTCTGTTTTTTTTTTGTTTAATTTAAAAATGTTTTAAAGGATAAAATAGTACAAAAGGGTTCAATTTGGTAGTGGGCTTTTGAATGGTGAGTAGTAGGGCCCAATAAAGGTTAATGTTGAGATAAGGAAAAAGTGTGGGCCCAAATGAGGATCCATTACGAAGAGAATCTCCTCGTCTCTCCTATACCACACAACTCCACACTACAATTGGTTCCTTTCTTTTTCTTATTCAAATTACTATTTCAATTCCCCAGTTTTCATTATTACTTGCCTTTGGACCTTCCATTTTAAAAATGTACCATTTTACTCCCTATCATCTTCGTGTTATAGTCAACTAATTCAATTTCATTATACATAAAAATAATTTAATTTTATTTCATAATTATAGAAATATGTACTCTATATTTGAATTAATTATAACTTATTACTTATTTTAGCCCTTAAATCATGAAAGAAATATATGAAATTTCAAAATTCCATCAAATTGACTTAATTTTGTTAGTGTATAATTAAGTAGTGTACCCATTTTAGCTATTGAAGCATTTTATTTATTTTTTTCTATAAAAAAATGATTTAAAATACACCCTAAAAGCTATTTTTTAGTGATTACCAAATGACTTAATTTTTAAATTAAAATGTATTCCAAACACACTCTAATTTTCCATCCCTTTGAGTTTCTCTTGCAACCAAACATTCATTTCATTTTAAATTAGAAATGGATTTCAAATCTTTCCAAATGATGAGGTTCTCCAAATATAAATAAATAACCAACTTTTACCCTCAAATTCGGGTTGTAATAATTTGTCTCCTAGTTTACACACTTTTAATTAAAATGAGTTGATTCATTTGTTAATAAATGCAATGATGAGTTTTCAAAATTCAAACCTAAAATACAAAATCAATAGGGAAAACCTAATTACAATATTCCTCCTTTCTTTTTTTCTTTTTTTTGCATGATTTAGGAGCAATTGGGGCACAAAGTTGGTAAGTACTATAATTCTCTAACTTTATAATTTTGCACAAAAACGACATTTATGAGTATTAGTTTTGGTAAATATAGATTATGATTGCACACAAGATTGTCAATTTAGGTACACAATCCCAAAATACAAATGACAGTAATTTATCATGCAAAAGTAGTAGTTTAATAAAATTTTCAACTTGCAATTCTAAATAACATATATTAAGTAAAATTATCGTGAAAATGAGAAATTAAACCTCAAACTTTTAAGATGGAAAGTCATGTCTATTATATGTATCAAATAAAAAAATAAATAAATGATTGAAATATTTTTTTATCTTGTTTTTACTTCAATTTTATGAATGATTTTTTTTTTCTCTTCCTACCGATAGAAAAATTTTTGACTCGTAGAAAAAGTCATATATTAGAACATGTTTGAATTGATTAATATATTTAGGATTTATTTATCAAAACAAAGAAACAAAAGCAAAAATATTTTTAAGAAACCGAAAAAATTCGTGGACATAGGAAATGGGATAGGGGCAGGGACGAGAACAAGAACGGGGAGTGGCATCGCCGTCCTTGAGGCTGTTCCGTCTCGCTCTTGGAGATAGCTAGAAACAACCTTGGACCAAAAAAAAAAAAAAAAAGACTATAATATAAAATAAAATAAAAAGGTAGAAGGGGTAATTTGGTAAAATAGAGAGGCATTTATCTTAAATATTAATAACAAAAGGGAAGGAGAGTAGTAGTAAAGGCAATTAGCCCAAATTTCTCTAACACTTCCAAACAATTCGCCCTTCCTTATCTTTGTTACGAAGAACGTCCGAAGAAAGAAAGAAAGAAAGAAAGAACTAAACGATGCAGATCTTTGTCAAAACCCTAACTGGGAAGACGATCACTCTCGAAGTTGAGAGCAGTGATACCATCGATAATGTCAAAGCCAAGATCCAGGTCTCTTTTTTCTGATTCCCTTCCATTTCTTACCTTTTCAATCAATTCACTACCTTTCTTTGCCCCTTCTTTATGTTTATACCTTTTGATTTATGTTTACTTTCATTTCTTTGAGATCCTTCGCCGTTCAGATGTTATTGCCTTTTGCTGCTTCGATTTCTGCTGTTTTTGTTCGTCCCTGAGGTTTTTTTTTTTTTTTTTTTGATCAAATTCTGACAAGCATGCGTTTGCTTTGATTCCGTATCATTGCATGATCCAATGGATGAAGGATTAAGAAATTAGCGTTACTGATTCATTTGCGTTTAGCACATGTGTTAAATTGAATTGTTGGAATAGGTTTTTCTTTTTTAAATTATTTTTAATATGTTTGCGGTCTCTAAGTTTATGCTTGTTCTTATCGTCTGGTTGTTTGTTAGTTCATCATATTTTCAATGGCTGGATTCCTTTTTATCAGGTGTATGTTTATATTCTTGTCACATCACTTTACGAACAAAATTATTTTGGATGCATGAATTGGTTTGGGAATTTAATTCCAGCGTGCCGTCTTTATAATCGTATTTTGAGTTTTGGAATGTATATTTCTTCTAGCTTTAAACAGGGGGGATTAGACAATTTGGTTTTAATGCAGGACAAGGAAGGTATTCCTCCTGACCAGCAGAGATTAATTTTTGCTGGTAAGCAATTGGAAGATGGTCGAACGCTTGCAGATTATAACATTCAAAAGGAGTCAACCCTTCACTTGGTTTTGAGGCTTAGGGGAGGTACTATGATTAAGGTCAAGACACTGACCGGGAAGGAAATTGAGATTGACATCGAGCCAACTGACACAATTGATCGCATTAAGGAGCGGGTTGAGGAGAAAGAGGGGATTCCCCCTGTACAGCAAAGGTTTGCATTTGCCTCCTTCTTTAATTACTTAAACTACAATAACTATATTTTCAATGCCGTTTTGTATATGTGGATAGCTTGTTTAATCTCCCTCAAACGTGCACTGTGCTTTCTCTGTTTAAGAATGGAATTTGGTGTGGAAATTTTTTACTTAGCACAGGATTCATTAGTACTTTTTGGTAAGGAAACAATGAAGTTGGGTGGATTTTAGATTCCAACACTGAAGTTTTATATAAAAATGTCCTTACATAACGCTACTCAAACAATTTAAGGACAGTTCTATTGCTAATTTGGGAAGGGTTTAGTGGAATGGACATCTATTCCTCTTTCCTAAGGTTGAGAATCCATCTCTTATAAAATAGAAGACAGGACATGCCTATTCAGTTTTTTTTATGATGTATTTTTCATGTTTGAGGTACATGAAGTTTTATTCTGAACAGTAAAAGGTATGTAATACATTTATAATAAAATATGAAGGAAGATCTAAGATTTACAATACTTAGCTAGGTAATGTCTTATAGTGAAGGTTTATAAAAGAAACCTAAATGCAATGAGTATATTTTCTAGTTGTTTCAAAATAACTAAGAATAGGAATTTGAAACAGAATTTCATGTAACATAGTATTGTTAGTTTTACATACTTGGAAAATTAACTCCATGGTTCAAGTTCAAGTATCTGAATTTAAAATGTAAATAAATGTTTTCCCATGGTCTAATACAGTAATGCTTGAGTACCTGACAATCGATAGTTTGATAGACTTCGACAGCCACGTTACTTAAGTTGAAGTGTCCATGATTTGTAACTGTAAGCTCTCTCTAGTTGGCTTCCCATGGTCTTTCCTTTAATATCCATTGTGTTATTATTTACTGGAGTGGTGTTAAATATATCTTACTCTCGTTATGACAATTAGTGAGTCAACAATTCTGAATTTCATCAAAATTCTTTTTTCTAGTTCCTGTGGTCAGCCATCTATGAACTCATATCAGATCAACGGGATCTGTCATTTCTTTTAGTTTTATGAGACTTAAAATTTGATATTGCCGTGTGCTTATTATAACAAGTTCTATAATACTCTGCTTTTTGCAGGCTCATTTATGCAGGTAAACAGCTTGGAGATGACAAAACAGCTAAAGACTACAACATCGAGGGTGGTTCTGTTCTCCATCTAGTGCTAGCCCTGAGGGGTGGTTATCTGTAAAAGCATTTATCTATCACCTCCTAAAATTCGGAAATTTTTAGTTTTTTGTTTTGTTGGTGCTTGATGAATGCATGAGCGACATCTTTGCTTGTGTGTGGATAAATGGAAAAGATTTGAGCCCAAACTTTAACTCTCTTATCAAATTACTCTTTTAATAGAGAGATTTCATGTCCTGTGTATCTCCATCTCTCAAGTTGAAGATTAAACCATTTGGTGTGCGTGGAAGGAGGAGTTTGTAAAATTTAGTCCCAAAGTCTTATCAATTTTTATTGGGGGGAATGGAAGCTTAATTATCTCTATATTGTTTTACTTTATTTTCATAGATCCTCTCCTGTTTATGATCAGGGCTTTGTATCTCATTGGCACAAAGTGTTTGGATGCCCTTCACCAGGTGCGTTTCATACTTTTTCTTTCCTCGTATTATAATAGTGTGCCGCATGTATCCGTTTGCGATTGCTTTTGTTTTCCTGTTTCAGTTTTTGAGGAATGTAGGGCTTTGATAATTGTTTGTGTTTTTTAATTCTTAGTTTTCAGCAATGGTTCAATAATTGTGTAGAAATTTTAAATTGACTAAATGAGCGTCATTTCGGTTCTGGTTTACTCGAACAAAATCCAAAAAATTAGGTTTCCTATTTAATTTCAGTCTCACGATACACACACATTCCCTCGTTCTCTTCGTGTGTTCTCTCTCACATAGTCGCATCTACCTTTGTCTCTCTGTAACACCAAGAAGCATAAAGATCACTCCCATTCAGAAGATGGTGTATTTTTTTTCTTTCAAATTTTAAAAATATTTGTGTCACCCGCTGAAGAGGAGTGTGGCTATTCTCTCTATTTTTGTTATTTTTTAAAAAATATTATTAAAAGATCACAAGTTCAAGATTGGCCTGAATTGAACTGATTCGATTCTCATCGGGTCTGGTTTTGTTTGTACACCCAAGTGACCTCAAGCTGGGTTGATAGAAGACCTGATCCAACCTAACTCATATATGCTTCTAATAGATTCTATTTGTTTAGATACTCTTATTAATCGTGAAATTTTTAGTTGGTAGATTCCTATCTGTGGTATTATTCATTACAGAAAAACTTTGTATACATTTTAAAAATTTTAATTAAAAAACAAGTCATTTTGAAAATGATTCAGAGTGTTCGACAAATGCAAAAGTTGTGAAGTGTAATTTATTCAATATCAAAATATCTAAATAAAATTGAATTGGACAAGCACAACTTTTTTTCTTTGATTAAATTTGTAACTTTATTTTTACTCTGACAATAGAGTTTAATTGCTATTATGTAATAATTTAGGGTAAAATACCTTATTTGGTTGGCTAGGCTTTAGATTAGTATCTATTTGGTTCTTAGGTTATCGTTTTTCCTTTAGATTTAGGTTCAGGTAGGTTTCATAGTGAATTTGGTGGTGGCCTTCAAAATTTTAACTTCTTCACGGTATTTAGTATTTACGAATAGAGTGATTGACATGTTTGGGGTACATATAACTTAGACGTCAGATGCTAACGTAGTCTCTGGGCACGGACATAATTTTGGAAGATGAAAACTTGGTTTGTGTACCTAATGCAATTAAACTTAAAGATTATATATTCTTCAATTGCGTTTTTAAGTTATAAATTACCTTTTTTTCATAAGTTTTTCTTGACTTTTTCAATTTGATCCATTTATTTATTTTTCCATCAATTACTCCCTCAGTGTGTCTTTAGTTATTTTAAATTAAATTAAATATAAGTTGTCAAGTATAAATGTGATCTAAACATACCATTATACCACTTCCACACTTCTTTTTTTGCAATCTATTATTAACTATGCTTTTAGAAACCAATTCTTGAAAAATTAAGAGAGGAAAAAAACTGGCTTTAAATTACTTTTGTATTTAAGAAAGAGGCCGGGATAATAGGGAATGTACTTAATTTCTATAAATAAAACAAAAATTGAAATGTTCATCAACCTGACCTATAAAATAAATGTAAACCTTACAAATTTCTTTCGCATAAAATGTTATTTTTAAGTTTTTTTCTTTTCTTTTTTTCTTTTAATTGAAATGTAAGTGTGACTGATTAAAAGTGAATTTTAAGTCACCATTTGGAACAATTTAGGGTTCGTTTGGTAACATTTTTGTTTTTTGTTTTTTGTTTTTGTTTTTATTTTTAAGAAGCAAATGTTTTGATAACCTTCCATATTTCTCATTTTTTTAAAAAAAACTGAAAACGTTTTTCATTTTATAAGGAATTACTGAAAATCAGACAAAAGAAAGTAGTTTTTCTGGTTCCGTTTCTCAATTAATTATTTTTATCGGTTTTTTTTTTTCATTTTTCTCAATATTTTGTTGGTTTCTTTTTTCTTTCTCAATTATTTTTATCGGTTTTCTTTTTCTTTTTTTCAATTATTTTTCTATTTTCTTTTCCTTTTCCATTTTCCACGTGATTTCCTTTTTCATCCTCTTATTTTCATCTTCTTCCCCTATAACCACTCTCCACATAGTTTCCTTTTTCTCCTCCTCTTGTTCACATCGTCTTCCTCTTCCTTTCATTGTCTTTGCCATCTTCCTCCTCGCCTCTCATCGTCTTCCTCTACACGACGTCTTCTTCTTCGCTGAATCTGAGTTTTTCTCTTCCTCTTCAAGTGGATCTAGGTTTTCGCTGTGGGTCTTTGTCTTCCTCTTTGCCATGGATTTCAACCCTCCTCTTCATCATGTTCGTCTTCCTCCTCGTTGGCTCTTTCCTTCAAATCTCAATCTTCATATTGATCTCCATAAGATTATTAGAAGACCTTCCTATCTAGATTTGATAAAGTAAGTGGTGTAATGTTTAATTGAATTAGATGTGAATAAAATAACATGAATAAAATAAAAAAATAAATCTCAAAGAAAACAAGGAAACAAGAAACAATTATAAAAAACATTTTTTGTTTCTGTTTCTGTTTTTTTTTTTCAAGAAACAAGAAGTTGAAACAGTTATCAAACACATTCATGTTTCTTGTTCTAAAAAATGAAGAAACATGAAACAAGAAACAGGAAACATGAAACGAAAACGTTACCAAACGAGTCCTTAGAAGCCATTTGTTTTATTTGTTTTATTTGTTTCAATTAGATGTAACAAAAACTAAACCTCAAGTCTCTGGAACATTTATTATTTACTATATATACTTTTGAAATATCCCTTTGCGATTAGGTTGTAAAATTTAAATTTAACATCTTTCTGTTCAATGACTTGAATATTGTTTGATATATGTGTGAACTCTAAGAAAATTTGTTATATTTACATCTTTTATTTATTTTTTAAAGAAACTTTAAGCAATATGGCATTATTATACCAATACTAAATAATAAATTTGGCATGCTTGGACAGTTAGGAATATATTTTGGATAATTGTTTTAAGTTAATTAAAAAAAATTCAAATTCACCCACGGATTTCTTTTTTTGGAAAATTTATTATTGAACTATTTTCAAATATAGCAAAATAAAACTAAGATATAGTAAAATATCACAATTTAGATACGATGGATGGATTGCAATAATCCAAGTTAATTATGTTTGTATGTACTGTAGTAGACTAATCTATTTTGGTTTGTCACAGATAGATTGTGATATTTTTCTATACTTTTGTAAGCATTTTTTCAAAAAATTTATTATTTAAAATAAATATGATCCTTTATTATATTTAATTGATATTAAGAAATATTACCAATATGAGAATTTGTTCAAGTTAGTATAACTCAATGATAACCAATGATTAAAATATCAACGTTGATATCAATATTGTGAGTTTAATTTTACATATATATTGACGAATATATGGATATTGACATATCCTTTTAAAAATAAAAAGAAAAAATTATAAAATTTATTTGTTATTATTAATATTCATATTGGATTAAATAGATATAAAAGACGTTGGAGATATTCAGGATTAAATCTTTGAATCTAGGAAATATATGGATGGATATATGATTTGATTTTGTAGATTTGATTTTGTAAATGTAAACATAGTTTTGTTTGGCATATTTAATCAATAATTGTAGTATTAAAAGTAGAAAAACGTAAGGGTAGCAATAGTAAAGACACGTCTTACAAGTTACGATTGAAGTTGATGTTACAAGTTACGATTGAAGTTGATGTTAGTTGATCCATAAAGAATGATGAGATTAATGAGATACATGTTAGAAAAAAAATATATAAAGAAACTTAATTAAAATTGAAAAGTAGAAGGTAAATGAATCATAATTAATAGAGGATGAAAATAAAAGAGAGGAACAAACAAAAGAAGGATGAAGAAGACGAAAGGCTAAACACCTTATGGTTATAATTAAAAAGCCAACAAAATAAAGAGAGAAGAAATGAGTGGCCATCAGTTACAATAACACTGTACCGTCCAAAGTGGTGTGCGGTGGTCACCATTAATTCTCTCACAAATGCAACTTTGAATTGCTACAATTTTGCAACTCTTCCAAATAATAATAATAAAATTAAATACTATTTTAAGGGTTCTTTTTTACGAAAATAGAAAAAAATTCAGAAACTATTTACAAATTTATTTTGTGAAATATTCTATTTTTTTTAACAATTTCTTCTATAGTTGTTGTTGGAGTAATTATTGTATTTTGTAATTTTTTAATTTTAGTAACAAGAATTTCAAAGGTTGAATTTTAGTTCCTTTTATTGAAATTGGTTAAATAATAATTAATAAGAACAATAATTTTATTGCAAGAGAATTAATTATGTGTGTGTGAACATGCTAGTTGAATAATAGTATTTTATTTTAAAAAATTGATAATAAACTAGTAGGGACTTGAATTATTGAAAGTACACACATTAAAAGGTCGTTTCGATCTCAACTTGTCTTGGGTGCATTGAATTAGTATAGCTCACACCAATGTCTGAGTCTTCTATAATAAATAGTTGAAATCCATAGTAGCTAACAAGAGCTTAGCTCAATTAGTATTATTATTAGTCTCAATTTTTGTACTAAAAAGAAAATGAAAATTTCTAGTAATTAGCAATAAGATCGATTTAAATTTTGCTACGCTCGCAAGTTTTTTGCACTGTGCTATATCTCTAAATACTTTGGGCTTGAATGCTATATTTACAATTGTCTCCTAAACCTATTTAAAAAAAAATCCTTATTGTCTACCATTGTTACCATTTTTTTTGTAAGCATCATCTCTTCTAATTTATAATTCAAACTAAATTAGCTAGCGTCCTAGATACAAACGATTGTATTTCACAATCCAATTAAGGTCAACCTCTAAAGATTGGACATTCGAAAATATAATGACCTATAAATAAATTTAACTCAATAGTAATTTTCATCATTCTTGGTTATCAAATGTTTGATTGATCTCTTTTACACAATTGCTGTACGTATTAAAAAAGCCAATTAGATGGACCAATAAATAAATAAATAAATAAAAAAAAATATATATATATATATATATACATATAGTGAAAGATGACCTCAAAGTAGTTTTCTAAAATGGGTATCCAAGAAGGTGTTAGTTCCCATAAGGTTCTCCACTTCATATTCATTTCTTCTTACTCTTTTTTTTTTCTAACTCATTGAAAAAAAAGTACTTAGCATGAAAAAGAAAGTCAAAAAGATATTTATAGAAAAAGAAGATGGATTTTGAACACTTATTCGTATCATAGTATTAAATTTTCCTCCACAAAGATATACTCCCCATTCTCATGAGTTTGACAACCAAACGAAGAGAATCAATATTTATGCTTTGGAAAAATTCACAAAATATAAAATTATAAACACTAAAATATTACTAATGCAAATATAATATAAATAATAATTAAAAGGGAAATTGCATTAAATAACCAAAAATATTTAGAAAAATCCCACCAATAACACATCTTTTTTGCATATTGTGAATATGACAAATATGTAATGAGTGATATCAGATAGTTATTCACTTTTAAATTTGTTATTTTTACAATTTAGAAAATATAGTGACATAGTCCTTGTTATCATAATTTTTTTTTTTACTATTTTTGCGAGCGTTTCTAATTAAAAATCATAAAATATTTATCTTCTAATTTAAATTTATTTTTAAACATATATATATATATATATATATATATATATATATATATATTTAAAAGAAATCAATTGTGATCTACATTTTTGTAAAACTAAAATATCAATAACCTTGAATAAGATTTAAAAGAAAAGAAGAAGAATATTTAAAGAAAAAAGACATCATCGTACACAATTGCAACAAATGTGAAAGTGTTTTGTTTCTTAGGTTCACATATGAGCATAATGATGTAATGCTTTCATCACTTTTTTTTTTCTAAATTATTAACAAATGCTTTGACTACTAACTTCATATTTTGAATAGTTTTCTTGAAAATTAAGTCTATGTTTGATGTCTCCTATACATAAACTACTACTACTATTATTGAATTAAATGAGGTTATTTATAATTCTACTTCCAAGCTTATAATTTTAGTAATTATTTCTTTCAAATTTGTATTTTTGTTTTTGTATTCATTTGCAATTTTTATAATTTTGTAAACTATTTATTAGTTGGAAAGGATGATTACAATTGATTAAATCTTGTACCAAACTTTCTTTTTATTAGTTTGATAAATGTGAGGTGGAGATTCAAAATTTTAACATTAAAAAGTGCTAAAGTTAACTATTGATCTATGTTCATGTATTAAACTACTAAAATCGTTGCAATTAAACTTCCTTAAAGACATTTGTTAATAATTTTGGATGGTTAATATTGTTTATCTAAGTTCTTAAAAATAATGAAAGATGACTCTTTTATCATTGTCCAAAAGAACTAATTAAAAATATATTAGTCATCTTATTGTTCGTTGTGCACTATTAATAAAGATTCAAAGTGATGAATGTGATTGAGAGAGTGAAGGAGGTATATGAGTAAGAGAGCCAAAAGGAGCACGAGGGAGGACGAAATTTAGCATTACAATCATACTAGAAGCTGAAATTAAATTATGGCTCAATAGTGTAGATAGTGTAGTAATAGTGCAGTAATAGCACACAAACACTGACACATTAGGAAAAGATGGGTAAAATAATTGTCATACTGCGATTGAGAAGGCGTTGCATTGCCCAACACACCAAGATATTCAACAAATTCAAATTGAGTTGCAAGCAAAGATTCGAAAAGATAGTGTGTCATTGCTTGATGTCAATAAAATTAGCTTTAACTTAGTGGGAGGCCAGATGAGGACCCAAACCAAGCCTTCGAAAGTCGGGTTTTGTTGAGAGTTTCGATAAGCAGCTCTAAAGTTAATGAATACTAATGAGAAATGTAAGCACACTAGATCTCATGTTAATTGGAGATCAAACATGCACTCTCTACATGGTGATTGACTCTCATCACTATCATTTACTACATTTGACACATGAAGAGCAACTCAGAATGCATGTACACAATCTGGGAAGAAATGGTGTTAGCTCTCCGTACACCACTCTTAGGTCTCATGGCCTGAGTGAGTTACCTCATGCATGTATTGTGGTGTGGGCGAACATTGCAAGACAAGTATCTTGAACGTTTTTCATCGAGAATGAGATCTAATGAGTAAGAGGTTTTGGTCTAACTACAAATTAGCACCCAATATACGGTAATGACGATCTAACATGAATACATGAAGGTCCATGCCTTTTGACATCTTCAAATGAATAGATGTCTGGTAGTCCCAAGCTACGTTGAAAAATTGTCCATGAGTTGGTTCTCAATGAACACATGATGCGTAAGGGAGGGGACGTAATACTTCCCGACGTTTGAGATGGGATCAAGAAGCATTAGTGGGGACATAATTTTTCTCAATTGACGTGGTGTTTTTGTTTAAGTTGAGTTAGTAACACTGGAATGGTTTGGTAAATTGACAAGTGACCTTTAGATCGGTAGATGCTTAGTAAGCATCAAAGTGGATTCGTAAGGTTCGATAAGCACTACGATTTGTTAAAAGTTCCTATAAAAACTTGAATCACTCGAAAGAGTGTTATAAATCAACTATGACCCAACGAAGGATCCACAATCATCTTGGTGTAGTCCCGAAGTGATGTTAAAAATGTGGGGAGGTGTTGTCAAGAACAAAGAGGGGAGAATTGAAATGTGACGTTGCATTTTGGTGACTTTGGCATAGTGTAAGGCCAATGTTGAGCCTTAGAACTTTGCCTAAAGTAGAGGAAAGTTGGCTAGAGTTGTGCATGCATGAGAGAAAACACATGGGTTAATTAATTAGTTTGGTTATGTCGAGGAAGAAAGAACCTCATTTAAGGCCCAATGAAGATAAGCCATAAAGAGTGAAGAAAAATATAGATGAAGGCTTGAGTTTGCCTTAAAGCACACTGTGAAGGAGTCATGTAAATAATCATATGGTGCCAAACAATTGGAAAAGTATGACCATGACATGTAAGAAATAGTATTGGACAAATGACCTTAATTGAGGTGATACAATAATATATATATATATATTTGATTAATATTATTAGGTTGATTTGATTTTTTCTTCTTTCTCTCCCTTCATCCCTTCTTTCATTAACCGTTAAAGTAGATCAATCTTGGTTATCTCAAATATTCCAAATGTAGTTGAGAGGGGTTAGGACAAAATTAGTACAATAAATCAAAGTAGCCACTTCACCAAAGTGATAGGTAAAGGGGAAGAAAAGTATTAAGTATTTAGTCAAAATTAAAAGCCAAATATTTGATGAAATACTCCCATCCATTAGAAATCAAAGGATAGTTTAATATATACACAATTTTGAAAGCCTTAGGCCTCCAAAAGTCATCATGCCCATGTCATCATTTCCTCCCTCTAATTTGGACTTGTGGGTGTTTGGTAATCTTTAAAGTCTAAATGGTTAGTGAAACTTTACTAACCCACAAGAAAATTTTAGGATCATATACATTGATTTATAATAACATTAGTGCATTATCTAACCAAATTTCTAACGCAACAAACTCTTGAAAAAAGAAAATGATTGAATAGGAATAAATGAATGAACGAACGAATGAACGGAGTCTTATCATTTATAAAACAATTAACTAATTAGGATTAATATTGTGACCGATCACTAAAGACTCGTTTGATAACGTTTATGTTTTTTGTTTTTTATTTTATAAAAAAATATGTGTTTGATAACCATTATTTAAGAAATGTTTCTAGAAATTGAGCAAAAATAGAGAAACCGTGGAAAATAGGTTGTTTCCATTTTATATGATTTTATTTCTTATATGTTTAAAAATCTTTTGTTACGAAGACAAAGTGTTAGATTCAATTTCCAACTTTGATAATTTTTGTTATTTTTTAACATGTTTTATTTTTTTGCTTTTATTAATTTTTCATATTTACGTGTTTAATATTTCTTAATTTTTTTTTTCGATTCTTTATTAATCTTCTATAGATGTGTTTAATACTTTTAATTTATTTTTATTTTTCTTCTTCTCTTAATTTTTCATAATTATATGTTTATTTAATTTTAAATTTTAAATTTTCAAAATTTAGATTAACGTATTTGATTTTAAAATTTTAGATCTAATTTTAAAACTTCTTTTTTCTTTTCTCTTTACCTATATTTATTTTATATTTTATATATATTTTTTTATATTTGTATGTTTAATTTAAATGGTTCAATATTTAAATTTATATATGATTTCTAAATCTAAATTGTGAGTATGTTTATTTAAATATTTTCTAAACTTTAAATTTCAAATTTTGCAATATGCATGTTTTAATGTTATATGAAGTGAAAATTTATTATCTTTAGTATCATGAAAATTAGTTAGAATTTTACCTTATATAATTTTTTTTATTGAGATAATTATTTAGATTATCTTTAAATATTTTACTATCACGATATTTATATATAATATAGTTGAGCTGACTTTAAATCAATGTCATTTAAAATAAATGAATTGAATGAGAAACAATATTTCAAATAAAAAATACTACTATTTATGTCTATCTATCTATTTTAGTCTATTGTGATCTATAGTAGATAAACTATGATAAAATTTTGATTCATTTTACTATATTTAAAAATAACTATATCATGTATATATAAAAGCATTATTTGTCTAACGGTAGTTTAGGGCAAAGCTATCCAATCTGCCCAAACCTATCTATATGTTCACCTTCAAATAAACCCCTATATTTAATAATATTCGGCCCTATAATTTCTACCTAATTAGAGAATTTTCAATTCCTACCAAATCCAAACTCACAATTTCATTAGCTAATTAATTGACTATTTACATATTATCTTGGTGCTTAAATAATTGTTTGGTTTCAATTTAAAATAATATTATAACCAAATCTTGTTGCCCTAACATCCTTCACTAATGTCTAGTTTTTGTCGTAATTTGCCTACTATCAAAGTAAAAGCAGCTGTGTATCTTTTTGTGTGTGGGTTGATGTGATCTAATACATAAGCACCAAGATGGGATAAATATGCTCACTACAATTATAAGAGTTAAAAGTGGGTTACATGACAAAGCGTTAGTTATTTTTTTTACTTATATCATAGATATATATTAAATTGAACGAACTACCCGTGGAAATATATGTTTAAAATGGAAAGTCACACATGTAGGTCAAAACAAAAAAGTGAAGTTTAATTGTTCCGTTTATGAGTGTGATCTAAATTATACATATATATGAAAACATCATGACCTAAAATCGAACATAAATTCATATTTTTCCTTCAAAATGAATATTCTTTTAACCATAACATCTCATAAGTTCATATATTTTGTGTTTCTCCAAAAAGTATAAAAGTAGGTATTGCATTGATTATAATCTTTTGAAAATATTTTTCTATGCTATAAACTATGTGCATATTATTAGAAAAAAAAATTCTTGTGGTAAGAAGAAGTGGAAATATTTTGATAAAATCCATCAATTTGGTCCCACACAAAAAAAGATAGAAATTTAACATTATTTTATCAAGTTTCATAATTGTTTCATAACAAAAACAGAACATTTGATTTCTTGTTCGAAAGTTTTCAAAACAAATATAATTTGGTAATTTATCTGTGCATTTGTGGGCAAAAAGCAAGTATTAAAGTAGCATTGTCTGATTTAAACTTCTTTGAAGTGGGAATATGTATTATATTTTAAACTTGCAAACAAAAGTTTGATTTCTGCTCAAATAGCCTTTTAGTGTATTCACTTTTTCTTTCTTTCTTTTTCCCTTTTTCTAATGGGAACTTCTTTTGTTTGTTAAGCTCTCAATTGTGGGAATTAATAATAATGTAAACCTTTGTGAAATTAAATAACAAAAGGGTCTTTTCACCCTTTTAGCAACATTTGACTTTTTACCATTTTGTTCGTCTGGACTAATTTTGACTTTTCGAGCATGAATCCACATTAATTTTTTCAAATGGTTTACTTTTGGCTCATTTTTATTACTTGCTTAAAAATCTCATAAAAGTTTTTAATTGAAAACCTTTATAATCCTCCAAAATTTCCATCTCTCTCACAAATCCTTCACCCATATGGTCCCACAATTCGATTCTAAGTTTGGAGAATAGCAGGTCAACACTAAGGACAGTTCGGGTTCAAGATCGATCGTGAGAAGATTACGGAAATTTAAAAGCTACGGAGGTATCATTTTCTAAACCCTTGCATGTCAATTTATAATAGGATTAGGTGCAATTAGAGTAAAATGTCGATCATGTTTTATGCTATGCATGTCTACCATATCCATCATTACAGTTGGACTATGTTTACTTAGTGTAATGTATATATATGTTGTATTTTAATTAAAAAAATGACTTTTTTTTTTACATATAGTTGATTTGTAGGAGCATTTTTAAAAATAGCAAAAAAAATTAAAATATTTACAAATTATAATAAAAAAAATTTATTCTATCAATAATAGTGATATTCTTCTATCATTGACTATCAATGTCACTGATACAAAGATATGAGTCACTGATATAAAGATATATCACTGACTATCAAATATTTGTTATTGATAGAAATCTGAAATTTTGCTATAACTTGTAAATATTTTGTCAAACTTGCTATTTTTGACGATTTAAGTATATACTTAATTTAAAAAATAGGTTGAATGAAAATGGGTACATTTAACCATTAAATTTTGTGTTTGAATTTACCAAAACAAGAAAAAAAAAGAAAAAAGGAAGGGTTGGAAAAGAAAAGAAAAAAAGGTAGTTCGTAATAAGGACCTTAAAATGGAAAAGAAGTTTAAGACAAAATCATTATTAAATTGTATATCATTCAAGTGAAATGACTAATTAGCTTAGAAAAATTCCAAATGTTGAAAATGAAATCAAATATTTTCTTTGTACCACTCAATTAAGTGGTTGTAATTACTTTTCTAAACCTGAGGTTAACTTAATTGGTACAATTTGACTTCTTTTTTTCTTTGGTTGGAATTTAAATGGATCACAAAGAAGATTAAAACTACCTTTTATCACTTATATATTTCGCTTCCTTACCTCCTAAGTCAACATATCCATATAGATTTACACTATTAAATTTCCATCTGATATTCATGTTTTTACAAGTTCAAAAAATGGATCAATTTTCTTATTTTGTATTATAAAAAAATTTACAAAACATAAACAAACATATCAACATAATCTCACTAATGCATATATAATATAAATAATACACATATTTATTATTTACTGATTTTTTAATAATTATTTTTAAAAATATCCATCGAAATAGGAATAAATTCTATCACTATTTCTAAAAAATTAACACATCAATATTTTTATCGTTCACGTTGACATTTTAAAATCCTGCATGGACTTTTAATACACTTTTAATTTAGTTTCAATGTTTTTATTCAATATATCTCAAATTTAATACTTTTATTTATCTAAAATAATAAAAGTCATTTTTGTCAAGAAAAATAATATATGAATATATTTTCATAATTTAATTATCTAATAAAGAAAAATTTTAAAAAAATCGATAAATATAAATCTTATTGTAGAAACTAATTTTATGATTTATTGAAAATAGACCGGTTAAAATAGGGAAAACCTATAGTACAAATACCAAGATTTTAACTTTTATGTATATAGTTAATATTCTAATAATATCATTTTTTAATTTAAAAACATCTTTAAGTTTTTTTTTTTGCTAATACATTAATATGATTTGAATAAACTTCAAAGCCGAAGCTATATGCAATGCAAAAAAAATGATGTTGGAAAGAACTACTAAATTATACGCAAGACGACAACAAGTTATGGTCATAAAAGGAATAAAATGAAGTAGCAGATAGGTATCAGTTGACAATTTTATCTGTTAATTGTCATCAGATGTATTAAATTAAATAGATTAGATAAAGATTCCAAAAAAAGGAAAAGGGATGAAAAAAATGCATAATGATGAAAACTGAATGTTTTAATAGAAAAGGTAAATGAGGAAAATATATTTGAATAAATGGGTTTGTTATATTGCTTACATAATAATTTGGGATTAAAATGGGAAAAGGAAAAAAAAAACCTCAGATTTTGAAGTTACCAACATAGAGATTGATGGAACAGCCAAAGATTGGGATGTGGTAATTGCCAAATTATATATAAAATCATTGTTAATTATATATAATTCTTTTGCATAAATATTGAAAAAAATAGAATTAATTAATTTAATTAAGTGGATGATATGAAATCACAATTTAAATTTGGTAAAACAGTGACCTTGGATGGAAGCCCTCAACCTGTCATGTTGATGGTGATCATCTTAGGTTGCAAAACTTACCTTCCTTGAATTGACCTTGGCAAATCCCTGACCTAGTTTTTTTTCGTAGTACAACGTACTTAAGTTACATTTACGTTTTGTGTTTCTATTTACTTGCATTTATAATTTTTTTTATTAATCTCTTTTTAAAAATTAAATTGTCAGGAACAATATAGAGTTCCATAATAGATGAGTGCAATCATATTACACTTAAGTTTTTTTTTTCTTTTTCACTTTTTTTTGGAAGAAAATTAAAATAATTGAAAATTTAAAGATGGTGAAATGGATCAGAAGACTTTTATTTTTTTTATTTTTTTATTTTTAATTTAGTTCTACGAAACATGAAAGAGAAAGATTCGAATGACTTTTTGATTAAGGAATATGTTGAATTCAAATTAATTAACCAATAATTTTTTTTGTTTATATTAAATAATTTTTTTATTGTTTTCATATATATATATATATATATATATATAAAAGGAGTCACCATTTTTACAATATAATGAAAGTAGTAGCATAAATATTTTGTAGGCTATTAAAGGTTTTATGTTTTTATTCTATATTTGTAAACAATTTCCAGTACTTTACTCGTTAAAATAATTTCTCAAATTTTACCATTTTCATAATAATCCATATTTTTATTTTTATCTTTTAAAAGTTAAAGTCTACAGAAAAATAAAAGAAATCGAAATAATTTATTTCAAAGTAACGCTTATATGAGGGTAATGTTCAATCTAGTGAAACTAAAAACCTAAGAGAAGCCAACAAGTTGAGAGTGAAGAAAATTACTTTTTCCTCCTTCAATTAATTGATTACCAAGAAATATAAATAAATATTTATATATATATTAAAAGCAGGTGTAATTATATAAAAATTAAAAACAAACCTAACTTAAATGACATAAATTTTATAAAATAAATGGCAGGATAAAACCATCGACCCCACCCAAAAATAGTCTTAAAAGAAGTCTTTTTACTCTTGTTAATAATAATAAAATAATAAATTATTATTATTGTGTGTGTATATATATCTTTGAATCTTCTTCGCTATTTATTGCAATGTATTCCCATATCCTATGTTATGGCAAGAACCTTGGCTTGAGTCATCCTCTCTCTCCACTCTCTCTCTCTCTCTCTCTTTTTGAGGTTTTTCATATATTTGTCTTTATACACACACACACACACACACACACACACATACATGCAAAAAGAGAGGAAAAAGGAGATAATAAAAAAAGCAAAATCATCAAATTAGAAGAAATAATGGGGAAAGGAAGAGCTCCATGTTGTGATAAGAATCAAGTGAAGAGAGGGCCATGGAGCCCTGCTGAAGATTTAAGGCTCATCACTTTCATCCAAACCCATGGCCATGATAATTGGAGAGCTCTCCCTAAACAAGCAGGTACTTCAACCTACTCTCTCTCTCTCATAACATTACATTATTTCTCTCTTTCCTCTCCTGATCTTCGCCTCCGCCGACCACCCTCATCGGCCTCAGAGAAGGCGAGAACTAATCCCTCCATCTTCATCTACATCTCCACCCCCAACTCCAACTGTCTCATTTATTCACTATTTCTGTATCTGGGTTTCTTTGATTTTAGATAATATTATAAATCCCTAATGAATTTGATTCGTATTATTGAAAATTTGAAAGCTATTTATTCGTTTTCTCCAATCAAGAGATTCCAACTAATGAGCAAAATTTTAAATTTTGCAGGTTTGCTTTTTTTTTCTTCTTCTTGCATGCATTGGACATTTGTTCTCAATGCCTAAAAAAATTGTATACGTTACTTTCAAAAGTAGGTTGGGATTTTTCCTTTAAAAGAAAAACAAATCATATACCATAGTGGAGGGTTGAGGATGCTGACCTTTCAAGTCATTTGAATCATAAGAAAAAAAGAAAATAAAAATCACTTCTAACCCAAGTTTGAAACGTTTTCATTTTTAACAAATTATTTTCCCAAATTTCAACTCTATAACCAATGTCTTTTTCGCTACTATCTTTATAATTATTCCTTTTCCATCTTAATTAGACATGTAATTAAAATTTTTAAATTACTTACCAATATACTTCCCACTATATCTACAAATTTAAACCCATTTTCATTAACATTCCATACATGAAAAATTTAATTTGTTTCCTAAATCCTCATAAAGTGCATTTTTTGGTGTATAATTTTCATTTTTTTAGGGTTCTAATCCATTGCACTTAACCAATAATATATATTATTGGAATATTTATTTGGTAACGAATAACCGTTGGTTAAACCTACCAAATTCATACATATATAGCTTATATGAATTAGCTAATATAGTTTTAGTTAGTTTAGCCATCTTTTTCTCAATTCAATTTGCTTTTTTTTCTCTTTCTATTATCCTAATTTATTGAAGCTACTTGAGAATATTTATAAAAAATAATTGATGGGTTACATTAATTTGAAAACAATTAGTCATCTTCTACCTAACTGAAAAATTGAAATAAGAAGTTAGGGATAAATAAAATTCTTCAATAGTAAGTGACTGATAGTCACATCAAATTCAACCCAACCAACAACCTTGTTTACCAAAAACACACATAATTCTCCATTTTTCAATCTACCCCACTTGCTTTTTTGTTCTCTTTTATTTATTTTTTTGTTTTTAATTTACCAACTAAAAGATTGAGAATTAAAAAAAGAAAAGAAAAAGAAAAAGAAAAAGATAAAAAAGCTATTTGAAACTTGACTTCAACTTTAATTGAATGGAAAGGTAGCAGGTCTGCTCAAATAAAAAAAAAAAAGTGGGGTATACACACACACACACATATATATGGATGTATATATGAACATTCACAAAGAAATTTACCAATAAAGACTTTTCTTACCTTACACTATTATTCAAGAGGGAGATGATTGATTTCAAGCATAAAAAATTGGGGTTTCTATTTTTTATTTTTGTCTTACCATATATATGATGACATAACAATGATTGGTATCAGTCTAGCATGATTGTTAGTGACTTAAAAAGGAAATATTTTGGAAGGGTTAAAATTATATATTTTTATATAAAATCATTTAAAATTACTGTAAAACATTTTATTTTTTAAAATTTAATATGAATTTAGAATATAGTTCTCTTTTTTTTTTTATATAGATTTTATCTAGTTTTAAGATGTTAATTATTACTTTAATGGTTTTATAGGATTGTTAAGGTGTGGGAAAAGTTGTCGACTAAGATGGATCAATTACCTTCGACCAGATGTGAAACGAGGAAATTTTACTGAAGATGAAGAGGAAACCATAATCAAGTTGCATAAAACTTGGGGAAACAAGTACATTTCTTTTTATTTTATTTTATTTCTATATTTTTTTATAATAAAAGAATGCACATTCTGTTTGTTCAATTATATATATATATATATATATATTTTGTTTTTCTATTAGTTATTGAATATGCTATTCATTTTTTTTTTCTTTTTAATTACTTTAGAAAAGTCGCTCACAATACGTTATATAGATCAGTAGATTTTTCTAGGAGAAAAAACACTATAAATATATTAAGTTTATAGTTTTCATTGTCTTTAGTGTCTAACATGAAGATCACCCTCATAGATCGATGATGTTGCGTACAATGATTTGATATCACTTTATAATCACTTTAGCTCCTTGTTCTTTTTTGTTTTATACCAGAGAAAAGTATATATTTCTTGTAGTTAATAACAAAAACATATTGATCCCAAGAGAAGAGACATTTCAAACTATATATATAACTAACTAGGTTAAACTGTTAAAGTTTAGGTGCATATATAATATTATAACTTTAAATATTTGATCGACCATTCATTAAACAAATTATACATTTTTACAGGTGGTCTAAAATTGCATCTCGTTTGCCAGGAAGAACGGACAATGAGATCAAGAACGTTTGGAACACACATCTAAAGAAGAGATTATCACCGACAACAAAAGTTATCTCCAACGATTCTGGTGATGAACCAAAAGAGTCATCTTCAACAACTTCTTCCTCCTCTTTCTCCTCTTCCTCCAGTTTAGTCTCCTCCAACCAAACTCAAAACATAGAGACAGAACAACTCAGCAAGACCAACTCCATTAACAACAATAACAACCTCTTTTGTCCCAAACCAAAAACAACCAGCTCTCTTTCAACTAACACCTCGAATTCAAATTCAAGTTGGCCTCAAAACCACTCTGATTTTGGAGAAGAAGTGGAGAAGAATAAAGAGAACAAACAATTGGAATTGGAATTGGAATCAGAATCTCAATCAAACACTATGGAAATTGAAATCCCATTGGAATTTGACAAAGATTTTTGGAACATGTTAGATTTAGACATAGATTTGTTCGAATCTAACGAAGTAGATCAAAATTATTGTCAAGGTTCAAACTTTGGAGCACAAAAAAACCAAGATTTCGAAAATCACAAATGGTTTAAGTATTTGGAGAACGAGTTGGGGTTGAACCGACCGCCTGAACCTGATGGTCGTGCCGGTGTTGACGACACGACCACAGAGGATCACAGGCTATTAGAGGATGATGTAGACCCTTGCGTGGCTTATTTTGCAGATGGGTTCACTCAACAACTTTAGAGCTAAAAGTTCCAATAACTTCAAGAAGAAAAAACTATATAAAAAGAATTTATAGTTTTTTTATTAAAAAAAATTGACTTAGTATTTGTTGCTTTGAAATATTTGGTAGGTAAATCCAACTATATTCCTAACTTTTCGTATTCACACACATCATGGACTTTTAATTAGGTTTTAATTTCTGCCTATATATGCACATTAATTGATAATTTAGTTTTGTCAAGGGAAAATTAATGTGTCTTGTCCAAGATGTAAATAAACAGCAAAAAAAAAAACAAGTATTTAGGGAAGAATTTATACCAACATTTGAAAGGTACATAATGGAGGAAGGAGCTAGAAGTATACTTGTAAGGCAAATTTGCAACTAATTGAAACCATATGTTGAATCAAGTTTGTGATCATCATATATTTTGTTATGTAATAATGTGTCAATCATATATATACTTCAAAATATCTACATCTATTTACATTTTTGAATTTAGCATTTGTTTTGAGAAATTATGTGCAAAACGTTTGGGTAACACTAGCAAAGTGATTATTCCTTAACTAGATATATAGACAAATTATATAGTTACAAACAATATTATATACAATAATAATAATGTTGGTAGAACAAAAAAATAACATATAAAATCTAAAATTTCTTGCGGCAAAGTCAATAGTAGGTAGGTAATATATGCACATTTCTTAGAAGCGCTGTCCTAATGACAATTATTCACTATGTCTTAGCATGAGCAATAACTGATTTTGATCAAACTTTGAAATACCCGGATATGCATGGCATAACAAAAAGAAAAGAAAGGAAGTAACTCTTAAGAAAATTTATATGGGGATGCTTCAAATATAATGAAGAAAAAGATGACAAGTAGTTATTTAGAGAACCAACTTAGTGACTCTCCAAAATAGAAATTACTACAAAATCTGTTTTGGTTGACACTAGCAACTTTTACATACTTGACGTTTTTATTAAAAAACATGTTAAATATTGTCCATTTTAAAGAAAAAGCGTCAAGTATACTTTTAAAAGAGCGAAGTTTTCACGTATTTTTTAAAAATCTATTTTACGTTATTAGCTTTTACTTGACGTGAACGTCAAGTATAGTTAACATTTACTTGACAAGAAAAAAACGTTAAGTATAGTTAATATAATATTTAATTTATTTGACATTTTTAAAATGTCAAATATAAAAATATATATATTTTAGGTGTTTTTTAAAAAATATAACAAATAAAAAAATATTTACCGTATATAGAACAATTTATATAATAGAAAAAGGTCACAGACTCACAATGAAAAATACCAAAAATACTCCAGTCAACAGACGATTAATTTTTAGATAAAAGGAAACTTTAAAAAAATATTAAAAAAATATCTCCCTTCACCTTCTTGCGTATTCCTTCTCTCATGTTCGTCCCTCTTCACCTTCTTCATTGGTTTTGCGTCGATTGACTATTGTGTTTGTGTCGTCCCCATTGACGTTTGAATCTTTAAATCAGTTATGTCGTCACCTGTCGACATTTGCATCGTCCCCCATTGACGTTTGCAACTACATTTGCGTCGTCCCCCATTGGTGTTTGTGTCATCCTTTGTTGTCGTTTGCATTGTTCCCCATTGGTGTTTGGTTTGCATTTGTGTTTGCTACCTAAGTCGGCGTTTACCTGCAATCTCATCATCATTGGCATTTTGCGTTTGCATCCACCGTTGTCGGTGTTCTGCATTTATGTTTACGTTTGGGTCTTTTGTTGTCGGCATCTCCTTTGTTGCCCACTAATTCGACGCTGATGAAGATCTCTAATGCTAGGCACTCCGAATAACCCTTAATTGATTGATTTTGCTGAACAAAACATTGATTTCATACGAAGAACACCTATTTCACTTTTAGGTGCCAAATCCTATCTCCTTTGAAGTACGAATCTTACTCATTCTCTATAGCTTTAGTTACTTCTCAATAACATTGCGAGATTTCACTTGGTAGGTCTTAATTAGAAATCTAAGCTCAAATGCCCAATTAATTAATCATGTTAAGTCCTATCTTTCAATTTTGTTTTTGCCTTTTTCTTTAATGACATGATGACTCTTCTTTTGATGTTGAATTAGGTAGCAATATGTTGAATGAGTGTTACTAACTCTTATGTAATTTTGAGTATGGTTTAGGTCACAAGTTCTTAAGTTCTATAGAAATACCAATATCGTTCAATATGTTGAATGAGTGATATTTATGCACTTATTATGAGTTTTTGTGAGTTAAAGTTGTTATGCGTTCTATAGAAATACCAGTTTTGTACAATATTATAAGTTGTATGAGTTATGAGTTACCTAATTTGAAATATTGTAAAAAAAAATTGTAGCTCCAAGATTAGTATATTATAAGTATGGATAAATCAGGGATGTCAAATAGTAGATTATCTAAAGAGTTTGAGTTGGGTGTAGTAAATTTCATCAGATTTGGATTTTCCAAGGTAAATAATACTTCTATACGTTGTCCTTGTTTGAAGTGTGGAAATTGTCAAAGACATATAGCAAATGATATTAGAGATCATTTATATTTTAATGCATTGATGAAAGTTATAAGATTTGGTTTGGGCATGGTGAAGAGAACTTTCTAGTTCATCCTTCTATGGAGAATCCTCTATGTTGGAAATATAAAGAAAATGGTTGAAATTGCTCATGAGCAATATTCAAAGGATCAAAGTGGTTTCAAGAAATTGTTTAATGATGTTGAGAATCCATTATACGAAGGATGCAAAAATTTACCAAATTTATGTCTACATTAGTGAAGTTTTATAACTTAAAAGTTAGACGTGTATGAAGTAACATTAGTTTCTCAGAACTACTAAGAGCATTAAAAGACATCTTACCTTCTACTAATGACCTCCCTACATCAATGTATGAAGCAAAGAAAATGTTAGATGCACTAAGAATGAAATATGAAAAGATTCATGCATGCGCTAATGATTGTAATTGCTTATATCGAAAGGAATATGCCAAGGCAAATGTGTGGCGTGAATGCAGTGAGTCTAGGTGGAAATATGGTAAAGATAAAAATAAGAAAAAGAAAAACTCTGCTAAAATAATGTGCTACTTTTCACCTATTTCACGATTTCAACAGATGTTTAGAAGTGTTTAATGTGCTAAAAACTTAACTTAGCATGCTAATGAAAGAGAAACTGATAATAAACTATGGCACCCTACTGACTCTCCAGCTTGGAAGTTAGTCGACACCATGTGGCCAAAATTTAGTTCTAAACCTAGCAATATAATCTTCGTTTAGCATTGTCAGCAGATGGAATAAATCTGCGTAGTGATATGAGCTCTAAGTACAGTTGTGATGGTGATTTATAATCTTCCCCCATGGTTGTATATGAAACAAAAGTGGTGTGCAATGTTACGATGTCTATAATGAGAAACTATTCAACCTAAGAACAGTTCTATTGTAGACGATTAATGATTTTCCAGTATATGAAAACCTTAGTGGATGTAGTGTGAAAGGGTATAAAGCATGTCTAATTTGTGGAGACAACACATCTTCAATATGATTGAAATATGAAAAAAAAAATGGCATACCTTGGACATCGGAAATTTCTACCACATAATCATCCTTTTTCGCCGTCAAAATAAATCATTTAATCCTAAGCGAGAACTTGGAAGTATTCTCGAACCTTTGTCTGGGGAGGTTGTCTTTGAAAAAAACTAAAGATCTTGACTTTCAAAGAGGAAAAATAAACAAGCAAAGAAAACACTCTAAAGGATGTACCAAGAGTTGTCAGAATATGAGGTCTGCTTTCTTCAAGCTCATCTATTGGAAGCATCTTCATGTTAGACATTGTTTAGGTGTAATGCATATTGAGAAAAATATGTTTGCATGAATATTTTTGGCATACTTCTCGATATTCCAGAAAAAAACTAAGAACAGTTTGAATGCTAGACGTGATTTAGCTGATTTTAAGATTTGACCTAACACCTATTAATGGGGATAAAAAGAACTTCATTCCCCCTACTTTTTATACTCTTACTAAGAAAAAAGAATATTTTCTTTTGAAAAGTACATTATCAGAAATGAAAGTTCTTCAAGGTTACTCCTCCAATGTTAGGAATCTTGTGTCACAATAGAAGATTCAAAACAGAACGGTATAAAATCTCATGATTTGCCATGTCTTCTTACAACAATTGCTCTTTATTGAAATCAGATATGTGCTTTCAAAACATGTTCGATATGCTATAACTCGTCTGTATCTTTTTTTCAATTCTATATGTAACAAAGTTATAGATGTTATACAAGTAGAGAAGATCCAAGAAGACATTATGTTTACATTATGTTTACTAGAGAAGTAAAGGGATAAGAGCGCCCTAGCAGTAGAAAAATTAACATAACCTAAACTTAAATTAATTGGGAACCTAAAAATACCATTACATTGACAAAAAAATTATAGAAACAATTTTTTTATGCCTAAGCATGCTTTCAAAATAAATACAAAGAACATGAAAATAGTACTTATGTCGTTGATATCCCTATTCTTTGAACTGAGATTATGGTTTCTGGGAACTAAAATTAGAAGATAAAAATTTTTAGAGAGAAATTTCTTCTGAGAAAACGCAGAGGCAGAGGCAGAGTATCGATGAAAAGTCTGTATCTCATTGTCCTACGTATAACTCTCTCTTCTTTATGTCCGAATAAGAGGGAAGTTGGAGAGAATATGGAAATGTGAGAAAATCATCCATGTTCACTATTAATTTAATATTAAACTAATAATATTATTAGAATAAATAAATAAATTATTCGATTACTATTTCATTTAAATAATATTTAAATGAATATCTCTCACGTTAGCTATAGTTTTAATTTAATCAAATAAAATAAAATAAAACTAAACTATTAATTAATTGTTAAACTAAATATCTTATAATTAATTTAATCCAATTTTGAATCATATTCAAATTTAAATTTTTCTCATAACCTATAGTTTTAATGTGTATACTTGGAGCTTTTGTTCATTGGTATAACAAGGGGATAAAATTTAGTTTTGGTATACCACGCACGTTTTTGGTTATATAAAATAACTATTATTATTGTTGATTTTGGAATAGACCACATATAGTAATTTTAGTTGACTATATTGGATTAAAATTATGTAATTGTTCATGACATTGCTGAGATTAATGAAATTATTGTTGATTTACTTATTATACTAAATTATGTCATTTTTTTGTTGTGTAACTATTGGTTGGAGAGTTTTTTTTTTTTTTTTGTTGATGGATATGTTTTATTAAAACGAATATACATAATACAGGAAACAGGAAATGAAAATTTTTATATATTAAATATATTAATTACACGACGTTAAATACATGTCAAGTATACCATCTTACTTGAATCAAATATACAATTTTACTTGATGGATAAATAGTGTCAAGTATACTATCTTACTTAACGGATAAATTGTGTCAAGTATATTATCTTACTTGACATGTAAATAGTGTCAAGTATACGATCTTTACTTGACCTGCAAAAACCGTCAAGTATAGGACTTTACTTGACTCATAAAAAGCGTCATGTATACGACCTTACTTGACACATAATAAGCGTCAAGTGCAATAGATTATTTGACGTTAAAACAATGTCAAGTAAATGTATACTTGATAGTTTTTTAGTGTCAAGTAATGTGACTATACTTGACAGTCGATTACTTGACGCTTTTAAAAACGTCAAGTATACGTTTACTTGACACTGTATTAACGTCAAGTAAACCAGTTTTTGTAGTAGTGGTATCATATACAAATTTAATTTTAACCTATAGTTTTAATATGAGTTTATTCACATTAAATTAATATTTGAACTCATTCAAATATTTTATTCTTTCATAAATTTAATTTTATTAAAACATAAACTTGTAAGCCCTTATTCCATTCTGTTTTATTTTATTTATATTTTCTAAGTTGTCGAAAAACCAGTTTAAATCCAATTGCCAATTCTTTATGGTTGATTTATTTTTATAAGAAAACGAAACAACGTTAGTTTGGTGAAAGACTTGGAAGTTTATTAAGTATTTGAAAGGAATGAAGATAAGGGCAAGAAGTAAGTTTAATATGAAGTGCGGGGAAATATGGTCATTTCCTCTTTTTATTATTATTCTTTCTCATTTCCTTTGGATGAGATAAAATAATAATTATTATAAATAAATTGTTCTTATTTATAAAAAAAAGTCATGCGTGCCAGCCCCCCTTCATCTTCTCGATTTTTCTTAGATCTTCCCCCTCCTCTCTCGAAATCCCCCATGCCACCATATCTCTTCAGTCAACACAGTTCCCCTTCCCTTGCAAGTCGGTCGCGACTTAAGTTGGAAACGACAAGACTTGCCAACTACAGCACGTCCGCGCCACTCGTCTCCTCCATATCATCTAGCGTCCGCGCTACAACTCTGTTCATCATTTATTGACTTGTCGCTCGACTCAGCAGACGACAACAAAACTCAGTCACGTCGTCCCTCACACAAGTCATGACCTGCTTTTCCGATTGCCTCCCGTTCATCTTATGTGTTCGGTAACTCGCTAGAGATCAAGTTAGCTGCTGGCGTCCATTCTTCTTTCAAATCCACCATTTAGAATTCAATTTTTAGAAGAGTTTGAGCTGCTGTCCAGCCATTCAAAAGCTCAAAATTGTTTGGCACAACTTGGATAAGATTCTAAGCTTTTTGGAGTTGATCTTGAGTACCCATCTAATCTTAGTGATCATATTGAGTAAACCATGGTGGTGGATGCTTGATTTTGAACTTAGAAGGTGGTTAGGATGTTACCCATTGAAGTTAAGAGTACTTTGATTAGTTCTTGACAAGTTTTGGAGTAATTTAAATGAATTTTCTTCGAGTTCTTATATGCCCATTGAATCTAAGCATTAAGATTAGATTACTCATAAGACTCGGGTCCTAAAGTTGAATGTTAGAGGTCAGAAAGGGACTTTCTTCTAGCTTTGGAGGTCGTTGGGTTTTGTTTTACATGTTTGAAACTTAAATGGTTTGAGTGACGTTAGGAAGTCTTTAAGTTTGACTTGTGGTAATATGATGGGTATAAATCCCAAGCATCATCGATAGCGGCGATAAAAGTGTATCTACATAAAGATCCGTTGAATTTGAACTAAGTTGGATGCTCATGGGGTTAAGTATTTAGATTTCAAGTCCAATGGTTTGTAGGTGAAAAGCTTAGTCTAATTTAGGTGTCCTCATGAAGTGTAAGGTTAGTTGACTCATGTTGATATAGTGGAACTAAATCTACAAATCATCGATAGTTGAAATAAAAGTGTATTGAAACGAAAGACCCAATGAGTTTGACTTAAGTTTGGACATCCATTTTACTAAGGATCTAAATTTGAGGTTTAAAGGTTTGGAAGTGGATTTTTAGTTTAGTCTAAGGAGATTTGAGAATATAAGGACTCTAGAAATGTAAAATAACTCGAATGCTCATAATGAAGTGCTTTAGAGATTATTGTGCTGTCTTGCTAAGTGAAGATAACTGAGAGATCTTAATCTCTGTTTCAGGCCAACTTGAAATGGTAAAAGCGTATAATAATCTAGGGGATCGAGTCATTGATCGTGAGTGGCTCATTTTTAAACTTTCTTTATACTTATACATGTTGTCTTATGATATCGTTGGGAAACTACATGACTTAAACTTTTTATAACTATGTTTTCATTTATGTTTAAACGATGAATTTACTCATCATGATTTCAAGAATGTGTATGACTTGGATTTCATAAAAATGTGTTTCAAATTCTGATTGTACTTGATATTTTTAATGATGATTATTTGATGTTTATGATGAACGAGAAGGTGATTTCCCATAAGCTATGTGAATGTGTTTCCGTAGTGCAACCTATGGTTGTCAAGGGATTCCAAGGTTGAAAGAGGCCGTGATTGGAGATTCGAGAACCTAAGCCTAGGTAAGGATATGGATGGAGGATGTGATTTTGGCTTCGAGCCTAGTTTAACCCATGGTGGGTGGCTCAATATGCACATAGGAGCGGATATGAAGGTTGTTAATGTGGTAGGTGCTAAGTATGCATGAGTTCCATTTGGCCGCTTGTTTCCTTGTAGATTTGGATCACGTGTGAGCTATTTCGGATGGTGTATTTAGTATGCTATTATGGTTGGATTGGATGGAGGTTGTTGGTTGTCGTGGTAGGTGCTAAATATGTGTGAGCTCTATTTGGTCGCGTGTTTCCTTGTTGATATGGATCACGTGTGAGCTATTTCGGGTCGTGTATTTAGTATGTTATCATGATCGGATTGGATGGAGGTTGCTATTGTGGTGGGTACTAAATATGTGTGAGTTAGTTTTGGTCGCATGATTTCTTGATCATGTGCAAGCTATCCTTAGTCATATATTTAGACACTTTGTCATGGTTGGATTGAGTACATGTTTGTTGGTTTGATTGGTGGTTATGTGATGATGACGTTTCAAATAGTATTTCATTATTGATGCTTTATGAGTTTTTACTTCTAAGAAACTTTTCACTCACTGAGTTTTCAACTTAATTTCGTTGAGCTCCCCATCACCTTTGTAGAATTTCTATTTTGTATGTTTATAACTAAGTTTTGTATCACTTTATGGAGTAGTTAGAAGTAGCAAGAGTCACACTAATATGTGTTTTGACAGATTCTCATTGAACTATAAATATTTTGTAACTAATTTCTAGTTGAATATAAACTCTGTTTGAAACTTTGGAATAGTCTGCATGAATGTGTGGTGAGACACACTCGATGTTATTTGAGTTTGAAAAGCTTAGAAGTGTGTTTTTCTTCTATTTTTCAGGTGTGGTTAGTCCGTTTTTTAGGGAAGACTTTGTTGAAACTTTTATAGAATTTCTTAAAAAGTGTTTTACTAAACTTACTTTGGAAAAATGAATGTTTTTAAAGAGTATATTCATATCAGGTTAGAGGGAAAAACCTTAGCTTGAACAGAGTGTGACAAAACTTTATATTATAATGTATCATCATACATTATATTAATTTCCAAAGTAAATTTGAACATTTCAAATTATAACGAATATAAATAAATCTAATTACTCTTTACGAGCTAAGAAGGGGACCTAATGGATCTACAGATCAAAAGCTACAAAAATATAGGATTAATCAATATAAATAAATCTGATTAATTGGCTAAACTCATTAACCACATTAATCAATATTTGTTAAATGCGTGTAAAATCCACTAAAGACTCACAATAATTGAACTCTTCTCACTATAGATATAGTTTGTAAAACCAGTTGGGTCAAATTACTATTTTACCCCTAGGTTACTTCTAGTCCTTAAATATCGTGCTCCTCTAAGGAACAACATGATTATGGTCCAACTAATAAACAGAAACCCCTCTCATGCCATAGAGAGGGTAGGACCTTTTGTTCAAATTTCAGAAGCATTTTTTAAGGAAACACTTATCTACTTACCCTAATGTCTCGAATGAGTGAATTCCATCTTGTGTGATTATGTTCTCAGATCCCAACTTGGTCTTGTCCTCAAAATAATAAGCATTGAGTCGGCAATATGGCCACTCTCACCAGTACAAATCTAAAAACAATATCTCGCAAACAAGAGTTCATAATACATTAAGAATTAAGACTAAGTTAATTACCTAGGTCATCCTAATGAAATAGAAACCTAACTAGTTAACGAGTTACATCTAGTGGTTACTATTCTGTGGTCCGGTCTTATACAAACTCATTGCATAGGATACCCTCACTCACATGTCACCTACACGAACACATTGGATCATTGCATTTGTATCAAATACAAAGTGAGTCGCATCCATACTGTTAACAAGATAAGGTACCTCATACTATAGACCCCTTTAAGTTGTATCTTAAACATTAATCACTGTATGTCTCTACATACTATTTAAGACTCATCAAACAACTTAGGATGCTAGTTTAGTGAATTTAGGCTATTAAGACAAAACTAATAATATAATCATGACGCATATTGAAATTATAATAATCACACTTATTAATGACGATCAACATATTACATTTACTATCTACGAGTTTTAGAACATAAAGTCCAACAAGAAGTACTTCCCTCCTTCATTCTTCACGATAATGGTACATCTCACTGTATACCTTGTTAGAGAAGTAAAACTTTGTGGGACCATTTATTTGTGATGGATGTATCCATTTGAAAGGTTCATGAAGGTTACAAAAAACGTTGTGGGCCCATATATATTATCTCAATTCACGATCAAAACATATGTCAAAGTATAATTCAATTTGTGTGATTACTTTAATAAATTTAAACATATGAAAGTCAAATTTGTAAATGAAATATCATCCATTTTGATGCTTCAATACAATCTGAATGTTATAATATTAAACGACAATTGATGCTTCGATTCATGAACGTATCAATTTGTTTTACGATATAATGAAATCCAACAATACAACACATAAAAGAAAGTGGGAAAAAAATCAAACAAAAAATGTCAGAGTAAACGAACAAGCTATAAGCATAGGAGAGGTTTAATAGGCAAACTGTTTAAAAAACCAAACCAAACTATTGAATCAATTTGGATTTACTGGGTTTTTTAGTTTTATGTATCATCACTAATGGAAATTGGATGCTAAATTGTCAATAAATGCATATTGCATTTACAAGTTTTAGCCCAAATGAAGTATTCCAAGAAAGTTTTGAAGTCATTAAGCCTCTTCTCTTGTATCAGGAGCTATAAACTACTATTTCATACGTAGAATTAGAACGTGCTACACATGTTTGTCTTGAAGATTTTCATGATACAACTAGCTCTACCAACTTAATTATAGGTTTGGTATAATTAAAATACCATCTAAAATCCAATTTAGTACATTAAATCTTTCTAGCACAGGTTGATACCTCATAAAGATTGCTCATAGTTTAAATTATTCAAACACCTTAGAACTTTGATTAAAGTATTACTACAATGATCATGTTCCAAGATTGCTGGCAGTAACCTAACCTAATTGACCGGAGATCCCCCTTGCAATAAACTACCAAAAAGAATGCCACCTACTACTGCCAAGAAGAAAATGGGTTAATTTGGTGAGCCTATGCTGAAGTCCTTTTACAAAAAGTTCAAAGTCAAAGGACATTGCTTTGGCTTGGACCAATAGCATGAAAGAAGTATACACACATGCAGACAATATTGACATATGAACTAAGCCCCAATCAGTGGCTTTGGATTTAAATCTACACCAAACTTGACTCAAATATATATATATATAATATACTTTGCTTTTCTCATCTTCTTTCTACTTCATTTACCATTAGATTGACATCTCAACCATTAACTCCATATTCATTTTCTTACCTTTTCCTACCAAATTAAAGTAAAGAAGGGTTGATTTGTGTTTCCAATAACAAAATCAAGGAATTAAAATAGAGGTAATTAATTAATTATTTTAGATAGCAAAATTACTAATATATATATATACTTATATGTATTATTATCATTATCCATTAGTGTTTTATGTCTATTAACAATAGATGATATAGTAGCTTTTTAATATCTATCAATATCTATCACAAAAAATGTTCGACATTTATAAATATTTTGGTTTTGTTATATTTGAAAACAAACATTTTAATAATCATGTTTAGAAAATTCTACCATTTTAGTTATTGTGCTTTTATTTCATTTTAGTCAATACTTTCACACATCTCCAAATTTAATCAATGTAATTTTAAATAATCTTTAACGTTTTTAGTTCATTGTTGATTTTTCTATCACATCATCTTTATAAAATTTAGATAAACATATTAATAGTGTCTACTCTAGCATGAAAATTATTTTCATTATTTAATGAACTAATCTATGAATTTTAAAAAAAAAAATGAAATAGTTTCAATAACTAACTAGAATGTCATGAGTTTAATTATATTTATGAAGGCCACCTACTAGAGGTGTTCCATGAGATCAATGGAAATGTATGTAAGTTGATCCAAATATTAACGAATATAAAAAAAAATTATTTAACCATAACGAGATATTTTTTAAAAAAAATTCTAACGTAGATGAATATATTTTCAGAAAGAAGAAGTACTTTTTTTTTATGAAATTGTAATAAAAATTTCGCTGCAAGTTACCAAATTTAATTAGTTTTTCTCTAGAAAGATTAAAAAACGTGATCAATTTAACGATTCTTTAACATAAAGTACTTTCCAGAATCATATAAACAAAATTATTTCTTTTTTTAAAAAAAAGATTTGGCTTTTGTTTCAATTAAATGATCTAATCATGTGTGCTGGATTTTGATTAAAAAAAATATAAAATAAAAAGGAAATGATTCAATAAACTAAAACGGAGATTGTATTTTGAAATCTCAACCAACTCCAAATAAAATATTAAATAAAAATTTTTTTTTGCAAAAATAGCAAAAACATTTATGATAATAGGATCAATATCATAACATTTTCTAAATTTGCAAAAATACCAAATTTAAAAGTGATGACTCTCTGATAGCCCTATGATAATCATCTGATATCACTAATTTTGTCATTTTTGCAATATGCAAAAAACAATTGGTGCCATGAGCTATTTTTTTTCTAAAAGTTTTTGTCATTTGATGCAATTTTTTTTTTCGGATAAAAAATGAGTTTAAAAAATAACAAAATAGAAACTATTTACAAAATATAGCAGAATTAATTGAAATTTTTATTCTATCTTGTAAATAGTTTCATTTTTCGTGCTATTGATAACAATTCTCCAAATAAAAATCTCATTTTAGCAGTTACAAATGTAAGAATTAATAATCCGAGAGTGTTTGGCCAAAGGAGTTAGAGTTAAGAAAGATGGCTCATTTCACTTTTTTGTTTGGTTCAAGAAACATATCAATTCTATGTTTTATTAAATTCTTACATCATTGGTTCCACGACTTCACTACCTACTCTATATCTGAAACACCACCTTGATATAATTGAGAAGTCCAAGTGAATCTAAAAACAACCTTGATTGACTAAAACTTCAACAAATAAGAATTATTTGGTAATTATTTGATTTTTAATTTTCTAAAATTAAGCATATTTTCTTACAATTTCATAGAACGAATATTTGAATAATTTTGGTCAAATTAAAAAAAAAAAAGGAAATTGTTTTTAAAAGTTGAGTTAGTTTCTAAAACCATTGGTAAGGAAAAAAAAACAAAAAACAAAGGATTATGGCATAATAAACCATAAAATATGAGAAATTTGCATCTTAAAAAATAATTTTATAGAATTTATTCATTTCATATAAGTAATTTTCTTTGACAAATGAATATAAAAATAATTGGAAAGGCACACAAATGGGAGAAAACCGATGTAGTTATGTGGTTGGTTCTTGTAAATGATAAGGTTGTAAGTTGTTCACCTACAAAAATTGATTAAAACTCCTAACATTATAAACGTGCAAGTTGTTTACTTTTGTCCTCTTTATTTGAAACCCAATAATCCCCTTTTTCTTTAATTTCACAAAATAGATTTCTCTTTATTTTCAACCATCGTTTTCAAAATGTGAAAACAAAACTCAACAACAATCATGATTTTGTCCTAAAACTTGTGATTTGTGAAGATAAGCATATTCTTTTATGCAATAAATTTGTTAGTGTGGTATTATTCCATAAAAATGTTATTGAATAAGTGATTTTGCTCATTAGAATTCAATAAACTAATATTACATAGCTATAATATGAATACTATAACTTTACATGTTGCCATAAAAGTGGAACTAGTTCAAGTAAATAGCTAAAACCACATATAATATAGGAATAAGGTCAAGTACCTTATCCTATGGATACTATGGATGTAGTCTACTTTGTATTTGATACAAATTACGATGTGATTCTAAATTGTTCGTTGAAACATACGAGTAGCAACATCCCATACAATGAGTTTGCAATTTGCATAAGACTAAACCACAAAATAGTCACTTTTAATTTGCAACACTCATTCACCGTTTAAAATTGACTATTTTAAATTCGATGATCTAGGTAACTGACTATGAAACTCTTGTTTATTATAGATCATCATAGGTGAGAGCCACCCGAGTTTACTAGCTTAATAACTTTCTCATTTTAGAGGTAAGACTGGGTAGATAGCTAGAAACATAAGATGTAAGGTGAAATTCACTCCTACCAATTTCAATAGTAGATAGGTTCCCTTAATTGCTAACTTCAGGTCTTGAACAAGGAGTCCTACCCTCTCATTAACCCAAGAGACTCGTTTAAGTGGTTAGACCACAAACCAATTGTTCATTAGAGAATCATTGAAATTTAAGGAACAAGAAGTAATGATATGAATCAAGCAATCAGAATTGAATCAAATAAAAAAGTTGAAAAGTTGCATTGCTTGGAAGTTGAAAAGTTATTTGGACAACCCAAAAGTCACAAAATTAAATATTTAAGAAATAATGTATTTATTAAATGTTTGTTTTAATTTATTATAGTAGTTGAAGTGACATGAAATTAAATGTTGTAACCTTTTGTTTAATATTTTTATTAGTATAAATAAGGTTGTAATTTCCAAATTTAAAAAATAAAAATTTGAATGAATGAAATCTTGTGTGTTCTTTTGATAGAATGTACGGATATTTGGAGCATTCAAGTGAGATTTAATGTACCCTGCTTGTGGAGTCTTTTGAAGATCGAAGGTTGATGGGAGTTTCTAACTTTGTTTGATCCTCGATTTGTTAAATCATCTAAGCAATCTAATTCTAACCTGTCTTAGGGGTTAAAAACAATTTGGTTTTTGGCCTGCTGGGGTTGTATTCTTTGAGTCTTTTAACATGGTTCTTAGATCCAGGTTTCATATAAAGTAATTACGAGGGTAAAATAATAATTTTGACTCATCCATAATTGCGAGTTACCTATGAGAGTTCGACTGAATAATCATGATTATATCAAGTGGACAAAAATATATCTACAATGATGAGAGTGCAACTACCGAGCTTTAGTGGCATATCCGGTAATTAACAAATGTTGGTTAGTTAGGTTAAAAGTTTAGCCGGTTAAACTCAAATCGTTGAAGCTCATGATTAGTAAATCTATTAGGTCGCTCGCTAACCCATATCGAAATAAACCTTAAAAAGGTGTGATGAATAATTAGTTCGAATTAGTTTAGGGAGTAAAGCGTTAAATACATTTGAGATATTTAAATGACTTGGCATATAAGAAGAGAGAGTATGAATGAATTATTCAAATATGTTTTAAATATCGAGAATTTGAATGTGAACTTATATTCAATTAATCGAAATTAGTGAAAATTTACTAATTAATTAAATTGTTTAAAATTAATTTTATAGATTAATTAATTTATGAAAAATAATTAATATATATATTGAATTTTAATGAATTTGAAAATTTTGACTTTTGAGTGGAAGTTTTCATCTTCAAGTGTTTATGTGACTAATCTTCTTGGTTGCTTGGTGTACCATAAGTTTAACATTAATCCCGCTTATAATCAATCAAATTATGTGTCAATTCCATGTGCAATTTAATTTGCATGAGTTTCTCCTCAAATGGAGAAGGCTTAATGGAACTAGGAATTTTTTGGAAGTATGAAATTCTTGGTAAATTGATGGAAAAATTCAAACTTGAAAAAACTCTCAATTCACTAAAATCCTATCTAATTTATCACTCATCGGACTCCACAATTTCGTTCCCAAAACTCAGTTTACGACCCATATGTGATCAAGGACAACTTGGATTTTGAGCAACATCAATGTGAGTATTTGATACCCTGTTCTTCTGTTTGTTTCTTGTTTTTTGAAAAGCATGTTTAATCCTTTAAATCGGTGTTTTAGATCCAGCTCGCTTTGGCTAGCATATTATTTACTCTTTCACAATCAATGGCAGATTTAGTATAGGTCCAGGAGCTCAACCCCCTTCAATTTTATCATCTTTATATAATATCTAGTATAAAGAAAACTATTTAATGTTTGATATTTGTAAGTAACTTAGTGGTAACTGTGCTTGTCAACCCCTCTTCTAACTTAAGTTCAAGTCTCACCTATGTAATTTTTTTCAAATTTTTATTTTTTTTCTTCGAAGCTCCCTGTCAATAAATTTTCTGGATCCGCCACTGTTCGCAATATTAATATTTTACAGAGTTCTACACTATATATACGTAGAGAAGAAAACTTGTTGAACCATCAAAGGTAAATTTCTAAGTTTCGGAAAGAAAGACAACCTACAAAACAAATTAGAAGAAAAAAACATCAGGCTGGTACCTACCACAAACATTCGATGCTTAAGTCAATGTTCAACAAAAGAGGTCGGAGCAAGCAAAAGATGGGAAGAATTACTTAATTTTGGATGGTGTGCCTCCTCCATTTATAGAGATGATCCTTAGGATTCCTAATCTGAAAGGGATTCAGAAACACCAATTTAGGTTGACCATGGAGATAAGGCTGCATGACCCACAAGATATGATATTTAGTGAAGGGAAGAGAGTGGCCTCAACCTTGGCCTTTGACGCCGAGGCAGACCATTAGGCCACTAGGAAAGAAGTGGCCTTGGCCTCTGAAGCCACAATTAAATAGGTCACAATGAAAGACATCGTATAATAGACCTCAACTAAATATAAATATGGTCAATAATTTCAAATCTGGAAATTTAATTCTATTCCAGATCTCACCGTTTTTATCTTCTTTTTTTCTTAAGAAAACCATATATTGTTTCTCCATTGACGAGGCTTCTTCCTCTTCTCAATTTCTCTCTCTTCAGAGCAAACTAATATTCTCATTGATTCGCACCATTATCGTATGTTAATTTCACTTTTAGGCCCATTACCGTACTTAATCATTCAAATCCTCTTTTTTCTTTTTTTTCTTCTTTTTTTCTTTTTTTTATGAATCCATTCTAAATAAGAATAGTAGGAACAATATGCTTGACTCAAAATAAGCCCCTCCAAGATATAAATTAAATTAGGAATAATTACAAATATAGTATTTAAATTCAAAATAGTTACATATATAACATTTGAAAAAGATTGCAAATATAGCAAAATCTTTTAAATTCTACCTATAATATAAGTCTATTTGATCTATGATTGATAGACTTTGCTATATTTAAAAGAAGAAATTATAAATTTTGCCTCATTCATGTAGGACCAGTTTGAATTGATTCTGAGTGTGCTAAAGACATTTTTTTAAGCACGTATAAATTTTTATCCCAAGGTGTTTTAAAAAAAAGAGGGTGGTAGATTTTATCCATGTCTAACCTGTGCAATATCTCATACAAAATCATTGCAGATGCATTGACTAACAAGCTTAAATGGGCCTGAGTTTTATCCTAGTCAAACTTATTATAGGAAATGTAACCTTGGTTTTTGTGTATCCACGCTAACAATAGCAAGTGAAGTAGTAAGGAGTGTCATATTGTTTTGAAGCTAATTAACATGAGCAAAACTTATAACAAAGTGGAAATGAGATTTTCTTGGTAAGCTTGAGTTTGAAAATAAAATTGGTAAATTGGCTTGTGAGTTGTGGAATGTCAAGTTTGGACTTCTTGTGAACGGGTTACATTTTAAGGAGTTTGCATTCAATTGAGGCCTTAGATTAGGGAGATCCCTTGTCTCTCTACTTGTTCCCAATTTGTGCTGGGTTATCCACCCTCCTCAAAAGGGAATAATTTTTTTTCTAATGAGTGATTTGCATGTTAATAAGCAGTGCCCTTTCTTATGCTTTCTTTTTTTTTTCTGTAGATGTCAACCTGGTGTTTCTCAAAGCTTCAAGGAAGGATTGTTACACTATTACAAAGGTACTTCAAGTTTATGAGAAGGCTATGGGTCAAATGATAAACCTGGATAAGTCTTCTTTTTGCTTAATCAGTAAGAATATTAATGAGAAGAATGACATCTGAGCTCAACCAGATGCTGGTGGCTAAAATATCTGATAAAGATGCTTAGAGTTTACGAAAAGGCTATGGGTCAAATGATCAGCCTAGATAAGTTTCCTTTTTGCTTAATCAGTAAGAATATTTATGAGAAGAATGACATCTGAGCTCAATCAGATTCTGGTGGCTAGAAGATCTGACAATTTCAGTACTAATCTGGGTCTTCCTACACATAATTGGAGGAGCCAGACCAGATTGTTCAAAAGAATTACTGTTCGGGTGTGGAATGTGTTACGAGGGTGGAAGGAAAGTCTTTTCTAGTGCGTGGAAAAGAAGTTCTTATCAAGGCTGTTGCCTATGCTATCTCAAACTACATTATTTTAAGATTCCAAAGAGCTTGTGTGACAAATTTGACAAAATGTGCAAGTTCTAGTAAGGCTTAGTTAGGATTAAAGGCAGGGTGTACTAGATGAGAGTTGGAGGATGTTGTGATGCAACAAAGTGGTCTGGGAGATGATGTTCAAGGAATTAAGCTTTTTCAAAGTTAGAGGTTATCATGAAATCTAGCCTACCCCTAAAAACCCGGCCATGACTCTAGCCTCAAGTGTTTCAAACAATAGCACACACTCCAGCCACCCAAAGAAAGCCCCATTTATCTTCAATCACTAGCCCTGCCTTCGACATCCCCCTCCTTGCGGTTAAGGCAACAACTTTGGGCAGGGCCAACTCCCAATAGTGTGACAGGCGATGTGTACAAGGCCCATGAACGGTGTGTACAATGCCCATGAACGAATTCACCTTCGTATGGCTAACTGATGATTACTAGTGATTTCGACTTCATACGCGAGTTGCAGCCCACAATCCGAATTGATGACAGGTTTTTGGAGTTAGCTCACCCTCAGTGTTTTTAAAGGCTCAAGGTGCACTAAGGCGCATTGGTCCTCTGGAGCCTAAGTGCATGGCGCAAAAAAAGGTGCAGACTTTTTTTCATAAGGCGCACTGTATATAAAAAGAAAACAGAAGCTATTTAAATATGTTGTTTTAGTTTTTTTAAAGAAAAAACAGTAGCTGTATTAAAAAGAAAAAAAAAAGAAAGAAGCTATCAAAATCTGCTGTTTTAGTTTTTTTTAAAGAAAAAACAGCAGCTGTGTTAAAAAGAAAAAAAAGCAGAAGGTATTTAAATCTGCTATTTTAGTTTTTTTAAGAAAAAACAGCAGTTGTATTAAAAAGAAAAAAAAAACAGAAGGTATTTATGCTATTTGTGTTAAAAAGAAAAAAAAATGTGAACAAGAAGAAACCTCGCCGTTTTGTGTGAAGAAGAAGAAAGGTGGCCGGTGATTTTGGGAAGCTTCCTTGTCTTCTCTTTTCCTCTGTTTTTGCACCAAAAAACAGAGTAATGGCAGCACCAAATAGATTTGTTGAAGAAGAAGAAACCTTGACGTTTTGTGTGAAGAAGAAGAAGGGTGACCGGAATGGAAGGGTGGAAAAGGAAGCAAAAAGTTTTGAAAAGGAAGCAAAAAGGAACGGAAGAACCGAAGAAGTAGATGAAGAGTCGTGTTAAAGAAATTCTCACGCAGGAGGAGAAGGGTGAAGGGTTGTTTCTTCACTTTCACGTAATAGGTTTAAAAAACCTATATAATAATATTTTTTTTATAATTAAAGCCCAGCCCATTAGTTATAAAAAAAACCCACGCCTAATGCGACTTGAGCCTAGGCGCGCCTCAAGGGAGGTGCACGCCTAAGCCGGGCTTTTTAGAATTCGCTGCGCTTCCTCACAAATAAGCCCCAAGTGGGCGCCTTGAGCCTAGGCACGTGCCTTAGTGGGCTTTTTAAAACACTGCTCACCCTCACAAATTGTCCCGGCTGTTGTAGCATGTGTGTCGCGCAGGGCATAAGGAGCATGATGACTTGACGTCATCCTCACCTTTCTCTGGCTTACCATCAACAGTCTGCTCAGGGTTCCAACCTCAAAGATTGGCAACTAAACACAAGGGTTACACTCGTTGCAGGACTTAACCCAAGACCTTACGGAACTAGGCTGACAGCAGCCATGTGCCACCTGTGTCCGCATTCCCGAAGGCACCCCTCTATCGACGGATGGAGAAGGAACTCCTCGATCGTCGCTCTGACACTCCTAGAGCCAGTAAAACTGACACTGAACTCTTTCAGGAAAGAGCACCACACTACCCTCGCATAATGGCAATCCGTCCCGAAAAAGATAATCAAGATCTTCCTCTGCCTTCCGACAAAGCATGTAGCAAAAAAGGCCGACAAACGAAGTACTCTTCCTAACAAACCTATCCACAATGTTAACAAGCCCAAACAAGACTTTTCAGATAAAGAATCTAACTTTCTTGGGAACCTTAGTGCTCCAGACCACATCAAAGATCAACTCAAAATAGGGAGAGAGGTCTAACAAAAGACTAAACAAGGACTTACACGTGAAACCTCTACTTGGATTAGGGAGTCCAGACACGAACATCCCTTCTCCCCTCCTTAAAAATACACCCGCTCAAGCAAGGAAAGAAAAGAGGCCACTGTCGCTTCCCTTTTGGTTAAATGACGAAGGAACCCAAAGGAAAAAGGCGCATAATTCTCCAAGCTGACCTGACAATTCGAGACCATGCAGTTTTTTAACAAGGATAAATGATAAATATGAGAAAATAAAGAACAAAGGGAACTCTCCTCCATCCAGTGGTCCTCCCAAAAATACGTACCCTTTCAACGTCTATTCAAAGAGATGGGGCAACATGCTTACTCACAATAATTCTATGTTATAAAGACTCAGGTTCAAGAGAAAAACCTAGAGTCACTTAGCCAATAACGCTCTACTACAGATTCTAAGATTGTCAATTTCTAACTCCCCTTTGTTCATAGGACGCCCCACCAACTCCCAACTCAACAAATGGGAACCATGACCTTCGTCAAACAAATTGAACTAGGCATCTGAAAAGCGACCTATAATACACTGGTATTCCACTTATAACAGATTTAATCATAGTTAATCTCCCTACTTTTGAGAAAAAAACCCTTTCATCCATCCCGCCAATCTCTTACAAATCTTCTCACAAACGTGTTCCCAAAAAGACATAGCCCTCGAATTGATCCCTAAAGGGATCCCAAGATAAAAAGAACGAAAGGAACCAACCTCACAATCAAATACCTCTGCCTATCTCTGAAGCTTAATAGCATCCACATTAATATCCAAGATGGTGCATTTGCTTCTATTAATTTCCAGACCAGAGAACTCCTTAAAAAAAGCATCCATATAATTAAGAGTGAGGAAAGACTCTTCTTTCCCAGAACAGAACAACAAAGTATCATTCACAAATTGGAGTTGCGATAAGGTGACTTCATTTCTGCCCAGCCTAAAGGGGTCAATAGTGTTCCCTTCAACCCCTTTACTTATAAGTCGACTTAAGACATTCACCACGAGTAAGAACAAAAAGGGGACAAAGGATCCCCTTGTCTTAAATCCTTAGAAGCTTGTATCGACCCTTTTGAGGATCTATTGATGAGAATCGAGTACTTCATGTTTCTAATACATTCCCAATCCACATGATCCTCGCCCACTCCTGAATTGATTCCCACGACATGGGCCATTTGATTAAACACCGGCCACCTCTCTTTCCCAAAGAATAAATGGGTGCAAAGGGTAAGGCAAAACTCAAACCTCCCTGATAAGGATAAGGATTCAAAAATACTGAAGGGTAAAAACACGCATTCCCAAGTTGCCCCACTCCCATTTAGATTGCACTGAACCAGAGATAGAAATTAAGGGGACACAACTCCACACTCATTCTCGAGACACCCCAACCTCCCATTTAAATTGCACTAAACCAAAGATAAAAAATGAGAAGGCGTGATTCCTACCTCTCACAAACCCACCCAACCCCATTGGAGGACAAGGAACCAAAGGAAAGGAACTTACCTTTTTTTTTTGTCTCACCACACGTGAAATCCACCTAATAGGAGTTGGGGAGAGATCTACTTACCTGGCCATCGATAACAGCATCTTTCGAAGGCACTTCCACATTATTCAGATTACACTCTACGAGCCTCGGTAATTCCACCTAAGTCAGAATCATTTTAACGTTTCCCTCTGCGTTAGCCACCAATTTTGATTTTGAAATCTCAATCAACCTATCCTTTCTTACAGACAACTCTTCAACAATCCTACCATTTCTCACGTTCAGCATATCTTTCATCGACAAAAAGATCTCCAGCTTTGCCATCTCCCCTTTAGAACTTTTCATAAGCATCGACGTCAATAAAAAAGACTCATCTTCATAATAGCTAATTATCGATGGGTCATATCCATATTCATCTTCGGTCTCTCCTTCATTAAAACCCAAATCTGAAGGCCCATCCCCCAATTCATTTGTGCAAAAAACCCTTGGGTACTCTTTAGCTTTTATCGTGGATTTCAAATCAAACCCTAATTTTTGTTGATAAGAACTAAGACCTGTTTCTTTAACTTGAACCTTCTCCTAGGCCTCCCTTCCGAATATTACCTTTACTCAACAAAACTCTTTTCTAGGCCCCTGGAGAATAATCCCCAACTTTCTTAACATTCGAGTCAACCCAACCCACCTTTAAATCACTTCCACAACCCACTTCAACGACCCACTTCAACAAGACTCCCTAAGACAGTTCTCTCCCTTTTATTGACACTGTGGGCCTTGACTCCACTCGGCCCAAGTTCCTAACACCTTTAGCACAATTCCAATTCATCGTGTGATCTTCTTCCCTCCTCTGACCTAAAGACAAACTGAAAGACCAGGGGGTCGTCCTACTCGTACCTTCTTTTGACATTTTCTGACCCTCACTCTCTTCGCTTCGGCCAGCACAAAATCTCATCGAAAAAGAATACTCGTGGTAGTTCACAACATAACACACCAAAATAAACTCATCCTTGTTGCCTATGGCCTTAAAGCACACCTTCCTCATCCAATCAGTTTCAAAGGAAGGTTCTTCTTCACTAAAACCTCCACACCAAGCTACCAAAGAATCTATAAACTCCCTCGTTCGTAAGTATTAAACCACCAATTCACTCAAAATCTTAAGTTGGTGGTTGAAAGCAAATTTAAATATATATCACAAACACTCCTCCTCACTTGTGGGCTTGAAATATTTAAAAGACCCAACAAGTGGAAATCAATTTTAATGGGGGAGGAAACGACAATGCAGGGACTTGAACACAAGACCTCCCTGAACCACTTGCTTTGATGCCATATTAAACCATCAATTCACCATAAAGCTTAAGCTGAAGGCAAATCTAAATATATATCACCAACAGTAAGAATGGTGGAATATTAAGGGTCGTAATCCATCCACCCCTCGAACGTCGGCTTTCTCTCCTCTTTGATCAAACGAAAGTCCCAAGGGTGAAAGGGAACTCATTAGTTTTGGACACTGTTCCAAACCAGATAAGTTCTCCTGCTTTTGAATCAGACCCACAAATTCCAACTACAAGATTTGCATAAAAAATTTTAAAGCCATAGCAAATGGACGGAATCAGTTCAAACAACTACTTCAGGACCCCCAATTTGATGCAACTCGAAATTTCTTAATTGTGACAGTCTTTTCCACTTTCATATCATCCTCTTCCCAACATCTTTGTCATTTTGAGTACTTCTCGATTCTAGACCCTCGGTCCCTTATTTTCCTTGAGCAAAATTGTTGTCGACTGAGACCCTTCTTTCCCTTTCTTAAACCGATCCTTAGCTGGTTAGGTCACTGAACCTGACTTCTAATTGCCCTTCCAGACCCCAGAAGCAAAACTGATTCTAATCGCCCCTTCCAGGCCCAGAAGCAAAACTGGTATCTCCTCTGCCAAAGATTTTCAGCCCTTTCCTTTGCTCCCTTCCGATATGAAAATTCTTGTTTTCCTTCCTTTAAAAATTCTAGGGATAGAATGACAAAACCTACCTCTTGCATTCTCCAAAACCTGGAAGAAGATAATGGCGAACTTCAACCTTCTTCTACCCTAAAAACCCCTGGGATTATTTGCAACTGCAGCACTTGTTAGGCAATCCCTAGCCGAAGCTGAGGTCCCGAAGTCCAGCTCCATTTTACCAAATTTCCTATCATTTCTTCCCTCAATATAAATTTTCCTAACCTTCCCTGTCAACCCTACCAAGAAATCCTTCCTATCTATCTTGAACTTTCCATCTCTTTTAGATTTTCTCACATTTTGAGAGAAAAGTTAGAGAGAGAATTTATCTCAATATTACTTTGGTTCTCTTAGTGATGTTGTAGCCAAGCAAGAAATGAGTTAGTAATTAAGGACTTTGAAGCATTGGCTTTTATTCACGGTTTATTTTGTTTCTCTCAAATTTCCAATGTTAAGTTAGATTCGTTTGACATTATCATGCTTGTGAATAGAGAGTGTGTGTATCTAACAAAAGCACAATCTCATTAACAAAACTAGCATGTTGGCTTTCCTCGTGAATGCTGTTTCTTTCGTCTTATGCGCAATATCAAGTAAATGCGCGGTCCATATATTAGCTAAGGTTATTGATTGACAAGTTTGTTAGAAGTCCTAAATCCTCTAAATAGGATGTGGTGGGTTCGAGGCATGTCATCCCAGTTGGTTTGCCTCTAGTGTTTTGCAAGGAGCAAGCTTAGTACTATTTTTCAGTTTGTGTTTGTTAGATATTTGAAAAGTATTTAAATGTCTCTAAACTATAATTTTTTGGTCCAATAAGTCTCCAATTATTTAATATTGTGAATAATAAATCTTTTGATTGATTCAAAAAAATTTAAAATTAGATACCAAATTTAATTTTATATTGACTATAATTTGCAATCAATTAGATATTTATGAGTTTTTAGAAACTTTCAAATAAGCAAAAAGATGTATTAGACAGAAAATTTAAAAAATTTAGAGACATATTAGACACAAAATTACAAAATAGAAAACTTCTAACTATATTAGACACACTAAAATTTTAATGACCAAATAGATACAAATTCATGAATTAAAGAATTTTTAATTTAACTTTTTCCATTAAAATGTTAATTAAACATTGATATTAGTTCTCAACATTTTTTATGCTTGAATGATCCTATTTAATGTGTGTTTTGTTTAGTTGGACCAGTATAATCATAGTATCGGTAAGGATAAAGTTGGACCAGTATAAACATTGATATTAGTTCTCAACATTAGAGATTTGAACCCCTGACTTCAATAAAATAAATACATGTCAAGTAACATTGAGCTATACTAAATTATAACTTTACTGTGACTTACTTGAGGTAATGAAGCTGCATGACAACATTGATATGAAATTAATACAATGCCACCAAGGCTACCAAAAGAGGCAATAGCAAGTGAACCATGCATGAGCATTGTCCCAACTTCATAAACTATCTGAACAAAATATCAAATGCAGAAGAATCACTACAAGCTATAATATCCACAACATTAATCAATAAAATTTGCATTGTTCAAATTAAACAACAAATTTAACGATGATATGAACTCAGTTTCCAGAAGGCTCTTCAAAGCATGTTTTCCTTAGTTAATCAATGCTTTGCCTCAATTGCAACAGAACAGTTGTCAATACTAGTATTTAATAAAAATCCTTCCTATAATTCATTAATAAACAAAACCCAAGTCATTTTCAACAGTGGCTTCAAGAATATAAAGCTCTTTCTCTTGCTCTAAACTTGAACTGGTACTGGTGATGGTATGATGATTATCTAAGTTACTTCAATGCTTGAACCAAGTGCTTGAGTGCCAAATGAATATGAAAAGTTAATAGAGGCTATTTAACTGCATGAAGAATATTGAGTACTAGCTATGACTCAATTGGTTTTTTCTGAATCAGATTGATCTGACTTGCTTCGTTTGTTACAATTAAAGGTAAAAAATGAATGATACATCCTATTTCGAAGTCACAAACACAATTTTGACTCGTTTTGGTAGTTTTGTTCTGACTCCTACAATACATGCTATGAGGTTTCAAATTATAGACTCAAGGATGAGACAAGGATCATGAAACACCAACTTATGGAATGAAAGGGCGTATTGAATAATAATTTGTAGTTGCACAAACCTACTTTGTAACTCATAGAGATGGCTAGACTATAGCAATTACTGTGTCATATGTAGCCGTAATTTCATGTAGGGGCGGATTTGTTAAGAGACCAGCGGGAGCACGTGTCCCCCACATTATCGGTTTTTGTATTTTAATATTAATTTTGAAGTCTCAAATTACAATATATACTGAATAATGTTTTATTTTAAACAAAATGTGATTGTGGTGTAGTGGTTGTGCCCCCACTCTTGAAATCATTAGGTTGTGGGTTGAAGTCCTATATTTGCAAATTTTAATATTTGAATTTTTTTAGCTGTGTTTATTATACAGTGCTCCTGCTATATAAAATTTTTGGATCCGCCACTGATTTCATGATGCCATTAAATCCACATCCACACACCATAAAGCCCCGATTGGTAATTATTTCATTTTTTTATTTTAGTTTTTGAAAATTAAGCCTATTTTCTACCATCTTCTTATAATGGTTTGCCTATTTCTTAAGTACAACAATTCCATTCTTAGCCAAATTCCAAAAATAAAAAGCAGCTTTTTAATTTTTTAGTTTTCAAAATTTGGCTTGGTTTCTATAAAGATAGATAAAAAACTGATAACAAAGCAAAGAAATTTCAAGGTGGAAAGGCTGTTTGTAGACTTAATTTTGAAAGTATAAAACAATGGTTACCAAATGACACCATAGGTTTTGACTTGGTCTAAGTTTGAGACATGACAAGGTGAGTAACTTGGTCACACAACGAGGTTATATTTAGGCCTCCATACTACATGGAGCCAAATTTAATTTGGTTATGCTATTGCTAATAGTTCTTCATTTTCTACTAAATAAATGATAGTAACCAACATTTCTTTAGAGAAGCTAGGACTTGTTGGGAATCAGATGGAAGAATAAAAAATGCTTACCACTTTCATCTCTTGAATAAGAACACAGGCACTGGAGCTAGTGGCCGGTTTAACATCTGTAGCTTACAACAAATCCAATTCTCAACAGCCAGGTCGCTAGAAAATTTTTCTATAGTCTCCAATTCTTCCCTAAGCATTAGAAAATAAAACCGTTACATATCAAACTAGAATGTATGTCAACAACTAAAATCAAGTCAGTTTTGCAGAATAACAGCTCACATTAGACTATCCAACCCACCAGCCACAGACCATAAACTCTTAAATGACAAATGTTATATAATTGGTTGTAAGCATTCCATGTCCATACCAGTGTGTTATAACTCCAAGAAGTAATCCTCCACAATTTATTTTAAAGAAACTAGAGGCATATCAAGTTCAGAGATTGAATTATGCAAGCTACCTAGATAAGTATGATACTAGGCAAGAGAGTACAATGGTAATTATCTTAGGTAAGGGAAACAATGATAATTAAATAGGGTGTAGTTAGTGGATCTTGTTATAAATAGTAGAGTGAGTGAGTGAAGTGGATATGCTTGTGCTTTGTTAAGTTGTGGAGAATATCCAAACTTGGAAGAGTACCACCCTATTGAAAGGTGGCTGTTGTAATTGTTTATGTTATTATCAATCTATTATAAAGTTCAAAGATGAGTCTTTACAAATATTGTTAGAAACCAAGGTACTATGGGATGCGTTCGTCCCACATTGGTTAGAATGTGACGACCAATGTGGTACTTAAGTAACTTGGCTCTCCCACCCTAATGCTGGCTTTTGGGGTATAGTTCTCTAAGGTGCTTAAGTACCTAACAAATTACTAACTTTGTCTTCCCATTGAAATGGAATTAAAGCAAGCATTTAGCCCTAAAGTAAGTTCAGTAACCCATTCCATCACCTTCTGAAACAGTTTTCTACTGATGAAAGAAAAAGATGAAATTTGCACTGATTGAAGCATTCAAGGATTTGTCCACCAGAACAAAGATAAATAGATAAAAGTTTAAAATCCAAAATTGCTACCTTTAGGTAGAGAAATAAGCATGGAAAGCAGTGGGAAGAAAAAGAGAAGGAGCAGAAGTATTACAGTCCACCAGGATGCCCCACATAAACCACAAGGCTGATAAGCCCTCCAGGTTTCAGAATCCTGTGGGCAGCTTTAAGTGCTTGAAATGTTGTTTCTGACCTTGTAGTAATTGCTTTGTTACCACCAGGTAGGTACCCTAGGTTAAATGCAACAAGACTAAAAATAGATGAGCATTAACTTAACTGGTATATCTAATCACAGATAGTTTATTTGAATTCTCTCTCTTCCTCAAATTTCTCGAATGATTGTTGAAGATTCACACTAATAGCCAAAAAAAATTTGCAAGAAAGGATAGTTGTTAATTACAAAAACAAATCTGGCTTCATATATAATTCTTTTTGCATTACTAAGCAGAAAATGTGGAATTATTACCTAACAGGGGAATCCTCTGGAATGACATCCTCCATTCTGCTGTGGCAAATGGAAGAGAGTTTAACAAGTTTCTTCTACATAAAACTAGCAACTATAAGCACTTCAACAAACATTTCTAAAGTCAAACTAGACAAATCAGAAGGTAAAGTCATCAGTTCATCTCATTTTTTGAAAGTGAATTGACAGAAATAAACCTGAAGAGCAGCTCGAAGTCACAAATAGTTAGATAATACCATGCTAAATAAACTTTAGACAATCAAAAACCATCATATCAACCATTTTGGGCTGTAGGCCATTAGTTGGAACAAGTTATAGGCTGTATATGCTGTATATGTACTGGAAGTAAATCATGAATTCCTCTAAAATGTAATAGACCAAAGGATACCTCTTTTTCACTGAGTGACTCATCCAGCAATGCAGAAGTACTTTCTAAAGCCTCATTTTGTACATCCATTGCATAAACATGTGCAGAACCAGATTCATCTGCAACCATTTTGACCATAGCTAGAGTATCATAGCCATTTCCACAAGTAGCATCTACCACTGTATCCCCTTTTTTGACGACACATTTCCAAACACTGATGAACAAAGTAAAAGTAATTAATAGCTAGCCATGAAATTAACTTTTAATACTTCTCATCACAAAATCAGAAGGATCAACAACTAAAAAGCAAGAAATAAAAAATGTTACTTTCTAAATTATAAAACATGGAGAAGGTTCTATGTATTTTGAATATGTGTTGTATCTTGTGAGAACACAAGCTAAAAGATGGATAAGCGAAGTCTGAATAAAAAAAAAACCCAACCTCAAGAGTCTTGATGAATACTTTCTCCAAAAAAAAAAAAAAACAAATGAGTAAGATGGGTTAAATTCTTTTTGGCTTGCAGGGGTGCATGGTATCTTATGGATGGTGTGTGGTGAGTGGAACAATAGGGTTTCTAGAGATGTGAAAAGGGGCCCTAGCAAGATTTGGTCCCTTGTCTGGTATCACGTTACTTCGTAGCCTTTTTGAAATTATTCTATAGGTGCTATTTTGCATAGTTGGAGTCCCTTTCTTTAGAGGGTGCTCCTCTTTTTCTGTGGGCTGGTTTTTCTGGATGCCGTGTATTCTTTCATTTTTTTTCCTCAATGAAAGTGTTCCTTTCAATAAAAAAGAAATAAAAGAGTTAAATTCCAACTCCATATTCCAATTATGGTATACTCTCAAACCCATACCATATTGCCTAGGATTCTCAACTCATATTGATTGAAGTATAATTTTGAGCAAAGGCTTGAAAAGCTACAAACAACCAGTACACTACCCATCATGCAAAATCTTCTGTGGAACAGATTTCCAAAAGCCATAATGCACTTATGAGTTTAGAAAAACAAGGCATAGCTTTGGAACTACTTCCCATACAACGCAATAGAGACCGTTGCATTCAGAAAGAGAGGCCAGTGAAGAAAAAAATACTTAAAGCAAAGAACATACAGCGTACGTAAAAATGCACAAAAAAGTTAGCTGATAAATGATAATACAAACACATACGAGTGAGCAACTTCAGTCGCCCTCTTCTTCCCAAAAATGTAGCCGACCATGACATCCTCCAGTCCTAAATCACATCATCCACAATTTCACAAGAACATATCAAATTTCAATCGAACTCAAATGATAAAATTTATATATATATATATATATATAAATAAAAAAAATAAAAACATTTTCAATAATCTCCTCACCAAACCCCCTATCAAACTAGCATACACCAATAACCATCCCAAGTATCAAATTCAATACCCCCAAATACAAAGTAAATATTACGATGGCAAATAGGACTCTATCTAACATCAAAATGTTGCGAATTTAAATACAACAGAGTTGAAATGTGACCTTCCAAAGACAAAGAATGTTTCGACGACAATGGTGAATTGAAATCAATCTGATATTGAGAAGATAACCCATTTGACTGAATACGGTTGGAGAAACAGCAAAGATTTCTCAAGTGTCTTTGACGTCCTACGACTGATTCGGAGGTAGCAACCGCCACCCATTTTGACCCAAATTTCAAAGATAACATTTCTCCCAGCTCTATGGATTATCTTCACCGGCACTTCCGTCCGTGCGGTCGTCGGTGAAGTAACGGGGATGATGATTAATCTACGATTGGGCTTGTCTTCAGCCCACTAACAAGAATGTGGCTTTGTGATTATTTATGGGCTTTCCTTAATGGGCTAGGGATTATCAACGGGCGGTTCGGCCGGCAAAACCGTCTCGGACCGACTGCCATTTCCAACAAAACTAAATCCGAACCGATACGGGCGGGCGAGCGGTTTTGATCGGTTTTTGTGGGAGTAAAATTTTCTTTGTTGAATGATTTTTAAAAGTTCTTATCATTTTTTGTTAGTTTTTTATAGAAGAATTTAACACTTCCTACACAAAAGAATCATTTAGTTTTCTATACGATCGTTTAATAAACGATCACATAAGAAGGTAAACGATCGTGTAAGAGGTTGAACAATCGTTTAACTTCTTATACGATCGTTTAACAAAATATTCTTTCATAACTTCTAAACTTAACGAAAACATAATGATAATGATTTTTTAAGTTATATATTTTTTATTAAAAAAGATTAAAAAATATATATAGTCAATTCAGTCGGTTTTCTATACCGATCGATCTTACCATTCAAACCGACCGGCTTTAGATCGGTTTTTAATTTTTTAAAAATCAATTTTCAACCGGCTCTGCCATTTCTCTGATAGATCGACGTCGGTTCGATCGATTTCCATCAATCGTTTCGGTTTTTCGTCCACCATGAGCATAGAGATAAACTAACCTAAATGGTTATGTAATTGAATAATTATTACATTAATTATAATCGATAACAATTTTATGAATAATAATTAAGAGTATATCAATTTTTTTTAAAAAATGTAAATATAGCAAAGTCTGATACATTATGCCATATTTACAATTTTTCTAAAATGTTAAAATATTGCTATATATGCTAATACTTTAAATCTAATGGGTATATTTGTAATTGTCTCTAATTACAATTGGTAGCAATTTTAAGCATAATAATCAAGTGTATAGCAACATTTTTTTAAACATTTGCAAATATAGCAAAGTCTATGACAAAAAACTCTATTACTAATAGACCATAAGAATAAATTGTATGGTCTAGCAGTGATAAACCAATATTTGCAATATAGCTTATTAATTACAGACTTTTATCTTTGATACATTCTGACATATTTTTCTAAACTAATGATTTTTTTAAAATGTTATCATATGTGTTAATACTTTGAATTTAATTGTTATATTTACAATTTTCGCCCAATACAAGTAAGTTTTGTTAAAAAGTTGTTAGTTAGGTATTTTTTTTAAAACCAATTTTCTTATGAAGCACTTGCAAAAACAAAACAGGTTATAATAATTAATTAAATCTATAGCACACATACTTTATTATTTGTAAAAATGACAAAAAAAATAAAGTCCAATCCCCACTTATAAATGCATGGATTTAATTATTTTTATTATATTTGCAAAATCACAAACCTTAAAGACATTTTTACAAAATAGCTAAATTAATTTGTCACCCAATACAATATCTTTTTCTTATTTTAAGTTCTTAACCAAACAAGGACTTGCATATGGTTAATGTTTTTAATAATACAAATAATTACATTGATTGAGATGTATACAAAGGCGGATTTATTACGTGCCCCCCTCACATTATCGATTTTTGTATTTTAATATTAATTTTGAAGTGTTAGATTACAATATATATTAAATTTAGCTTCATTTTGCCTAAATTTTGCTTTTGTTGTAGTGGCACAACCCTTTGCTTGTGAGTTCAAAAACTGTCCGTTACAATTATTTTTAAGAAATAATTTTTATTTCAAATATTAATAATTTTCTTTCCTCAAATTTGAAATTTCTTCCTAAATTGTCACAAAATAGATTTTATTCCAAACATCAATAATTTTCTTTCCTCAAATATCAATAATTTTTAAAATAGATTTTATTCAAAATATCAATAATTTTCTTTTCTCAAACATCAATAATTTTCTTTCCCCAAATATCAAATTTCTTCCTAAATTTCAATGATTTCCAAAAAGAAGGATAATTTGATTTCTTAAAAGGAAGACAGTTTTTTAAACAGTAGAAAAATAACTCATCTAAGATAAAACCATAACTTATTTCCTAACCCTCATTTGTTATCTAACAAATTTTTTTAAAAAAATGCAACAAAACGGGTGATCCAAACTTTCACTCTCTCAACAATATTCCATAGAAAATGTATTATTCTTTCTTTTTTTTTCCTTTTTTTTTTTATGCTATTCACACGAGATTTCGAAGAAATGTATTTCGTAGAATTGAACTTTGTATATTGATGAATATGGTGAATACAATCTCTAGTATTTACTCCTTTGATACTTTCTCCCAAATACAAGTTAAAAACTTGGAACTTCTTGATCTTCGGTCTTTAGGATGTTGTAGTTGCAAGTCGATTTGAACTTCGATCTTCTGGAATCCAAGGAAAGTTTTAATCTTCCAAGTCTTCAATCTTTCAGAAGTTGTTGATCTTGAGGTTGATACGAACTTGCACGTCTAGAGAGTTTGAAGAGAGCTTCAATTCTTCTTTCAACCAAAGACCCTTCAAATGAGTGGTAAATGTCTCTATTTATAGAGAAACTTCATGGGTTTTAAGTGGGCTTGGACCCATTTGCTTGATGCGAGGCTTGGGCCCATTTGCCTATTGTGCTTGAGCTTGGACTTGGACCCATTTTCTTGGCAGGATTGAGCTCCAGTGTCTGGCCCAATTTTTCATCAGGGGTTTGCGTTGAGTTGGATATGAGAAAACTTGACTACTCAAAATCCAATCAAATTATAATCATCACAATTTTGTTGTGATGATGTGACATAATTTAATTGGTCGAAATTTCTTGCTCAACGGATGCAAATTTTAAATTCACATATTTACATTACAAAAAATTATATGAAAATTGTTGGTTTTTCTTTATTGCTACAAATGTAGTTAATGTTATTGGAGCATCGTGAAACGTCGAGAAAAATTTTTTAAACATTTTTTAATGTGTTTATTATATAGTGTCCAGTGCCCCTCCTATATAAAATTTATGGATCCGCCACTTGATGTATATATTTTAATTATTTTTTTGTTATATCTTACTAAAAACCAATTGCGCATATAAAAAACTATTGATAAAATAAGATAAATTAATTAAAATAGATGTTTATCATAATCATTCGTGAAATTATTTTTGTAATAATTTGGCAACTCTCTATATAATCAATTTTAAACAAAACGTCAAAAAGAAAAATCCAAAACAATTCTGAATCAAGGGGATTCGATAGCACATTTTTTGTGCTACAAAGCAACCCAACTTAAATCGTTGAACATATTAAACAAGGTAGAGATAAACGCACAATTACACATAACAAAATATTATTCACTCAAATACCATTTTTCGTTACTCAAGTCTCAACCATCAACAAGAATTTAACTTGCAATCAACAATGTAAGTTAAATTCTAATCATTCAAGCACATATTAAAATTAATTATAGACTTATTCATACACTGGTACGTTCAAGATTCTTGGAATAAGTCCTAGCAACTTTGAATGGTTTTAAGTAACTCTCAATTAATCTTCCCCCCTACTCCTCATAAGATCAAGCATTGTACTTCTTAGATTCAAAGTGGCAATACAAGACTTGAGGGAAACAAAGCTTTTATTTTATTTTATTTTATTTCTCTCACTTTTTTTTTTTGCATTTCTTTCTCTCTTTTTTCTGTCTTTTTCTTATTTTACACAAAAGAGAAAATCCAATCTAGATAACGCAACTTTCGTTCTAACTACCAACAATGGGGTGTATGGAAGCAACCAATTGCAAGCTACGTACCTTTTAAAGGTGCTTAAGCTTACTCATTTATCAAGGATACTTTCGGTGTAAGAGAAATCACGAATTACCTAATCGCTTCTAACTACTTGAGAAAGAGGAGTGATCCCCTTCAAAAATATCATACAAACTTTCTTTTACTATAAAACAGGCATTTGTTTTCTAAAACAAAAGGTTTGACAAAAACCTAAGCAAACATTATATTACTAATTTGGGTTTCAGTCACTTAACAACTATCATTTGTGTCTTTAGAAGGTGACAACGAAAATCCAAGCTTTAAGTAAAACGATTCTAAGCATGCGAGTGGAACTTGATGTAGACTAACGAAGAAATACTGTATTAAAATCAATATACACATGATCATCCCATAAAATATTAATCTCATCAATTAATGGATTTAACTACAAAGATGGATTAGATATTTCGCGCGATCCGATCTTTACAAACTATTTGTATCGGATACCCTATTTCACATGTCTCCACATGAAACTATTTTGAATCAAACCATTTGTAACTGTTACAAAGTGATTTGTTTTTATAGTGTTACTACAAGAAGACACTCTTATTCATATACAATAATATAGATTTTTAGGTTATTTCTTGAATATGATCCACTTTGTATGTCAACTACACATTGTTCAAGACTATATGTAATCCTTGGATTTTTTCTGTTAATGGATTAATGTATATTGCATAGTTAATAATTAAATTAATCAACTAATAACTTACAAGGCTTTAGGGTACAAATCCCAACACCTACCACTTCAATGAATTGTTCAAATACAAATCCATTGTTCACGTTTATGGGGCGTAAAAGCTCCACAAGCCGGTTGACCATATTCAACTCCATCAACACCGATAATTATATAACCATTTGTAAACAAAACAACTCTAATCTTTCATTTTTCTAGAAAAAATAATGTGTATATAATTTATTATACATCATTCATTATTTAACTAATTATCTAAATAAAATTGTTAAACATAAATAACTATAACACTAAAAAATATTTTTTCTAAAACAAACTCAACGTGTACTATAAAAATTATAATACTAAACTTTTCTTAAGAACTCTAATAATATAATAAAAAATGCACAAAATATCAAATTTATTATAAATATGGTTAAATATATGATCATTATGCTCCATATGTCACTCAATCTACATTCCACCTAAAATGTCATATGTCTTGAAGAGCGTCCATTGCATGTGGAGGGGATGACACATGTCTTGAATATACTAATTTATAGTTGTCATGTAATCCACTTCATGTTTGTTGAATTGTTTATAAATAGTGGCGTTTGGTGGATTTGTAAGACACACAAAAATTGGTTGAAGTTTCAAAGTTTTTTAAGAAAGTGAATATCTTGAGTGTTTTAAATATCATTTAAGTGATTTTGTTATTTATTATTTATACTATTTATTATATTATATTTTCTCCATATTCATACTTCGATTGTCCGTTGTTGTGCTCCTCTATTTTACAATAAAATTAAATTAATATTCATACTCTAATTATTTAAATTAACATATGACCATGAGTCAAATATTTCTCATATGATAATTTTTGGATGTGCAGTATATGTTCCAATTGCTCAACCACAACGTACTAAAATGGGTCCTGATCAAATGAGGCTAGGAGTATATGTTGGATTTGATATATTCTCCATTATTTATTAAATATCTTAAACTTCTCATGGGTGATGTATTTACTGCAAAGTTTGCTAATTGTCATTTTAGTGAGACAAATTTTTCAACATTAATGGGATGAATTCAGAAGTTAGAAAAAGAAATTACACAGAATGCTTCATTATTGTCTCATGTAAATCCTCGTACAGATCAATGTGAACTTGAAGTTAATAAAATAATTCATTTGCAACATATAGCAAATCGGCTACCATATGTGTTTGTGGATGCAAAAAAAGTAACTAAGTCTCACATATAGCAACGGTAAATGTCCCATAAAAATTTGATATCGCAACACAACAAAGTTGTCATTAATGAATCTGAAACACATCAGAAGTGTGATAGATCAGTGGGTTCCAAAGGTAAAAATTCTCAAAAAAGAAAGGGAGTCAATAACTTGATTAAAGACATGGATATATATTCCATAAAAAATTCAAAATTTGACTTCTAACAAGAATATTGAAGAAGATAAAACAACTGAGGAATAATAATGACATTTCAATAACTATGTCATGATGAATGTGGTACAACGTAGATATTTGTTGGAAGAAGGATATCAAAATAGTTTAATATGTCCATGCGTTTTTGTAAAGAAATCATAGTTAGGACTTGATATTAAAGCTGTATATATTGATGATTTAAATATAATTTGAATTCTTGAAGAGCTTTCAAAGCTAAGGCAATAGATTATCTTAAGAAAAAATTTGAGATGAAAGATCTCGAAAAAATAAAATTTTGCCTTAACTTGTAAATTAATTGAGCATTTAGCATATGAGATATTTTTTCATCAATCAACTTATACATAAAAAGTTTTGAAAATATTTTATATGGATAAAGCAAATCCATTAAACATCTCGAAGCAATTTCGTTCACCAGATGTGTGAAGAAAAATATATTTCAACTAGAGATGATAACGAAGAACTTTTTGGTGTAGAAGTACCATATATTTGAGTGTAATTGGTGCACTTATGTGTATTTTGCTAATAATACAAGACCAAATATTATATTTACAGTAAACTTATTAGCTAGATATATAGTTCCTTTCTAACAAAAAGCCATTGGAATATAATTAAGCTTATACATCGTTATCTCGGAGGAACAATTGATTAGTTGGTTTTATAGATTCTGGGTATTTATTTGATCCACAAACAAGTTATCTATTCACATGTGAGGAACTACTATATCATGGCGATTAGTGAAACAGGTCATAACAACTATTTTCTTAAATCATGCTGAAATTCTTGCAATGCATGAGGCAAGTAGAGAATGTATGTACGACTAAGATCAATGACTCACCACATTCATGGAACATGTAGCAGCTTGTCTTCTAGTAAAAAACTTTCAACGATGCTATACGAAGACAATACGACATGTATAACTCAAATGAAAGGAGGCTATTAAAGGAAGTATAGAACAAAACATATTTCACAAAAACTTTTCTACATTTATGATCTTGAAGAAAACTGTGACATCACAACAACAAATTTGTTCGAAAGATATAACCTAGCAGCCTTATTTACAAAACCATTACATACTGTAACCTTGGCTTGCGACGACTCAAAGATCTTAAGTGATGTTTTTATGAGGGTAGTTTAATTTTTCTTTTTTGTAAGTGTATACATTTTATGAAATATGTACTCTTTTTCTTCACTAAGTTTTTTTTTCATTGAGTTTTTTTCTTACTAAGATTTTAACAAGACATATTTCATATTTGTATTATAAATATTGTTAAATAGATGCTCATTATGCTCCATATGCCTGTTGTTACTCTCCCTCCACAGCCCACCTAAAATCATATACCTTGAAAGGTGTCCATTGTCATGTGTCATCCCTTCCACATCTCATCTACCTTATCAAATGTCTTGAAGATATTAATCCATGGTGATCATGCAATCCACCTCATGCTTGCCAAATTGCCTATAAATAATGGCATTTGGTGGATTTTTGTAAGACACACAAAAATTGATTGAAGTTCCAACTTTTTTTTTTGGAGATAGTGGAATATCTTAAGTGTTTTAAATATGATCATCTTAATGGTTTTGTTATTTATTATTTATATTATTATTATATTATATTTTTCTCCATCTCCATACTTTGGTTGTGCGTCGTTGTGTCCCTCAATTTTACATTCTAACAATGATAGACACTGATAGATTTTTGTTATCTCTAACTAAAATATTGGATTCAAATATGATACACATAGACTATCAATGTCTATCAATACACTTATACACACTGATTGATAGACTTATAGACATTGATCGATAGATTTATAAACACAAATAGATCTGTGTCTATCATTGATAGAATATATATATGAGTATCTATCATTGATAAAATATAAATTTTGTTATATTTTGTAAAAACTTTTCTTCATTTTGCTATTTAGAAATGCTTCTATATTTAACGTGAAATAGATATCACTTAGAGATAAAAATTTGACTGTTTATTCTTTTAATTTCTTTTATTTAAGTTAAGTGGATATTAATTAGTTAAAGACAATTAATTCACCCTGCTTTAACTAGCATGCTTCAACTATTTCTAACGGAGTAATGTAAGATGTATCGGTTAGTTGGATGGATGCATTTGTCTTTTTGCTGTTATTCAATTTCGTACTTGATACACATGATAAGACATTACATTAAATAGTAATACATAAATCTAACATAGCATTCACAATTTTTTTTTATCTTCAATAAAGCAAGGTAAAAGTGAACATATCAGAATCTTTACTTGGTGAATCTATATCTTAAATTCAAAACTTACAACATCATGACTCTACTTTGATGAAGTGGAATGTAATTGAGTTTGTCTATTTAAACATATCTATTTTAAGAAATTGAGTTGTTTATCTAGGGTTTCTGTTTTTTTTTTTTTGGTTACTTTACATTTCATAATCGTTAATGTAAAATATTCGTTGAAAATAAAATATTATTCATCACTTACAAGTTAAAGGTGCATGCGTGACTTATTGTCACATAAAGTTTTTAAACAATTAGAGGAGAATTATTTGAAATGACAGAAATATTTAAAATATTTAACAATAGCAAGTTTTAAATTTTTTAATGATAAAATATGATAGAGTCTATATTTGTAAATATTTTGGTCCATTTTGTTATATTTAAAAATGACCTGAATTAAAATTTTATGGTAAAAGTATAAATAAAAAGTTAAACACAATTTTTTAAAGAAATCTAAGAGGTTGTAATGTAAAGGGATTTCTCCCATTTAATTTCCAAGATGTTATAGTTAATAATATTTATTTAATAACAAGTATTTTATCTTACTAATTTTAAACAAATGATCAAGGGGGAGGGAACTAATTTAGCATCTAATAAATCTTAAATTAGAGTCAACTTTTATTTTAAATGCAAACTTAAACTATTCTTATTAATTTGTTTTAATATAATAATAAAAAAAAGATAATCAGAAGAAAAGCAACACTCTAATTTTGTTTGTACGGCAGTCTGTTTGAAGAGATATTTTTAAAAATAACAAAATAAATTAAAATATTTACAAGTTATAGTAAAATTTTGAATTCTATCATTGATAGTCTTCTATCACTATAGCATATCAATGAATTAATAGAATTTGCTATAAGTTATAAATATTTTGTAAAATCTACTGTTTTTAAAAATTTCCCTTCTTTTAATTGTTAAATTATAATTTACATTAATGTTAGTGGCATTTAAAAATGTAACAAAATAAATCAAAATATTTATAAAATATAACAAAATTTTAGATCTATCACTAATACAATTATACAAGTATATATAACAACGTCTAGTGATATTGATAAACATAAATTCTAGGGAAAACTACTTTTTTAGTCTCCAGACATATAACAATAGTCCCGTTTGATCATCGAATTTTCGAAATGTACATTTTTAGTCCTTGAGTTTTAAAAAATAGGTTTATAATTAAAGTCCTAAAAGTATTTTATGTTTGATTTTTTAAAAATAATTATATGATATTTAAAATTAGTAAAAGATAATTTTAAAGAGAATATGATCTTCAAAAGTTATTCTTGTAATTTAAAATAAAAGTTATAATTATTTAAAATAAAAGTATGAAGTTATTTGAGGGACTTTTAAACTTATTTTTAAAAGGGAAATTGCATTAGATGACAACAAAATTATATATAAAAAAAACAGCTCATAACACCTCATTTTTGCATATTGCAAATTTGACAAATATGACTAGTAATTGACAATAATTTGCTTTTAAATTTGTTATTTTTGCAATTTAGAAAATGTAGGTGACATGGACTCTATTATTATAAATGGTTTTGCTATTTTTGCAAACTCCCATTTTTAAAAACTCAGGATTAGAAAGTACATTTTGAAAACTCGAAAACCAAATGAGTCTATTCTTATAAAGTTGGACTAAAAATGTTTATTTTTAAAACTCAAGGACCAAACGCACATATTCATCAAAATTCAGGGACTAAAAATGTAGTTTTTTCTAGATTCTATCGATGTCGATGACGGATAGATAAATCTAAAATTTTGCTACATTTTAAAAAATATTTTGGTTCATTTTGCTATATTAAAAAAAATCCTAATTTTCAATTATATTATTATATGTTCATAGAATTCACGTTGTATATTAAAAACAAAATTTTATAAATGAGTTTGAATATGTATTGAACGCTTAGAATTATTAAATAGTTATATAATTCTCATTTCATTAATTTTGTAATTGAAAATATCACGTGTGAGAAAACTAATATTACCAAAATAATAATAATAACATTTTGGCCTTTTCAAATTTGAGGTATAGTTTTTATTTGCTCCTTGTGTACTAAAATTGAACATTTTTGTATCAAATGCTCATTTCTTGAGATAATAGACCAATTAGTGACTCAAGGAAAAGCTGTTTAGACAACGGTACCGAGGACTAGCTAATTGGTGATATGCGGCTATTTTAACTGTGATAGGCCGGCAAAAAGTATATATATATAATTATTTTGTTTACAGGCAGTTTGGAAGAGGAAGGACCCGTGAGATTGTTAGAATCAAACATCCCATTTTGACAGTGGAAGGAAGAGGAAGCGCCAGATATTTCTAAAATTATTTACCAAAATATTGTAATTTTAAAACTATTTACAAAATATTGTTATTTTTTTCTCTCTCCTCCCAATTCCTTTTTCTTTTCAACACTTCTTTTTTCTTTTCAAGACTCTGCTCAATGCTTTTTTCTTTTCATATAAATTTTATTGTTTCTCTTTCTTTTTTTCAATGATTTGTATACATTTTTATCCCATTACTTCTTTTTTTTTAAAAAAAAATCATATAATTTTTTTTAAAAAAACTAAATTCTACTACTTTAAAAAAATTAGAATTTTAGGAATATTTGAATAATTGATAAAATAAATTAATGTTAATACTTACTTTAAAATTTCATTAAAATGTGTTGGGATGTTCTAAACAAAAAACACCAAATTTCGAGAGTGGATTTTTTGTATAATTAAAAACACACACACACATGAATAATAATGTTAGTAAATTTTTGTCGTTAAAATTTAGAATTTCAAGAGTAGAGTATTGATATAACTTGACAAAATAAATACTTCATAAATAAATAAAACAAATAATAATGTTAATAATTCTTTTAAAATTTGTAAAATCCTTTGGTATTTTCTAAACAAAAATAAGATTTTCGGTAAAATAAATAAACAATAAATAAGGTTTTACGAATACGAGTGAGTTCAAAATAAATAAATTATAAGTATTTAACTTAACGATATAAGTTATATAAAAGTATAAAATTATAAGTAAGTATGTTTATTCGACCGGAAATAATCAAGTGTAATAGATTTTTCGCAAAAAAATGTATATTATTATTTATTTATTTGTTAAATTTGACTGGACCCAACGTTTCATAGTAATATTGTTAATTTGTTCCTAATGTTTCTCCTTTCTACTAACAAATTGTATTTATTGTTGTTCCTTATTATTTTATTTTTTAAGAGGAAAGAATGTGATTGTTTTTTATTTATTTATTTGATTAATCTAATAAATCAAATAAAATAAAATTACAATATTGAAATTAATAAAACATAAATGTAAATTAAATTTATTTTACATAATTTTTGGAGATTCAACCTTCCATTTGTATTTCTAAAACAAGAAAAATGTGTGAATCAATAACATATACAATAACGGATATATATATTAATTACTAACAAATTTATTATATGTTTTTTGGAATCTTATTTACCTTACGTTCGTTTCAAGAAAATTATTACGACTATTTTAAACAAATGAGTAGAAGTTAATTTCAAATAACTAAACAGATTTAATACAGTATTTCACAAAAATTAAAAACATCATCCTAAAATTAAAAACAAAATACGACTATGCTTGGTTTATTGATTGTATAGAGATTAAAATTTAATATTTAAAAAATACATATACTAACACTGAATAAGATCCAATATTCTAAAGTAAAAGAAATCAAGAGAAAAATTATTGTAAATGATATTATTTGTTTAGTTAGTTTTTTTATTATTTTTTTGTAAGTTAGAAACTATAACTAGATAAACATTAGTGAAATATAATAGATAACCTCTAGCGATAACAGTAGTTAGAAAGACAAAAACTTATAATTTTTAATTTTGACCGTTTGCAAGATTAAAAAATTACAATTTTATTATTTTCGAAGTTCCACATTGTCAGATTTTCAAATACATAAAAAAAACCATATTTTGTTCCTTTTTAAACAAAAAAGGGTTGAGACCGGATAGATAGTGTGAAGAAGAATACACATATCACACATATAATCATCAAACATTTTAAACAACGAAAAAATAATTTTTAGAATAAAATACTAATACAATTTATTCAATTGATAAAAAAAAAGTCATAAATTGAAGGACGGTTTTACTATTATCTTTCAATTTGTTTTTTCAGTTATCAATCAAAAACAACGAAATTACACACACACAAAAAAAAAAAGTAAATAACATGATAATATAATATTGTTCGTTATATAAATAGGACATAATACGAGAAAAATAGACTTGTTCGTCCTTTTTTTTCAAACCGCCACAAAATCTATAAATATAGAATAAAAATATAGTCAAAATATATGTAAATAATTTAGAAAAAAATGAATTTAACATAAATAAATAATACACCTGTTTAGTGCGAAGATATAGATCAAAAAGATTTTTATGGAAGAAGTGGGAATTTTCCATAAAAATCTCCTTGATCTTGGCTATATCTTCAAGTTTAAAATCTTACTTTTGTTTAGAATAATACAAAAAGATTTTAACGAAATTCTAAAACAATTATTAACATTATTATTTGTTATATTTATTTACGAGGTATTTATTTTTTCAAGTTATACCAATACTCTATTCTTGAAATTTTGAATTTTAACGAAAAATATTTATTAACATTATTATTCATGTGTGTGTTTTTTTAATTATACAAAAAATCCACTCTTGAAATTTGATATTTTTTAAAGAAAATTTTAGTTTTATTTAGAACCTTCCATTCGATTTGAGTTAAATTTTAAAAGAAGTATTAACATTATCTTGTGTTTTTTAATTTATTTTATCAATTATTTAAATACTCATAAAATTCGAATTTCTTTAAATGAGTAGAATTTATTTTTAAAAAAAAATTAATTTAAAAATTATATGAAAATTTAAAAGAGAAAAAGAAAAAAATTATATAAAAAAAGAAGAAGAAGCAAATGGGATAAAAATGTATATGAAAATTTAACAAAAAAAAAAAAAGAAAAAAGATAAGCCATAAAATTTATATGAAAAACTAAAAAAAAAAAAAGAAAAGAAAGAAAGAAGCATTGGGCGAGAGACTCACCCAAGAAGAGGAGAAAAATAAGGGAAAATATTGCTATATTTTAGTAAATAAATATCTCAGCTTTTTCTCTTTTTTTTTTTTAATAGGGTGAGTTTAGTCTTCCCTTCCTTTTTATTTAGTTTTTTTAAATAGTCACCCTCTTTTTTTTCTTAAAAAAAAAAACGTCAAAATCAATTGTATTTAAGTAAAAAGTTTCAAAACTACCGTATTTTGATAATAAATTTTCAAAATTGCATTATCTTAATATTTATCCATAAATTAATATAGTCACATTGCAAAATTTTAAAATACACTTAAAAGACCAAAAACTAACCTTTTACCCTAACAAAAAGACGATCAAAACTCGGATCTCAACTTCCTAAGACTAAACACTAATATTATACAAAATCTCAGCTACACTAAAAAAAAAATTATATTCTAAAAGTTTTCAAGAAAAAAAAAACTTAGATCTAAACACTGTAAAAAAATGTAATGTTATAAGAAATACACATACAAAACTCAGAACTGGATTTCAATATAAAACTAAAATATCTTCTAAAATTAATACTATACACATTCTAGAATTCCAAAAAGTTGTTCAATATTATGAACATATTATAAAGATATAGATCTAACGCAATATTAGTTTAATATATAAGGAAAAAAAAAACTAGGAAAAGAATGAAAACAAAACTCAGAATCCATGGTGGTCTTAGCTAGCTAGGTAACTTGTTTATTCCTTTGTCACCCAAACAACGATAATAAAATAGAATCAAATGATTTGGGTGAGAGAAAAAGTGCAGAGAAAACCTGGGAACTAAAAACATGGCTGAAAAAACTCAAGTGTTACGTTTTATACTTGAAATTTCTCTACTTGCTTTAATTAGTTAATTGTTTAATATATTTAAAAGAATTGGTTTATACTTATATATAAATTTTGTCAAATTTAGAATATTTCTTTTTAAAGATACTAAATAGGTCAGCAGGTGCACCAGAACATTTTTACTAGGTGGACACCTCCTTAACATTCTTATCATTCTCGCTTCATTAAGATAATCAAGAAAGTAAAGAAAGTAGGAAAAGAAATAATACAAGGGTTAGAGAGAAGCTCAAGAGAGTCTCATCTGAAAGCCGTTATAAAAAAGTAGCAATATTAAGTGCAATAGTGCTACTAGAATAATCTTTAAAGAGAAGGGATCTACTCGTCCAATAGCCTGTAATCGCTTTGATATCTTCCCAAATTTTAGTGTTGGATGTCTATTTTTTCATGAATATTTGATTATTTCTTTCCAACCAAATTTTTCACAATGAAGTGACCACCATAATGAAGACAATATAATTTTTTCTATCCTTTTTAAATTGTATAGATTTAAATTCGAAAATTTTATCATAAATTTTATCAAATCTAATCATCCGATTAGTTAACCTAATATTTGAAAAGCCTACTATCCTAAGAACTAATGGATGAATGATTGTAAATGGTAATCTTAATAACAAATCAAAATTGGTTACTTCACATATTTATTTCTTTTATATATTTACTTGTTTTCTTCTAATAAAAAAGCTGCACATTTGGGTTAAAGACAAATTTATTTAATGATAAAGACATATAACATTAATTATTCGAATAATTTAATTATATTTATAATAATGGATCAATTAATGAAATTTTATTATGATTACACTGAATTTATTAATGAAATTTTATTACGATTACCTTAATATTCATTGAGATAAATATGATCTTTAATTCATAAAATTTTAAATTGTTGCCTTTTTTTTTTTAAGAGTTGACCAACTTGATTGGGTCTTTTTTTTCTTAATTTTTTTCTTCTAAAGAGTTGACGAACTCATGAGGTTTATTTTTAATTGAAGTTGGCTTTTGCCCTACTACGTTAGTAACATGTGGGTTGTCAGCCCTAAAAAATTGATGGATCAGTTTTTCATGTGCCATTGTGTTGTATATTTAATTAGGGATATTTTGGAACCTTCAACTTTGGGTTCCTTTTATTGAAACCCATGTCCTTAAATTGGTCTTCTATGTTTATTTAGTAGAATAATATATATAAACTATAATCTTCTAAATTAATGATAGAATTGTTACATATGTATCATATTTAATAACTAAATTTGTTATTATTTATTTCTGTTCACATTCTGTTTCTGAGATGAATTACTGTAAATTGAGGTGTTTTAAAAAATATAACAAATCGTTAAAATATTTATACTCTATAAAATAATTTCAAAAACGAAAAAAAGTCTACTAACTCATAATGAAAAATACGAAAAATGTCTGTAATTAATAGACATCCAACGCGAGTAATATAATTGAAAAATGATCGCGTTTACATTTAACTATTCTTTACTATACAATCGTGTAGATTTGATCATTTCAAATCTAAACAAATTTTTTTCATGGTTCTTTGGTATATGATAGTTTAAATTTGACTATTTTTTTTTGTACACGATCTCAAATCTAAACGAATTTTTAAAAAATTATTTGGTACACAATATAATCACGATCATTTAGATTTGGTACATGATTGCTATATTTGGTATACAATAGTATTTAAATTTGATCGTTTAAATTTGGATGGTCGAATGATTTTTTTGGTATATGGTAATTTAGATTTGGTACAGAATCGTTTAGATTTGATCTTTTTAATTTGGCTACCAAATCTAAATGATTTTTTAAAGATTATTTGGTAGGTGGATCGTTTATATTTGGGTATTTTTTATACGATCGTTTAGATTTGGGAGTCAAATCTAAACCACGTTTTTTTGTTTCAAGATCCTTTATATTTTGTAGACGATGTTGAACAACCAACAATTTGAAAAAAAAAAATTTTATATATGGTATACGATCTTAAACCAAATAATTAACCGTCTGAAGAAAAAAATAAAAGAAAAATGAAAGAAGAAGAAAGAAAAATGGCAGAAGAAGGGAAGAAAGATGATGGAGAGAGAAAAATCGCAAAAGAGAAAGAGAAGAAAAACGGTGAAAATGAATAACAAATATGAAATATTTAAAAAAGAATTGTCAGCTTAATGGACTTTTTCATTTTGTTACGTGAGCATAAATATATTTTGACTCTATGTTATATATTTATAAAAATTAACCCTATAAATTATAATATATATATTTTGTTAATATATAATTAATAGTTATTTATTACTATAACCTTAGAATTCAGAGAGTGCACCGTTTAAAATCTTTAAGACGCTATTCATTATATTATATAATATTCTCTCGAATAACTAAAATCATTTTTCTTTTACCCTATCATTACATGTAGCCTTAGTAAACTACGTATTATGCATGTTGATTCTTTTCTCTTTTACGTTTTTCGTATTTTTTGCATTCTATAATCGTGTACTCTTTTTCTCTCTTTGTAAATTTGCCTAGTTTTTTTCTTTTTCCCCCTCAAGTCTAAGTATACCTATTAATCTAAAAGTCCTCTCTATTGTTCTATTATGGCTAAATTTATTTTTTTATTTAAAAACTCAGACTTTACACTTTGTGTACAAAATATCTCAAAATTTTCAAAAATATTTTTAACTTTTCAGATTAACGAGTTCAAAAATACCTTTGACGTTAGTTTAGGATGTGTTTTCTATAAAAAAAAAAAAAACTCCTTAATATAAATTTTCAACCTCAACCCGAGACCTAACCCAACGCGAAAAAAATCAAAATTTTCAACCTAACACAATCCATATAATATAAATTGGGTAATTTGAATTGTCGGATTATTCGGGTTAGACTTTACACCTATACTTATCCCTTTATTTTCCATTTTTTTCTCGCCTTCCTTCTTCAATACCCTCTTAATTACTCCCTTTTTTTGTTAACTATTTGGCATTGTTTAGGTAAAATAAACAAATAAATAAAATTGTAGGTATATTAACTATAATACGAAGAAAGATAATAAATAAAACGTCTCATGATTTTAAGACTTAAATATTTTAATAAAATTGTCATTAGTATTCTTTTTTTAGCGTAGCAATTGAGGGTTGGGAGATTCGAAACTCTCATTCATGTCAATTATTGCTGAACTAAGTTCGTTTTGGAAATTAAACATTAGCAATTCTTTATTTAACTATTTATCGTTTTTGTATGTTTTAAGAGGAGATTTTGATTTTGAAATTGTGTGATTTACAGTGAAATTTTATGTTTTAACTTAAAATTTAGTTTTTATTTGGTCTATTTTCAAATATAATAAAATTAACTAAAATATTAACAAAATATATAAAAATATCAAAGTCTATAATTGCGATAGATCAAGATAGACTACTACTATTCTGAACAAAGTGTATCTTTTTTTAACTATTCTTGAAATTTTAAAGATATTTTTTAAACTTTTGAAACTTTCAAAAACACATTTTCTATCCAAAGGGGGCCATTTTTTTTTACAAGGTAGCCTTTTATTATTCATTGTCCATCTTTCACTTGTCATCTTTAATAATTAGAGTTTCTCTACCAAACAGGTTTTCCCATATCAAAATCTACCTTGCAAATTCTCTATACACAATTATAATATAACTTAAAAAGAAAAAAAATCAATGAACATACCCAATCAATTTTATATTTTATTGCATGTTTTTCCACTACCTGAGCATTTCTGCGAATATTGTATATACTATTCTTGATAATTATTTACTCTTTTTTTTCTTTATAAATACTGAATTGATTAGTAGAGTATAGTATTCACTAAGAAAATAAATCACTAATGGTTTGCATTTGAGTGGCTACAACAAAATAGAATGGCGATGATGATGCTTTGGTTTATAAGCGTTGTTGTAATTTCTACTGTGTTGTTGTTCCCTTTCACCTCCATAGCTCGACCTGAAGTTATTGAAGCAATTGGTGGCGCTGTTGCTGCAGATGATCAACGATGCTCGAAAATCGGTGTGTATGTTCTAAGAGAATTAAGAGGAAATGCTGTTGATGCGGCCGTGGCTACAGCTCTTTGTCAAGGGGTTGTTAGTCCAGCATCAAGTGGCATTGGTGGAGGAGGCTTTATGTTGATCAGATTGGCCAATGGAGGGTCTCAATTTTTTGATATGAGGGAGACAAATTGTGTACACTTCTTTTATCCCTTCATTTTCTTACCTCTCTCCAATGCTTCACTTTAATTTTTTCTCTTTTCCTAAAATACGTACCTTTCAACTTTCATAAACGTTTCAAAACTACATAAACCATACACTTAAGAATTGGTTCAGATCATTGTTGCACAATTTCATATCTCGATTTTTATCCAAATTAAATGTAAAAAAATTTATACTTCAAGGGTATTCTTGAAATGTTTGTAAGATTAATTTTAGGATAAAAACGGAAACTTTTCAACGCTTTGGAAGGATTTTGCAAGCTTATTGGTTGTTGGTCTAGTCATCATCGACTCTTTTCTAATTAGTCTCCGACTTTTGTTGCTTTGAACATTAATGTTTTTTCTTAATTTTGTTCGCTATGTACTTTCTTGTGCTTATCTCTAACCTCACTACAACAAAAATGGTCTACAACGACAGTTATTTTCTGTAGCAAATAAAATCTGTGATAGTTATTTACAGTCATAGTATCGCCTGTTGTGGAAAGTCCTTCTATGACAGTTTTAAAAAACTGTCACAATAAGTGATTTCATGACACAAAATAAATGTCATTATTTAATATTTTATGACAATAAATAACTGTCATTTTTTATTTTATAACAACAAATAACTGTCATCATTTACATATTGATGACAGTTACGAAAATGTCACGAATTCGTATATTATGACATTTTTTTTCTGCCACGGATATGCCAACCGTGACAGTTTTTGAAAAAGCAAACGTCATTGTTTCGATATTGACGATAGTTAAAAAAATGTCACGAATTCGTATATTATGACATTTTTTCTCTTTTAAGGATAGGCAATCATGACAATTTTTATAAAATTGAATTCTCATTGTTTCGATATTGATGACAGTTATGAAAATGTCACAAATTAGTATACTATGACATTTTTTCCCTGTCAATGATAGTCCAATCGTGACAGTTTTTATAAAATAAAATTGTCATTGTTTCGATATTGACGAAAGTAAAAAATGTTACGAATTCATATACTAAAACATTTTTTCCTGTTTTATATTCCTCAATTCCTGATTTCCTTGCCACTCTGCTACACTAACAATTTCAATAACAATAATGTTCTAATACATCACCCCCATATGAAAACAAAGAGTCAACACTTTAATATATATATACGTAATTATACACTTTGTAATATTCGTACATCCATTGACTAATATCACCCATTGACTAATAACCATTTTTTGTTTAAAGGTAGTTTACATAGAAAAAGAATGAATGTTGACATCTTTAGATACGAAGAAGCCTAAAATCAGTTTATGGGAACCAAGATTTTGCTACCAACCATACAAAAAGTGTTATATCAATCAATTGCTCTAAGTTGGCTTCACTGCTCCAATAGATTCTTCCAAACATAGTAAGAAAACAAAATATCATTTTAGAGTATGACTAAAGAACATTCCAACCCTTCATTCCAGTTCCCCCTCCCAACACAATAAAAAACAGTGAAAATGGCACACACGAAACATGTCTTTAGCCAATAGGTCATAAGTTAATACTCACATTGGTTTAAGATCGAAAAAAACAATAGTGAGATTATAGGAGAATAACTAACGTGCCCAAACTTTTGTGATAATATTTCCAGCTGCTCTCCCCCCCCCCCCTCATTCCATTCCCCCCCCCCCCCCCCCCCCTAAACAGTGAAAATGGCACACATAAAACATATACCCTTAGCCAATAGGAAAATTAAGAAAAAGACTACCATAACTGCAGGATAGTCATAACACTTCAACATGTATTTAGGTTCAAGAACTACCAGAACACCCCCAAAAAAGTAAACTCACACCCACACACTGAGAGAGAGAACTTGGAATTCTTTGAAGTATACAAAACCTGTACATATAGAGAAGTCCAAACCTGGAATTCATTTAAGCATATTAGAACTAAAAATCCAAAGCTCTCACGACAAATACAAAGAATATAACTCTCTTGAACCTTTGAATTTCAGAAACTTCGAACATGAAACTTGGAAGGGAATTTTTCTTTGAAGTTAGTGTCAATTGATGATGGTAGGGGAGACGATGGGCTTTCTTATTTCAGCTCTAATAAAGGGGTGAAATAGTTTCAGTATTTTTCTATTTTTGAAAATATCTCTTAAATATTTCAGAAAACACATAATTATAGGCGAGAAATATTTTACAATATTAAATAAAATTCTTCTTTACTCAACCATTCTCCTTTTCTTCCTACTACTTTCCCACGGTCTTGTTGGACAAATGTCGATTGTTGTACCGTGTCAAATCACTGCCTTGAAAGCAAAATTCGACACGACCTCAATGCTAAATCGCATTTGCCAGTTTGCGCCTCAAGGTTAACACAACTTTCCAACTCAAACATGCATTTGCAGGAGTCTTGAATGGAATCAAAGAAAAATTTTTGCTCTGACAAAGAAAATGATCCAGAATCGAAAGAGAATTTCAAATTCAAAGGTTAATGTTTTTAAAATTATCTTTTACTTAATTTTCAATTTCATGTTAACTAGATCTAGATGAAATTAGAGTGTTTTATTCGATTTTATTTTCGTTGTCATGCTCATTTTTCCATCCGTTAGAGCATTATTTGCTTCAATAATTATTGAACAATATTGTTCAACACCAATGGAAATAAAATTGAACAACTAATGAACATCATTATCGTTTTATTAATGTTCAAATCCTTTTTTTTTATGAAATCCTTAGATCCTATGGAAACAAAGGACTTCGGTGCTGTGCAAAATTGCATATAGAACCTAACGTCCTAATAATTGATGATGGTAGGGGAGACGATGGGCTTTCTTGTTGTGCAAAATTGCATATAGAACCTAACGTCCTAATATAGCACCAGCTGAGCGTCTTGCTCGTGAGGGGTTTAAAATATCTCAAAACCTTCATAATCAAATGCGTGAAAATGAATCAGCGATCAGATGATGTAGGACTTGCGAGCGTATTCACCAAAAATAATGGAACACACAGAGCTTTGTTGGAAAGTGGAGAAACTGCGTACAACAAGAAACTGGGAGAAACTCTAAAAATTACAGCTCAATATGGTGCTGGTGCCTTATATGATGATAAGTTAGTTGGAATCGATTTGATTAAAGACATTGAAGAACGTAAAGGGATAGTGTCAATGAGGGACTTGAGAAGATATAAAGCTGAAATAATAAGGGATAGATTCATTGCTGGTCTTGATATTATCACTTCCCCTCCTCCTGTAGGAGGTTCTGGACTCATCCTTGTAAGTTTATTCCTCCACCATACTATCATATTAAATCATCAATTGACTTAAAATGCATTTTAAGTAACTCAACATTTTTTCTTGCAGACTTGAAATACGAAGAAAAATCCAAACAAGTGAAAATGAATATTAAATAGAAAGAAACAACACAGCATGCAAAAGCTCGAATAGAAGACATTCTTGAACCACATATTGCTTTGATACCATCTTTATATCACTGATTAACCTATTGCGTAAGCATTTGGTTGAATTGGTGATTTAAGATAGTATCAGAATTGGCGAGTCTGGGGAAATCTTAGGTTTAAGTTCATGTTATATTTTTTTTATAAATAAAATTGATTTAAACATGAGATGTAATGTTAGATATTATATTAAATTTACTTTCACCCACTAGCTTAAACCTTTAAATTAATTCATGATTTAAATTAATCAACCAATATTACGTCTTTAATCACACATTAAATATTACAATTTTTAAATTCAATTTTCATTATTGGAAAGGTTGTTGTATGATTGTGCAGATGCTTAATATTCTAGCACAATATGAAGAACATGATCAAGGGCCTCTAGGTATCCACAGGGAAATTGAAGCATTGAAACATGTAATTGTTGTAAGAACAAAGTTAGGTGACCCCGATTTCTACGATGACTCACAAGTACTTTCCGATATGCTCTCACCCGAGTTTGCTCAAGAATTACATAAAGCCATAAGTGACACCACTACTTTTGATTCAAACTATTATGGTGGCAGGTCAGTGTTCCCCTCCATTTTACTTTTTCTAGTCCCTAAGTTTTTTAATTTTTCGATTATTAGTTAATAAATTATATATTGATTGTGTTTAGTTTATGTTGTAAAACAGAAGGAAACCAAACAATGAGGAGGGCACTACTCATATGTGTGTAATCGATAAAAAACGAAATACTGTGTCACTAACAACCACAGTGAATAACTATTTTGGCTCACATATATTGTCCCCAAGAACTGGAATTGTGTTAAACAATCACATGGATGATTTTTCTATCCCCAATGATAATACTCCGAATGATCTCCCACCAGCACCACCCAATTTCATTAGGCCAGGGAAAAGGCCATTATCATCTGCATCTCCAGCTATTCTCCTTAAGGTCATACTATTCTTTTTTTTTTAATTTCTTTTAAGTACTTCATATATCTACATCTTTAATATTCAATATTATCTCTCTTTTGAACATTTCTATGAAAAAAACATCTGTACAGGATGATGAACTAAAAGCTGTGGTTGGTGCAAGTGGAGGAAGATTCATCATTGGTGCAGTAGCGCAGGTTCTGTTGAATCATTTTGCAAAAGAAATGGATCCTTTCAGATCTGTTATGAATCCCAGAGTTTATCATACGGTTCGTGCCCTAAAATTTCTAATATTTTTCTTAACAATTTTAATATTTATTAACAACTTATTTCTTAATAAAAGTTTGTTTTCATATACAATCATTTTAATGTAGTTAATTGGTTCTAATAAACTAATTTTTGAGAATTAATCTCAAAGTTGAAAAAACCAATTGGCACTATATCTGATATTATCTATAATACTTGTTTGAATTTTTATGGGGTTAGATGCATACCATATTTGACAGTATTGGAGTTCAATAACTCAAAACCTATTGACAATAAAATGGGTAACTTATCTATTTTATCCAATATTTTTTAACAAACAGTTGCTCCCAGATAGATTGACATATGAGAAGTGGAGAAGACATGAAGACCGTTTTGTAGTTAGTAATGAAACATTGGAATTGCTTGGTAGTAAGAATCACAAGTTAGAAGCGGTTGATGGACCGACGACAATTTGCCAGTTCATTGTTGAAGGTTTTAGCTCACCTGGAAAACTTACAGCTGTGAGTGATCCCAGAAAGGGTGGGGCTCCATATGGCTATGATGATTATCGTCTATCGTCGGAGGATCTCTATAACGATAATCCTACATGGTTAAACACACATATTATTATTAAGGCTGCTCACTAAGAAAACCCTTAAAACTGTTATTAAACAATATATTTTTAAAACTGTTATTAAACAGTTTAGTTGTTTACTATTATTAAACAGTTTAGTTGTTATACAGTTTTTCTGGTACATTTCTCTTTATAAAAGGAAATGCATTGTATCCAAATAATTCAGTACAGAAAAAATAAATTCAAACATTTACTCTTTAGATTTTCTACTACTCTTTCTTTATGGTATCAGAGCCTCAGCTTCACAGCAATGGCTTCTTCAATTTCAACCTTAAATCATGGAACCTCCTCTTCCTCAAAAAACAATTCACTAATAATCAACCCAGGGCATCATCTCACAGTGATTAAACTCACAGACAGCAATTATCTCACCTGCAAACTGCAGATTCTGAACACTGTATATAGGCATTTCTTGGAAAATCACATCCTCAGTGACTCCAAACCAGAAAAGATGAGACTGAACAGTGTTGAAGTTGAAAGAAACACTAAAAATACAGAAACCGATTCCGAAAAAAACACAAACAGAGAAGATTTAATAGATAATCCTGAGTACATCAGTTGGATGAGGCAAGATCGTTTGATTTGTTCTTGGTTGATGGGTTCGATGAATGAAGACATGGTAACTCAAATGATGGGGTGTAATACAACAAGAGAAATCTGGTTAACTTTTGAACAAACCTATTCCTCATCAAACACAGCCAAAATTATGCAACTAAAGGGACAATTGAAAAATCTGAAAAAGGAAAACCAGTCAATTAGAGACTATACAGCAAAGGTGAACAATCATGTTTTAGCTTTAAATGAGGTAGGTTATCTCATCTCTCTACAAGAACACACAGTATATATTCTTTCAAGATTAGGGTCAGAATATGATCCTATAGTCTTTGCAATATCTGCAAAATCCAAATCGAAACCACTTCAAGAAATTATCTCACTTCTAATGGGTCATGAGAGTAGAATTGAAAGAAACTCATTGATAAATACTGATGGTACTCAACCTACTGCAAATCTTGTTTCTGGAAATGTTAATAAGAAACAAGGACAAAGCCAAGAGCAAAGAAATCATGGGCAAAATCAATGGAACCAGTGACAAAATGGCAACAGAGGAGGACAAAATAATAATAATGGTGGAAATCGAGGAAGAGGAAGAAAACCTTGTAACAACTCCAAACCACAATGCCAAATTTGTGGAAAATTTGGCCACACAACCATGAGATGTTATTCTTTATATGACCCAAACTTTCAAAAACAGTTCACTGGTAATACTCCACCTGGAATGCCAAGGTTTAATAATCAGAACCAGTTCGGAAATAATCCCCATCAAGCTTATATGGCTTCAACTTCACAAGACAACAATAGCAATGGATAGTATTTGGACACTGGTGCAACTAATCACATCACAAATTATCTTGCTAACCTCAATTACAGCACAAACTACAGCGGAGTAGAACAAGTTCATGTTGGTGATAGAACAGGTTTAAAAATCCTAAACTCTGGTCATTCTTTCTTTATTCCTTCTGATATTTCAATTTCTTCTAATAATCATTGTCCTATTCTCTCCATACCAATCTTCTTCATGTTCTCCACATAAAGAAAAATCTCCCAAGTGTAAGTCAATTTACAAAAGATAATCACTGTTTCTTTGAATTCCATCCAACAGTTTGTTTTGTTAAGTGTCAGGAAACTGGAAAAATTTTACTCCAAGGACAACTTCATGAAGGACTATATCGTTTCTCACTAGTGAAAGCTCATCCCAATTCAGAGTCAGTCACCTCTCATCAATCTCAACTTGAGAAACCACATGCTTTAGTAGTCTCCACAAATCATTTTCCTCTCAATTCACTCAAACTCTTTGGCACAATAGATTAGGTCATCCATCTACTACCGTTGTAAACCAAGTACTAAACAAATGTAATATTTCCTTACCAAATCCAAATAAAATAGCTACAACTTGTCATTCATGTGCTCTTGGAAAAAGTCACAAACTACCCTTTTCCAAATCAAAAACAAATTATTCTGCACCTCTTGAGCTTGTAGAGTCTGATTTATGGGGACCATCACACACCATTTCAAGAAATGGATTTCGTTATTATATCACCTTTGTTGACATGTTCTCCCGCCACACTTAGATATATTTTCTCCAATCCAAGTCTGAAGCCTTAAAAACATTTCTACTATTCAAAAAACAAGCTGAAAACCAGTTTAATACCAAAATCAAATCTCTACAAATAGATGGAGGAGGAGAATATCACTCATTCACTCCTATCCTAAAAACCAATGGCATAATTCATCGATTTACATGTCCCTACACCTCTGAACAAAATGGTGTTGTCGAGAGAAAACACAGACACATTGTAGAAACCGACCTTACTCTTCTATCTCACTCCTCACTACCTCTAAAATTTTGGGATGATGCTTTCTCTAGTGCAGTTTTCTTAATAAATAGATTACCATCTACTGTCCTTCATGGAAAGAGTCCTTAGAAATTCTATTTAAAACTACACCAGATTACTCCTCATTAAAAACCTTTGGCTGTCTCTGTTTTCCATATCTCAGACCTTACAATCATTACAAATTACAAATGAGATCTTCTCCCTGCACCTTTATTGGATATAGCCCCAATCATAAAGGATACAAATGTCTAGATAATTCAGGAAAAGTTTTTGTCTCTAGGCATGTAATATTTGATGAACATGTCTTTCCTTTTGCTACAAAAATAACCATACCTCACAACATACAAAACCAACCTACTTCATCCCTCTCTATACCCATCCTAGCACCTCAACCACCAAGCACCCCTGACCAAAATACCACCTTAGAGTCACCCAATCACACCCATTTATCTCATACAGATCAAACCGCATCTCATCCAAACTCACCTAATCCCAATCAAACCATCTTCAGTCAACCAAGTGAACCTGTTCCACCATCACAAACCTGTGCTACTACCAATGTACATCAAATGGTTACAAGATCAAAGAATAGGATTAGAAAGCCAAAAGCTTATATCACAGAATTACATGACAGAGAACCTCACTCTGCCAAAGAAGCATTGAAATGTCCTCACTGGGTCGAAGCAATGAATGAAGAATATAGAGCCCTAATGAAAAAAAGTAATTGGGAATTAGTTCCTATGCCTCCTAATAAAAAAATAGTTGGCTCAAAATGAGTTTTCAAAGTAAAGAAAAACTCATATGGATCCATCTCAAGATACAAATCACGGCTAGTGGCTTAAGGCTTCCACCAAACAGCAGACATAGATTATTTAGAAACTTACAGCCTTGTGATAAAGCCTATAACCATTTGAGTTATATTAATTATGGCTCCTACACATAACTGGCAGTTTAGACAATTAGACATAAACAATGCCTTCCTCCATGGCATTCTAACAGAGGAAGTATACATGGAACAACCTGTTGGTTTCATGGTTGAAAGTAACTCACAGAAACCACTAGTGTGCAAACTAAAGAAAGCCTTATATGGCTTGAAACAAGCCCCAAGGGCATGGTTTGACAGATTAAAGACCTTCTTGTTATCTCAAGGTTTCTCAAACTCAAAGGCTGATTGCTCACTGTTTATGAAACTAACAAATGGCTCCTCATGTTACATTTTGATATATGTAGATGACATCATCATAATTGGTTCCTCAAGACATGACATTGACAAACTAATCTATCAAATGAATGCCACTTTCTCCTTGAAAGACCTTGGGAAGGTAAGCTACTTCTTGGGAATAGAAGTTTCTTACCAACAATCTGGTGGACTATTCTTATCCCAAGAAAAATACATCACAGAGATACTACAAAGAACAAAGATGACTGATGCAAATCCTATTGCAACCCCTATGATCATTTCTACCATCTTATCATCTAAAGACAGTTAAAATTTTGAAAATCCCCATATGTACAGAAGTATTGTAGGAGATCTACAATATGTAACAATCACAAGACTTGAAATAGCTTACTTAGTGAACCGTGTCTGTCAATTTATGCACAGTCCAAAACTATCACACTGGCAAGCAGTGAAAAGAATCCTTCAATACCTCAAAGGAACATTGAAACATGGGCTGCTAGTAAAGGAACCTACCAACTTTACACTTCAGGCTTTGCTGATGCTGACTGGGCATCAGATCCTGATGACAGATGCTCAACATCTGGAATATGTGGAAATTTAATCACTTGGGGATCTAAAAAGAAACAGTGTCTAGATCAAGTACTGAAGTAGAATTTCGCTGTCTTGCAAATGTAGCCACTGAACTTGTATGGTTAGCCTCTCTCTTTAAAGAACTGAAGATCCTTCTACCAAAACCCCCAATATTGTGGTGTGACAATCTTGGAGTTGTCACCTACGTGCAAATCCAATACTTCACTCAAGAACAAAACATGTAGAGCTAGACATTTATTTTGTGAGAGACCTTGTTCTACAACGAAAGATTAGAATTCAACATCTTCCAGCAACAGCTCAAGTTGCAGATATACTGACCAAACCACTATCTGCACATTTCTTCATTCCACATCGAGCGAAACTAGGTGTTACACATGCTGCAGACATTGGCTTGAGGGGGGATATTAAGGTTGCTCACTAAGAAAACCCAGAAAACTGTTATTAAACAGTTTATTTTTAAAACTGTTATTAAACAGTTTAGTTGTTTCAATTTCAGTTTAGTTGTTATACAGTTTTTCTGGTACATTTTCCTTTATAAAAGGAAATGCATTGTATCCAAATAATTTAGTTCAGAAAAAATAAATTCAAACATTTACTCTTTAGATTTTCTACTACTCTTTCTTTAATTATTAGCCAAAACGATCATTATTTCTCTAATCATGATATCTTTTAACAGAGAGTCATTGTTGAGACACTTTTAGTCCCTATGAAAACATTTCTCTAATATCATGAATAATTAATTGTTGGATCTCTGTAATATTTTGGACAAATATGTTATGTGGGTTTGGGATCTGAATTTTAAAAATTTGAACTTTTTTGGTTCTTGAGCTTGAAATCTTATTAGCTATGGCGGATGGTTCCTGATGCCACTTGATATGCTAGATTATTAGTTCTTTTAATTGTTGCTTAATTTCTCAGTTTCATTGTTAAACTTGGTTAATGTTTCTGTTGCTCCTCTTTCCTGTTTGTTACTTTAATTTTTTGGCCTCTCTTTGCTTGCCGTGTGACCTTTTCCCTATTCATTAGATACATTATCTGAGTCCTGCATAGAATTCACCACTCACAGCTTTTCCCATTTTCAGTCCAATTCTCTTCCTCTATTCTATTTTGATATCACTAAATCCAAATGGAAACATCAAATATATATTTTGTCTTGGTAACTATTTTGACTCGAAAGTTCTGGATATATATTTCATGAATTCAAGAGTGCACAAGCAATATATAAAGCTTGGAATTGGAATGAAAAACTCTTGCTCAATATTCACCCACTCGAGATTAAAACTCCATATAACAGATCAAAAGGGGTAAAGGAATGGCCTTATAAAATGGGTCAAAACAACAAACAAAGAATAAGGGATATTTAGATATATATCAAATACATATTCGAAGAATCAAAACTTATTTTCAAAATTGTGTCTAAATTTAGAGATTTTTCATTAATAGGATCTAATGTGATTTTCAGTACTTGGTGGCTGGTTGAATAATTTTTTGCTAATTTTGGAGAGAGAATGTATATTTATTATAATTTCAATATACATTCTCTTGCATATATTTAGTGTGAGAAACAAGATTATAGTTAAATTTGTTCTTGTTCTGAGAGGTTCACCTTTTGGCGTCTTCTTTTCCTACCGTTTGCTTTTATTTATTTCAATAGGTTCAATTTCGAAAATAGGGCTTGGGTTTTCATTTCCGGCAAGTTGATGCTTCGTTTGAAGTGTGGATAACCATTTTCTGTTTGATTTTATTATTTTAAATATACTAACATAATTGCATCTCAATATTACACATTTATATTACAATAGGTTTTTAAAATATAAAATTATATCTCATCATTTTCTTACTCTATTTAGAATTAATCTTTCATTGTTAATTATAATTAATGATAAACATATTTCAAAATCTATTTTAAATACAAACTTTGTATGTTCATATTATTGTTACTATTATGATTAATATTATTAAGGTTGGTGATAGTTTAAAAACGTTCTTTCACTTTTATTTTTTAGTTAGTCTCTTTCAAGTTTAGCTATGAATTGAAATGTGATAATATTTAATTTATTTATTTTAAAAATTAATATTATATCTCTAATCTCTAATTTATAAAATGATTTTTGAATTATATTATATTATTAAAAGAAGTAGGAGTTATAATAGAACAACCCAAAAATTAAGGTAGTTTTAAATTTAATAATCTTTGTTTAATTTATTTATATTGAAATTATTAGGGTGTTAATTTCAAATATTGGGTGAGAATTATTTGATTTTGTGAGAATTAGAATTAATTAAAAGATTTATTGATGTAAGTTGAATGATATTGGATAATTAATTTGGTGAGATTTAAGAATTATGGTTAATTATATATAAGTATATATAATTAATTTTTGGAAAAGAAAAATAATTATATACGGTGTTGATATAATTATTTAAGAAAGAATATTATAACGTCAAAGCTATGTTGACGTCGCATCGGTCCTGCCTTCCATGACGTACATGAGGACATCATCATTTCTTTATTGCTGACGCGTTGATCTGACGTCAGCAAACACCTTTTGTCGACACTTTGACCGAACATCGGCATTAGGGTATTGCCAAAGTGTTGACCTTGTAGGCAAATTGTGCGTCGGACAAAAGCTTAGTCAACGTCTTCACGTTCCTACGCCATCATTACCTCTTACGATGCGCATCTATGACGTCCTTGTCGACGTGCCATTCTGTTTCGAGGTAGCCTTTGTCGACGTGGAACGGCTTTCTCGCAACGCCTGGCTGCGTGGCAAAAATCCACATTTTTTGTATATGATGGATCATTTCAATGACAGTGACAATTATGTTGATTACAAATTTACTAAGATTGCACTTTGTGATGGAATGACAATTATTGAGTTCGAAGAATCAAATATTAGGACGTTAGGTTCTATATGCAATTTTGCACAACACCGAAGTCCTTTGTTTCCATAGGATCTAAGGATTTCATAAAAAAAAAGGATTTGAACATTAATAAAACGATAATGATGTTCATTAGTTGTTCAATTTTATTTCCATTGGTGTTGAACAATATTGTTCAATAATTGTTGAAGCAAATAATGCTCTAACGGATGGAAAAATGAGCATGACAACGAAAATAAAATCGAATAAAACACTCTAATTTCATCTAGATCTAGTTAACATGAAATTGAAAATTAAGTAAAAGATAATTTTAAAAACACTAACCTTTGAATTTGAAATTCTCTTTCGATTCTGGATCATTTTCTTTGTCAGAGCAAAAGTTTTTCTTTGATTCCATTCAAGACTCCTGCAAATGCATGTTTGAGTTGGAAAGTTGTGTTAACCTTGAGACGCAAACTGGCAAATGCGATTTAGCATTGAGGTCGTGTCGAATTTTGCTTTCAAGGCAGTGATTTGACACGGTACAACAATCGACATTTGTCCAACAAGACCGTGGGAAAGCAGTAGGAAGAAAAGGAGAATGGTTGAGTAAAGAAATATTTTATTTAATATTGTAAAATATTTCTCGCCTATAATTATGTGTTTTCTGAAATATTTAAGAGATATTTTCAAAAAAAGAAAAATACTGAAACTATTTACAAAATATAGCAAAATCCATCAAATTCTCTATTCTCCATTTGAAAATTTTGTTATATTGTATAAATAGTTTCATTTTTTTTGTGATGTTCATGACAATTCTCCAATATTTATTTGGTTTTTAAGGGTATAATAAGAAAATTTTGACAATTATATAATTACTTTTTTTTTTCTTGTTCGAGAATGATAATAGAGTTGTAAAAGAAAGGCATCCAAAACTCAACATTGACGATAGGGAAAGTTCTATTATGTTATGATGAAAGATAATTGGAAATCCAAAATTTGAAAAACATATTGAAATTTAAACAATTAATTGGTGGTTGATAGTATAAGGGGTATTCAAAAAATAGTTGAAAATTGGATCGATTGACAAACCGAACCGAAATTGAATGCATGCAGTTCAATTCAGTTTGTGTTAAATTGAAACTCTTCTTATACGGTTTGGACACTAAATCGATACTAAAACCGAACTGAACCACTTTATTTATATATATATATAACTAAATATATAAGTATAACTTAGGAGAGAAATGAGATATTTTTTAGACTTCAAAGCAGGTATAGAGGCAAAAATCAAGGAGATTGAGGAACGAGAAGGAGAAGAACAAGAAGAATAAAAACGTGAAAGAGAAGTTGTCTTGACGAAGTTTGCATGACTGTAGAATTTTAATTTATGTTAGGTGAACTTTGAAACTTCTATGTTTATAACTTTGTAGGAATTATTTGAATGGACTTTCAAATTTTAATATTTGAAATTTCTATATCTTTATTTAATTATGGTACAAATTAATTTTATTTACGTTTATAACTTTGTAGGACTTTTATTTATGAATAATGTTCATAAAGATTTCGATTATAATATTTATGCATAAATCGTTCGATTTTTATTTATGTATAGGCAGATCGGTTTCGATTCAATTTGACATGTATGAGAGCTTCAGTTTGATTTTCGATGAGAATTTTTATTTTACAGTTTGATGCGGTTTTAGCTTCAAACCAAAGTGTGAACACCCCTATATATATTATAAAGGGGAGTTTTTTAAAATAGTAGATTTTAAAAAATATTTACAACGTATAGCAAATTCTATCGATGATAGTCATTGATATGCTATAGTGATAAAAGACTATCCGTGATAAAATCCAAAATTTTGTTATAACTTGTAAATATTTTAATTTATCTTACTATTTTAAAAAATGTCTCATATATAGAAGAGTTGATTGAATATAATAGAATAGAAAAGTAATTTAAGATGTTAAGTTTTGTTTTACCTCACTTTCCGTCGAGGAAAAAAGAAAAAAAAAAAAAAGTTATTAAAAAAAGTGTTCAATTTTAAAACATAAAGTTAGAGGGTCATTTTTGTCAACTTCATGGTTTTCTTCATCGGAGCTTCCGTCTGTACTGTCGCGGTGATGGGACACGAACGATGATTAATATACGATTGGGCCGAGTTACCTTCAGCCCACTAATGAGAATATGGCTTTGCGATTATGGACTTTCCTTAATGGGCCTATGGATACATAATTTCGTAAACACACTCTACTCCCTCTTTTTTACATATATATAGAAATTTTGAATTTAAAAGTCTACTGAATAGAAGGATTTCAAGATTTTAAACTTTCAACCTCACTTTTTAAAGACCTAATAATGCTTGAGAAATCCTTAAAGCTTTTAATTTTATACATTTAAAAGATCTAAAATGTAATTGATTTAACATATAAAATGGAAAATCTTTGCTTAATAAGATCATAAACTTCCAAAAAAAAATTGTTTAGTAGATTAGTCATTTTAAAAATGAAAATTGTATATTAAGGAATTTATTAGAAAGAAAATTGAAAAAGTATTTAGAAAATTTGAAAGATAAAAGAATAAAATAAGAAAATAGGAAAACGTTATGTTAAGTCCCATCAATCTAATGAACCGCCCAACGGTGGTCCCCTCTTTTAGAAGCTACCTTTAAAACCGACCAAATGTTATTATTCTTATTGTAATTTCAACTTTCAATCCTTTCTTCCAATCAAATTTCAACACGTAGCCAAAACTCAAGAGAGTATTGAGTCGGCTCCCAAACTTGGAAACATCCCAAATTCCAAAACCCCTAATCTTTTCTTTTTACTCACTAAAAGAACTATAATAAAATCAAGCTAACTTATTTACTTACTTATGTTAGTGAGACATGTGAGATATAAGTGCTTTGTTCAAAACTAAATCTCATACCAACCAAAGTCATTCCACTCACTAAAAGCTACTTTGGTCATCATTTCAAATCTTTTTCATAGATATAAAAAAAAATTACAAAATATCGTAATTTATCTTTTTTATAGTAAACATATATAGTAGTTAGATATTATGTTTGTAAATTTTTAATAAGTAATTTTTTAATTTAAATAATTTTTAATATTTCAATGTACATTTTAACATCTAATTTTGGACTAAAAACTATAAAAATTACGCAAACATAAACTCAATACAACTAACTAGATTTAAATATCTTATTTTTATTTAAAGTTATATTTATGAGTTTTGTTTCAAATAAATGGTTATTAAATGCTTATATCTTTTTCTTAAGAAAATTTGTTTAGATATACAAAGCCGTAAAACAAAAGAAAAGAAAAATATTGGCATCATAATACACCGAATCAAACCATTCAATTGAATTAAAAGAGCATATTCAAATAATTTCTGAGTAGACTTGATGATGACTTGTCTGCCACCTCAGAGCTCAATGACAACACGTAGTCCACGATATGGTGCAATTAATGAATAGACGGCGAGTCTTTCGACAACAAAAACAACTAAAACGCAACGTTTTGTAACTGCTCGTTTGTTGTCTTTTTCTATGTGCATGAACCAACACGTGGCATTGAGACAAGCATACTTGTACAATGGCGCTCCTTGTGCCAGATAAGATGTACACATCATTGCTTTATTTATAATACCATCTACTGTCCAAATTAAATTCCTTTTGGTTTTTAGAAAAAAACTTTTTGTTTTTTTTAATTATACACTTAAAAAATTAAATCCAACAAATCTAAATTGAAATAATATTGATTTTATATATATATATATATATATTATGAATTTTGTGTTTAGTTTTTAATTGGTAATTGTGGAGGTAAGTAATATGGTTTTTGATGGGTTTGCATTGCATGATAGTGAGGATATTAAGGAAATAAGTTAATTGGTTAATGTGGGGGTGAATTTCTTTAAATAAAGCAAAGATTGGAAGCAAATTGGAAGATCACTACCGTGAGCTTATTTTGCATTAAATTTTGTGTGGGTGTATGAGTGCCGCGAGTTCCCTGTCTTTGTTGAAGAAATAAAATTTTGTGGGTCATCGTTAAAGTGACAGTAAGCAATATACAGTGTGTATTTTTCTTTTTGGATTAAGAGTTTCTCTTATTTTATTCTAAGAAATCAACATGTAATATTTAGTTTCAAATAGCTCTCACTAGGCTATTTGGAGTAAAGAGATTTGTAAGCGTGTTCCAAGGTTTCTTTACATTTCTATCATAGTAGAACTTGCAGTTGTGTACAAGATTGGACATATATAGTGCACAGGTCGGACAAAATTTAAATAAAAAATCTATTATTTAAATTTTCTCATACGTGCATCCTATCACACGTCGAAAAAACGTGTCAATTGTCACTTCAATACAAACACTTTCTGCCACGTGTGGCAGGATGCACGTTGAAGAAAGTGTAAATCATAATGATTTATCAAATTTTCCGTGATATTACTCTACCAAACGTTGGAAAAAGTAAAAATTTGTCGTTTCAATTTAAAATTTCTCCGACGTCTCCTTGCCACACGTCGTGGAAAGTGAAAATTAAATTTAATACATTCACTTTTTCCAACGTGTGGCAAGGTGCATGTCACGGAAAGTCTAAAATTAAATTTAATTTTAGACTTTCCGCGACATCGTTTTTGTACGTCGCGAAATGGCCCTTTCCGCGATATGGTGTTTCTTGCGGTGGCAAAAGTTGATCAACGCCGACGCACCTTTCGCCGACGTTGTTCCTGACGTCGTATTTGTTTCGGTTTCTTGTAGTGATAGTCTCAAGTTTGGGACGTACGAACTAGTCTAATATTTCATGTTTACCTCAACCCAATGGAGTGAATATTAATAGTAGTTTAAAAGTGAATCTCATGTGATTATGTATGTTGTTTACTTGTGTTTTGCATTTATACTTATATATAGAACTCACATTCAAATCTATAAACAAATTAAAACCGCAATTTGATTAACAAGTAAAGGGCGATCGATTCAATTGCATTTGAAAATTAGGTCGTATCATTAATCTTACCATTATGGTTGGTTATCATTATTAATAATAACCCTAAACCCCTACCAATATATTGTTACTCTTTTAGAAAAGAGCTAAAAATTATTTTGACACATTTATCGTTTCATTACGTGGTTTGACTCTTTCAAAGGTAAAGGTAACCATAACGGTGATAATAAATTTGACAAAATTAATAAATTTTTTGTAAATGCAATTAAAAACAATCAAATTGTATTTACAATTGCAATCTATTATTACTATTGATCTATCAATATAATTCTAATATGATTACACCAACGTTAATTATGAATCGATAACATCGTCTTAATTATATATGATTGTGAAGACCAAAACAATATAAAATAGACCCATCTAGTTGGTAGGATGCCTTGGAGCACAGGTTGCTTTAATTAATTAAACTCTTCCATCAAAACGCAACTGTCCATAACACTTTGTTTCTTTCTTTCTTTTTTTAAGTTAAAAAAAGATTGATGTCATTTTCATCTTATAATTTTAAGTTTAGGGTTTATAGTTTGTTTTGTAAAAAGAATCTGTTTATATATATATATAGTTATTTGTAGTGTTTATGTCTCTAACATTATTTGATTTTAACTCATTAGAAATTTATAGTTTGATAACTACTAATTTGTTTTAAATTTCGTTTATGAAATTTTGTGTTTTGTTATTAGCTAGAATAATCGTGAATGGGAGAGGAAAATGACTTACATTCTCATTATTTGTTGTTATATCATTATATGTAATATTTGTTTTCTCATTCTTCTTTAATTGTATAATTTTCGCAATATATTTTAAAAAATAAACTAAAAACGTGATTGAAAATGAATATCAAACCAAATAGATTTACAAGTAAAGTACTATTTATTTATTTAATTTTTAAAAAAATCTATTAAATTGAGTTTGATTTATTGGTATTAGCTATTAGAGAAGTTGAGAGTTCCACATTGAGAGTCTCACATTGGAAAAATCAAGGAGACTCATACTCCATATAAGGTAGATGGGCTAGAACCTCATACTATCAAATTTAACATTAGCATGATTTCTATATCTAGAGACCAATTGAAGGGTTAAATCTAAAAACTAAATAGTATTAAATGAAATGAACTTAAGCTTTCAAAATCAACTGTTTAAACTTCGTTAATAACTTAATTACCGCAACATCTTCTTGTTTTGTTATATAATTTGCAACAATGATGTTTTCAAAATTAAAATGAAGTTTATATAAATACTATGTTTGGTCTTCAAAATTTGAATTCAAAATGTTTGTTAAGGAATAACAAAAACTATCACAAAGAAGTAAGAAAACAACACCTTTCCCAGAAAAATAACTTTGTTGGCTATAAAATTAAAAGGGTCTTATTTTTGTTAAGTTTAAAAGAGTGACAACTAATCCTAACATTTTATTAACTTATAATACCATTTAAACATTAATTTCAAACTCCAAAGACCAATTCAAAAATCGATCAAAAAATCAACCTTCAAAACCAAACTTATCATCTTTAAAACCGTGGACTAAGAAAAAACTAAATAGGTTAAATTTAACTGCTATGAAAGGTGAAATTAAATATTAGTTTTGAAAACTAGGATACTAGATAGAATCTAAGTTTTAAGGATAAATTATCGAGTGTGAGACCCACAATTGCATGTTTTACATTATTTTTAGCGTTAAGATACAACTCAGTAACTCAAATTTATATTTAATATTTATTAAGAGACTGAATTGTTGATCGTTAAATTTACTCTTAAGATGGTTATAAAACAATCAAATGGTGATGGTCTCGTTAAGTAATTGTTGAACAAGAGCCAAAATGGAGTAAATGAGATAGAAAGCAATGATTTTTTTATTCAAGAAAGTTAACAAAACTTTTAAAAATATTTATAAATATAACAAATATCTCAAACTATTTGAGATAGGGTACGGTAAACTACTATCTGTGTCTATCATTAGTCTATTATTTGTATCTATAATGATATAAATAGACACATATATTAGTTTATTCTGGTCTATTGTAGACCATCACAAACAAATGATTATATTTTGGTTTATTTTAGTATATATAGAAATAGTATTTTTATTTTATGTATTTATTTTTAATATATTTTATACTTATTTTAAGTAGTATTTTATTTATTAAGAGTTTTGCAAAATGTATAATTAATGGCTAAATTATATATATATATAAAAAAGTCTTCAACTTTGTGATTTGTGTAAAAAATATCAATTAATTTTTAAAATTTTTAAAAATGTCTTTACACTTTCAAAGAATAATTAAAAAAATATTTTAATGGTTAATATTGGATGAAAAGAGTTAAAGATTTTGTTTCGAAAATACCTATGAACTATTGATAAGTTTCATAAATACTCTTAAACTTTTTAAAAAAAAAAAATACTCTCATTGATCCACTTTTTATGCCAAATTTCTCAAAACCCAAAATAACAACAAATTTTTTCAAGTCAAAACATAAAACTCCACAAAATTCCAAAATAAAAGTTTCTCTTCAAAGAATAAAACGATAATTAGTCAAATAAAAGAATTCATTTGGCACTAACACAATAAACAACTACGTTAAAATATTTAAGTCCTAAAATTTCTTGGTGCTACTTTCATTATTCTCTTTATTCTTACTAGAGTTAATATCTTACTAAAGTGTGCAACTTCTATATTATCTTTTTTTATTCTTATAGAGAAGTAAGATGATATTAATGGTTTGTGCTACATAACAATAATGATATTTTAAAATTTTCTTTTTTAAGTTTAAGATTGAAAGTTTAACGGTATTTTCTAAAGTTTAGTATGTGTTAATAGTTAAATGCATTTCTTTTATTTTACTAGTTATTGTCTTAATACGCTTTAAAAAATTATTTTTATTTTAGAATTTTGAAAGAATTTGTGGAACTTTACGTTTTAACTTAAAATTTTGATATTTATTTTGATTAATAAAAAAATTGGTGTAAAATTTGAATAAATGAAAATAATTTTAAACTATTTTAAGTCTAAAGGTATTTATGAAAAATTTTACTGGTTCAAGAGTATTTTTTAAACAAAACACTGAGTGTAAACACATTTCTAACATTTTTTTTAAAAATCGAATGACATTTTTTAAACTTTTAAAAATTTATCGGTAATCTTGACGCATGGTAGCCATTGTGTGAGAAAGAAAAATGGGGTTATTTGATTGGAGGGATGATGAAGGGTGGCAATGGGAGAAGGAAGTGGTTTTCTATTGATTACTTAATGGATACATATATGCAAGTTTTCTCTTAAAGAAAAGGCAAACTTCATTTTAGGAAATTTTCCTTTTCCCCATTTTACCCTCTCATTTTTTCCTTAATCACTTCTTCTACCAAATTACCAAATCTTCTCATAATTTTTTTAAAAATAATTTCTTTTGCAATAATTTTTAAAGATATTTTTTCCATTTGGAAATATAAATTCTTTTTAATTATTTTATTAAAATTTTTATAGATTTTTAAGCAACTTTTCTTTGCTATATGATAGAACCTTTCAAACTCAAGATTTTAATTTGCTATCTATTTCATATTATATACTTAATATTGCTTCTTATAATTAAAGAAAATTTCTTTAAATTCCTTGGGAATGAAGTAAATAATTATTGTGTTCCATCTTTTTATTTTTTAGTAACTACAATCGTTTAATTTTATGTTGTTGACGCATACACATGCCAAACAAACAAAATGGACGGGTAAACATTGTAATCTTAAGATTCGAGATATAGGTCTTCTTTGCAACTTGAATATATCAATATCTTGAAAACAATGCATTCGAAAACGCAAAAATAAAGAAGGAAGCTTTAGGTGTGGGCAAAAAAGTAAAAAAAAAACTTATTTTTATAGTAGTAGGAAGTTGAGAGTTACCATATATATTCTATGCATGGATTCTAGCATCAAGGGTAAAAGCAACATAGCAAGGAAAAAGAGATCGCTAGCCAATAGAGCTACAACAAACAAACAAGCAACTAGGTTGAGAGGATAAAATGAACTCAAGAAAAAAGATCGACTAATTAGACTTTGAATAAAAATAACAATAATCGATTTCGACCTCAACCTCGACCAAGGATGAGGTCAAGGTTGACCTTCGTTGTTTGATTATGACCTATTTGGGCATTGAAAAGATGATGGCTTGGGACAAAAGCCCAAACCAATCTCCTAAAACAAGGATAAGGCCAAAACTGACATTCTTCATCTAATGGATGAAGCGTACTATGACCTATTTAAGCCTTGAGAGGATGATAGTTTGGGCAGAAAAACCCAAACCAACTTCAACTTGGCCAAGGATGAGCTAGGATAAGACTGAGGTCAACCTTCTCTGTTTGATGAACAAAGTGTATTATGACCTATTTAGGCCTTGAGAAGAGACGATGGTTTGGGTCAAAAGCTCAAACCAACCTCCTCGTCCACGACCTTGACCCTCTTTGGTTGAGGCCAAGCTTCAAAATTTGATGAACACTACATGTCAAATCCATACCCTGACCATTTAGCTTAAGAGATAACCTATCTTATTTGAGATTAGGAAACTCATTTCTTAATCCTAGTTGAATGTTCTTTGTGAGATATCTCAGAACTTATGATTTATTCTTTTATTCAATTCTCTTACAGACTTAGGCATCAATTTTCTTTTTTTTTTTATTTACAGGTCCTCTCTTTCTTAAATTACAAATTTATCACATATGTCACTCGAAAGTCAAAGTGTGTTTTCTCTTGACCAAAATTTAGCATCAACAAAAAAGACTTGAATTTTAAAACTATTAAATTTTATATTTTTAATTAAATTAAAATAAAATATTTTGAAGTATGAGAAACTTCTTACCTTCTAACATTTAAGTTTCTATATTGCACTAATTATTGATAATTAAGATCAGACCAACTCATTTTTATAGAAACTCAAGTGTTATGAACTTTTACTGCTATAAAAATGAGTTGATAATTAACAATGAATAAATTGTGTGAATTATATTGATAACTAATAACTATTTAGAAGTATTTTTAAATATAACAAAAAATATTTGTAAAATATAGCAAAAATTGACATCCCTAATTAATTAATTATTTATAATTAACATTTAATAACATGTGTTTGTAAATGAGTGAATTAAAAAGGAGACAAACATGTGCAAAAAAGGTTTTCCAACTCCTCACTTTTGTTAATATATATTATAGATTATAGATTATAAATTGATTCCACTCATTCAAGGCGTCACCTTCATCTTATGTACATGTGATTACACACACAATTAAAGTACCTTTTGTTCTTCTCTCTGGAAAATATACTAATTAAGTATATATAGTACAAAACTTCTTTTTAAGACTAATTATTGAGACCTAATTAATTTAATATAAGATATAAAGGTTGATTATCATCAATAATTTCAAAACTTTTATCATGATTAAGTCGGTGGACACAATTTCAACAAAGTGGTGTCTCCTAATTTTTGGGTGTGAAATGTTATGCATTTAATATCTATGGTCGATTCCTTTTACCTTTTCAATCCGTATAATAATCGTGTAGATTGAGATCAAATTGTTATTTTAAATAGAGAATGCATCGAGTTAAATTTGCTTTTTAACTACTTCATCATGAGTTTCAATAATAGTATGACATTAAGTCTTTTAAGGTGTTTTTTTAAAAATATAACAAATCGACCAAATATTTACACGGTATAAAACAAGTTTAAAAACGAAAAAGGTTTACAATAAAAAATACTAAAAATGCCTCCAATCGACACGCGATTAATCGACCACATGTGCACGTGTAATTCTTCTTCTAAATGATCGTCATGATACGTAATCATGTAGGAAATGATATACGATCGTGTAGTTCTTTTTAACTATAGATAAAATGCTTCAAATATAAACAATCGTGTTGACTATAGTAAGTAATCATTTAGATCATATCCACACAATCTTGTAGTTCTTTTTAAACGATGGGAAAAGTGCTTCAAATCTAAATGACGTATTGATCATGCTAAACGATCGTGTTGACTAGGTAAGCAATCATTTATATTATATCAAAGTGATATTTAAACGATCATGATATTTTGGCAGAGGAGTTGGAAGAAAGAATGAGAAGATGAAGAAAGAAAGAAAAAGAATATGAGTAAAAATAGAAGAAAGAAAATCTAAAAGAGAAACTGAAAAAATTTGGAAGAGTATGAATAAATCGCAAAGAAAAATAAAATAGAAGTGGTGAATCATTTGCAATATCAAGAACAAATATGAAATTTATGAAAATATTTTACTGACTTCGTTAACTTTTTGTTTTTGTTACATATGCTATAAATACTCTAATGTTATGTTACATTTATAAAAACTAAAATTCTTTTAATCTAAACCACTGTATATAGAAAGTTACGTTTATTTTTTTAACCTAACACATTGCACTTAAAAAAATATATAAGAGTAGAAATCAAAATAAGAAGGAGAAAACCAAAAGAAATTGAGAATAAAGATATTGGAAATTTTTAAAAAATAACGTTATTTAATGAAGTATTGACAAAGAGTATGGTGATCGTGAAACCGATTATATATTACTGCTTTTGGTATGTTTCTTTGTGATGTTTTTGGATATTTTTTAATGAGTTTAAACTGTTGTTGGACTGCCTTTTGGGTACTTGTTATTTAACAAAACCATAAAAGATTTAGTAATAGTTGAATAGTTGAACTTAGAAATAGAGACATTGAGGCATAAATGGATGAATTGTCAATTTGGGGATAAGTTGAATGCATAAAATAAAAGTGTCAGTTGATACCTTTTGAAGATAATTGCATAAATAGACTTGCTGCAAATGAAGCCTTGTGTTTAAACTCGACCGATAGAAATCTTGAACTACTCTCGATATCAATATTATTTAAATAAAATTGTCAATAGAAGCCTTGGATTTAGGGTTTAAGCTCAACTACAACCTCGAACTACTCTCGGATCTGGCAGAAATCTTTGACTTACTCTCAACTCAACTCAACTACAAAGAAAATAAAAGAAGAGAGGAGAGAACTCGTAAACATGTTTTTCTGTATAGAATGGGGTGGTATATCTTAAGTGTAGCAATCTAAACAACTAGTAAACATGTTAATTATATAAATTCCATATCATTTGGTTGAGTCATACACGATTACGTAAGAACATATATATTTTACTAAAATCAAATATTAGTCAATTATGTAAGAGCATTTATGAATATTTTATCAATTGGAAGTCATTAAATACTAGTTATTATGCCATTGTTGTCTTAACTATTGTCATAATAATGGCAAAGCATTTCGGTTGATGATGACTTCCCTATATGATTTCATATCATAAAGTGGCATCACCTAGATGGGATGTTAAAATTAAACAATTGGACCTACAACAAATTGTGTCTCATCGTTGTGTTAAACAAACCTAAAGTAGACGTTGTGATCATTATGTGCACAAAGGAGATATACTAGATTATTCAGTTGTGTCAAATGACTATTTATAATACTATGGTACAATTCAATTATATGAAAATATATAACAGATGACAACATTTGTTAATATTGCATATGGTAATTAATAATTTTACAATCTAACTTTTTTCAATTATAATATATTAATATTTTTCTTCATGAAGAAAAATTTTGTTCTTTTAAACACAACTTACCACAATTAGGTTCAACATGGTTCAATGTGTGGTAAGTGTAACATATATCATTCAACAGGCATGAAAACTTAATCTGTTGCTAAAGCTTAATAGAAGACATGCTCATCGTAGATGTCAAAATGACAACATGAAAAAGAATTCTAAAGCGACACGTTGGCTATGTTGACGCCTGAATCAACCGTAAAATTTGATTTATGGGGAAGATTCTTTCGAGTGCCTGCAAGACAAAAGAAAGTAAGCACGGGTGTGGTGTCTAACCACACACACTCTAAAGCTCATGTCGGTCTATAGTGTTTTGAAGTAGCTAGACAGTAGAGAAAATAGTGAATATTTAGGCATATTTTGATGTCATTTGACGTATTCGAATGTACCATTAACCAATGGCCTTGGTCGTTTATATAATACAGTGATTTGTAATCAACGCTTGTCATAATTGCGCCTTTTGAACTTTCCACAACCGTTGAGTTGATAATCAATGGGCAACTTCACTACCATTGTGACAAACCCATGAATGCTCCACCTAACGGTTCCCTTAAGGACACTTGTTCGTTTGAAATCTAAACAGTTTCACATTCAATGGCTCAGAGATCCTCCAACTTCGTGAGTCCTCTGAGCTCTCCTTAGTACTTCCCTAAGAGTACTTTTCCTTGTGGGTCCTCCTTCTCTTAGGAAGTTAGGGCTATTCAAGTGGGTTCCCCCTCCTATGAGCTTCTCTTGAGAGGTCAAACTCTCTCTAGTGGATCCTTCTTCTATGAGCTTCTCTTAAGAGACTAGGCTCTTCCTAGTGAGTCCTCCTCTTGTAAGCTCTTCTTAGGAGGCTAGGCTCTCCCCTGTGGGATCTTCCTCCTATAGAGACTAGGTTCTCCTACTAGGTATTCCTTTTATGAGCTCAAATAGGCTTACTTAGGCTTACCTCATGGGTCCGCTAAGCTACCATTGAGCTTGCTTAGGTTCACCTCACGAGTCTACCACGAGGTCTCACTAGGCTCGCTTAAGATACCTCATGAGATCCACCAAGCTACTATTAAGCTCGCTTAGAATCACCTCATGGGTCCACTGAACTTGCTTAGGTTCACCTTGTGGTTCCATCGAGCTCTTATTAGGCTCGCTTAGACACGATCGTCCTCATGGGTCCACAGAGCTCACACTAGGCTCACTTAGATTTACTTCATCGGTCCATCAAGCTTTTACTAGGTTCGCTTAGGCTCTTCCATAGGTTCTCTTTGAGTAGGCTAAAATTCACCCACAAACTACAAACCTTGTATAGTTAATGACAATCTAACTTAGGCACTCACCAGCTAGAAGTTCAATCAAACATCACATGAAATTCTAGTTCAATATCAAGAATACGATGAATTCCCGCCTATTGCAATCCAACAAGACACTGACAATGTAAACGTCATCAACAACATTTCGATATACTTTTACCTCATTGTGAGGGATTGTGAGAGAAGATTATGATCATATGTCACATGAATTATTGTTGAAATTAATGTAATGATATTTTTAATTTTGAATGCATGTCCGATTGAATACCATACGATTAATTATATATTTTCCCTATTACACGTTTCTCCAATTTCAGTTCAAACTAAAAAATGCATTAAGCCAAATTAACCCAAAAAAAAGTCTTGAATTGAATTTTTGGCATCCCTTGTACACCAGTTATGGCTCGCGTGGACCTCCACGTTGGAATAAGGTGGATGACCAAAAGCATGTAATGCCTACATAAGTTTCTCTACCCACTCAACTACCCTACATTTGTTGTTACTTCGATTTCAAAGTCTTAAATCAAACCATTTTGTTTTCTAAAAATACATTAGTAAAATTATTTTTTCGCAATTACTTTATATTTGTCATCTTTTTTTGAAAAACTAAATTGTTCTCCCACTTACAACAAAATAAGAACTCATTTAAATAAATAAATCATTATAAGCAAAGGAAAGCATCACTAAAAAAACATTGTTTGTGTCTAACAATTTAAAATTTTCAACTTCCAACTTCAAAAAAGAGATAGTATGATATTTTTTATTTAAAATTATTTTATAAAAATAAAGGATCCAACCTTCAAACCTCTACATAAATAATTTTATTATTTATTTCATCAATACTATATTATTTGAACTCGAATATATATATTTAAAAAAGAAAAACAACCCTTTAGTATATTATTAAGAAACCATTTAAAAGGTAATTTTTTTATTAAAAAAAAAAAGCAATTTAAAAAGTCATCTGCCTAGAAAGGTCATTGACTCATTGATATGACTAATATTTATTTAAGACTAAGTGGCACTAATATTTTAAAAACTTTTTTTTAAAGAAAAAACACTTTATTTATTTATTTATTTATTATTATTATTCATTTTGTTTGTTATCTCGAAAAATAATAAATAAATTTCCTGTCCATAGTTTTCCATTCCGTGGGTTTGAAGAAAAACTCGAAACTTTCCATATGGATGGAAGTGCCACGTGGAGATAAGGGTAGTTATTTGGTGTGGCCAAATCTAATTGAGACTGCCAACACGATTAAACCGAAGAAAGAAAAGAAATTATTATTTGTTTTAGAAAGGAAGAAAAAGTTAAAGTATAAACAACGCTCCTAAAATTTATCAATATCAAAAGTATCTTAATACTTTAAAAAGTGGTAACATTCACCTTTATTTTTAACCAACTTTTCTCAGTTTAGAAATTATTTAGAATCTTCCCTTGAGACATAAATTAATATGTAAATTTCAATTGTCAAACAAACAAAAAAAAAAAAAGTGTTGAAAGATTTATGGAAAGTCCGAGGTAATATTGTAATTTATGAAAAATATAGGTTCTTTTTTACTTTAATTTAATCCTACTAGGTTGAATTCTTTTTAAGAAACCATTAAGTTTTGGGGAATGTTTTAATTATGCCCTTAAACTTTTAAAAGTATAATTTATTCTTTTACTTGGAAGTTTGTTAAAAGATATTAGCACTCGAATCTCGTACACGTTGAGCTTCATTGTGTCTCTAATGCTATTGGCATCCCTCTTGCTTTTCCCTAGTTTGGTCTTGAAATATTCTAAATCGACGTACATAAAAATTGTCACATCGTTATTTTGTCAAGCCTTCTGTATTATGATCATTAAGTTAGAATAACGAGTGTTTGGTTCAACTAAATATAAAAGAAAGTAAGATTTGGTCTCATTTGAAGATTACTTACTCTTCCATTTGGGGTGGTTGAGTATGATTATTTACAAGTCATTCTCTAATTCATGTCTCTAGTTATGTGTAATAATAAGGTATCAATCAAAGACATATATGGTGCTCGAGGTTGTTGAGTGTTAATTCGAATATATACTCATCAGTTAGGTTGATCGACTCCAAAATCTCAAGACATTGACATTTTTCTTTTGGGTCTTGTATTATTCTGTATCTCGTTCTAATATCCTATAGGCTTGGGTATTTTGGTGAGATTGGAGTGCATATTTAATCGATAAGTATTATAGAAAAATTGGAAAATACTCCTGACATATTCTATAACATAAAAAATCAATTATGTAAATAATTTTACAATAAATGCAATAATATTTACCTTCCACATCACTATATAAATTCATCACATAAGATGTCATTATCAATTCTCATCAATATACAAGTGTATATATATATATATTTGGAACAATTTTAAAAATGAAGGAAATCCCTATTTTTAAATATATTTGAAAATTAGAGGGTATAAATAAATAAAGAAAAAGAAGGATAGAAATGTTACGGTAGCAATTGGTGGTTCCCACTCCGATGTTTGTAGAACAATGGTTGGGTTGTAATGAGGCCAGGTGGCGAAGATAAAATTGCAAAGAAGGGAAGAGGGCAGTTGCTTAGAGTGGAAAATGTAAATTATAGTCAACGCGGAAAACAGTTTGAAATTAGAATGGCATTATTGTGTAAGAATGCGGTATAGTCGGGGTATTTGTGGAAGTTAGTTTTTATGGTCTTGGTTACCTTCTTCTCCTTTGACTGTTGGTGAACAATTCACTAATTCAAAACAAGAAACCATACCAAATTTCGAGTTATACAAACCTCAACCAAGATCGAACTTCCGATTGCATATAATCAAACCCTAAACCAAGGTTCAATGAATTTTGTTCATGAAATCTGAAGATAAAAGCTCTTTTAATTTCGTTTTTCTGTTTTTCTTTTACTTTTCTTTTCTCGAATCAAAGGCTGAAAGTGTTGGGAAGAGTGAGTGAACTGAGAGAAATCCAAGGAAAATTTCGTTTGTCGAGCTTCTCGTGGAGGTAGTACTATTGTTTAGTACTAACTTAAGCCTTCTCGGGAGCTTTGAGATATGGTGTTTCTTCCCTGGTTTCGCTCTACAAATTCATCAGGTATTCCGATTCGTTATGTTTTTATTCTTTTTTGTGGATCTGATTTAACTTTTGAAGATTTTGGCTTGATCTGATGTTTATTAGTGTGATACTACTTTCATTGCTGTTAAATTTTATGTTCGTTTAGTATGTGTCCTGTACTGTAATTGAGTTTTCGGTTTGATGAATCTGAATTCTATTGTAAACCTAACGGAGTGTTTGTGATCGTAAAGTATACTGACAGTTTGGGGGGACGTATTGAGATGGTGGATGGATCCTTATTATCCATCCTCTTCGTTGTCTAGTTGTTTTGTTTTGATTACTCAAAACTAGAGTATCGTAGTTTGTTTCTAATGGATTGAGTTGGCTTTGATTGTACAGATCGTAAGTTTTTGTTTGACTCTAATCAGATGAAGGAAATAAAGAATGTAGAGTATTTATGAATTTCTGTGTGGATCAACTAGTTTTAGAAAATTGATTGTTTTGAGTCTATGAATCACAAGAACTTAAGCTTGGTAGCATGTTTATCACTGACGCTGCCAGATACACTCAAATTCTTCTCCACTTATCGGACATGCGTCAAACACTTAAGTGCTTGATTATTGATCTATTTTGAAATATTGGTGCAAGTATATATTTAAACTTGCCTTTTTCAGTATTCAAATGCACGACCATGATTGACTCAAAATTTTCTATTTTATAAGATGCTAAATAATTTGAAAGAATTTTAAACTGATTTTAGACGTTTCTCAAGTATTGTAAGACATTTCTAAATAAGAAACTAGTCTCTTAGATCACTTGAAATATTACTCACACCCACTTCTCTTTTAAATTTTCATTCTTATGAAAAGATCGTAAACTAAAAAAATGTTATGTATTTCATGTGTCATGTTATCTGTGCTGTTTTATCTTCGTGTCTGTGTTTATACTTCTCTGGCTGGAGCTTTCAGGTTACTTTAGTGATGAATAGTAGTTTTGATGGTTTGTATAAGTCTTCTTTCACAGCCAACTATCTTCTGGGATATAGCAAACAATTTAAAGCAGACATATATTTCTTCTAGATACTTATATGTATCAATATCTGGAAATTTCAATTGTTTTCCATATAAAGACCTCTTGTTTGCAAGACGAAATGCTTCAGCTAATTTAGTTACTTTGTACTGTCTCTTATGGTCTCTTTTTTTTAATCGTTTTCTTTCTTTTTTTAATATATATTCCCTTTCCTGCTATTGTAGAGCTAGCAATCTGATTTTCAAGCAGCTTTCCTTGTTGTCTTTTGACTGGTGGAGCTAGTTCAAGTTTGGCCGAGTTAACTCTAAAGTTTAAAAACATGATGGTATGGAACAGTCAAGAAATGACCAGTTCCAATGCACTCCCATGCATTATGGATTTGGGGAACTCCAACCTGCGTCTAAATCATCCGTAGAGAACCGTGTGAGCATTGTTAACATGCAAAGTGATGGAAGAACCATGGACCTTAGGATGTCAGAGGTTAAGCCCGTCCTTAATTACTCCATACAGACAGGTGAGGAATTCTCTTTTGAATTTATGCGCGACCGAGCAAATCCCCGGAAACCACTCGTTTCGGACTCTGTTAGTGACCCCAGTTGTGCATCAGGTTATATGGATTTAAAAGGAATTTTAGGCCTTAGTCGTACTGGATCTGAGTGTGGCTCAGATAATTCTATGATCATTTCAATGGAAAAAGGGTCAAAAGATTTTGAGCGGAAAAACTCTTCATTACATGGAGGAGACAGAAATAACCTTGGATCAGCTCATCAAAAATCACCGGAGCTATCAAGATATGATAGTGGTCGTGCAATTGGTCATGGCTATGCGTCTTCTGGAACTTCTGATGGCTCATCAGCAAAGATGAAAGTCCTCTGCAGTTTTGGTGGGAAAATTTTACCTCGTCCAAGTGATAGTAAGTTGAGATATGTTGGGGGTGAAACTCGTATCATTCAGATAAAAATGGACATCTCTTGGCAGGAGCTTATGCGGAAAACATCATCAATCTATAATGAAACATATGCAATTAAATATCAGCTTCCCGGTGAGGAGCTTGACGCTTTGGTTTCAGTTTCTTGTGATGAGGATCTTCAGAATATGATGGAGGAGTGCAATGAATTCAAAGATGATAAAGGATCCAAAAAACTTAGAATTTTTTTGTTTTCAATGAGTGATTTGGATGAAGGGCATTTTTCCATGGGTAATGTGGATAATGACTCTGAGATCCAGTATGTTGTTGCAGTCAATGGCATGGACAGGAAAAACTCAAACCTGCATGGTTTATCAAGTTTTTCTGCCAATAACCTGGATGAGGTAGATGGACAGAGCATTGAGATGGGTACAGTTCTTAAGGACTTGGTCGGTGTAAATGCATCTGCCTTAACTGCTAATGTTGCATCGTCATCCTTACAGTCTTCACAACCTGTTCGGGCAAGTGCATCTAATGCTTATGAAACCTTTTTACAGACTTATCATGAACCTCAAGGACAAAATTCAGAGATACCATCAACACAGTTGAAAGGTAAGTTAAAGGATTCATTTGAGAAAGAAATTCATGATGCAAGTGGCTGCTCTTCAAATCCTTCTCACTTTTTTGATGGCAATCCCATGACTTCGGATAAAATATCAACACCAGTTTCCATCGCGCAAGGTGAGTTTCCCTTTTTAACTCACAAGAATGAGACCGAGCTCCAGAGTTCTGAAGGGCTTTCTTCGATGCTTGCTTCTGGAAATCCTATAGTTTCTAGATCAAATGATATCGATAACATTATTCATAACATGCCATCAAATGCATATCCACATGGTCATACAGACAGTGAGTCAAAGATTGTTGATTTGAGTCTCCTTGAGCCTCCAGCTGTTGCGCAAAGAGTCTATTACTCTGAGAGAATTCCTAGGGAGCAGGAGGAGTTGCTGAATCGGTTGTCTAAATCTGATGATTCGTATGGTTCCCAGTTTCTAATATCTCATTCACAGTCTGATCAGGACCAAATTCCAGACTCTGCTGTCAAATTGCAAGATAGCAGTAATTACGAATCTGAAAATCCCATTCCCATGGAAAAGTCATCACATAATGCTACTAAAGTCCGGAATGATGAGCTTTCCCATATTCAAGATGGCAGAAATGTTAATGAGGCAGTTAGTGGAAGGAATTGGAATATTTCACATGATGGTGATACCGAGTTGAAGTTGCAGAACAACTTTGATGTTACACTTGATTCAAAAGTAGATGGGGTTGTTAAGGCTGGCAAGGACCTGAATTGCCCAGTGAATAACAATGAGAAGCTTGTAGGTCCTAAATTAAGTAGACCTGAATCAGAATTACCTGCTCTTGGCCAAGTATCTTCTTTAAAGAATCATGAGGATTCTGCGTTGGATCTTTTGCAGCTCAACTTGGGCGAGGTTGTTGGAATGAGGTGTACCGATGATAATAGTCTTAAGCAAACTCAGTTAGCTTCCAAGGAAGAAAGTTTAATTAACCATGTTAATCAAAGACCATCCACGGGAAATGTTTCCGAGCCAGTGCAAGGAGACATTGTTATAGATATTGATGATCGATTTTCTCGTGATTTCTTATCTGATATATTCTCCAAAGCAATACCTTCTGAGAATTCATTAGATAGTCGGAGCCAACTGCACAACGATGGAACTGGTTTGAGTCCTGATGTGGACAATCATGAACATAAGGGCTGGTCATATGTCCATAATTTGGCACAAGAAAAGTATGTTCAAAATGATGTTTCTCTTATTGACCAAGATCACATTGTTTTTCCTTCTGCTCCTAAGACTGCGGGAGATGATTTTACACCTTTAACAACTATACTTCGTGAAGATTCCCAGCTCAATTTTGGTGATGATCAGAAAGTACATAGGATAAGTGGAAATGATGCCACCAATTTTCTTTCACGTTATGATCAGTCCCGTATGAATGGCATTGATAGTTCGCAATTTGATGCTATGATGGAAAACCTAAAGACATTGGAGTATAGGCATGAGGTGCACTTCAGTTTTTACTGCAGATCTGTAATTCCTTTTTTTATTTATTTTTAGACAATGACACATAAACTTTGATGATTTTTAACTAAAAATTATCCTCCTGGCAGAATGTTAAGGTAGCATCTAAGGACAGTGGCCTACCTCCTCATGATCCTTCTTTGGGAAATTTTGATCCTAATTCATTACAGGTATATTTCTTTGATGTTATTTAATATATGATATCCTCTTTGCTGGCTGTAAATACCTTCTTCTGCCCCGTTAATCCTTGTGATGAGGAGAAATACGAAATAATTAGTATTATGAGTCTAATATTTATTTAATTGTTAATTTAGATTAATTAGCATTTTAGAATTAAACTGCTTTATCACCTTACACATCTGTCCTGCGGTAAAACCACCTGGTTTTCCCAAATAACTCGGGTTGCGTAATCTTAATTGAAGATCAATTTCAAACTAGCTTGTCTTGTTTTTTCCAGAATCTGTACTATCTTTGCATTTTGCTTACCTTCTGCATGCACATATTAGATCATAATGAACGATGATCTTGAAGAGTTGAAGGAATTGGGTTCTGGTACTTTCGGCACTGTCTATCATGGAAAGTGGAGAGGAACTGATGTCGCGATTAAGAGGATAAAAAAAACCTGCTTTATGGGTCGATCTTCAGAGCTAGAGAGATTGGTAATTTTAATGAATTCCAGCTGTTTGTTGCTGCTGCATTATTTTCGTTTTTATTCTTACTATTATTTTGGACACTTTACAACACACCGTTAGTTCCTGGCATTTATTGGGGAAAGTACTAAGAAATTATGCTGCTATGTCATACTCATCGTGTTTTTTTCCCTTTAATCATGGGTATGTAATGGTCTCTATCTATTTGGGTTGCCATTAACACCATCATTTTTAATCCTTTACTTTTCTTTTCTTTCTTCCCCTAGACTGTAGAGTTCTGGAGGGAAGCCGACATCCTTTCAAAACTTCACCATCCCAACGTGGTGGCATTTTATGGTGTTGTGCAAGATGGTCCTGGCGGAACATTAGCTACTGTGACAGAGTACATGGTTGATGGTTCCCTCCGACATGTGTTGCTTTCCAAGGATAGGTAAGTCTCCAGATATTGTTTTCTGGTTTTGAGTTAGTATATTTCAGGATCTATCCAGAAATAAACCAAATTATATCATTTATATACTAAATCGATTGTCTTAAAGAGAGACTTTGATCTGTGTTCCAGTTTATTTTCATTGTTTCCTTTCCATTTTACAAAATTTGAACTTGCAGGCATCTTGATCGACGTAAGAGGCTAATAATTGCTATGGATGCAGCATTTGGAATGGAATATTTACACTCAAAAAATATTGTCCATTTTGATTTGAAATGTGATAATTTGCTCGTTAACTTGAAGGATTCTCAAAGACCAATTTGCAAGGTAATCCGAGGGTGTTTATGCTGTTTTCTGATGTTAGTCCATTTAAGATATATATGCTTTACTATGCGCTTGTCACCTATTTCAGGTAGCTGATTTCGGCCTCTCAAAGATCAAGCGAAATACCTTGGTGTCTGGTGGTGTAAGAGGAACCCTCCCATGGATGGCACCTGAGCTACTAAATGGCAGCAGCAATAAGGTCTCTGAGAAGGTGAATGACACGTTTCACTATCTTTTAAATGCCCTACTAGAAAATTAACCAGAATTTCTCTGTTACTCTAGCTACCATTTGGATTCATGGAAGTTTGGGATGGCATGGGAATTTCTCAGTTGCCTGTATTTGACACTGAAATTTGAAACTATTCCAAGAACTCTTTAAATCTATGGAAGATAGCTTTGTTTGCATGTTATGGTTTCAAATTTAAGACGCGTGTATTTTGTGGAAATACATAAACGCACAACTCTCTCTCTCTCTCTCTCTGTATACACACTGACACTACATGCATGCATGCATGCATGCATATAATATATGTTCTGATCTGGCACATATATTATATGAGGTGGCTAAAGAAATAATTCCGAATCTATTGCAATTGGAAACAACATGGATACAAAACTCTAAAGCGATTGTCCAGCTGACAAAAAGCCATTTGATATACAGGTTGATGTGTTCTCCTTCGGTATTGTCTTATGGGAGATTCTCACAGGAGAGGAACCATATGCGAACATGCACTATGGGGCTATCATATGTAAGAATATCTAGACTCTAACTTCGGACCTGCTTGTTAAAATACTATCTCTATGTTGATTCATGCACGTATGACCTTTCTTCTCTTCATCTCTCATATATCAAAGAAAAATATAGTACTGATTAGGATTTATAACTTTATATGCTATTCGAATTCAGGCATTCTAAATCAAGCTAAGTTTTGGTTATCAATACCTGTTTTAGTTTTATGGAAACCTGGCAAGTAATGACTGTACATTAACTCAACGTGTCTCTTTGAATTTATGGGAGTTTGTAACTAATTTCTTTCGTAATTTTCAGCTATGTATTGTTTTTTAGATTGGAGGTTGTTTTCCATTTTTGTGGGCTCTCCTTTATTGTGTGTCTGTGTATGCTTTCAATTCTTTTTTATCAATGAAAGTTTGGTTTTTTGTTGACTTGTGGATCCCGCTGGTTTTGACCATATGAGCACTGGAGATTAGCAATACAAGTGATTTTAAATCGTCTCCAAAGCGAAACTTGATCTTGAAGATATCACTCTTTTTGTGCAGGGGGTATTGTGAATAACACACTGAGACCAACCATACCAAGTTACTGTGATTCTGAATGGAGAAGGTTGATGGAACATTGCTGGGCACCAAATCCTACAGATAGGCCATCCTTCACCGAAGTCGCTGGCAGGCTGCGCGTTATGTCAACTAGTGCTAGTAGCCAAACAAAAGCACAAGGTCCCAAAATAGCAAGGTCATAAATATAATGATTCAAAAAGATTGTTGAGTTCTATTCACATGCTTTCTTATATATATTTGTTCATTCTATTCTACAGTCTTGAAAATTGTGTGTATTTTTGTCAATAGAAGGTAGATAAGTGTCTTTCTTGGTGTGAAAATATATTATTGTGAACCACTCATATAATTCTTTATTATAGTTGATGCAAAAACTGATTAAAGAAAAAAAGAAAAAAAATAGATATAGCCAGGTATTGCTGCCATTGATTTTCCAATCTAGCTTCTGCCTTTGGTTGATTCACAAATTGAGTTATCATCTACTTATATCTGAATTATGCAACTATTTTTTTCTCACTCCCCTTTTTGTATGTTGTGATTTGTTGTGCGGTTGTGAAATATTCTTTGAATTGACTTTTAAAGTGGTTATAAGTTTTTTAAAAAAAGTGTCTAGTTATTTAGAAAGCCAATTTAAAGTGGCCATAATCCATTGTAACTTTTTTAGTGAGGTAAAATCTTATATTTCTTATTTGAGTTTAAATGTCGGCTCTAGTTCACCACCCCTTGAAGCATTTGATAACCATTCAAAAGTTATTTTGAGATATATTTTTTTCATGAAAAGTGTTTAAGTAAAAAATAAGTTTTCTGAGAGAAAAAAACCAGAGCCTAAGAAAATTCTCATTTTCTAATGGAGAAAAAAGGCATACAGCCTTTTGAAAAATAGAAAACAAAACAAAATGGGACGCAAGGTTAGGTAATCAAAATTTAAAAAACTATGGCACAAACATATTAAAGAGAAAAATACTAACAAAAACATAGGACCCCCTCTACCATTATTTTCTCTCTATGAAATTTTCTAAGGGAAGAGCCAAAAGGCACTAAACCGCTGGGAAAATAATTACACATTAAAATTAAGCAATATCAAAATTTTGATGATGGTAGTTGAGATTCTCATACAACCAACTGCCAATTACTCAGAAGTTTTATCTTTTCTTCTCCTTTTGTTCCGTTTCTTCAATAATCCTTTCTCGGCCAATGTTTTTCTTTTCTGTTTCTTTCGTTCTTTCACTTTCTCCTCAAATCCACCATCCACCATCTTCATTTTTGCCACATGTCTAGCTTTGTAAACCTGTGTATAAACGTTACAAGCTGAATCAAACTCCATGGCCTCTCAATATAATGACAAGAAATGCAAAAACCAAATATCATCTGATAGTCAGATGAATGTTATGAAGTAGAATGAATGAGATAATCAAACGCATGCGTCCTGTCATGCACAGATGATCCCTCAAAAAACAGATGTTGTCTTGTCACCAGTGTTGCAAGATAACAAAACAATTTCACTATAAATAACTTTTGTGGTAAGAACTCCATGGTCATCGAATAGGAGAGCAGGAAATTGTTTTTCCCTCCAACGTTAAATCGGATTGAAGTTCAATTGGCAACCGGTATAAAATACACTGACAAAATTATTTCACATCCAAAGTTGTGTCTTTGCGTTGAAGGAGGAAAATAGCCAAAGCATCCAAAACTTACCTTGGTGATATTTTCAAGCACTTCGTTCTCCTTGCATTCAAAAATCTCCAATTGCTTTCCAAGATTGGCCTCTATTTCATGAATAAGGTGCACATCATTCTGCAAACAGAATTGATGTTTAAGTATAAGAAAACAAATATAACTCGGGAAAAGCACTTGCTTAAAGCGATGAAGACAAAAAACATATGCAACTTATAACTTTTCTGCATGGATATACCGTGGTAGATTTTGCAATTGCATGACAGTAATAATAATATAACCTTGATTACAAATCCATTTTAACATTGCACAGATTTGCCAAGATTTGCCAACATGAGCGTAGCTCAAGCATAATTTGCATGTACACATACTTTTTTTCCTAAGAGTCGGAGGTTCAAATTTCATACCCCACATTGATTGTCCTATTACCCACATTTTTTAAAATAAATAACCCACGTAAATTGGAGAATGTTTAATATGGAAGAAATAGCAAGAACAGCTACTATATGATATTACAAGCATGATGCAGCTTACTGATAACCATTCACACTATATATGAAAAACGACTTCTTTAAGAAACTTTTTAACATTTGATGTTGAGCTCATCTCCAAGAAACATGTTGAATTGAAATGTTACAATAATCGACCACATTAGTAACACCCACCTGGGTAATAAAGCTCACAGCCAATCCTCCTCTGCCTGCACGTGCAGTACGTCCCACTCGGTGAACATAATCTCTTGGGAACCTGAATTAAAATGCCACTATATTATGTCACAAAACACTTTGAGAACACTTCTAATGTAAGCAGAAGAAATCAATTGAATAGCCCACCTTGGAATATCGTAGTTGATAACAAGATCAACTGTTGGAATGTCCAAACCTCGACTAGCAACATCAGTTGCAAGCAACACAGGAACTTGTCCTGATTTAAACCGATATAGTGCAGCAAGCCTCTCAGACTGTGACTTAACTGAATGCAATGCCGCCACCTCCTGATCAAGTGCTTCAAGCAACAACCCTAATAGGTGACAACTTCTGCATACAGTTGGAGGAAAGAATAAACACCAGCTTTGGGTAGAGTAGTTAAAGAAATCAATTAATTAAAGCTTTTACAATGCTAAGTTAATAAGATTTGAAAGTTAAAACCTATGCCAATGTTCATATGAATACTGTGGGGGAGAGATAGACAGAGAATAAGGAGGTGAAGGCCAAAAAAGGCATACTTGCAAGTTTGGACAAATATAATTGCTGATCGAATACCCATGTCTTCCATTTTAGACAAAAGATGTAATAAATACAGATCCTTCACATCCTTAGGTATGAATACATATTGCTGCTTGAGCATATCAACTGTCTTGAACCCTTCATAAGCCTCATAAAAGTACGCCTTGTTTGCAGAAAGCTTGTGCAGTGTTTCCAGATCCTTTGTCATCGTTGCAGAGAATAATAGAGTTTGACGGTTACGTGGTAAGCATTGGAAGATTACTTTCAACTCTTCTTCAAAGCCAACATCTAATACTCTATCTGCTTCATCCAGAACTAAGAACTGAAGTATCAATGGATAATAAAAAAGTCACGAACATGAGCTGCTTGGTCATTATCCAAAAAAATGAGAAGTTTTGCAGCTATGGGGTTATGCAGATATGAGAACATGAACGTTACGAACATGACAAGCAACTATGAAACAACAAACAGCTTCCTCATGCATGAGAAAAAGAAGCCAAAATCACTTGAAAACATGTTTTTAATAGTTCAAAACCAATTTTCATGACAGTTAAATTAAATTTAAAAGTATAAACTTAAATGCTCAATTAGTTGCAAGTGTTTTTCAGCGCATCTTGGCGTGATCTAAACACGACAAAAGCGAAGTTAACAATTTCACAATCACTCCCAAGCATAGTATAAAAAATCACTTTCTTTATCTTAGTTACCACCAATAATATATCTCGTCTTGTGTGCAATAGAACAAAATTGAAAAAACTCAGAATCTCAACTCCTGAACTGAAAAGTTCTCACCCATTAGCCATTAGCCCCATGTAGAACTTGGATGATTTTTCCCCCTTTCATCGTTTCACTTCAAAACAAATGTAAAAAAATATATGGCATTTCTGTTCATCTACCAATACCCATTAATCATCTGACCCCTCAATACTAACCAAATTCAAATTAGCTAGTCCCACATCTATAATAGAAACGAACAAAGAACCAATTTAACGAACCTTAGTCTTGGAGAAGACGACAGGGATATCAGGATTCTCCTCCAGTAATACCTTAATCCTCCCTGGCGTTGCAATTACAATATGAGGTCTCTTCAACAAACTCTGCGTCTGGTTCAACATATCCATTCCTCCAACAACCACAGAGCACCGCAAATTCAAGCAGGAACCAAGTGCTCTAAACTGCTCAGCCAATTGATAGGCCAGTTCCCTAGTGGGAGTAACCACCAACGCAAATACACCAAAAGGGGTCTCTGAAAGTCGTTGAAGAATAGGCAACGCAAAGGCAGCAGTCTTCCCACTCCCAGTTTGAGCAATACCAAGTACGTCGAGGCCAGCAAGAATCTTAGGGATGCAGTGGGTTTGAACAGCCGTGGGCTTCTTCATAACCAATTCTTTGCAGGTCTGGACGATCCATTCCGACAATCCCAGTTCGGCAAATGTGAGATTGTTGGTGGATTTAGTGGTAAGTTCTGTGGATTTCTCAATCTGAAGAGATTTTTTCGGAGCAACGTTCTCGACGGCGGTAGGGTTTTCGGAAGTTTTATGCTTTTTCCGATGGGGTTTTGAGAAAAGCGGGAAATTCCGGTCGACGATTACTTCTTGATCCATGGAACAAGAATCCAAAGGGTTTGCAGTTTTGAAAAATTGGAGCAAAATTTCGAAGGATTGGCGCCGAGCAAAAGTGGGAACCGTTAAATTAGGGCAAAATCAGCATATGAAAAGTCAGTCAAAGGCGAGGAAGAGAAGCGACGGCAGGGTAAGCCCATAGCCCCATAACCTAAGTCACCAAAAACATCTATTTACGAATATTATATTTTACATTAGTTTTGGCTTTTTCAGTATTAAACTCAAATATTCTTTTATATATTTGCTTGCCTTACCAAAATTATTGAAAAGAATACCAAAAAATGCCATAAAAAGGTATGAAGTAGTTGTCAAATTCTTCAAAAGATCTTCTTCGCTATTTTCAAAAAATCTGTGATCGATTTGAAGGATATTCTAGAGAGGGAGGTTGTTCAAATTCAATTCGAATAGATCTGACACTTAACTTAATGCAATGAAGTGAGATTTGTAGTGAGGTTAGAGAATAACACTTCACCATTGAAGCACCTTATTCACCCTTCCACTTAGGTTGAGAAATTCACTTACTTTTGTTCACTTCCAATTTCAAACCCAAATTTTTCTCAAATTTCCAATTTTATCAATATTCTACTTAGTTAAATAAAATCATAATTAATCGAAATAATTGATAAATTCAATTTTAATTAATTAAAATTTAATATCAAATATTAAATTACTATTTTAATCATCCATCTCCATCAATCCAATTGACCTAATTCAAATTCCTATTTGAATTTCTCTCTCAATTTGTAATCGTTAATTATATCAAATAATCAACATTTTATCCTCTAAATGAATTTGATCAATTCGAATTTTTCGATCATATTTTTTTAAGTTTAATTTCGTAGCGAGTTACTGAAGAGACTAACGAACCTACAGATCATGAACTTCGACGATCTAAAATTGACCGACTAAACTCTTTAACCTAATTAACCAACATCCATTAACTAATGAGATTGATCACTATAGCCCAAAGTTGTATTCTCCTCATTGTAGATATATTTATATCTACTTTATATAACTATGATTACTAAGTCGACTTTTCACAAGTTGTTCGCAATCTTGACTGGGTCAAAACATCATTTTATCTCCGATGTGGCATCTTGTCCCCTAAGTTTTGTTGATTCTTTAATGAACAATTGATTTATAGTTTAACTACTAAATTGAATCCCTTATGGCTTAATGAAAGGTGTAACCTCTTGTTCAATTCCTAGAGTCAGTACATAAGGAAACAACCTCTTTACTATCTCTAGAAGCGGATAGGAATGAATTCTATTTAACACCCTATGTCTTCAATTATCTACACAATCTTACCTCTTAAATGGAAAATTTATTGGACAAGTGTTGTTGAGTTATCCTCACAATTATAAATCTGAAAATAAGTATAAATAAGGATTTCATAGTTAGATCAAGTTACCTAGGTCATCAAAGTCGAGATAGTCAGTTTTAGATAACAAATGGTGTTATAGAGTAAAGTAACTATGTCATGATCCAATCTTATGTAAACTCTTTACATAGAATGGCCTACTTACACGTCTCTACATGAACGATTTATGATCACATCGTTTGCACTAAATACAAAGTGAGTTACATCTATAATGTCCCCAAAATAAGGTGTTCAACTTTATTCCTATATCATAGACTATTTAGACTATTAACTCAAACTTAATTCACTTTTATGTCACGTTATTAAGTTCAAATAATCGTGTTATAATCAAGGAACCTTAGTTTATTAGCTTCATAATTTAAAACGAGCAAATCACTTATTAAATAACAACTTTATTGAATTATATAGTAAGTTAACATTTACAAATCACAAGTTTTAGGACATAAAACTCAACAAAAACTTCAAAACCTTCGAAGATTAAATGTAGGGGGTAAGAATAACCCGAATAACCCGACAATCTAGACGACTCCACTCATATCATATGAATTGGGTTATGTTAGTTTAAAATGCGAGTTGGGTTGAAAATTTTGATTTTTTTTCAATTTGGATTGAGTCTTAGGTTGGGTTGGATCTCAAGTTTGAGCGATGAAAAATTCGAGTCAACCAAACCCGTTGGATTATAAACTTAATTCGAATTATTCGAGTTGCCAACCCAACCAACTCGAAAATATGGATTGGATTGATAATATCTCTCAACCCAACCCATTTACACCCCTCAAAAATTTTCAAACTTCAAGAGTCTACTCCAAACTAAACTAAAATTGATGAAAGTTTCAACTAAAGTTGATGTTTTAAAATTTTATGAAGCAAAATAAAAAACTAAAAAATTTCAATATAAATTTGAGTTATGAAGCTGTAAGTTTTTAGCTCAATTGACATTTGGTCATTTTTATTTGTTATTTTAATTCAACCACTACAAAAGCAAGAGATAAAACCATAGGTACAAAACCTTGTACATTTATCCATTGCATTAAGCTATGCTCCAATGAATGCCAACAATCAAGATGCCAGAGATTGTACTTCCTTAAACATGTTGATTGCTCTAATGGCAGTCATCTTACTTATAAATTAGAATTGCTAAATAAAGAAAGAATACAATACAAAGGTGTACAAATTCATAGCTAAACTCTTGATGCTTCAGCCCACAATCCTCAAGAAAACTGACATTTGATTTTCTCTTATTATGTCGATGTCGAGGTCGATGCACCATACAATCACTTGAGATGTTCAATTATGCATAAAGCAAGGGCCTCTGCTTAGCTCCTCCCTTTGTTGGCTCTTGACTGCATCCACCAACATCAAACAAAGCAACACCAAGAACAGAAACAGCCCCTTCAACATCTGTGCAGCGGTGCGGGGTATATGTCTAGAGGTTGGTATCGCAGTTTATCCTTATGTGGCAGTGCTCCCTCCTAGACAGATATTCCAATTTAAAATTGTCCTACCCCTTAAGTTTAAGATCAACTGCTTAATTTTGTTAGAAAAAATTATTTCTAGATGAAAGTGAGCATAAAGGAAAAGCAGTGAATGCTTATCTCCTTAGACAGTTGGGTAACCTATATAATCTTGTTCAAACTAGGCTCTTCTCCACATATTTAGGGCAAGTTTGGATTAACTAAAGAAAACAGTGTTTTTCAAAACAATCATTTTTATGAACTCTTTTAATACAAAGAGTTTAAAATATAATTTAGAAATGTTTCAAAACTTATTTTGAGTAGTTGCCAAACACTTCAATTTTTTACAAAATAACTAATTTTCAAAATTAAACCCTATCTAAGTTGATTGAAACAAAAAGAAACGAGATTACCACATCCAAGTCTATCTGAATTGGCTTGATGAAGTCCTCGAACATGAATGGCGACAGGTCCTTCATTTTCTCTATAACTTCCTACAAAAGGGAGTGAACAGGGGAATGATAATTCGATCGGTTAAAAATGATTTCAGTTTAAATCCAAAAAAATAAAATAAAAGCTCCTCTGGCACTAATACAATCAATAATGATTGAACCAAAAGAAGCAATGGCAAAGAAAATAATTTCAATTTTTAGATTCATAGTTTTTTATAAACGCCCCTGTTCTCCATCCCCCTTGTGTAAGCAGGTATTTGTCCGTCTATATTGTTTCATATTGCAAGATAGTAGTATAAATGGACAAGATTTTGATATTTTGCTCATGTCACAGTAGAGAATACATTTTAATTGATACTAATAGCCTTTTCATCTAAGCATCTTTCGTATTCAGGGATGCTTTAATCTGGATTTATGTATCGGTGAACGTGTGTGCCTGCTTGTGTACGTGTGTCTCTTGTATCTCTTTTGTGGGACGGAGGTTTGGGGGATTAAATCACTACTTTAAGTCAATACTGTAAACAAAACTGCATTCCAATTTGATGCAAGCAAGCAAAGTAGAAGTTAACTTACCAATCCAGTTATTCTAGACTTATACAGCAGCTCCTCGGTAATCATATCCAGTATGTGTCTGTTTTCCCTCAAACCGTTCATCGCCAATTCTTCAGTCTCTTCAATATACTGCAGAAAAGTACTCATACTTAAAGATGAGCTCCAAAGATCATTCAAGGGTTTTCCTTTTTCTTCTCTTTTCTTTCTGCTTTTTTTAGTGAGTCGAAGGATAATTTTATACCACAAAACCAGCAAATGTAATTAAGAAATACTGTTAACATAGCTCTTGTTCTAGAATAACAAATTATTCGCTATATTGACCATTGATTACATAGTACACTTGATTGTTTATAGACTTGCATCTTGAGACATTTCTAATTTTGTGACAATGATGGAAATCTATGGTATGCATGAGATAAAAATACTAGCTATCATACAAATTTTCAAGTAGTTTATGGACGTGAATTTTCCAATCACTTTTTGCTATAAATATCTGCATATTGGCAAGATGCCCTTGTATTGTATTTTCATTTACTATTTTGGTTCTAGCTACAAGTTAGATGGATGCAATGATGTGAATCATGTCATACATGTAGTCTCTTCATAGCACAATATGATACAGTCAAGGGAGATTTGAAGCAACTAAACGTACCCTTGTCAACTCCCGTGAAAATAACTCAGACAATTCCAGTGTCATGTTGACAGGAGTCACTCGTGGATCATCCCACTGACAAGAAAATGCAGAAGATAAGTCCGTTAGATGAAGCTACAAAATCAAAAGTGAATAGTTTCGGGTTTTTTTGTCGTCCTTTTAATGACTAGAAAAAAAGATCACCCTATATCTAATCAATTCGCCATCTGGATTATCTGGTTGATCCGTCATCCCAAACTTCTTTGTTAAGGCAGCAAGACCAAGTCTTGAATTCTGAGGACTGATTACCATCTCCCTAGCAATCTGGAAACATAAAGAACTGAAGAAGTTTAACTTAAGATAATTAAGAAAATAATTTTGAGATAATTCCTTTAGAGCAAAGAAAAACTCTCAGATTCCAGCTTTATATGCTAAGCAGTTTACAGCATCTTGAGTGTAAGGAAATAATTGTAAAATTTTATTTAGTATTAAAACCCACGGCAGTGAGTTCTGTTCCAGATTATCCAATATCGTAATAATTTTTCAAATTCTTCCACAAATAAGACTAGAAGTATCAACCTTCGTTATCTTTTCTAGGTCATCCTTTCCTCCATCAGTTATGTCATTACCAAATATAAGACGTTCAGCACAGCGTCCTCCATGAGCAACTACCATTTGCATTTTCAAGTACCCGAAGGTGGTGTAACCTTGACCAACCATATCTTCTCGAGGGAAGAAAACAGAAATTGCTGTTTCCTAATGTTGAAAGAAAAACATGTTAATATATAATCCTTCCAACAGAACAGGTGGCGTCTGAATTCAAATTTTATGGAAGAAATAGTCACCTTGCCCCCTGGTAGAAGCTGAGAAAAGGCATGCCAATCAAAACGAGGAAACAAGTGAGCTAACAATATATGACCAGCTTCATGTACAGCCAGCAGTCTCCTTTTTTCTACGGACACCTGTTGTGCAGTCACCAAAATGTAATATTACCAATGATTCAATAATAATGACCATAGTTCCATGAACAGTCCATCTCTATTAGAATACCCCCCCCCCCCCCACACACACACACACACAAAAAGTGAAAAACAAAAAATAAAAAGAACGAGAGCAAGATAAGTTATACTCTTTCTTCACATCTCTGTTGCTCTTCTTCGGTGAGAAGTACACCCATACCCTCAAGCAGTTGTTTGTCTAAAACATCAACAAGGTCTTGTTGGTTGATCCTAGAATGTCCCTTCCTCACCTGGTATCCAGACAAGATCAAACAGCAGAAGTGAAGAGTAAACAGATACTCTACTAAGAAGTGAGAAGCGTTGGTAGCTTCAAATACCACTCCAAGATATTTAAGTGATCCATTCGTATACTAAGTTGAAAATAAAAAAGAACACACAATAGTGCTGAAATGATGAAATAGATTACAAATATTCATGACATCTTTGTGGCCTATTTGGAGACCATCAAACGAAAGAAATTTACAACGGTCAAACAGACTTCACAGCTTGAGAATGAGAGATGAGGAAAAAAAAAACAAGAGTCTGCAAAATAATGTGTACTAATTACTATACGCAAATACTCCCCCCCTAAGGATATATGTGCGGAAGGTTATCTCCACCAACAAGAGTTTTCATGTTGCTAAGAGCTGAAAAAAGTGATAAACTAAAGGATTATAAAATATTTAAAATATATGAAAAAACTGACACTGTGCAGTTACAACCTCCTCTAGGAGTGCTTTATACACACCCTTTTTGTATTAGTTGTTGGTGGAAAGACCTTATGTTAACCTTTTCCCCTAACTCGTGTGGCGCATCAATCAGAAAGAGAAAGAAGCATCCCAGGTGTAACCCAATTAGTTATACACTTCAGAATCAGATGTAGAACAAAATGAAGGTATTTAAGAGATATGTAGCATACCGACATTATTGCCGCCTCATTGACAAGATTCCGTACATCTGCTCCAGAAAAACCAACTGTGCGGTAGACAAGCTGTTGAGTACAAGATGGTGATTGTAAGTAAAAATCCAAGACTAATTTGAACCTCAATGAGAAAATGCAACATTAAGAATTGAAATATTAATAAAGCAACCAAAGAAAGCAAGTCAACACTGCTACTTCAGCTTGAAGCAATGATATTTTAAAAAGCAACTATTGGAATTAGAGACGACGCAATTTTAGATGGAATCCTAGTACAGGGAGAAAAACCAGGTGCGGGTAAAGTATTTATAGGCAAAACGAGCCTAATTAACATAATAAAAATATGGCAAAGTAAATTACATAACTATCCTTGGGCTTTCAACATGAACTATGCCCATTATTTCTAACACTCCCCCTCAAATTGGGACGTAAACGTCATAAAGACCCAACTTGCTAACACACAAATCAAAGCTTTGTCTAAGGAGCCCTTTGTGAGGATATCAGCAATCTGTTGGCTTGAAGGTAGGTAAAGAATGCAGATACTACCAGCATCAAGCTTCTCTTTGATAGAGTGTCCGTCAAGCTCCACATGTTTAGTCTTGCCATGTTGGACCGAGTTACTGGCAATGCTAATGGCTGCCTTGTTATCGCATAATAGCTTCATAGACACCTTTCTGGAGCCAGATCTCCTCACAGATCCTCAAACTCATAGCCCTGTATTCAGCTTTAGCGCTGCTTCTAGCCACAACTCCTTGCTTCTTCCCCATTCAAACCCTAGAAGCAGACTCATGAACACCACTTCCTCTTTTAAATCCTCATTCAAGAATGCATTCTTAACATCAAATTGATATAGGGGCCGTCCTTATTCACTGTAACAGACCTCAAAACTCTAACAGTGTTTAAATTTGCAACAGAAGAAAAAATCTCAAAATAGTCAACCCATAGGTCAGAGTGAACCCTTTTGCAACTAGTTTGGCCTTATGTCTATCAAGGATACCATTTGCTCTATACTTGAGTGTAAACACCCATTTGTATCTGATAGTCTTGTGTCCCGTAGGGAGTGTGCAGAGATCTCAGATCTTGTTCTTTTCCAGGCTCTCATTTCTTTCATGATAGCAGCTTTCCACTTCGGACACTCTAAGGCAAGGTGGATACTTTTGAGTATTGTGGTAGAGTCAAAGACTGGCAATAAAAGCTCCAAATTGTGGTGAGAGATTCTCGTATGACACATAATTATAGATTGAGTGCTTTATATAGAACCTAGTACCTTTACTCAGTGCAATAGGAAAATCAAGAGATGGATCATACTTACTGGTATTTCCTGAATGGTCTGACTTAGTTTCATTTTCAGTATGTTCAATAACAACCTCATTCTCATCAATCTTGTCCTCTCTGTCTATAATGACCCCATAAATACTGCCCTACTCACCCATATCTTCAAGAACAGATCTCTCGAACCCATCATTCTCACATGCCTTCCTGTCGATATGCGAGTCAATATAATTCATTTCGGACCTGTCATTCTCCTCATTTTGTTATTACTATTTGAGTTAATGCATACATTAATCTCTTATTGGTTCAGAATCCTGGACTAGAGCCGTCTAAACAGCAAGAGACTCAACTTCTTTTATGAGATCCCTCCTATAGTAAGTTTTCCAGGAAACTTAATTGTGGGTAAGACTGTACTATGAGGACATGTCAGGTAAGGTAGCCACAGGTAAGGTAATCATAGTAGGACAAGTAGACTCTAAGGGAAGCATATAGTCGGACTCTTCACTAACACTCTCCCCTTGAAGTAGGCCAATGGGAAAGAAAGGACGATCCTCAATAAAGGTGACATACATGGTCACAAAGTACTTATGTGAAGATGGGTAAAAGCATTTATAGCCTCGTTGGAGCAGAGGATACCCAACAAACATGCAAGCCTGAGCCCAAGGAGTAAATTTCGTTTGGTTAAGGCCATGGCTATGAACATAGGTTGTGCATCCAAACACCCGATAGGGAACATCAGGGATGAGATGAGTGGAGGGATAGGATTCAGTTAGGATTCTACTCTTAAATAACTCAATAATCCTAACAAAAGACTAAAAACAGAGGCAGTACTCTGTATTAATTATATTACTTAACCAAAATAAGAAATAACAAGATGATTTCAGCAAAAAAATTATCCAAACAAAAAGGCAGGAACATACCAGCACCTTATAGAAGGCTGGAACCCTCTCCCCAAAGTTGTAGCAGCTTTTTACACAAAATAAACCCTACCTACAGCAATCCCCATATCATTCTATTTGTATCTCTCCTCTACTTGTGGCTCCACTGGTCAAAATCTTTTTCCCCAATCATTTCCCCCATCATTATTTGCTGGTTATTGACCTTTCTGCCCCTCCTTTTATATTTGTGGGTGATTGGCGACCTAACAATGCCCCTGAGTTCCAAATTCATCTTGTCCTCAAAGTGAAATGTGGGAAATTGTTGGTTTCATTTGGTATATCGACTCCCAAGTGGCTTCACTCTCCGGCATACCCTTCCATTTGACTAGCCATTCATTAGCCCCCAACTCTTTGCTCCAGCATATTCCAATAACTGTCTTTGGCCAAAGCTGTAATTCAAAATCCTTTGTTAGCATTGGTGGCATGTGTTGCACTTGCTGCTGTTTTCCAAGCTTGAGTTTCAATTGAGACACATGGAAAACATTGTGTATAGCAGCTTCCGGTGCCAGTTGTAAACGGTAGGCAACTTCTCCAATCTCCTCTGTTATTTTATAGGGTCCGTAAAATTTGAGAGCAAGTTTTTCTCTCTCTTTTCTTGCCAGTGAGCGTTGTCTATAGGGTCTAAGCTTCAAGTAGACTTTTTCCCCCACTTTAAATTTCATTTCTTTTCTTTTCAAATCAGCCATTTTCTTCATCCCGATTTGAGCTACACTTAAATTCTCTTTCAGAGCATTGATTGCCAAATTTCTTTTTTTAAGCATTTGTTCCACCTCATTGTTGAGGATTTCCTATCACCATAAAGGGTGGTGGAGGTTTGCCAAAAACCAATTGGAATGAAGTGGCTTTGGTGGAAGCATGAAACGTGATATTATACCACAATTCTGTCCATGGTATAAACTTGTGCCATTTATTCGGTTGCTCATTGCAAAAACATCTCAAATAAGTCTCCAAACATCTATCGACCCTTTTCATTTGCCCATTCATTTAGGGATGGAAGGCTGTACTTCTCTTCAGGATAGTGTCCATAGTGAAGAATAGTTCTTTCCAAAAGTTTCTTTAAGAATATCTCATCCCAGTCTGTGATGATGGACTTTAGGATGGCATGTTTTCTCACCACTCAATCAGTAAAGGACTTTGCCACTTGTTTTGCTGAGAAGGGGTGTTCCAAGGTGATAAAATAAGCATATTTACTCAGTCTATCTACCACAACCAGAATAACATTAACTCCCCCAGACATTGATAATCCCTCCACAAAGTTCATTGACCAATCTTCTAAGATGCGCTTGGGTAATGGGATTGGTTGTAGCAAACCATACAAGCTTCTAACATTTGAGGATATCTACTGACCACTTTGGCTTGCAAACCTAGTTCTAATCCAGTCACGAAGGCATCCATGAGTACACTCTCTGCCATATTGGGTAAAGGAACTGAATAATCCACAATTTTTTTCACACAATCATTATAAGGCCCTTCTTGCTTTATGCGGATTAATCTGGCACCCCAAGTTCCTCTACTCAGTATCACGGAAATGCTCAAACATCCTTTCTTTCAGATCTTTCCAAGATTCTACTTTCTTTTGGTTGTTACTCCATCTATACCAATCCTTCATATGGACCGAAACTCACAACTGCTACCTTAACCTTCTTGGATTCTGATGGGTCCCTTTTTTTTTTTCTGATAGGTCATTAATCTCAAAAAAATGTTCAGCCCTATACACCCAAGACTCCGGGTTTTCTCCCACGAACATGGGCATCTCAAGCTTCTTATACTTGCTTTGGTCCAATGTTACTGTTCCCTTGTCTGTCATTGTCTTCAAGTCACACATCTTTCTCTTCAATTTCAATACAGACCCAATAGATGTGCACGATTCGTCCTTGCGTCTATGGCTGTTTCTTTCTCTCATCTCTTTTGCAATTTTGTCGACAGCCTTCTTAAGTCCAAGCATCATCTCTTTCAAGCCCTAAACTTCCTTTTTCGTCCCCTCTAATCTCTCTTCCATCTGTTTATGAGTCATCAAGCGCGTCAACACCCCCAAATTTTCGGGCTCCGATACCAATTTGTTAGGATTCTACCCTTACCCTTAAATAACTCAATAATCCTAACAAAAGGCTAAAAACAGAAGCGGTACTCTGTATTGTTTATATTACTTAACCAGATGGTTTCAGCAAGAAAATATCCAAACAAAAAGGCAAGAACATACTAGCACCTTATAAGGGCTGGAAACCTCTCCCCGAAGTTGTAGCAGCTTTTTACACAAAACAAACCCTACCTACAGCAATCCCCATATCATTCAATTATATCTCTCCTCAACTTGTGGGCCCCACCTGTCAAGATCTTTTCCCCAATCACCTCCCCATCATTTATTTGTTGGTTAATGACCTTTCTACCCCTCCTTTTATATTTGTGAATGATTGGCGGCCTAACAGATTCTTTGAGGCAATCTAACGGTATCTGAAGGTGAAGGACACAGGAAGGCCATGCGGTTGATGAGATGAGCTGCAGTGAGAATGCAATCACCCCAGAGATAGAAAGGAAGAGAAGTGGACAACATAAGGGAACGTGCAACTTTCAAAAGATGACGGTTCTTTCGCTCGACAACCCCATGTTGTTGGGGGTGTAAGCACAGAAACTTTGGTGAACAATTTCTTTAGAGGATAAGAATTCATTAAGAGGGTGGTTTTGAAACTCATGACCATCATCACTCCGCATGATTGCAATTTTTGTATTGAATTGCATTTCTATGGTCTGATAGAAGTCCCAGAATGTGGAGGTGACTTTGGATTTGTCGAAAATCAGGAAAGCCCAAGTAAGAAAAGTATGGTCATCAATAAATGCCACAAACCATCGTTTTTTGGAGGAGGTAGTGACCTTGGATGGTCCCCGAACATCACTATAAACAAAAGTAAAAGGTTGGGTTGGCTTATAGGCGAGGGAAAATAGACTCAGTGTTGTTTAGACCATATGCACACATCACAAGATCTAAGAAACATCAACTTTAGAAAAAAGATGAGGCAACAAGTATTTCATATATTTAAAGTTAGGGTGGCCTAATCGGAAATACCACAACATACAGTCTTTTTCGAAAGTAGTAAAGTAGGGAGATAAAAGACTAGTCCTAGAAATGCTACTAGAGGAGGCATCATCATTAAGCAAGTAAAGTCCTTTACTGTGTCCGGTAGTGCCAATCATCCTCCTCGAGCTCAATTCCTAAAAAGAAACAGAATCAGGTAAGAATGTTGCTAAGCAATTTAATTCACAAGTAATCTTTCTTATTGACAGAAGATTATGTGAAATTTGTGGCACATGCAACAGATTATGTAATGATAAATTGTCAAAAGGAAAAATTTACCCTTTCTTAGCAATGGGAGACAAGGAGCAATCAGCAATTCTTATCTTCTCATTTCCAGCACATGGAATAAAGAACACAACGTGTTCAAAGGAACATGTTAAATGATCTGTGGCACCAGAGTCGAGGATCCAAGGATTCTTACCATCAATACTAATGTGACTAAAGGACTGAGGCATCCTTGACTAGACAATAGCTCCAAGTGTGGTCGAATTAGAGTCTCACACACATAGGCTTGTCCTGTGCTTTGTTTGGCAATGGAAGATCGTATCGTACCTCCTCGAGGACGACCATGCAATTTCCAACGCTGCTCCTTGTTATGCCACTGCACTGTTCACAAACGAGGATCGATTTTTCACTATTCTTTTCACTATCATGAACAGAGGTCTTCACACTGAAGGCAGCGAAATCAATAGCGGGAGTTGGCAGAATACTCATGGCATTTGTACGACCCTCCTCAAGACAGACTTCAGAACAAACTTCCATCAGAGAGAGAAAGCTCTCCAGCCCAATATACGCCCCCGTACAACATTGAACATAAAGCAGAGACCAGTAAGAAAGTCAGAGATCCTGTCAATTTTCTCAATCCTTGAGTGTTGTATACCATCACTAGGACAATCCAGACAATTTATCTGCACAAATCCATTTTCTACCAGATAAGAGAGTTTGCTAAAATAAGACGTCACATCCATCATCCCCTGTTTGTATTCATGGACCTGTTTCCGCAAAGTATAAAGTCAAGAGACATTCTGACACTTGGAGTACAGTGTTTGGGTCGTATCCCAAATATCTTTGGCGGTTGCAGCATACAGTAATGGCTTGCCAATCTGGGGTTTCTTCCATACTATTGATCAAGGTGGACCGAATAAGAGAGTCCTCCCTTTCCAAAATCGTTCCTGTGGATCTCCTGGCGAGGGACGAGGTATCACTCTTGTTAAAAACCCAAACTTGTGGCGCCCTTCAAGAATCATTCTAATAGACTGTGATCATGAAAAATAGTTTTAACCATTTAGTTTCTCCCCTGAAAATACCCTGGAGACCGTGCCACTGTATTAGACACATAAGAATAGGGCAAAGCAGGGAACGAGGTTACCGGACTCTCATAATACATCTGTGGGGTCAAGTAGGTGGTGGAAAGGGCCCCTAATGTAGTTTCAAGTGCTGCAATTTGTTGTCAAAGCATGTCCAATTAATGTTGAGCAACACCGGGAGACAACCTTGTACATGTGATCGTGATTGCATGAAGGATTCACCCACCTCAAAAGTTGAATGGGCTTGAGGGTTTCCAACCTCGGGACAGACACTGAGAATTGCCAGAGGACTATAGCTGAGTAAGGTTGGTCGATGAGTTCTGTGGCCACTGGAACCATTTGTCCATGGTAACGCTAATCCAGGCTTCAACGGCAGCAGCGACGGTGGCACTTATGTTGCCAGCTGTCTCTTCTGCTGGGGTTCCACCATATGTAAGATCATCTAGTGTTTCTTCAATATCATGCTCTGATACCATATTGAAAGTAGAGACTAAGAACAAACACAGTTTTATGTAGAAACCCTAGTATAGGGAGAAAAACCATGATGCTGATAATTTTATTATTTTCTAATACTTATAAAGGTAATAAGGGGAAGTATTCATAGGCAACACGAGCCTAATTAATAGAATAACAATAAGGCAAAGTAAATTATGTTTATAAAGTATTCATAGGCAACTCGACAGAAATCCACCTCAGCCTTGATCCACGGCAGAAGTTCGTTCATAAATGTTTCCTCAATCACTCTATCTTGGAGATTCGATAATGGCGCCACTAGTTTATCGAACAGATTTCGATACTTCTCCACTGTCGTTTCTTGCCAAATTCTTAGGAACTGGCCACAAATTGATCCTTCCTTAACCAATCAAAATCGCACCAACAATCTCTCCTTTAAATTCAGCCAATCCACAAATTCTCACGCTCTATACCAATTCAACGCGAGACCTTCGAAACTCATTGTCGCAAACTCGCAACAAGCAACTTCTCGGCATCGGTCAACTTATGGATCTGGAAGTACCTATCGGCACGGAAAAGCCAAGAATCGGGATCTTCGCCGTTAAATATCGACATTTCCACCTTCTTGAACTTGTTTCACTCGGTAATTCCGTCCTCGCCTTCCGTTTTCCCTTCCCGTGCTACGCCTCTGCTTTCTTTACTTGACAAGCCTTCACCTCCTCTGGTTTTTATCATCATTGTTTCACGCATACTAGATTCGGCCATCTTTTCACTCATGGCAGAACACTCCTTTGCTATCAACTCCATAAACATCAAAATCATCTAATGAGTCTTTCTGTCTGCGTGCTCAGGCTTTCCATATTCTTCGTGATCGTCGTCAACTTCTCGTCCATCGCTGGTAATTTGCTTAGTTCCTTCTTCATTCCAAACATTTCTAGATCATGCGCTTCCGATCTCTCTTCGATGCGCGTCTGTACCATCGTGATTCTCCTTCCCGGAACGACTGCTCTGATACCAATATGATGGAACCCCTTCCTTGTGTTCAATCAATAGTACTTTATTGATATTGAATATAGTATTCGATTACAAGAACAATGAAATGAAATGATCGAATTGAGAACAACTCAATTCGATTACAATCTCCCTCTCTGTTACCCTCTCTCTCAAAGGTGCACAGATACTCTTCCTTGACTCAAAGCTTGACTGCCTTTCCCCCAAAAAATACAATTCTATTTATACTTCATATTCTAACTAACTCACTTAACTGACTTGGTTATTCTCCCCGCACATGCTAATAGTAACATTCTCTTTCTTCTTTCCTCTTCTATTGTACTGATGAATAATGGGGGGTCTATCAAACTACCCTTGGACTTTCAACATGACCTAGACTAATTATTTCTAACAGTAAACATGTTCTTTTCTTCCCTCCCCTAACACCCAGTCACAGGCGTATCACCTCAAAAACCTATAAAATAACTAGATGTTCATTTTTCTGAACAAAAGAGAATATATGTAATAAACCCTTTTCTGCTTGTACGAAGAGGACAATATCTACTGCAAATCAAAACAAAGAAAAAACACTTCATGGTCAAGCCTTCTCAAAATTCAGTCAGCAAAAGGGAAGAAACAAGCTAGAATGGATCAGCTAGAAGCTTGTCCAATCCTCTTTCTATAAAATTCTGAATTTTGACCTTGAATTTATGAAATATATTAATGGCTAGTGATTAATGAATTGTAAAGGAAACACCACTTTTAATCCCTACACATTTATTAAACTCACAAAAGATAACCTATTTAGAAAACTTGAAAACAAAATAAGCCATTGGGAGAAGTATGTTAGGGCCAATGGTGGCTAGATCATCAAAAACAATAACTATGTACAGCAGTTAAGGAGTTGTTTGAGAGATATCTTAATAAACAGCACTATGCATTTGAATCAAATTTTTAGTGTAAATATGCTTGACATGCAATTCGAAATCAATTTTCTGTTTGCAAAAGAATCCAAAGCAGATTGAAAAAGGAAGAAACCAAGTTTACCTTCCCAAAATCAACGTCCTCTGCAAGTTGCTTTCCTGCACTGTGCACACCAAATATTTGCACTCTCTGTTTTGCATCTGGCAATCCTATGTACAAGCGACGATCAATGCGTCCAGAACGAACAAATTCTAGGTCTAACTCATCAGGCCTATTGGTTGCACAGATGAATATCACAGCTTGTCTAAGCGAGAACCGATCAATACCAGTTGTTTCCTTCCTAATTATTACCAGACAATAAAACTAATTAGTTAAAGAGGGCAGTGCTGAAAATGTTTGCAATCCCTAAATTTATATGACTGCAATTTTTATCTCATATCAATTGGACTGCACTATACGACATTAAATACTCAGAGCAGAAAGAAAACTACCTAAAGCCAGGGTAGAGGAAGCCCTAGTACAGTGAACTTTTTTAGTATAACATGTAGGGATGATGTTGAGGATCCCACGTCAAAAAACCAAGGTACCTCAAAATCTTAATAAGATAGATGAGTTACTTTGCTCATTGTTAATTGGTTTTAAGATGGAACCTCAACTATAGCATTAGAGCCCATGAAGAACAAACATGCATACAGTCCCAAAAAAATTGTGATTCAATCTAAAAATGGTGAACCAAAAGAGGCACCATCTTCAAGGGGCATATTAGAGATTTCATATTAGAAAAATGAAGGGAACTCATAATCTTAATATGATAGATGGATGGACTACCCCTCTCATTGCCAATTGGTTTTGAATTGAAACTTCGTGTTATCTAATATGTTAAATTACTAATTGACCGAAAAGCTTAAATTGACGGAAAAGAAATATTTGTCTGGTTGAATATAAGCAATTTAGGTTTTCTTATATAGGAGAGAGAACTCTTACAAATATGGAAAAGAACAAAGATAATAAAGGGTAAATAATGCCACAAATAATAAAATTAAAACTATTGACATTTTGGTTGGAGAAAGAATACCATAAATAATTGAGTTATTCTTAGTTGAGCACACCACATAAAACTATTTCAAGAACACCTTCCAATTAAGGTCAAGGACATGTTTAAGAGTGATTCTCAGATGATTCAAACCATTTTCGTTATTTTCAAAATCACCTAAAACATGTTTTTAATCATTCAAAACCAATTTTGATGATATGAAAAAATGCATTTAAAAGTGTTAAATTAAAAATAAATCAATTTTAAATGATTAAAAGCATGTTTCAGACTTATTTTGGATATGACAAGAGTGATTTTAACAATTTCAAAATGACTCCTAAACACAAACTAAACTAAATCCAGACTTAGCTAGGAAGTGAGGTGACCACATTTACTAAGTTACTAGTTATGTTATGCTGGTGTTATACTACTATCGTCTTAGTCATTTCGGTCAACTTATATGCTCAGTCATGTTATGCACAGTGAAAAAGAAATCCATACGCTAACATTGAAATAAAACACTTACTCGCCGTCAAGTTGGGCAATCAAAGCCTCAAAAGTTGCTCTCCTTCTTGGATCATTTCTTGCATGCCTTCCAGCAATGGCATCAATTTCATCAACAAAAACAAATGATGGAGCCTGCATCAGGACAGCGATGAGTAATAATTGTCTCCTATAAATGAGCCAAAGTTATGATTGCAGCACAGAATATGGAAAAGAAAATGTCAAATAAAGCCTTTTACAGATAAACTCAAATAACTTTTTCGTGCTCAAGAACCTCCTGACATTTCTTTGTTAACCCGTTGCATGCAAACTCAAACTAATTTTTAAAACATCAGCATTTACAATCTACCTAGATAAGAAGAGAAAGTTCTTTCAACAACAACAACAAAAAAAAAAAAAAAAAGCAAAAATTGATGCTGACCCAAAAAGCTTTAGTTTTTTCTTTTTCCTCTCCTCTTTGGCAACTGAGCTTTCAACGAGGGAAATAAAAGGAAATATAAAGCCATACAAAAAAAAAAAAAAACAGAAGAATCCGACTAGCAACAAGAAGAGCCATTGATCCAAAAGGATCAATTCTAACTGATAATTGCAAAATTGTTTGGTAATTCATTTTTCAAGAGAGGGGACATGTTTTTATACAAGAAAAATATCATTGACCCGTGAAAGGACTCCCATGTAAGAGAGAGAAAATGGAGAAACAGTGAGTAAATTGGTTGAGATAGAAAGTTAATTGGTTCGAAAAGAAGGCATATTTTGTCCATTGAGAAGCTTTCAAGAGACCAATATTTTCCCAAATATGAATCATGAAAATAATAATAAACAGTAATAAAATTAACTTCATTAATAAACACAGACTCAAGTAACATAGCCTACATTTCTTCTTGCAATAGAAAATATCTCATTGATCCTTGCTGCACCACTTTTTTCACTATCCGTAAACTCTGCCCCTGATGCATACACAAAGGGCAATCCACTTTGCTTGGAAAGTGTCCTCGCAAAAAGTGTTTTCCCAGTACCTGGAGGTCCAGAAAGAAGAACACCCTGTTTTACGCAAAAAGCAAGTAGTCAAGTTCTGTACGAGTGGTATACAATAAGGGCATACACAAGTGAGAAGATGTGCTGACAGAGAGCACAGTGAATATCATTGATATATATTGACAAAATACGTCTTGTCAACTGTCAAGCAATAAGATGGTACAAAATAACAGAAAGGGAAAATAATAAAAGAAGCAAAACAGATCAGATAAACCCAGTGAACCACAGTAAAAATATAATTCTATCATGTTCGTTTGTTTAGATTCAGAGAACAGGGCAACAGAACCACCGTGCTTCACACTGAATGGAAGAGTTCAGGACAAGAGAATGGGAAGATTTACCCGCACAAACGGCACCCTTTTTTCATAGTACTGCATAGGATTCTGCATATAAATCATCAATTCATCAAGAAGATCCCAAACATCACCACCCAAAACTACTTCCTTGTGCATTGATGTTGTTTCACCAACATTCCCGATTGGCTGCCCAAATAAAAATGACAGACGCTGAAAACATTAGACAAGGACACCAAAGAATACACAATTGGCAAACTGAAGAAAATAACCAAGAATTTACCAGGATAAAGTTTTCCGTATGTTCCATGTCAAAAAGTTGTTGGTACTTTTTATAAAGAAGACGCTTAGTAGTAATACTTAGAAGCATAACAGACTCTCTGATGAACCAAAGGATCAATAGTCCAGGCAGCAATGCAATCAGAACTTTGAGAAAATAATGGATTTGGCGCTTCTGAAGAAGATCAACTTCAACTCCAGAACTGGTGATAGCCTCAAACAAGTGAGGATCAAGGGGAATATCAACCTATTCAATGTAAGAACGATAAACAAAGTTATACCCAAGAGAAACGGTCCATGAACTGGCACTATAACAGCCATGCAATAAACTTACAGTATACTCTAATGGAAAACCTTCTTTCATTGTTACAAACAATCTTTTCATGTCCTCAGTGAAGACAACAGCAGCAACCTGTCCTAAGAGAATCCACAGCATCAGAGTAAACCAGCTAAATACAAGATTACATAGAAAACCTTATTATTGCCAAATGCAAATATATAATTTTTTTCTGAGAGACTGCGACAACAGTGGAATAAACAAGCTTGTTTGTGCTATTACTGCCATTAAGAATTAACTCTGTTCCAAATGCAACTGATATAATAACAACTCACTGATACCCAATTTAAATTTGCTTCCATATAAATAGCTATCTTTTTTATAAAAGCTTCCATATAAATTTTAATGAAAGACAAATACAGTAAGTTAATGTATCAGCCACTTTCTAAGCAGAATTCATAACTTCAAATACTTGCCCCCAAAAAAAAAAAAAAGAAAGAACAAGAACTAAAAGAAATTAAACACTAAGAACCCAGGAGAAAAAACACTTTAAAGCTGTCAACACCAATAAGTCAGATTGGATTGCCAAGAAAAGCAAGCATATAAAATAGAGCATTGTACCTCAGAGGAATCAAGTTTGTCAAGAAAGTATGTGTAAGGAAGTTTAGGTCGATAATGCCACCATCTCTTAGATACCCAAAGTGCCCTTGTTCCTTGAGTATCTGTTTTTTTTTCTACCACGTCCTTACGAAGACTCTTTTCAACCTCTTTCATGTCGAATTCAACAACATATTTAGCACGCAGAGAATCTATAGCTTCAGTTAATTTCTCTTTCCTAAGGATCTCCTTCCATGTTTGTAGCCTTTCACGCCAAGTTCCAGAGTCCTTTTGTCCTGAATTAGTAGAGTAAAGCATAAATGTTTCTGGATTTGAAGAATAAAAACTGAGCGTATCTCACTAGCCATAGGTAGATTTTTAAGTAAAATATACCACAATTCTCTATGGCCTTTTAGTTGCGATAGTGTCTAGATTTACAATGTTCTATTAGAGTGCTTGATTACCAATTTTTATCAAAGTTTCAGTACTACGGCTGCTCATCCTGTAGAAGAATACAAGCTCAATTCAAACAAGTCATAATTATTGGTGATATATAATTAAATTTGTCTTCAACCACCAACTTAAGCTTTTGGGTGAATTGGTGGTTTAATAATAATACAATCTCAAGTTGTCATTTATGGAAGCCATGGCACAAATTCATTTGTCTTTTCTACCTTGCACAACACCAACCAAGTTAAATAGTTATATTGCACTAATTTAAATATGCCTAAAACTGTACATGTACAGTGTAACTAAATAAAACAATGACATTATTCTCACGTAAACATTATATTTTTTAAAGGAAAGGAAAAGTTGAAAAATGTCTTGCAACAAAAAAATTGTTTGGGTTCTCAACGAGGCATCGAATTCATTAAGAATATGCTGAATGAACAACAGAGAGAATAAAAACACACAAGTTTATCTATAAAACGTAACCTGATATCTCCAATTGTTCCTTTATGTTCTCCTTTTCATCACCCTTAATTTTTTCATCACTGTCAATAATCTTTTTAACATTATCTTGCAGAAGCTCCGAATCATCATATGCATCTTCTCCAACATAAGAAGAATCTTGAACAAGGGTTCCGTCAGTTCCTTCAATAAATTTCTTTATTTTCAGACCTTTAGGCATTGTTTTCCTCCATAACCCTTTCTTAAACCTGCACAGGCAGTACAAGGGCCAATTGTGACTTCCAACGCAAAGCTGAGAACAACCAAAATGAAGCTTAAACTCAAGTCCAACATTTTCCAATCAAGCATATTTGTCTTAAATCTGTAAATTTCTGAAAGTCTCCTGAGATATTTAATAGAGGAAATAACCTACTGGCATTATAACCATGCAGCAGCATGAAGAATATCATACGTTTCAAGCTAGGTCGACTGCTGTTAGATTTCAAATGTGTGTGTGTGTGTGTGTGTTCATTTATTGAAGCTTTGAATCAATCTCCTTGCTGAAGGAGAGGATGAAAGAAAAGTAGAGAGATTATTACGCGATACTGAAATTGTGCTGTAAAGCCAGAGATAATATCCCTATCTTAGAAACTTTTTAACATCTAACCATCATTATCTAATGTGTTTTATATTTACACAAGAATTAGGGGATCTTAGACTTTATTACAAAAGAATTATGTAGAGCCATTAAAAAATTTAATATTCTGTATTCACCAGATAACCGTGAAGCAGATATACTTCTGCAGGCACAGATATGGGTGGTACTTTGCCTTTGCTATAGAATAAATAGGCAGCACAGACTAGACAATATTAAGAATCTGACCGTACAGATATGTATTTTACTTGATATATTGCTTCAACAGTTGGAAAAGAGTAAACTGAAGCTCACTTTCTAATATTATTAGGAGACGGCTCAGGAATCAATGCCTCCATATAAGCCTCTGTTAGCTTTAGTCTTTCGCGATTTATGAATGGCGCTCGAACTGACATATAAATTCTTTGACAAGAAACAATCATCACAAGAGCATAGAGAAACAGAGCACCCACTCGTTTTGGCTCCCAGTTCTTGAAATCCTGCAAAAGAATTGTAGATGCAGAGCAATTGAGACAATCCATAGCAAGTAACTTCAAATTTCAATCGCATGGCATTTTCCATAATCAAAATTATGAAAGTTTCTTTCGTTTGTTGGGATTTCAAGTTTTCTGTCTTCTCTGACAATTTATGAACCAGTCGGAGAAAAAAATAATTCACGAAGAGAGGCTTTAAACAGAGGTTACTAGAATAAAAAGCTACATCATCTACGTTGCCTTTTAAATTTAGGAAGATGATTCAATGTCTATTTTTTACTCGACTTCTCAAACAAAAATAAATAAACCAGTGTTTGAATTGAATTGAAAGATTACCTTCCAGCGATCCCAACGATTCCAGGTTATAAATTCCGGCAAAGTTTCGTTCTTCAACCTCTGCAGCTCAGTTCCCATATTCCCTAAACGTTCATTCGCCCGCGCAAAAAACTCAACCAACCTCCCATCAGTATTCTTCAAATCAAACCCAGTTTCCTTTCTAATAGACTCGCCAAAATTCAACCAGAATCTATCGGACCCACGACGAACTGACCTACTGAAACTTCCAAAAGGTGACTCGTCAGCTGCATTACCATCAGCGGATCCTAGAACTCGTAATTTCGCCCTCTGACGGGAGTAATTAGCTCGCCGCTTGGCCGGAAGAGTGAAAAGAATCACATTTTGATATTGTTGGAGGAACGGAGTGGCGGGAGATAGAAGTTGGTTGGGTCTGTAACGGGTAACAACATCCATACTCGAAGAAATTGAGTTGCAATTGGGAAGATAAGGTGAAAATTGAAATGGGGATGTGGGTAACTGGGGTTTAAGCTAGGGGTTTATGTGATATCCAGACATGGATAGAGTTATTACACTGAAATGCGCAGCTAAAGCTAAAGCTTCATCATCAATGTTAAAAATTCAATCCTGAAATAATAGAAACTACAAAATTTTCACTGCTCTACCGCCGTTTCCGTCGTCCTTTCCGGTGGATTTTTGCCCGTGGAAGAGCTTTTGAGTTTGAGCTGCGAAAACTGATGGTAATTTAAGAAATGAACGAACCCGCCGATACTCGTCCGGATTATCTGGGTTGGATCTTAATTTGGATTCGGTGTCTCGTTGGGCCGAATAACGTGGGCCAGCCTTCCCACGGTTTCTTAAATCCAGGCCCACGTTTGGCCCGTATATTGTTAGGATATTTGATAGTATAGCAACTTTTTGACTTCTTTGTCAAAACAAAAAATTAATAACATTATTAGTCCTAAAGTGTTGTTCATAATTTCTAAAAACAAACGTTACCCCAATAACTACTCCCTGTGTGTTTATGTACACCTACAAGTACGAGCGATCAACCTTTCAAACTCTACAGAAAAAATCATTTGGTGTTTTGTTTGTTTCGTATAACGTTGGTGTTTATTATATGGTTTACATTATTACATGTTTCACCTTTTAAATTTATTACATTATTACTCGAATATAAATACATAACTCATGAACATTAATTATTAAGACATAAGAGCATTTATTGATACTTTTATTTCTTATATTTAATATTCATATTTGTGACATCTAGAAACGTCGTTTTTTTTTCTTAAATAAAATATATGATGCACACACAGTTTATATTAAAAGAAACAAGTTTATTATATATATATGTATATATGTATAATAGTTTCGCCAACATAGTTTTAACCACTTGAAAATAAAGGCAAAATAGGAACTTGTTAAAATTTTAGAGGTAAAGTACATTATTTTTCTTTCAAATATATTTCTATCGTTATATATTGATATTTCGTAATTGTCTATGGTCTAGATCACACTCACACATATAATATACCATTTCAATTTGATTAGTTGTAATATTACAAAGGACACCGTCCATTCAAACACGTCTTCACCATCGTCATGATATTTTGTATCCATGATCTACGTCACATCCATATTGTGTATCCATACAGACAAAAATATGTATAGCATTTCAAATCAAATAATTGTAATGGAAAAAAAATGTGATTGTTCGTTCAAATATGTCTTCATTGTTAGATTGTGACGTTTTTATTTTATGTCGTATATGACACCCCTGTCAAAAAAGAACGTACCAAGTTTATTGTAGTCACTTAATCCAAATAGTTGTGACAAAAAATAGCATGAGTTATGAAAAATTGTAAGGTCAAGATGAAAGGACACAAAAATCCTCTCCTCATATCACATTATATATATATATAGTAAATGAAAAATTGTAAGAGCAAAATGAATAAATATTTTCAAATATAGTAAAATTTCATTTTCTATATGTGATAGACTAAGATAAATCCAGACATACATTTATCACTAATCGAGATAAATTCAAACAAGTATCTATCACTATCTATTATCACTTCAAAGTGATGGATGTCTATCTTAGTTTTATTATTGATAAAAAGTAATTTTTTTCTATATTTATAATAAACGTGTCATTTAAAATTAATTTTTCTTCTTAGTTTCGATAGAGCATAAATTTTACACTCTTTTTGTTGTTATTGTTTTTTTTCTTCCAGTTTTCTAATAGACTTGAGAAATGTGAAAATAAGCTAGAAAACTGTATTTTGTTTTTTTTAGTATAATAAAGATGAGAAATTTGAATAACAAATCTTGAAACTCATGGTACATACAACAATTAAAGAAATTCTAGAGGCTTCCTCTTCTCATATGATTTGTTTTTGTTGTATTTATTTTTTTTTTTCCCAGAAAATCAATACCATATATTTTTAGACTAAAATATCATCTTATTTTTTGTTAGAAAGATATGGTAGATATATTTAGCCAAAACATATTGTTCAATAGATGATATCTAGATATTAGAAAAACACATAAAATAATCATCTCAACTAATTGAATGATGGTAGTGTTGGTTGTTATGCTACAAACTCAAATCATATCAACGTTACATCAAAAGAAAATACAGTGAATTAAAACATACCCATTTTAATTAAGAATTCTTAAAACATATGTTAAATCATCAACTCAATTGGTGAACATATAACTCGTAGAAATCAAATGTTTATCTTTATTCAAGATAATTAAGAAAATATGATAGAAAACACATCAAATAGACTTGAAAACTATGTAAATTTACGGGAGTATGCATTCATGTGTTTTTACGAGGCTTAAATCTTGAAAGAAAATATAAGAGTCTTCATTATCTATTGTATTGCAAAATTGGAAAAAAAGAAGAAGAAATTAGCAAAGGAACAAATTGTCGCAAGTTTGGATGCATAGGAGTGGCAACTATCACCAAACAAAAAAACAATGTGATGAAAGTCAAAAAAGTAAAGGAGCACATGATAAATGGTTGAGGAAACAAGAAAACGTTCGCTAGGCGTTGAGAATAACTCGAACGCATACTAGGAAGTTCAACGTCCAATAATAAGACAACAGTGTATGAGTCAAATTATTTGATGTTAGTGCGTCTGCAAAAGACAAAATATGTTAGCAAAAAAAAAAACAAAAATAGTATGGAAGAGGAACCTAGACAGTGTGAATAATCCTCCTCAAACTAAGGAAATATGCTTAATGGAGGACAAACAAGACAAGTCATACATTTTAAGCCTATAAATATGGACACATAAGACATACAAAGGGAGATAATAATAATAGATAATAGAAGATGAAACTCTCCCAAAATCCTTCCATCCCTTTCACTCTCCATTCACTTGACAAACAAGCCATGAAACAGTACAAACCACCTCTTAAAGTCAAAGAGAGCAAGAAATTGTGATTGGAGGCTTGACATTAATCTTATCTTTCACTTGGTATTTATTTTGTGATGTATTATTAAATTAAGAATTGAAAAATCTTTTATATTTTCAATATGAATTCTATCATTTCCATTTCTAACTCATTCATGTTATTGTCTTTCGCTAAATCGTTCACTAAGTTGAAAAGATGGACTAACATTCTAGAAAAGTATGCACGAGTGAACTTTAGTTCAATGTTTAATTTGAAAAAGATGTCAACACTTTAATTGAAAGATTGGTTGAAGTATAGATAGCTAACTACTTTAAATAATAAGTGGTTGAGACTCAAGAATGTGAAAATAATCTAAGAAACAAGAGTAAGTCTATTGTGTACAACTACATTATTTACATCTATAAACAGAGTATATGTGGCATTAAGGCGCCAAAAGTTAACTTGTCGTAATTAAAGGTTTTTGGAAATATAAATGTTACTCATGCATGGCTCGGAGGGAGTGTTGGAAATCCTTCTTAACCCTATTCATCATATATAATTCTTTTAACTTAGTTGTCTGTTTTGTACATGATTGCTCGACACCCTTACCTTATACACTTACAAAAAGATCGTTTATGTCACCAAGACAAGAGATTAATTAGTGCAAAAAATTGTCCACAAAAATTGTTTGTTAAAACTCTAAATATAACTTATTTTGGATCTTTGCTAAAAGATCAATTTAGACAATCAATCATAAATGCCAAATTATTGTGTTCGACCATGTAATCACTAGAAAACCTATTTTAAGTTCATACTTGGTCTTAGATAGGAAAACTTATAAGACTCACTGTATTCATGACAATATAGCTCACATATGCTAAGCAATGTTCTTCATAATCCACAATATTATCATACAACAAATATGGACACATAGCATATCATTTTTTTTCTTAATCTTTTTTGAGTTAAATTCTCCTGGGTTGAATCCTCGCCAGATTGCTAATACATAGTGAAAATAGTCAACATTGCTAGAGATTGAACAAGCAGATATCTAAAGATAAAAAAACAAATTTGTATATATCTTAGTATAAGTACAACAAATATGGAGCGTGAATGGTCGAACCTTCGACTTAAAAAAATAAATACATATCAATTATCAAAACTATCTTTGTGTTGATAAAGAAACTTATAATTTAGCATCTGTAAATCTATTATTCTACTTGAGGTGTTAATTCAAGTCACCCTCATTTGCTATATTGAAAAAGTTTAAATATTGCATTTAATATTAAAAATGCAAGATTAGAAGAGGTTAAATGGCAAAATTGATTCTTATAGTTTGAAGAAAAATTAGAATTAAGGAAGGTTTTATTAGATTATAGAGAAATTTTATAAGATTTTATCGAACTCTAATAACTATATTATAATTATCTACTATGACGAAATTTACAAATGTACAGAAATGGAGTGGACAAAAGCTTGAACAAATCAACCTAGTTCATCACACAATCTCGAAAGCATGGATCGTCAACCTCATCTCAACGATAAGAGATATGTGTGATCAAAGCCACAAATTGATTATTGCCCATTCGTTCCCATTGTTCTTCTCGTCCATTCAATCTCTCTCCCCCTCCACAAATCATCTTCATCCTTCCATTTCTTCCACATAAAAATACTTCCCCAATTCGCCAAATCGCTTCCTTCTCTGTTTTTCACTCATCCACAAAACCCCACTTCACTCTTCTCCTCTGCTTCATCGTCATCAATGGCGTCTGCAGCTTCCCGTGCAACTTTCCATCTCCTTCCCACCACATCCTCTTCCACCTCTTCAACCCGCTCTGCCCTTCTTCAATTTTCCCCATCTACCACTTCCTCTTCCTCAATTCGCCTCCGTAGCGCTGCCACTCCTCGCCTTGGCTTTGCCGCTGCAGACCCACTTTTCTCCCTCCATGTAGCTTCCAAGATTCGGTCGTTTGGGGGGAAGGCTTCGAGGGGTGTGGTGTCCATGGCTAAGAAGAGCGTTGGGGATTTGTCTGCCGCTGACTTGAAGGGGAAGAAGGTGTTCGTGAGAGCTGATCTGAATGTGCCTTTGGATGATAATCAAAATATTACTGACGACACTAGGATCAGAGCTGCTATTCCTACAATCAAGCATTTGACGGAGAAGGGAGCTAAAGTTATTCTATCCAGTCATTTGGTGAGTGTACTTTTGGGACTTATTGTTTACTAGTTAGACTTGTTCTGTTGTTTCTGGATGACAGTAGCTATAAAGTCGTTTGAAGTTATTGATGGGTTGATGGTTTTGGTGATTTTCTATGTGACAGTCTCTTGGTTAATGGAATTTGTAGAGAAAAGGTTAAGGGATGTTAGCTGTGATGGTACATTGCATGTAATGACAATTGGGTTTTTGGTTTTTGATTAGCCATCCATGGAAACTTGTGATCAGGGATCAGATTAGAGTGTTGACAGTATACTGTTTATGTTGCACAAGCTTGTGAATATGTTGTTAAACAATGGAGTTTTCAGGGACGACCAAAAGGTGTGACTCCAAAGTACAGCTTGGCTCCTCTTGTGCCTAGGCTTTCTGAACTCCTTAGCATTCAGGTACCTTTTTCTTTATATGATCTGAAAGAAGGGTTTGTTTTACTGTTCTTTGATTCCTTCCTTTCCCGTATGTTGTTCATTAACGCCTCAGAGTTACACTAAACATTTCTAGATGTCATGTCCAAGCAGGTTGTGAAGGCTGATGACTGCATTGGTCCGGAGGTCGAAAAGTTGGTTGCTTCCCTGCCCGACGGTGGAGTTCTTCTTCTTGAAAATGTGAGATTCTACAAGGAAGAAGAGAAAAACGAACCTGAGTTTGCAAAGAAGCTTGCTTCTCTAGCCGATCTTTTTGTGAATGATGCATTTGGGACTGCACATAGAGCTCACGCTTCAACCGAGGGAGTCACCAAGTTTTTAAAGCCATCCGTAGCTGGTTTTCTCTTGCAGAAGGTTGGATCTTCTAGTCCTTGTAGGATTCACTAGTTACTTGCACAAATACCATATGTTACTAATTATATACTATTTTTTGTTTTCACTGATCTTGTATGTAACTGGTAACCGGCCTCAGTTTGTTCACAATCTCCAAACTTCAATACATTATGGTTGGCTCGATGTTCATCATGTTATTTTATTGCTGCTATGTCTAATGATTTTTAACCCTGGGGGTAATCACTTTAGGAACTCGACTATCTAGTGGGGGCCGTGTCAAGCCCGAAGAGGCCATTTGCTGCTATTGTTGGTGGTTCAAAGGTCTCTTCAAAGATTGGAGTGATTGAGTCACTTCTAGAAAAATGTGACATCCTACTTCTCGGTGGTGGAATGATCTTTACATTTTACAAGGCACAGGGACTTTCCGTTGGTTCATCTCTGGTGGAAGAGGATAAGCTAGAACTAGCGACCTCCCTCCTTGAGAAGGCCAAGGCTAAAGGAGTATCCCTTTTATTACCAACCGATGTCATCATTGCAGACAAGTTTGCTCCTGATGCAAACAGCAAGGTTTGTTTGTGAATCTTGGTTCTTAGATCCATTTCTCAAACCAATGCATAGAAACACAAGCTTCTGAAATTTTATTGATTGATTCAACTAGTCTTGGTTTTCCAGTCTCTTGGAAACTTCAAAACTATGGATAGGGAAATAAAGAACATATTTTTTTAAATTGCAGATTGTCTCAGCATCTGCCATCCCTGATGGATGGATGGGGCTGGACATTGGACCAGATTCCGTAAAGACATTCAATGATGCTTTGGACACTACCCAAACTATCATCTGGAATGGACCAATGGGAGTGTTCGAATTCGACAAGTTTGCAGTCGGCACAGAGGTAAGAAAGAACTTCCCCATGGTGATAAAAATGCATTTTAATACTTTACATTGATGTCATTTTCATACTTATGTAGCCGATTTGTGATTGTATGTGTCATAAATATTGATTTGAAGTTAAACCAAGGAGTAAGGATAGTGTTTCTCTTTTAACTTTCATGTTATTGCAACACACCTCCCCTATTACTGGAGGTGGGGGATGACATACCGATCTCCACATGTTTGTTATAGTGCTGGAACTCTGTGAGATCTTGAATATTCATGGTTCTCTGAGGTGCCTGATTTGTTTGGTTCATCAAAGTATGACATGATGGAGACATATAAACCAATGCAGTTCAACATTTGCACACTATGTATAGCAGATGTGTTTATGTCGCCAGTACCAGTCTGAAATATGCACTTGGTTGCAGGCAATCGCTAAAAAACTCGCAGAGCTCAGCGGAAGGGGGGTGACGACCATCATCGGAGGTGGAGACTCGGTTGCAGCCGTGGAGAAGGTGGGAGTTGCAAACGTCATGAGCCACATTTCAACCGGTGGGGGTGCTAGTTTGGAGTTGTTGGAAGGCAAAGAGCTACCGGGTGTCCTCGCTCTTGATGAGGCCGTACCTGTTGCCGTGTAGGTGATGGATTATAATTCGATTTGATTTTTTTTTTCTCCCATTGCAGCTGAATGCTTAAATTGCAATGTGTAATAGAGAAATATATATATATTGTCGTAGAAGAAGATGAGTTTTTGTTGTAAAAGTGGTAACTTCAACTGTTGTTCCCTTTCTGTCTCTGCATTTGACTTTCCCTTGCTTGCTGGGAACAGATTGTAGGGATAACAACTGCTTTAAGAGTACAATAAATTTGTGCATGGATGTCCATTTTCCTCTCAATTATTTTCATTTTTTCTCGTAGATAAAATTCAAAAATAATAATTAGATGCAACCTTAGATTGCATTTATGCACCATTTCTTTTGCCACGTGGTTAAAAAATGATAATCTAAAGAAAAAAAAATTGCCATAAAAGTTTTAATTGAGTACCTAGGTGAGTTGCTCAACTAGAGGTCTACTTGACTCAATACCTAAATATTTTCTTCCAAGAATAACTTAATAGGAGTGAGCTAAATTTGTTGATGTTATGCACAATTTTTTTCCGCATATGGTGGAAGAAGAATTAAACTTCTAAACTGTAAGATGATTGTACAAATTTATATCTGTTGAACTATGTTTATGTTGACAAATTTATGTATTGATAGTTGGTAAATGATTTTAAACCCTTAATTTATGTCTTGTTTAGCCTCCAAACATTTAATTTGATTAAATTTATTTTAAATGTTAATACTTGTTTCATTGTTATTTTCATTATTACTATTAAAATGATTTTCAATTTATAATTAATCTCAAACAGTGTATGGCTAATTGTTAAAACATATTGATTCAATCAATAGTTTAGAAGAGAGATTGAGAAGCTCAAATCTCTCGTCTTTGACTTTCAAAATATAATTGTTTTGATTCTTACTTCTAGTTTAATTCAACAAATTAATTACATAGTCTCTAAATATGTATACCAATATGTAAAATGAACCTAATATCAGTCTAAATAAAGTAGAGGTGTGTAAGGTAGACAATAAAAATCAAAATGGTTCCATTGTTTAAAGTTTAATAACGAAAGTAGATTTTTAAAAGTTTTCAAATTAAAATATAACAAACATGAAAAAGTGGGTACTAAAATGAGATTTAACGCTTATCTCTGATCTATATTATGTGTGTAACACATTTGCACATTTCTAACTAATCAAAAACATATCCATCAACATGTTGTGTGGTAATTTTTTCTCTTTAAAGTTATGCAAAAGTGCTAATTCTCGATCCATTTGAGTTGACTTGAGAACAAAAAAAATTAATTCACTTTTATTTAAAATACTTTTGATAATAACATTTTGAAAACTATTCTAAGTGCTTACCAAAACACGCTTTTTTTTTTTTCAAATTTAACAAAAATGGTCTCATAGGCCAAACGTTCAACCACGTGGATGATGTCGTCTACTTATTTATTTATTCCATAGAAATTTGCAATTTATTTTAATAGTTTGCAACAACGTCATTGCTTTACAACCAATTATGAGAACTCAACTAGTTTATTCAAAATTAAAAGGTTACATTTTCAACTTTTTATACTCCTATCATACCTATTGTTAAACTAAGTATATATACATTGTAATCTTTCAAATCATACATTTTTATAAGGGCTTAACTCAACTAAGATTTACTTTGAGAACTAAGAAGTTTTAGATTTAATCTTTTTCACCCAATTTGCAATTTTAAAAAAGTAATTAATTTGACATATAAAGAAGTATGCACATGCCTAAGTATTAATTCATTAACAAATTTCCTTTAAAATTTTCTTAATAAAAGGTATATGTCTAGTCATTACACATTAATCATTTAACTACAAAATTTATAAGTCTCGTACAATTTTTTTTCAAACTTAATTTGAAGAGGGTGTGTGCTACATAAATATCAATTTAGGGATTTTCAAAGTAGATTGAGAGTTTCGTTGATCTTGTTAGAGAATTCCATTTAAGTAGTCTTGTTAGTGATATTTTGGTTTTGATTTAATTAATTTTAAGTATCTTTTTGTTTCCACTTGTTGTATGAAAAAAAAGTAAGTTACAAAAAAATTTCATCAATAATGATGAATCTAACTCCTCTTCTTAAAACTTGCATCAAAAGAGAATAGTTAAGTTGAGTTGAATAGATAATTAAATTGAGAAAGTTGATGCGAATAACAAATATAATAAACCTTTTCAATCAAAGATAGATTTTTTTTTACCCATCAAATCCAACCCAACGTCAAACCTAAACAATATTTGTATAGGTTGAAAAGAGAGTAATTTTGTGAACGTATGGAGTCAAAATGCACGTGCTGGCTGTCTATTGGAAGAGTTGAAAATTTTGATTTGTCTTTTGCCAAACAATAATACGAGCACGTGCGTATCATGTGGGGTTTTTCTTGGATCCCACCAACCCACCCAATGCCCAATGCCGAATTCTACCAACCAAACCAAACGCCAAAAAGCGGGTCGCCGTCGCACCCTAAACGACCATACAAGCGTCCCCTCTACGCCGCGGGGCCCCATAAAAATACTCACTTTTATCCAACGTGGCTTTCTTTCCTCGGTTCCGGTGACCATCACCGGCCATACGCCGCCGAATCGCCACCTACTACATCAATAGTAACGCCATCGAGCTATTAAAATATTAACAAGAGGCCGCAGATTTTTTGAATATCTTTCATATTGCTTCTGTTTCTCCGCTAGGGTTTTTGCGTTTTGGAGCTTCTCCTTTTTCGTTTTTTTTTTATTCGTCGCCACTTCTTCTTCGATCGTTCATCGAAGGAGCTACGCGATCATGGCTTTCTCATCCTCCTTTGCTCGATCTACCGTTTCCTCTTCTCTGATCGAAGCTTCTCGTTCTGACTTTTCGCCGTCTGATTGCCGGAAGGTCGCTTTTCTTTTACCGACCGTTACTTTTTTCATTGGTTCTGTTTAAAGATGAACTGATAGTGATAAATTGCATTGTGAAAAATGGAAATGGTCTTGTCGTGGTCCAGTCCTTGATGAATATAGTTGTATTTAATATCGAGTTATAGTTGTGTTTTTATGACTGGATCATTAGGTTGATTGGATTGGAGTTTAATTTATTGTTCTCATTTTTCTTGTGCGTGTTGTGTTTGTTGGCTGTATCCACAGGCTTCATTCGTCGGGAGCTCTTTAAAGCTTCAATCTGGTCTTTTTGGAACTACTGTCTCGAGTGGGGCGTCTTCTTTACAGTTGAGGTGAAGCTCGGCCTTCATCGAATGTGTTCTCCAAATACTGCTTTAAACTTCTAAGTACCATCCATCTGAATGGATTGCGTATGTTTTCGTATTGGATGGTGTGATTTCCTTGCTAATTTACTTTGGGAATGTTGAAACGTGGATGGCAGGTCATCTAATAATCGAACTGTTCAACCCATCAACGCTACGGCCACTGAGGCGCCTCCAGCGATTCAAAGTACTTTTTTTTTCCGTTTTATTTTCTCCTCCAAGAAACGTTGATGTGTTTCTGTTTGTCAGTTTCTGAATAATGGATTATTATTCTCTTTTTTCCCCTTTCTGTGGCATGTTCAGAAACTCCGAGCAGTGGGAAGACCAAGATTGGAATCAATGGTAAGATCTTTCAGCACATTTGTGTAACTCTTTTTTTTTGTAGGGCTAGGAGTTTATTGTGTTGTGGTTCTTAATCCTTGTCTTAAGTCTAGAAAGCTCTCTGTAGACTGAACAGTAACTGTGTGAGGGGACGATTCACAATGTAATGGGTAATACTGTCAATATATTATGTTGTCACTTAATGACAGAGAACGTAAATGGAGAAATAGACAAAGAAGAAGAATAATAATAAGCTTAGTGAACAAGGTTTCTGCGTATGAAAATGAAGCAAAAAGCACTGGAATGTGAAGAACAGAAACTATTGATTTCATTGAAGTGCTTGATTAAGTGAGGTTGCGTGTGTGCTGAAGAAACCTGATTGACCTCTTTCAAAACTAGGGTTCAACTAATGTACTTCAATTTTTACAAGTCTTATCTTTAATTGTTTCATCATGTCAAGAAGTCTTCCATGCTCTAGGTTCACAGATTGATTATTCATCATTGTCGGGAAAGGTGTCTATTATTGTTACTTTTATGTAATTTGATTCTGGAAGATCATCTTATTGCATTAGTTATCTAGATTTTTCTTCCCACATTGGAATACTTGTTTCCCCTCATTTATAAAAATAGTTCTTTTGCTGGTTGGTTCCTTTCCATTAATGTTCATAGGACAAATAGAAACTTTTGTGATGACTTACTATATAGGCTTTGGTCGAATTGGAAGACTGGTATTGCGAGTTGCAACCTCCAGAGATGATATTGATGTTGTAGCAGTTAATGATCCATTTGTTGATGCCAAGTACATGGTATGCAGAAGTTTAGCCCATCATCCATTTGAGCTCAAAGTATTTAGTATGCAAGTTTAGTTAATGATCTATTTGGATTCTCTTATCTAGGCTTACATGTTCAAATATGATTCTAGTCATGGTGTTTTCAACGGAACCATCAAGGTTCTCAATGATTCTACCTTGGAAATTAATGGGAAGCAGATCAAAGTTGTAAGCAAAAGGTAGTAACTGAACATTTGCTTCTCTAAAACATTTTAAAATTATAAATTAGTGCAGCGAGTAGTTTAACCAGTAAAATTTTTATAATGTCATTTTGTATGCTTTTGGTTGATTCTATGTAACTAAATTCTACTAGAGACTGATTCTTGTAGTTCATACTCAGGGACCCTGCAGATATCCCATGGGGTGATTATGGGGCTGAATACGTCGTTGAGTCCTCTGGAGTTTTCACTACAAAAGAAAAGGCTTCAGCACATTTGAAGGTTGCTGTTGATTGCTGATACATCAAACTCTCTCCTTTTTTAGTTTTATGCTTTTCCCTTCAGTTTTGATGTCTTTTTAACTTCAAGGTATCAATTTTATAATTTTGCACTGCAGGGTGGTGCTAAGAAAGTTGTAATCTCAGCTCCATCAGCTGATGCACCTATGTTTGTAGTTGGTGTTAATGAAAAAACTTACAAGCCGGCAATGGATATTGTTTCCAACGCAAGTTGTACTACCAATTGTCTTGCGCCTCTCGCAAAGGTATGCATGAAACCCATGAATGTGTTGAGTATTTCGGACTTGGAGTATTGTTTCTTGGATTCATATTCAGCGTGGATTTTATACCAGACATTTGTATAATTTTCACTCCATCTAAAAAAATACAGGGGTATAGTTTTCTGTGCAAGTCTAATACAGTCTGCTTGACTCAAATTGTGTGCTGTCATGTTCATGTAGGTTGTTCATGAGGAATTTGGCATTGTTGAAGGTCTAATGACTACAGTGCATGCAACAACAGGTCTTTCATTCTGTCACTCTCGCTCTCTCAACTTATTTCATCTTTGCCAATTGTATTCATTTCTCATTTGTTTTTTCAGCAACACAAAAGACTGTTGATGGCCCTTCAATGAAGGATTGGAGAGGGGGCCGTGGTGCTGCACAAAATATAATTCCTAGCTCTACTGGTGCTGCCAAGGTATGCAGCCTAGAAAACCAATTGATCTATATTATTTTTAATCAATTGAAAAGGACAGTCTTTCTTTTTTTAATTGTCTAATAACTGCAGGCTGTTGGGAAGGTTCTTCCAGAGCTAAATGGAAAGCTTACTGGAATGGCTTTCCGTGTCCCAACACCCAATGTATCTGTTGTGGACTTAACTTGCCGACTTGAAAAGAGTGCTTCTTATGAAGATGTAAAGGCAGCAGTAAAGTATGTCTTGCACCCCTCCACTGTGCCTTTTTCGTTAAGCTTTGCCCTATACAACGTAGTTTATCATAGGCTTGATGAGTGAACCATTTGGTAATTTTTCAATACTTTCTATAGGTATGCATCCGAAGGTCCATTGAAAGGCATTCTTGGATATACCGACGAGGATGTTGTGTCTACTGATTTTCTTGGTGACTCGAGGTACAACTTTTTCCAGCATATTCTAATTTAACATATGGCTATACGATACTGTGTGTGAAAAGTAGTATAAATAATTTATTAAACGCAGTTAGTAACAAGGCTCGAATTATTGATGTCATTGGAAATTTCATGAAACGTTATGGAAGTTGGTATAAATTGTTATAATTAGTTGATGAAACTTTGATTGTGGCTTAATTAAACCATAATCAACCATTTTTAATCATCAATTATATAATGTATGACAAACATTTAGATATATGTTGTAATTGTACGTGTAACTGTTGGTGAAGAGCATAAGTTTTAAAAATGAAATGGGAAAATAATTACAAAATAACATTAAGTAGGAATAGTTTGAGGTAAAACGATGTGAAAATGAAAATTTTGGATGTTCAAGAAAAAAAGCTCACGTCAATTTTATTTTAAGGTGAAATGATGCGAAAGTTTAATGGAAAAAGTTCAAAATGAGGTTAAAAATAAATATAAATTATTTTTGTGGGTCTTTTGTTCCCCAAATTCAATATCTTTAGGAATCAAAGTTTTGGATTGAAAATAAAACTGGAAATGGAGAAAAAGTAGCACACTGAGAAAGCTCTTGATCCTTTGTCAAAAATGATATTGGTGTTTGAAATTATATAATTATGTTTAATCATGACCGTGAAATTGAAAAACTTGAACCGAGCTAAGATATCTAATTAAAAAGAAAAACCAATCTTTTCTTGAAATTTTGAGTTTGAGATTTACCAAAATTTCGTTGAAATGGGAGAAAACAAAATAAAATATTTTGAGAAATCTATAAATTGCTCCGAAATGATGGTGCCTATTGAAGCCATAGATTTTGATGGAAGTTTTCCGCAATGGATGGTAATTGAATTTTATTGGGTCTGAATAACATGATTTAATTGATATAGGTCAAGTATTTTTGATGCAAAGGCTGGAATAGGTCTCAGTACCTCATTCATGAAGCTGGTGACTTGGTACGACAATGAATGGGGATACAGGTACACTCTCCCTCCCTCAACTTCACACATCTTCACACGTTTTCACAATTTTGATCTATAACTTATTATGACGCTTCTTTACATAAAACAATCCTGGAGATGGCTTGTAAACAACTATTGTTTGTCTTTACAGCAACCGAGTACTGGACCTTATCGAGCACATGGCAATGGTTTCAGCCTTAAACTAAACAATATTCTTGTCATCGGCACAAAGCCCAGCAGTTGGTTGTGATTTTGATCGTAAGTAGTTGATTTAAGTGAGGTAGGTGTCTTATTATTATTTTTTCTTGGAATGGAATCATTCGGTTTGCGAATGTGGAACAGTAGAGTTAGGATCTTAGAGTTTGAAATAAGGAAAAATTGATGATATGTAAGAGAGTTCATTCTTCCAGTTTAACATATCTGGAAGTGGACCTTGCGGATTCAATACAATTACTGTTGTGGAGGAACCTATTGTTTATCTTCTCTTCTTGTGTGTGTTTCGACTTTCAGTGCATTTCACTATTTTGTTCACTTGGATTTGATTAATTATAGGTGAATATCATTGAAAACCAACCATTTATTTCAAAAGCATTTCTATCCTTCATTTCAAAAGTTAACCTAGAGTATTGGATGAAAATTGGAGGGCTTAAATGATTACGTATTGCAACTTTTGGAAGAGCTATTTTTGGTAACGTGAGATATTATTATAAGAGATTGATTTGTCCTTTGGATCTTTCATCTAAATTGGATTTTTCGATTCAATTAGTGGGATTTTCTTAGAGGGCACACACGTCACATATTATCATATTTTTATAAAAGCTTCAGTTGGTGAATTAGGTTCAACGACTCCTCTATACGAATATAAAACAAATAGAAATTGCTTTAAAATATACAAGTGCTTTTCCTTAGCTAATTTAAGAATTAAGGGGATGCTTTTGACTCCTAATTTTTAAAAGGGAGTGGAGTAAACTATCATCTTCGTGATTGTGACTTTAATTATAATAATAGTATGCAATTACTATCAACAACTATATTTCTATTTCTATTATTTGGACTATTTTCCTTCTATATTAAATAGTTCAATACATACTATTTTTAACTTATACTAAAATGGACTATTATTATCCCATAGTAACCAACTAAGCACGCCAAACATTCCTTTTAATATTCTTTTCTTTAACCCTTTGTTTGGATTCTAGAAAGTTGAAAAAATGATTTTAAATTTTATGATATGAAATTTGAGAAATGATATAAAATTATTTATTTTGTTTGGAACGAGAAAAATTTGAAACGAATGTATTTAAATTCTCATGTTTCGATGGTAATTAAAAAGGAAAATAAAATTATGAATTTACTAATAGAGACTTTTATTAAAAGTAAAAATTAAAAAAGGATGAGATCAATTGGGTAATTTTCATTAAAATTCTATGAAATTATGCAAAATCTGACCATTTTGGTCAAAGAAAGTTTAAGTAAAAACATGATTTAAAACCATTCTAAACTTTAAAATCATTCTCTTTTTGCTATAACAAACAATAGAATTCATTTAAAATTTCTCAAAATACTGAGATTCTAAAGAGAACATATGTGAGATTTACTTCTTTGGACTAAAAAAAGTAAGATTTACTTCTTTGGACTAAAAAAAGTAATCTACTAAAATTAAGTTAGCAAATTGTCATTGCCTATCAACAATATATGATTGCAGCCTATCATTAAATGATATAAGTCTACTATAATCTATTAGAGTCTATCATTTATAAACAATGACATCTTGCTGTACTTAAAAAATATTTTTAGAAGTTCTACCATTTCAAACGATTACCCACTAAAATTATCAACTTGTATGAGTCTCATTGTAACTTCGATTTTATACAACTTTTAAAAGACATTAATTTCATTGCATGGATATTGCAAACTTTTAAGTAAGTAAAACTTAACAAGAAAAGGATTTAGTTGTCTATTTTTAGAAAATAGAGAACAAGAAATATAGTAATTATCAGTGAATACAGATTCAGTTTTTATTAAAAGAAAACAAGGACAAAAAATAAAATGATAATCAAACATATAATTTAGAAAAAAACGTAAGATAAAGTTAATTTAATGGGGACAGAATGTAATGATATGAAACACAAACTTCCGAAAATGTAACATAAGTACTTCAACCTTGGTTTTACCCCCAACAATGCTCCGACCATTAAAATAATAATAATCATTCTTCATAATTCTATCCCCAAAACACCTCTCACCAGATTTCCCTTAATACAATAGAACATCAATGACCAAACAATCTTCAAAAAGACTTTAAAACAATCATCATAAACCATAGTTGAAAAAAAAAAAGCATAAAAGATTTTGTTATACTTATAGGAAAGCACGTAAGATCCTACAAAGCAATTCCCAAAACCAAGTGCTTCAATATTATTCAAACCAACCTTTAACTTTCCCCAACACTAATTCAAAATGCATGTCAAATCACCCCTTCCTTAAATAATCCAACCCTTTCCATGCCATTGTTTACTGAATCCACTTTTCTCTTATTATATTCATCACGTCCATTTTAGTCTTTCCCATTCTTTATAACGATCTCTTTGGTTTTAAGAAACAGAAAATCGCTTCCCTTTTATTTAGAATCTTAGTAGAGTTCAGCATAAAAATGGCAGATAATCCTAGAACAGATTCCTTCAGAACAGAGCTTCTGTCCCCGGAGGGCGTGGCGGCTGGGACAGATGGAACGGTGAGGAAGGTGCCCTCGTGGCGACTCAATATGGATGAATTTCGGTTGCCTACTACAAACAAGAGGTCTCAACATGGCATTGTTTATTACTGGAAGTCATGGAGTAAGCTTTTCAACCAATTCTAGTTCTTGAATAAAGTAGTTCTTGTGCATTGTTACTTCAGTTAGCTTTAGAGAAACAATTCTAGCTTTCGAGTTTTCGAGGTGAAACTAAGGAGTGTTTTTATCCTTGATCATAGACAGGCAGAGAAAGGTTGCTAAGTATTATGAAAGGCAGGAAAGTCTTCTCAAAGGATTTAATGAAGTTGATTCCTACAATGAACTGGGTATCCTGCCTGGAACTTTAACTGAGGTTTGTCTCTTTTTCTTTCGTTAACATTCTCACCTTCTTCTCAAACATTCACCTAATTTCTAATCTATCAGGATGAAAAGAAGCAAGAAGCAAATAGTGAGAGACAGGCAATATATATATCCAACGTAGCAAACATGTTGATCTTCATTGCAAAAGTTTACGCTTCGGTTGAGAGCAGATCACTAGCAGTAATAGCTTCAACACTAGATTCCCTGTTGGATCTTTTATCAGGGTTCATACTATGGTTTACAGCTAATGCTATGCGAAAGCCAAATCAGTATCGTTATCCTATCGGCAAAAATCGAATGCAACCAGTGGCAAGTCATGGCTATTAACAAAACTTAGCTATTTAATTAGTCATAAGAGTCTATTGAATGAAGAATTAGAAGGCTGGTCCAAGAAAATGAAGGATTGTTCAAATGGAGAAACACCTAATATCTTTCAAGATTAAAGCAAAGTTGTCATACAAATAAAGAACAAGTTCACCAGCAGAAAAAAAAAGTCGAGTCATGTTAGTACACAAATGGAAGAAAGCACAATAGCATGGACTAACCTTTCAAATTTATGCCAGGGAATTGTGGTGTTTGCATCAGTCATGGCAACTCTTGGAATACAAATATTGCTTGAATCAGCTCGAGAACTTATTTCAGAGGTAAACAAGTTTGATTATTAGTTGATAAAAAATGAGCACACCAATAGTTTTTCCATTCCTTACTTATGAATTGTTGCAGGTTCAACCAGATAGAGATCCAGATAAAGTCAAATGGATGGTTGGAATAATGGCAGCCGTGACAGTAGTGAAATTTTGCCTTACAATATACTGTCGTAGATTCGCAAATGAAATCATCAGAGCCTATGCCCAAGATCATTTCTTTGATGTAATTACCAATTCAATTGGTCTTGCGACTGCCCTTTTGGCCATCAAATTCTACTGGTGGCTAGATCCCCTTGGGGCTATCCTAGTAAGTTGGCCACACACAGTATTCGTATATGTTTCTTCTCGTCAAACATATTTCCACACTAATAACATCTACATCTACATTTTCATATTCTATATAGATAGCATTGTACACTATCAGTAACTGGTCGAAGACGGTGATGGAAAATGTATGGTCGCTAATAGGGAGGACAGCCCCACCAGATTACTTGGCCAAGCTAACATATCTAGTATGGAATCATCACGAGGAAATCAAACATATAGATACAGTGAGAGCATATACCTTTGGATGTAACTATTTTGTGGAGGTGGACATAGTGTTGCCTGGGGAAACGTCTCTAAGTCAAGCGCATGACATTGGGGAAACACTTCAAGACAAACTTGAACAGCTTGATGAGGTTGATCGAGCTTTTGTTCATGTGGACTTTGAGTTCACTCATAAGCCAGAGCACAAGCCTAAAGCTTCATAGAATGGCGAATGCCTAAAGCCTAAAGCTGCATGAATTCCTGAAAGAGAGTGGTTAGAATTATGGTTATCTGACTATTGGATTGTTTGTATTATACATACATATGCTGTACACAATTTTCAGCTTTCCAAGAAAATGGATCGGCGCTACAATGATTAACATTTCACTGAAAGTCTTGCAAAAATTGGTGACAAGTTAATTCCATCCCTGTTCTATGACAAAAATTGACCAGACATCCTGCAGAAACTTGTGGCAACAAAATATCGTCCTTGGTTGTGGATCTAAAACCCAAAAAACATCCAATAAACATTTTATCATTTCAAATGGAGAAGCATTTCAGTGTCTGACAAGATTAGGAGAATTAATACAATAATAGTAACAAAAAGAACTATGCTAAAAACAAGCATCAACTCTCGATGATCATAAGCCAGACAACACCTCGAGTTGGTTTCTATATAACTGGAGGTCCAGAGGACTCTTAAACGGTCCATTAAACAATCATGGAAGCAGCATCTTTCTTGGGGGGAAACACTACATTCTTGTTTCCAGGAAATGCATTACAAGAGATGTCTACCAACGCCTTGAAACTGTAAGGTTCGTGCATTGAGATCTCTGATAATACTTTTCTATTTAGTTGAACGTTCTCCTTCATCAGCCCATGCATAAAATTGCCATAATTCACCTAAAATGGTAGGGAAGGAGATAAAAGAAACGTTAGTATCTCTCCACATGGCAAATTGCCCAAATGTATTGATGTAAATATTTGAGTGACTTGGTAAAGAATTCAATGTTGATTGGAAATAAGAGGCAGTTCACACTTCACACTGATGTAGAAAATGAGAATCCTACACCAATAATTAAACACAATCATACAGTAATTATTTGACCTCATGCAGGTTTTACTCCTCCCATCGCAAAAGCAAACCATTCAAACTAAAAGTGCTAAAATTCTTGAATCATGTGAAACGTATGCAGCTTATCCAGGCAGGTCAAGTTGGCATAAAATTACAGAGATGAATTGTAGAAGAAATGAAAGCTAAAATTAAAGAATGTGGGAATATCAAAGGTGGAAATTAAAAAATTGATGTGAGGATATCAAAAGATCAGAAGCCAAAAATGATTTAAATTCTTTTGGGGGTAGGAAACTGAGCTTCATTTCAAAATAAAAAAATAAAATAAAATACAAAGACATGCAAAAAGGAAAAGAAATATTAGAAAGAACCATAAAAGTGAGAGACAGCAAAATCAAACCAAAGTCATAAGTACAAAAAAGCCTATTAAACAATATCCACAAGGAGACATTAAATACTACCTCCTCCCACAGTTCCCAACTTTCTGATATGAACCATCCAGACATCAAATCATTAATTATATTTATTTAATAATTTTAAAGTAATTTTCTTATTTTCCAATTTTACCCTTTCTAGAAAATAATAAATCAGGGTATCTTTTGCCATTTTACTCGGGTTTATGATGTGGCACACATTAGGGTTTGGGAGGTTATAGAGCCTAACCATTAAGTTGTAATGTACAAAACAATTTTTGGATTTGGGATTTGAGATTTGGGAATGATATTTTTTCTTGGTGCAAATGATGGAGATTTATCACCATCCTTTTTGCAATTCTTGATCTAGAGTTGCATGCTTGAGCATTCAGGTAAGATTGATCAACTTACCTATGGAATGTTCAAACCTTGAGTAAGGGAGTAGTTCTCCTTACCTCATGGTCTTCGATCACAAGGTAACCTTTTTTAACTCTCCTTGTAGTTGGATTGAATCAATTTGGGGGGTTGAAGAATTTGTTATTAGGGTTTCAAATAAACAAAGGGTTCATAACTTTTCAAATTTCTAAGGTTTTCATATCACTTCCTCATTTGATCTTTCCACCTTAGGCAAAAACAAGACCACACCCTCAATCATAGAGAACCAATCTCTCATCCATGCTAATTGTAAGCCAAACAAGCTCAACTACCAATTCTAGATCAACACCCCACAAACGAAGATGAAGGTCCTCCTTTGCATGCAAATGATGGGCCATTGCAAATGCAATACAAAGGAAGAATGATATGGAAAGCAATCTAGAGTGTTCACCCTACCATGTAAAACTTGCCAAAAAAAAATAGCCTACTTTGGTATTTAACTCAACCAAATAGCAGTGAAAACTTATGCAACCCAGGGTAGTGAAGAGACAAACAAAATGTGAAAATGGATTGGCCTAGTGGTAAAAAGGGAGACAGTCTCAATATCTAACTAAGAGGTCATGGGTTCAATCCATGGTGGTCACCTACCTAGGAATTAATTTCCTACGGGTTTCCTTGACACCCAAATGTTGTAGGGTCAAGCGGGTTGTCCCGTGAAATTAGTCGATGTGCGTGTAGCTGGCTTAGACACTCACGAATATAAAAAAAACAGAATGTGAAATTGGGATTTACCAGAGAAACCTTTTGAAGGATCAAGAGAGCCATATACCACAACCTAGAATTCTCTCCCTAAAAACACTTGTGCTGGTCTTGTAGAAGGGAAAAATCAAAGAACCACCACCACATCAACAACCTTTGTATCATAAAGAGAAAGAGAAGGATTGAATCGCAAGGTAATGACAAGGCATCAAAAAGAGAATGATGCTTTTTTGAGACAAGTGATATAAATGAGGAAACAAACTCACAAAAGGATTGTCACAAACTGAACAATTTTCTCAAAAATAAACTTTCATCTTCACGAACAAAGTATCTAATACACCGAGAGGAAAGGGAATCCATGAGCAATAGATTTTCAAAGGTTTTTACCATGTCCCTAAGAAGTTAGAATCAATCCCTGCCACACACCTTAGAAGGGTGTGGGCCATCTTTGGCACAATAACTTTGTACCATGCTCCATGAAGAATAACCACAACCATCTAGCAAGTAGCACCTCATTATGTAATCTCAGACTCCCTTTTTTCCAAAAGTAACTTTCAAATCTTTCCCAACAAAGCATCTAATACAACGAGAGGAAAAAGGGAATCCATGTGCAGTAGATTTCCAAACGTTTTTACTAGGTCCTTGAGAATCAATTCTTGCCACCCACCTTAAAAGGTTGTGGGCCAGTTTTGCTAACTATAACTTTGTACCATGCTCCATAAAGAACAACCATAACCACTTAGCTAGTGGCACTTCGTCATGCATCTCAAGATCTCATTTTTTAATCCTCCAATTCCACTAACTTCACCACCAACTCCCACATAACGAAATGAAACCCTCCCCTTTGCCTCATGGACCCCTCCCCACAGGTTCCTCAACATTCTATCCTATTCACTATAATCAAAATTATGAACAAACACAGGAAATAGTTGAAATCCCACTCCCCATCCCTGATCCTATTTGTCTTCTTTTTTTCCCCGTTTTAGTGTATTTTTTCAGGAAAACAAAATAAAACAAGAAAAAAAGGAAGAACTAAACCAAATTAAGAAATTCAAAACAAAAAGTAATTCTACAGAGACAAAATGATGCATTATGGTCACATAAATAATTGTGGTAGTCTGATAAGGAACATTCAAAGAAAATAGCCATACCCCATGAAGGCGTGTGCCAGCGTTGATGCGTTGTATCCAAAGGGAGCGCATGTCCCGCTTCTTGTTCCGACGATCCCTGTATGAATATTGGAGAGCCTTCTCCACTCGCTCTCTGGCAATCCTTATGCAATTCTTGGCCCTGCCTCTAAAACCCTTGGCTAGCTTAAATATCTTGTCCTTGTTCATCTTTCTTCCTTGCTATGATCTAAAACTACACAATCATCATAATTATTAATTGATCAATCATAGATGAATATTTGATGATCCAATCAAAATATCATTACAACTGTAAAGTCAAAAACCAAATATACTCAACAACAACACTGACTTCCGACCTTTTAGATATTTGGTTGAGTTTTGATGCCAAGAGAAGTTTTCGTTTGATTGGACACTGCACTTTCATTTACGAGGAATAAAAGGCATAGAAAAAGATAACCTATGTTATATACTATATGCTATATATATAACTGGCTATAAGCGGAGAGATTTTAGGTTTCCTTTATGCCCTCGTCCTTTTAAAATAGGATTATTTTACCCTAAACATTTCTATAACTTTTTAAATCAAGTACATGGAGCAGAGAGTATACCGCGGCTCTTATTTCCAATAGATTCAAATTACCACTGGTGGCAAATTTTCGGTAGTCTGTTGATTTGAAGGAGAGCATTTCGATTATCAGAAAATGATCCATTGTCTTCTTTACAACTACAATCTACAATTATAAATATGGCCGAGGTTGTTCAATCAATCAAAATAACTCCTATGAGCTAGGAGATTAAAAGAGAATTCGATTGATACCATGGATTACTTTGCCTGATTGTACATAAATAAAGAAGAAGGGGAATGCTGGGACGTTTAATTGTCGAGGAAACAAGACAGTCTTCAGCAGAGACCAGAGAGATAAACAAATAAAAAGACATGTGCAATAAATCAAAAGGAAGACGCTATAAAACGACAGTTTGAAAAGTCCTAATTCGAGTTTCTCAAGTGAGAAGAAAGATAAAGATAGAAAATGGGAGAATAGTAGTAAACGAAAGAGTAGAAAATTGCCGCAAACCTGCTAGGATGGAGGTTTAGGCGAAAGAAAGGCGGCGGTAGAACTGAACGGAAGAGAAGCGGCGGCGAGGCTGAGCTGTAGAAAGGGAACAGGAGACGGAGTGAAATGAAGAAGTGGAAGAAGAAGGTGGAGCACGTGAGAGAGTAAAAGGGAAAAACGAAGGAATTTAGGTATTTCCATTTTTCTATTATAATATTATAATGCTAAATAGGTGTTTATGTTTTCCTTTTTTAATAAAAGGAAGAAAGAAATGATTAAAGGTTACCATTCTAATTTCAAAAGGGCAATTGATGTGTTATCCAATAAGCTACAATCTTTAAGTTTTATAGATTGAGTATATTATGTTTAGAAATTGTGATTTTTGAGATATTATATTCACTTGCAGTTTTAATTAACGTAACTTTTTAACCGATTCTCTTACGAAAAATAAATTAGATGAGCAACAAATGTCATCTAATCTCCATCCATCTAATTTTCAAAGTTTGTACTCTTTGTTGTAGGAAGTGTTTTCTCACAGTAGTAATGATAATAATAAACTTCACACGTTTATTTATCTTCAAAGATGTACGTTTATATATAACAATTGGTAAAGTAAGATATGTACTTTATATCTTTAGTGGAATAAGTTTTATTTGTTGTCTATGGTAAAATATTTATCTAATACAACTTTTGATTTCATTGAGGCACAAGTATAAAAGAATGTTAGTTTTTTTATATTAAAAAACAAATTAAAAAATGCATAAGCAACTTGAAGTTTAAAAGTTAGAGAATATATTATATAATTTTGAAAGTTCGAGAATGTATTATATAACTATGAAAGTTCAAATATCATATAGACACAAAATTTAAAATTAAAGGGTTAAACTCATGATTTTAATATTGCTTATGAATACATAATAATTCACTATAATAAAATAAATGTTAAAGGATTAATAAAGAAAATACTTCAAAAAAAAAAATCAGTTGGCGTTCAACAAACATGATGACATACATTGATCTATCTCAATCGGATTACAAACATTAATCATTGAATAACTTCAAAACTAAATTCATCATTGACAAAGTAAACATAATTCAAGTAACGAAAAAATTGCTATCAATGTTAAAATCATATATTCAATTCTCCACCGCTAGGTGTAATGTCCTAAAGAAGAAACAGCACATAGCTCAATTATTATATCATCTACAAGGTTTAAAACCAGCAGTAAAACTGCAATTTAACCTATTTTAAGTTATCAAAGGATAAGATTGGGTGTTGGAATTAGATGTAATCCAAATTCCCGCTCAAGAGTTGAAGGGGAAGGGGTCATTGCGTTGCGCCTCGTCATCAACAAACGCGGAAGCATGCAGCTCCTTCAATCCCGCTTGATAAATTTTCTATCAATTTCTTCTTCACCGGCCGCCTCCACAATCCAAGAAATTGCTTCTGCTTGCCCCAAAGGTCAGTCTACGATTTATATCCCTCACATTCCAGCTGAAAAATGAATGTCGATTGTCCCAATTCGTTTATGTTTGTTACTCTCGTGTTTGCCGAGCGTTTTAGCTTCTGGGTGTATCATAATTCATGTTTTTCGATTTACTCTGCAGCTTTTCATGTTAATTGCGCTTTTAGAGTAATTATGTTGGTGGGGTACTGAAATTAAGCAGTCGTGAGGATTGAAATATGGTAATGTTGATTTTGGTTAGTGATGGGTTTTGTTCTGCTCAATTGTGTTGCATTTGGGTTTTGTAGGTTTGGCTAAGGTTGTGCTGAAGAAGGGGAAGGCGCAGCTTTTCAAAGATGGGAGTCCAATGGTGTACAGTGGAGCTGTTGATAGAATAATTGGAAGGCCACCACCAAAAACTGGAGATGTTGTCCTGGTAGCGGATGGGACTGAAAAACCTATAGGATGGGGTCTGTATAATTCAGTTTCTATGTTCTCTGTTAGATTGATGCAGTTGGAAGAAGAGGCAGCTAGGTATTCAACTGACCAATGCTTGAACTCTGTGATGAAGATCAACACCTTCTTTATGTAAATTCCCAATTTATATGCAATGCAGAGACCCTTCCTGCACTTTAAATGTTGAGAAGATGATTGAAACGAGGGTACATACTGCTAGAGAATTACGAAAGAACTTGGGGCTTCCGTCAGCTAGTACTAATGCTTATCGTCTTGTTAATAGTGAAGGAGACAGGTATCGATCTCAAGTATATGTCCATGTCTTAGACATCATGCATTCCATGTCTACAATAGGGCCACCATGCATCGATCTTCCTTCTTTAAACACGCTTGGAAAATCATTCCCAACTGATCCATCTAACTGTTTGTTTCTATGTGTGTATGAGTTCAGAGGGAGTGTGAGGCTCTTAGACCATACTTTCTTTCTTCCAGTCATAAAACTAAAAGCTCCCCAATGCCTAAACCTCATGTCTCTCATATTTGGTCCTGAATCTTATTTATTTGTGTACTGAAACCTATAGTTAGTAGCTTTATCCAAAATGTGTTACTATCATTTTTTTTGTTTTATTTTATTTTAGTTATTTATTTTGTGCAGATTGTCAGGGCTGATTATCGATGTCTTTGGAGATTTAGCAGTGGTAGCATCATCTGCTGCTTGGGTGGAGAAGTACAAAGCTGAAATAGAGGACTGTGTCCGTGGAATTGAAGAAATCAACCATGTGAAATGGAGACCATCGGTGGACATTCTGAAAGAAGAAGGTATAAATGTGTCTGAATTAAAGGATACAAGTCCGTCTACTTGTGCTGAAAGAACAAAGGTAGAAAACCACTGCAACATTTGTATTTCTTCTAGAAATGTTTTTATGGGGCAAATGTAAATGAATTCATTCTTTATTTATGCAGTGGCATTAGACACTGCTCTATGTGAACAAAACTAAGTAGCTCAATTCCATGAATGTAATGGCTCTCATGGGTCATGAATAATGAATCATGTTTTGACACATGATGTAACACAAATAAAAATTTTCGTTCTTCACCACAATTCCCTACATGTGGATATATATCATGTCTATAGTAACTAAATGTTAAAAATGTCGACTCCTTTTGATGAGTAAACTGATCTTATATGCTTTGATAGTCATTAATTGAAACTAATAGGCAGGAGTTTGCTTATATTAATAAGCCTTATGCATATCTGATATCCCCACTGGAATATGTGTAGCTTGTGGTAATTCCTTTCCTGGTAACGAGAAATGCAATGAGAGTATCATGTTAATGTAGAAGATACTTCTGAAGTTATATAATACTGATACAATCAAGTTTCCACCAAATCACACGAGATATTAAACATGCCTTATTTTGATAGGTGACAGAGAATGACATTTTCTATGCCATCTCACTTGAAGGCCAGAAAACAGGTTTTTATGCTGATCAGCGTGAAAATCGTCATTTTATCTCAACAATTTCGGAGGGTCAGAAAGTTCTTGATCTCTGCTGCTACAGTGGTGGGTTTTCTCTAAATGCATTACGTGGTGGAGCTATTAATGTCACTGGTAAACATTTCTTTCTTCTGTGTATATTGGACCTCAAATATGGGTATCTTTGTCCTTTATTAGAGCTTTTAGACCATATAAAGTACAAGGCAAAGGGCAGTAAATCCTGTTTGTGTTTGGTATGCAATCTGAAACTAGAACTTTACGAACAATAAATTCAAAGAAAAGAGTTATATTTCATACTTTCAAGTACGTGATTTTAGCAGATTTAGAATTTAGATCTCAACTTAAACAACTGTTCAAGATGTGTTTTATAAGATATTTATAAACAAAATTTTCTGTCCTAAAAAATATATTTGTAAACCTATTCAGAATTTTCACTTTCAGGGATCTCAAGCCTAGTACAATGGTGCTATAAACATCTCATAAATTCACTAATTATTAGGTATTGATTCGTCATTGCCTGCACTGGAGCTAGCAAAAGAAAATGTGGTCCTTAATAGCATGGATCCGGAAAGAATATCATTTCTGAAAGCGGATGCCACAGCATTCATGAAGGATGCCCTATCTAGGAATGAATCTTGGGATATAGTCATTTTGGATCCTCCTAAACTAGCACCACGGAAAAAGGTATCATGCATTTGATTATTTGCTCTGTTAATAATTTTTTTCTTAATTCCTGAACTCCCATGATCTTACAAGTTAGAACCATGTGAAATATTGCTGCTGAACAAAAGTTCTTAAATCTTCGATTCAATTAACTCTTACAAGTTGGAATCACGTGAAATCCTAAACTATTTGGTATCGTTGCTTTTAAAAATATTAGAAATTGGAGGGTTTTTAAGGTGATATAATTTTTTAGTCCTCATTACTTCATACGTAGGCGTCCTGGGTGGGATTGGTATCTCAGCTCGTCTTTCATAAATGGGCAAGTAAAAGATTTAGTGCTTATGAACTAATGTGAGGTTCAACTGGACTTGGTATTTGTTTGGGAACAGAAAGCAAATGGACATATTTTGGTGAATGTGTAGAGATTTTCATTCAAGTTTTGTTGATTTGGTTTCATGAATGTGAACTGTTTTTTTAGCATTATTTTCTTATAAAATTACGAATTTATGAATAAAGAGTGGTCTGATTTCACAGTATAAACATTTTAGTCTTTACAAGCCTGGCTCAATCATAATTCTTGAAGATAGTTTTGATTCTTAATAAATGGAATTAAGCAGGTTAAAAAATTATTTCTTGCACTCCTATTTGGATTTAACTTTTAAGTACTTAAAAACACTGAAGTTTATGAGCTCAGATCGCATTTGCATTCAATTAGATCAAATCGTTTGTCTTCAAGTTCATTGATATTTATTCAATCGATTGCTAGACACAACATTTGATTGTTGGTACCATCCCACTAACTATAGTTTAGTAGGTTTTGCAAACTGCATCAGGTATGTACAGGAATTTAAATTCATTGGCAATGCAACTCACAAGAAAAGGTGGTTTTCTCATGACTTGTTCATGTTCTGGAGCAATGACACAAAGTGGGATGTTCTTGCAAATACTTCAGGCAAGTCTAGTTCCACCACCACCCAAGAACTGAAATTTTTTTTGGTCGTAACAGTATTATGTGGTTATTATATAGTTTCTTCCCCCTTCACCTTGACTTAAAACAACACGTCAAGCAATACAAAGATTGTAGTTTGCAACAATGAGTCATTTAGGATAATCTCATTCAGATCACTGAGAAAGGAAAACAGTAGTTCCAATAGAATATATTCAGCATGTTTAAGGAAACTAAACTGGTTTGTACTTGTCCCTTCTTTTAAACAGGGTGCAGCATCAACGGCTAAAAAGAAAATTACGGTTCTACGACAAGCAGGAGCAGCATGTGATCACCCAATCGACCCTACTTATCCAGAGGGTGCTTATCTTTCTAACATTCTTCTACGAGTGCTATGAACTTTACAGCTCTCTGCCCCCCAACTTATTGCAGTTATAAAAGTAGTTATTGATCAGAATTCAGAAGAGACGAGCAATTAACATAATGAGATACTGCATTTGAAGTTACACTATAATCTGATATACTCACACCACCACATTTCATATAAAAAGGAAAACAGAAGTTTCATTACAACAAATCTGTCAAACATCCTGCTCTTTCCTTTGTTTTTTTATATGATCACATCAAAATAATATTACAAATAAAATTACAACAAACCGTTTTCTAGCAGCTCCTGCTTCAGTGCCCACTTGGGTTTCTATTCCATGACAGATATGATGGGTCCCCAAGTCGCCTGAAATCGTTAGGAAATGACATTAGAATTTATATCATCGGAAAATATACACGGTTAACGCTTCAGTTCTTCATTCACTGAACTGAGAAAAAAATGAATCAATTGAGAACTTCCTCATCCTGAATTATTTGTATGTCATGGATCAATTATTGCTGTGTAACATACCATCTGATTGGGAAGGGTTATTTTGCTGATGTACCCCCCAATAACTCTTTTCTAAAACATGGCAAGCAATGAAGTTATAAAACCACTATTAAAACGCAGGAGAAAAGCATCACATTAAGATTCTACGAGACTATCAATTATAACACACCATGAAAATATCAGATCAGACACATCCCAAACTTTTGAAACTATGAATAAGATTAGACAATATTCATGGAGTTCGAGTCAAGTGAGGTTTCTGGTAAATTACCTTGGCTTAACAAGATAGACGACTGTGAAAGCCATTGCCAAAAAGAAGCATAACCCACCAACAGTAAGATAAGCAATGCCAAGAAAGTCATTCTTCCCACCAAGCCAGCTAGTTGTAGAAAGCACAAGCTTTTTCTTGCCATTAAAACTGTAAGTGTTGTAATTGTTCTCCAAAACCACATCAATTACATCATTCTTCTCAAGGTCAACTTCTATCTTTCCATATAACTTTCTGAATGTGGGGAGAGCAGCCGTTCGCATCCACACAATAAGGTCCTCTTGTTGACTTAACTGTAAATCATCATACAAAACACATGGTCAGGCAACTAGTCATTTTTCTTTCAAGTTTGCAAGTCGTATACTGAGTTTTAATGTCGAGAACAAACCATAGCTCATAAATATAAAAAAGGTTTAAGATAAAAATTAGTTTTGACTTACTGGTACACTTTCATTAAGTTTTTTGCCTCCTGTAATATTGCCTTTCTGAAAGTTCTTGGGAAATACATTCTTGCCGAATTTGTGTTCCCGGTCACTCTTCCATGAGATACCGACCTTATTAACATCGACTTGCTTTTTGTTAAGGGCGAAGTTGTAGGTATCATTAAACAAACTCCATGCTATCAAACCACATGGAACAACTGGCTGCCCATTCCAGTTGTCTTCAGGTTTGCAAGAGCTTGTATCACGCTCGCTGCCAGGATCTCTCAATTGCTTATCACTACGGCTCTGCACGTATCTGATTCACACAGCATCATGAAAATATTTGAGAATGAAACACCACCAAGTAAGAGATTCAATCCATTTACAGCATGAGAATAAGAAAAACAGCTGAGGAGGTTCCAAATATATCAAGACCGACGTGAACTATCTAATTAACCACACGATATAATATAAAATAGGACGATGTACCTGCGGTGATTCTGATAGAAATTGTCAAGCTGGTAATAGACATATATTGGTTGCTTCATACGTTTTGGCACCTATACAAAAATAGATTAAAAACACATGTTATTGTACAGACTTTGAAAGGATACTGATTCCAATATTTTTCACAAGTAATTATTTCAATCAACTTCCAGACACCATAAGCTACTTTTAAAGCCTTTTAACATAATGTAAGAATCAATTAGTGAAATAGTAACGCTGCCACAATCTTACAGTGATGTTTCTGCGGCAAATTTTATTTGCAGTGCCCTGTATGAATCCAACCTTATCGTTTCTAAACCTTTCTGGTATACACTCAGTTTCATAACGATCGATTATTTCAACGACCTAACAAAGGGGAAAAGAATCTGAGTTCAGTTGAAGAACAAACTTGGCATGGGGAAAACAAACCAAAAAAGCAAGAAGAAAAGTATTATTGTTTGAACACACATCTCTGGAAGCAAACAAGGAAGCAACTCCAATGGGAACAAAGATAATGCTAACTAACATGAATGCGGAAATCACCTGCAAGAGAAGAGATTCCAATTTTGATCCTTAGTTTTGATAACAAAAAAGATAAAAAGAGATAAATTTTAAAATAGGAACAACAATAAAGCCTACCCATCTTGGTGTGAGAATAGGTTTACACGCTGGAAGCTCCTGCTGGGTAAACCTCGAATCTGGAAAAGAATTTCATAAATGGAAGACATTCAATTCAGACCAAACGTGAAGAAGCATTTGAAGCGAATAAAATGAAGAAACGTGAAATTTGTTGAAGCACGAACCTAATCAATCCATCAGTTTCATAAACTTAATCTAAATTACAAGCATACAGACACAACTGTTCATAATCCTCAATAATTAACTATAAGATCCATAGATCAGCATCGATCAACGCTCGTAAAGTAAGAACCCTAAACGTCTAAAATCAGTCAATCAGACGAACAATCAAATAGGAAGAAGATCAAAACATGAAACAAAGTAAAGAAAAAAAACAAAAAGAAAAAAGCAAGTTACATGGCGTTCCAAAATAAGAAACTCACAAAAAATCAAATAAAAGGAAACGAAAACTCACATTTAGGTCGTTTCGAATTCCTTCTATTAGATGAAGCATCGTTCGAGCTCGACGCGGTATTCGAACTCATAATAACTGGATTTCCTTTTGGGTATGTAAAAGCTTTGAAAACCTTAATCAGAAGGAAACCCAGTTAAATAAGGAGGAAAACAAAGATGGGTTCCGCGTCAAAACTGAATCAAAGTCTCGGAGATTTCAGAGAAATGGGGAAAGGAGCAACAAAAAGAGAGAAAAAAAAAAAAACAGATCAAACGATGGCTATTATGAAAAAAAGATTAAACAATAATAAGAGGCTGAGTCTTTGAACAACTTCTCATTGTTTGACTTTTCAAGAAGAAAATCGAGAAAGTGATTTGTTTAATCGAAATCCTGAAAATCAATACAATGAATTTTGTGTCTGTGTAAGACGGCAGAGACAAAGCAAAACCCTTTCTTTTCTCTCTCCTCTCCTTCTAGAATTAGAGAGAGGGGAGAAGGAAGGAAGAAAGGATTTAGGAAGGAGGAAGAGGAAGAAAAAAGATAGGAGAGAAATTGAAGAAGGAAAATGGAAGGAAGGAAATGAGAAACCCAAAAACAGAAAAACGTTTTTGAACAATGGGAAGAACCAAAATCAAATTAAAAAAACATACTTAATTCTATAATTCTTCAATTCAATTCTCTCCTCTCTTTAATTTAAGGGTGGGTGTTTAATTACTTTTAATTTTGTATTTAATTAAACTTTTTAAACCATCCCCTCCCTTCATTCACTTTTCTTTCTCCTTTTTTCCCTCTTTTCAATTTATTGTTTCTTTTCTAATTTAACGACTATCCATTCTAAAAATTGAATCCAACCTTAAATAAAATGTTGTATTTGTAACCTTCAACATTAAAATTTTAAGAGGTACCATACAAAATTTGATAATATTTCCTAATGACAATGATGTAGCTATTTTATCTTTGAATAATTATATGTATTTTTTTGGGAGTTCGTGTAAAAATCGATTGGTCTTTAAAGTATTTGGGTTGATTTTTTTTTCTTTTTCTTTTTTGTATTAATCTTCTAAATTAAATTCGTTCTTTTAAGAAGACTGAATTAGACCATGATTGGTGAAGTGACAAACCAATTTTTTCTCACGTTCAGCCTCTAAGAAAGATTGAATTTTATTTTTTATATTCTTTTTTGTATTCAGTGTCTAAGAAGGTGAGTATTAATATAAAAAATAATTCAATGAAATTTTTACATAACCTAACCCTAACTTTTTACTTTTCACTTGAGTTGTCACACAACCAAAGAGCAAACAAAAAAAAAAAAGGTTTTTTTTTATAGTTCAAATGAGTTTTGAAAGTTAGAAGACTGAATGAACATGATCAAAAGAAGTTTTTTTTTTCTTTTAAAAAATATCTATTTTCCACTTCATTAATCTTCTGCCACGTCAACCGGTTGAGCTATGATCTAATTCAGTTTCCTTAAAAGACTTAATCTAATTGTATTCAGTATTCTAAAAAAAATCTGTTGTTTATCCACTATTCATTTTATCTCACTAGAGTTGTATAAATACCACACCCCTTAATAAAAAATATCAATGATAAATCACACATATTTTCTCTGCCACTTATCTCTAATTTAGTTTCAGAGATAATATAAATATAAACGGTTACGGTGTTTTATGCTAGCAAAGAAATTAAGTTAAATAATTATTTAAATTTAGAGTTCAAAATCAAACCTTCCACTCTTAAGAAGTGTTCAATAATTAATTTAAGTTTATAGATATCTAGATATAACCTTAGATGAAATTGGAAGGGTAAGAATGAAAATTGATAAGCCTCCTAAGTTAAGTTCATTAATTATTTCTTTCTTTCTAATTTTAGTCTTATTTATTACTTTTGTTATTTTGTGCAAAGTGATTTATTTTTTTAATATTTAAGAAATGAGTGTGTGTTTTTAGTATTTTTTTAATAATTGTTTTTGAAGCCTTGACCATTCCTTTCCCAAAATATAGAACAGAGAAAAGAAGAAAATTGATTTTTTATTTTTTTAAAAAAGGCTTATCTTTATTATTTTTCCTCTGAATTAATAATAATAATAATAATAATAAGTTTGACGGTTGACGAAGATAGGGGTAGAACCGTAATTTTAGGGTTTGGTGGGACGACTCTTTCTCCTTTTGGGTTCGTTGACCCAATAATCCATTCGTATTTAATTTATTATTGAGTTATTAACATTATTGTGCAAAAATTTTAATTGGATTCTAAACAAATGTTTTTTTTTTAGTAAAATCAAAATAAATGGGAATAATAAAGTACTAAAATTATTATCTCATATGAAGGGTTTAATATTCCAATTATGAACTTAGTTTTAGTTATTATTATTTTATTCATTTAACACATAAGTTTTTTGTGTCTAAATTTGTTATATTTTTTTTTATTTTATCAAATTCAACTTTTAAATGGAATTAAGTGGTAGAATTTTTCTTATTGAATAAATAAACTTTACTTTGAAAGATCTTTAAAAGGACTCCCATGTATTTGAAGAATTAAAATCTATGTATGTATGTATTTGTACAAAACTTATAGAAAACAAAAAAGGACACTAGAATTATACTTTTGTTGAAATTTGTGATGTGTTCGTAAAGCTTTTTGATGGTTAATTTGCGTATTAATCAAACTAAATTTTTTTTTTTTAATAATTGATATTGTTGAGATTGGAGATTTAAGAGAGGTTTTGTATCATATAATCATTTTAGTTGTGTTTGATTTTTTAGAATTTACGACAATTATTAAATGTCTGGTAAACTTTATTCAACTTGAAGTGAAACATGTTATTGGTTATAGGTGATTAAGCTTTTGAATAATGAATCTAATGAAGTGAAAGAAAACAGCTTATGTAAATAAAAATTAGCTGTCAAAATATTGATAACTGTTTTAGAGCTCAAATTCTTCATTAATGTACTTCTTAGGAATTTTCACAAGTGTTTGGAGAAATTTCTATTTTCTCATAGTTCATTGTCCGAATAGTTTAGCTATGTTTAGTTGTTAGAGTGTTCATTTTTGTTATGCTTACTGAAATTATCTTTCAAGATTTTATTATTTAAGATCATAATCTTTTCTTTTTTTAAATGTTGAAAATTGAAAGGTGTGATTAAAAAATTGCAATACGGATGTAAAACTATAATTCAATTTAATGAAATTAAAAGTTTAAGATAAAAGTAGATGCAACTTGACAGATTTAGAATCATATTACATTACTCTCGGTTATTGACAATAAACTTATATAACACTCTAATGACTGATTGACCAAAATTTAGAAATAGATAAAAGTTCTTAAATATTTTTATTCAACTTCTTAGATTGTGGTTAAAATTTTAATTTGTTTTTGTTTTTATTAGACGACTTAAGTGTTTCTTGAAATTGATGTCAACCCCTCTACGATAGTATTGTATAAATTTCAAATAGTTTTCAAAAGTTATCAACATAAAATGGTATAACTGAAAATAGTTTAACATCATAAAGTACTACATGGATTTTTCTAAAATAGGGTTTAGTAAGTTCAAGGGAGCTAGCAACCCTCCCATAGGCATCAAGGAACAAGTAAGCTAAGAGTGGAACAAGTAGGGTACACTAAGTATTATGAAAGTAATTGCATAGTGTTACTCTCTTATATATGTTTAATTGTATAATTTAAGATTTAACATCATCCTATTGTATTAAAAATGTGGCATGAAGCTTACCATTAAAATATAGAAAAAATTAACTAATAAAATAACGAAATAGTATCTTCATTCATAACATATCTTAATGTTTGTTGAACAAGAGATTTTGGCCAATTAAATCCCACCATTATTACACAAAAATTGTGATAATTATAATTTGATTGGGTTTGGGTAATTAAGTTTTCTCATATCCAACCCAATTTAACCTTTATATAGAAAAATTGGACCAAAGAAATAATAGGCTCTAAGTCCAAGTCTAAGTCCAACCAGCAAATGAACTCAAGCTCAAGTCTAACTAGCATGTAGACCCAAGCCCAACAAGTAAATGAGCCCAAGTCCAAGCCTAAAACCTATGAAAATTATATATAAATAGAGACATCGTCATTTATTTTAAAAAATATTTGGTTGAAGGAAGAATTGAAGCTTTGAAGAATTGAAGATTCAAACTTCTAACGTTAAAGTTCTTAACAACTCTTGAATTATCATCTTCTGAAAGATTGAAGACTTGAAAGATTAAATCTTCTTTGTATTTCAGAAGATTGAAGCTTAAATTGATTTGCAACCATAACTTCATGAAAATCGAAAAACAAGAAGTTCTAAGTTTTAAATTGTATTCGAGAGAAAACATCAAATGAGTAAATATTATAGATTGTATCAATTATATTATAAATCAATATACAAAGTTTCAGTTCTATGAATTACATTTATCTGGAAATTTCGTGTGGAAAATGCTAAATATGATATCGTTTATTTTTTACATAATCAACTATCTATCTAGCTTTTACACATTCCATAGTTCCTTTTTTTCTTCTCTTTTAGGCTGAATACACCCTCCAATAGACCTCAACCAAAAATTTTCCATTTTTTAGTATACAACTTCATATTTCAAAACATTAAATATTCTCTCGTCACAGTTAAGTTAGGTAGGATGACTTTAATATCTATTTGTTTGGTACTTATTGACTTGTAAGACAACTCAGGATGGTTAAGATAAAATAAACTTTACTAACACTATAACAAAAACCATCTTCTATGACAATTCAATGCAACACAAATTAAAAGGAGGGAAGAAAAAACTGTCATAAAATGTAAAATTTTGCATTTTTGACGAAAAAAACGTTGTAAAAAATGAACTTATGCTTCATTAGTAAAAGATTTGAATATTATTCAAAATTTCACTAGGAGACCAACAATATTGAAAAGTGTAAACTATAAACTTTTGAACTTTTAAATTTGATAAATTAAATTAGTTGACAATCTTTTATGTTTCCAGAGAAACATATAGACCGTGAAAGTGAATTTGAATTTATGTAAATTTATCAAGGAAGTGGTTTCTCTCACGCTTGATTAATTCAATATTGTTAATTAAATGTATACATTTCACTTGAAAGATGAAGCACGTGAATGTTTTCAAAGTTGAAATATTGAATCAAAGCGCACTTATTCTCTTTAGTTCAAGATTGTTTAATCTTTAAAGAGCTAAAGAAGTGGTATGGTGGCTGAAATATTGAAGTGGTCTGGTAGTATTTCAAGTTATAAACTCAATTATTTTGGTTTAAATTAAAATATTTATTATGCAAACATTTCAATTATTTAATAATATTTTATATTCATTAGGTAACAATAATTAATTTTACTGTTTACACATGTGTTATTAAACACATTTTGAACAATTGTTTAAATTGAAATTGAAATTATAAATTGTTGTCAAAAGCTAAGACTTGCCTATTTTTAGAGTTTCCAAGAGGGATATAGCTAATGTTTGAATAACCTTTAGGCCCACTCAATTGATTTTTAAACATGACTGCTCAGCCTAAAAAGCTGGCTCATCCAAACCTAAACGAAAACATTTAGGACTATCTCTCGAATGATAAAGATTATTCTTTTATAAATATATTAAAAGACGTTAGGTTTTCAAATTTGAAAAATAGCAAAATAATTTAATAAATCATTAATTAATAATTTGCAAATGTCAAAGCTACTATCAACCTAACATTTTAAAGAATGAACATAATTTTTAAAGATAACAAATTAGGTGAGGTTGATTTATCTGATAAACCAAAACATAAAGTTATGGAATCATTGAAAATAAATCAAAAACCATATTTCAAAATGGTTACCAATTAAAACACATTCTCAATTCTAGCTACTAAAATAGGTTAAATAATTTTTAATCAAAATCAAAATTACAAATAAAATAAAAATAAAAGGCTTGATAGAACTCTTATTGGTCTGTTTTCGAGTTTTTGAGAATTAAAAATAGGAGGTAAACGGATTGGGTTGGGTTAAGAGACATTTTCAATCAAACTCATATTTTCAAGAAAGATTTAGAGAAAATACATAAATTAACTATGAAATTTCATAAATGTCCTAAACTAAAATTTATTTTCTTAAATAGGAATTCGTATATTTTTTGGACTATTATAACCTTATCATCATTATTAATTATATATAATATTCGAAATTAAATTTAAATTATTTTCTTATTCACGTTACATTCAATTTATTATGATTTTGATAACTTCCTTGTTTAAATGTGTAACTTTATTAGAAATAGTTTTTTAATTAAGTATAAAATAAGACCTTTTCTAATATGGAATAATATAATAATTAATTATAATTGTATAACATACTATCCACACCACGTTAACATCCTGAAAGCTTCCATCCGACATCGGCAACCACTTCATCCTTCAAATTTTTTGGTCTTTTCTTCCAGCAACGACTTCATATTTTCTACACCGTTTACTTTATCCTTCAATTTCGTTCCTTTCTTCCATAAATTCGCGTGCTTTTAATATCGTTCTTCATCGTTTTCTATTTGGTCTTCAGTTTATTTTGTCCTTTCGTTCTCATCAAACTTTCAGTTGGTTTTCTTTTTTAATTCGTTGCATTATTCGTCATTAAATTACATCGTACTTTACTTAGTACGTGTTAACTTTTTATTCCATTGTATTGCTTACACATATATACCACTCCATATATACAATATATACAATAGCACATATATAATACTACATAGTAAGTCATCCAAATTTTACGCTTCGGTGATTTTTCATTCTTATACCGTAAACTACATAATTCCTTCAGAAATTGACTTTAAAATATATGTTTATATAGTAAATATTTTTAAAACAGTAGTAAACTATAATATACAATGAAATTTTCTTACATACTTATTATCACTTTATATATTTTTTAAATTAACAATATATAATTTAATATACCCATAAAATATAATAGTTTTCTTATATGATTTATTATATATATATATACCACATATTATTTACAATAAATATACGTAAACTACATAATTCCGACAGAATTTTGGATTAAAATATATGTTTATATATTAAATATTACTACAACAGTAAACCACATATTCACAATGTATCTATAATATATGGTGTGAATACATACATATTATCACTGCATACACATATATACCACTTCATATATACAATAACACATATATAATGATATACAGTAAGACCTCCAAACTTTTTTCTTCGGTAATTTTTAAATAAACAATATATACTTTAATATTATCACTTTATATATATTTTAAACGCAATATATACTTTAATATTATCACTTTATATATATTTTAAACGCAATATATACTTTAATATATATGTAAAATATAATAGTTTTGTTATGTGATTTAGTATATATATACCTCATCTTATTTACAACATTAATATTTAGTCACATATAGTTCTAATAATTTTTTACCGGATGGCTAGAACCTTCATTATCTTTTGCCTATTTAGTTTACCTATCTAAAATATAGTCAATATACCCTAATCTTTAGTTCACCAATTAATGGAGCATCTAAAATATACTCAATATACCTTAATCTTCATATTTTTCGAAATATACAGTAGTAACCTCGAATTTTAGACCCAAATTCTGTTGAAAAATATTGTCTTTACGGGTCATCAAACTTTTTCTTCTTCACCACCAAAATCTCTCAAATTTTTTATTTATAACCAATTTAATATTAGGAATGGGTATATATGTAATTTGTGCCCTACATTTATGTAATATATAGGCCAATTTAGGACATTTGTGAAATTTATTAGAAATTTAGGTCTATCATATAGCAATTTAGGTTGTCTTAGTTAAAGACCCTATTTTCAACCCAAATAATTATAATAGTATTCCCAACCCAACCCTTAAAATATTGGTGCATTGGGTTGGGTTGTCGAGCTAGGAAAAAAAAAATATATCTAATATAACAACGGTCCTAAATTTACCTTTACTAAATTAATCATAAAATATAATAGAAATAGAAATAGAAAAATATAAAAATATATACCATTAATTTGGGTTGGGTTGAACTGAATTTTTCAAACCTCAATCCAACCCAATCTGACAAAAACCAAAATTTTGAATCCAACCCAACCTAACTCTTATAATATGGGTTGAATAGTTATTGTGGAGTTATTCAGGTTATTTGTATACTTCTAATTAAAAAATATACCCACAAAATACATTGTATTTACGAACCTCTTTTAAAATGTAAATTAGATCAATACCATGTATTTGTAATTAATAAGCTAAAATTTTCATTAAAATTGAAATATGACTTTAGTTAAGATGGTGTTGATTTTCTTTAATCACCTTTATTGAAAAGGAAAAAAAAACATAAATTTTTAGGATATATTTGGTAGAAATATGAAAACAAGAGATTCAATTAAAACTATCGAGTCGTATTTTATGTTTTCATATATATGTATTTGATGACATATTCGAAAATTGATTTTTTTTTTAAAATGTTTAAATGTGTTTGATATATAAATTATAAAACTAATCCTACTTATACATTATACATTAAGATTTAATTGACGGTAAGTTATTATTAATTAATTTATGAATATAATTATTTTTAAAAATTTGTTAATTCGCAATTTTAGTTTCTTTGTTTGAGGAAAATAAGAGTTTAGTCTATATAGTTTGATAAAAATCTCATATATATATATATAGTTCTTATGGGGTGAATAACCTTTATAAATAATTTCTACGAATGGAACTAGTTATTTTATATTATTTTATCAAACAAATGGAACTAAATTCTAATTAAAAACCATATGGATTAAGTTCTATTTTTCTAAAATCCAAGGGACCAAAGTTGTAATTTCACCTAAAATATTTATATAATTATTATTTTATTATAATAGTTACACAATACATATTATATTAAAAGAATCGAATTAAGTTTATAACCTGAAATATTGTATTTCTAGATGAATTTATATGTATTTAATATAATTCTACATTTCAAAATGTAAAATTTAAATTCAGAATTCAATCAAAACATAAAAGTATTGTTCTCAAAGTTTGTATTTGAATCACAGAATTTGAAAACAATTTTCAGAATTAGAATCTGAATTGTCTGACAAACGCATATAGTCAATGAATCTGAAAACATAAAACATAATCTAGATTCTCTACGAAACAAACTCTGAGTAACTTTAATCCTAAAATATTTAATATAATGTAAGTCTAATTTTAAAAGAAAAGAAAAACCAAAAAACGAAAAAACCTTACTTCGTGAAACCAAAACATCAAGAAATAAAATTGAAACACGCTATAGTGTGGAAGAAATTAGACCACTAATTTTGACAACTACAATGTAAATATCATGGTGAGAAAATATTGTATTTGCAACCAACACACTGGTATACAAACACAACGAAAACATTCATTGAGAATTTGACCTCAAAGCTTTCAAACTATACTAAATCTCGACATCAAAGGCCTGATTGATGTTAGTTGTTATTAAAATTAGTTGCATCTTTGATTAATAAAAACCATAGACAAAGCATAGAAAACAACTTGTTTTTTCTTCACTTAGTTAACCATGAAAATTTCGATAAAGATTTACGCATTTGTTTAATACTTTTTCCTACAATTTTAGACATTTAATGTTCTTGTTTGTTTTATAAAATTTCACATTTTAAAATTAAGATATTATTATCTAGAACTTTAAACTAACATGAGTTTCTTACTACTTTTGAAAATTTTCCGATTGAGAGACCAACAACAAAAATGTAGCTTGATTAGTTTATGAATTAATATCAATTTTTTTTTATTACTATTCATTTTAATTAATTATTAAAAGTAAATGTAGGATAAAAATTAATTAATTAATAATCGATAATAATTTTAACTATTAATATTTAAAAACTGAGTCGTTTATAATTATAATTAACTAAGTAATATATTTAATAAAGTCATATTAAGTGTAATCTAATTCCTAAATCATTTGTATAATTAATTAAATTTAACATTAGTAATTTAATTTTAACTAAACAATATAAAGATTTAGTTTTATAAACAATAAATCATATTAAAAGTGAAAAAAAAGAGGATAAAAATATTGTACATTAATAAATAAGAAAAAAAGAGAATAATAATAATAATAAAGTTAGAAGTGAGAAAGAAGTAAAAAGAAGAAAAGAAGAGGACAATGAAATAGAATAATAGTAAGAGGAAGAAGGAATATGAAAGGGGAGGGTAAGCAAAAAACTCACACACAGATTTAAAATGTGCTTGATACACCCAAGTTTAGGTACCTTGAAAATCCAAAATCCGAAGCAAACATATTAAACTCTCACCAAACGTAGGTTTTAGATACACGTATATATTCCCATCCTTAAAATCCGTGAAACAAACGACTTGTATGGATAATTTTGAGTGCATCTCAAACATTATCTATTTTTGTACATTATTTCTGACCACTCATATCAAAATATTCTAGAAATAAAGGAATTTTCTTTTTCACATGATAAGTTATTATTGGAAAATTTGGTGGGATGTACAAATACAGATGTAAACCCCAAACCTTATGAAACTTGAGTTTTCCAAAGATGCTTGGGAGGTTAATTTAAAGTGAACTTAAGATGGAAAAGTAAGCTTAAGAAGTGCCATTTTAAGTGTGTTATGGTAGGTGGGAAGAAGGAAAACTAAGAAAGAATGGTTAAAAAGTAAAGGAGGTTAAGTTCAAAAGTGAAAATTTTGGCTAAGTCCACAAACTAGGCGTTTTGGGCTTGGTAGGATAACCTCTAAAGAGATTATTTGGACGAGTTGAAATGAGCTAGGCAACAAAAAACAAGTGAGGATGTGTGGTCGAGAAGGTTTGGATAACCTCTAAGTGTGCTAAGCGTTTTGGTCTTCACTAAGCGAGAAGGCTTGTCTTGAGAGGTTAGTTGAGGGTTTCCTGATGTCATCATGGATGTCGAGAAATAAAACGTCGCAAACAAAGGAAATTCAAAGTTGGATTTGCAACGTCTGTATGGAGAGGCAAGGCCGACACGCTAGATTTTGGCATCGGTATAGAGAGGCAAGACCGACGCGCCCACAGAGCTCGTCAGAGAAAGTTAGGTATTAAACTTTTATTAATATCTTTCTCTGATGTGTTGTACCATACATCGTCGAATGTTTGGCTTTCCCCTGACGCATATACTAACAGCGTCGGCAAAAGTCAAATAATAGTAAAAATATTCACCTTTTGTTGATGTTTGAGTTGACGACCTCAGCAAATATAATGCTTCAGAACATTAAAGTATTATTATTCTTTCGCCGTCGTGTATGTGAAATGGTGTCGGGGAAAGTCCAACATTTAATTTCACGGTTGGATTTTCCCCGATGCCATTAGTAAAATGTTAGGGAAGGTGGTGAAAGACCGATGTTTTCAAGCTATGTCGGCCTTTCCTTTCCCTATTTGTTCTGTAATTATAGAACACATAAGGACTTGTGAAAGATAAAAGAAAAGAAAAAGATGAAGAGAGGGAAGAAGAAGAACCATATGTCCCGTCGTTTGCCGTTCATCGTCTGCTGCCACTCGTTCGTCGCTCACTACTTCTTGCTCCTCCCTCATCCTTCGTTGATTTTCTTGGAATAAAATTTTGTCCATTTTTTTTGTTTTGAAACTATGAAAATGCATGTATATTTTGTTTTATGTATGTATTACACAAATGTAAGCGTAATGTGTCTATTGATATTATGTGTAGTTTGAAATTCATTGTATGTATGTGTAATGTATTATGTAACTTTGTATGTTTAATCCATGCAAGAGATGTATGCATGTGTAATATATTATGTATGCTGTTATGTGAAAATGTATGAGTTTTTATATGTAAGTTTGTGATTGGATGTATAAATTTGAGATTGTATTAATGTGAATTTTATGGTTATCTTTCAGTTATGATAGCCTATTTATTTTGTCAAAAATTAGTTTCTAATATGTTAATTACTAGCTTTGAGATTTTTAAGTAGCTTTTTATTAAGTATGTATGAATTGTTAAATATGTTGAAAGTGTTAATTAGATTTAAACTTAAGGTTAGATTTGAATTTAATTTTTAATGCAAGATTAGAGATTGGACAATATAGCTTATTCATTGAGTAAGTTGAGAGGAGAGAAATAAAACTAATCCAACGATGTTTTAGGGCTTTTAATGAGATGGACAAGAGTTGGATGAAACTTAGGGATAAGTTTTCGATTGAGTACAGAGAAGAAGTTTACTAATTTTTAGAGAGGTTGCAAAATTTTACGTCAATAATTATGGACAAATAAAGTGTCCATGCAAGAGATATATGAATTCGAATTGTGACTCATTAGAGTGTGTGGAGCAACATCTATAAACCAATGGAATAGCCTCTTCATACATAGATCGGGTGTATCATGGAGAGTCCGTGAAACTGTATAGAGGTATGCAAAGACTTGATGAAGGACCGAGTAGTAGTAATAATCCTTTTGATGAAGGAACTAGCAGTAATCCATTTTTTTTTTTTAAGAAAACGAGATGTTGAGTATGCTGCATGATTTACAAGCTGGTATTAATCACGTAAAAGGGATGGGGGAAGGTTTGGAGAATGAAATGTTGTTTATCAGTGAGGTAGATTTAGAAGAAGATAGAACAAACGTGGTATTTAAGGAGTCATTAAACCAAGCAAGTCATGAGCTATATCCCGACTGTTTAGAATTTTCATCCCTTAACATTTTTATTACTATGATGCATGTGAATGTGCTAAATGATATGAGCAACAAGTGTTTCGACAAGATTTTACAGATAATAAAACGTGCATTTTCAATGTGTGGTACCAATATCCCTAGTTCATTATACGAATTCAAACATAAATTGCGTGAGTTGGGCCTTGGATACGGACTATTTATGCCTATAAGTATGACTGTGTATTGTTCTAGAAGAAGTTTGGAGATTTGCAACAATGTTTGACTTGTGGTGAGCCTCGGTACATGGTTCGTCCAACGACATATCGTTAGGAATTTGTTTTTGCAGAAAGTATTACACTACTTTTCATTGGTGCCGAGATTGCACTGCTTATTTGTATCGCTAAAAATCTCGGCAAACATGAGATGACATAAGGATAAACAAGTGTAAACAGAAGATGTGCTGAGACATCCAGCTGATGCAGAGGGATGGAAGCACATTGATTATGAATTTTCTGATTTTGCTTTAGAGCCACATAACGTTTGTTTGGGGTTAACTTTAGATGTAATTTGTTCGATCATATGAGTATCTCGTACAGTATGTGACATATGGTGATAATTCCTTACAATTTGTCACCATGAAAATGCATGAAAGAGTCAAACTTCTTCATGTGTTTGCTCATTCCCATCCCAAAATCCCCTAGTAAGGAAATTGATGTGACCTACAGCCATTAATTGAGGAATATAATTAAAAAATCTATGGACTTTTGGTGTGCGTACATATGACTGTCTTGCAAATTAGTGTTTTCAGTTGTATGCAGCCTTGTTGTGGACAATTAATGACTCCCATCTATTTGAGTGGAGTACAAAGGGATATCAAGCATGTACCATCTGCATGGGAGATAGATCGTCGTTTGGGATAAGAGGGAAAATAGCTTTCATGAGACATCAACGCTATCTTTCAGATAACAACGTTTGGCGTAGAAGTAGGCTATATGATGGAAAAGTAGAGTGTAAGGCACCTCCGGTAATAAATGACCAAGAAATCTTGGAACAACTAGATTCGTTGGAGTTTCCAGTTATGAGTAAGCATCATGCATTGAAAGACAGAAAAAGAAAGAGAGCTCTTAATTGAACAAAAAAAATAATTTCTTCGATCTTTCTTACTGATCGAGACTACTTATTCGTCACAAACTTGATGTAATGCATATTAAAAAGAATGTTTGTAATAACTTGGTCGATACGTTGTTAAATATTGAAGGAAAAACCAATGATACCACGGATGCCCGATTGGATCTACAAGATTTAAAAATAATAAAATATTTATATTTGATAGAAGTCGGTAATTTATTGGTGAAACCACATGCGAGCTACACATTAACCAGAAGCGAGTAGGTTGAGTTTTGAAAATTTCTGAAAGCAGTTAAGTTTTTCGATGAATTGGTTTCTAATATTTCATGATGTCTGAATGCAAATGAGGAAAAAATATCAGATCTCAAAACGCACGACTGTCTTCTACCAATCGGTGTTCGTCTATTCTTACCGAGAAATGTGTACACCGCTATTACTGAACTGTGTAGTTTTTTTCGTGATTTGTGTGTCAAGACGATAAGAGTAAGTGATTTGGACAAATTACAAGAAAATATCATAATTAAACTATGCAAACTTGAAAGAATATGTTCACTGGATTTTTTCAGCATGATGGTACACCTTGCAATTCACCTACCATACGAGACCAAGGTTGTTGGTCCAGTTTCTTACAGTTGGATGTATTCCATCGAAAGAAGTCTCCGCACACTAAAACAATATGTTCGTAAAAAAAAATAACAATTTCTTCTAATAAGTCTCACGTAATTTTCAAGAATGATCAGATTGATCACTCTATCCTAATAAGTCTCACATAATTTTCAATAATGATCGGATTGATCACTCTTAATTTTATCGTATTGCACTTGTTGATTAAAAATTTGGTTGTATGCCCCAAATTTCATAACGATTATGAAACACATGTAAACTGAAGGGATTAAAGCCCTTCACAATAGAAGATTTTACAAATCGATTCCTCAATTTAAGTTGAAAATTCCAAAAATACCACTACATTGGAAAAATAAAACAGAAACAAATTTCTAATCTAAATTAAGCATGCTTCGAAATTAACACAGAGAATTATAGAGGAAGAAGACTTACGTTGTTGACAACTATGAATATGCCAAAACATCGAATTGGGACACTACCACCCGAAGACCTCCATATTCTCTAAGATGGAGATCAGTTTGTGGGAACCAAGAATTGGATGATAATTTTTTTTTAGAGAGAGTTACTTGTGAGAGCATACATGGAGCAAAAAGCATTCACCGTTGTTCTGTCGTGATTACGCATACGTACATCTCACTCTTCTTTAGATAGTTGAGAGAATAAAGGAACGTGGTAAAACCACCCACGTTCCTTATTAATTTAATAAATAAATAAATTAAATTAGTAACTAATTAAATTATATCTAATTACTATTTCATTTAAATGAATATCTCTCACATAGCCTATAATTCTAGTTTAACTAATTTAATTAAATCAAATAAAATAAAATTAAACTATTAATTAATTCTCTAATTAATTAATTGTTAAATTAAATATCTTATATTTAATTTAATTCAAATTTGAATCCTATTCAAATATAAATTGCTCTCATAACCTATAGTTTTACTGTGTATCATATACGTATTAAACTTTAACCTATAGTTTTAATATGAATCCAATTCACATTAAATTAATATATGAACTCATTCAAATATTTCATCTTTCATAAATTAATTTTGAATCATATCCAAAATTAAATTTATATAATAAAGTTTAATTAAAATATAAACTTTATATTATAATGTATCGCCATATTTTATACTAATTCCCAAAGTAAATTTGAACATTTCAAATTATAACCAATATAAATAAATCTCATTATCCTTTACGAGCTAGTAAGAAGACCTAATGAACCTATAGATCATAAGCTACAACGATATGAGATTAATTGACAAAACTCATTAATCACATTAATCAATATTCGTTAATTGTGTGTACACTTCACTAAAGACTCACAACTGAATTCTTCTCATTGTAGATATATTTATGTGTCTATCGACTAATAACAGTAAGTTGGTCATTAACAAGTGTTTGCAACACCAACTGGGTCAAATTACCGTTTTCCCCTATGTTATTCCTGGTCCTTAAATACCAGTGCTCCTCTAATGAATAACATGTTTATGGTTCAACCAATAAACAGAAACCTCTCTCGTGTCATAAAGAGGGTAGAGTCCTTTGTTCAAGTCCCGGAGACACCATTTAAGGAAACACTCATCTACTTACTTTAAAGTCGGGAATGAGTGAATGCCATCTTGTGTGATTATGTTTTCAACTCCCCACTCGGTCTTGTCCCCAAAATGATAAGCATATTGAGTCGGTAATCTGGTCACTTTCATCCGTACAAATCAAAGAACAATCCATCGCGAACATGAGTTCATAATACTCTCATAATTAAGACTAATTAAGTTATTTAGGTCATCCTAATGAAATAGAAACTCAACTAGTTAACGGAGTTACATCTAGTGGTTACTATTTAGTAGTCCAGTCTTATGCAAACTCATTGCATATGATACCCTCACTTGCATGTCACCTACACGAACACATTGGATCATGCGTTTGTATCAAATACAAAGTGATCCGTATCCATAGTGTTACCATAATAAGGTATCTAGCCTTATCCCTATACTATAAATCCTTTAAGCCGATCTTGAACATTGATTCCTGTATGTCTTTACATACATACTGTTCAAGACTCATAAAACAACTTAGGATGTTAGTTTATTGAATTTAGGTTATTAAGACAAAACTAATAATGTAATCAATAACACTTATATTGAAATAATAACACTTTAATAATAACGGTCAATGAATTACATTTACTATCTACAAGTTTTAGGACATAAAACTCAACATAAACAACAACAAACATAATAAAAACAATATCCACTTTTTCAAACTTCCATCTATGGATTACATTTAGAATTTTCTTTTCATACAGTCTCCGTTCTTAGAGTCAACATGAATTAATTAATTTGAATTTTTCACATAACTATAAGTACTTTTTTTTAATAATTTTTCATTGGTACTAAATTTGCATTGTTGTCAATGATATGAAAATAACGTTAAAAAAATCACCTATTTAATAAAATGTCGTCGAGAACCTGAGTTTAATTTTTTTTTAAAATTTTAGAGGAAAAATCAGTAGAAAAGATGAAGAAATTGCAGTAGACTCCGAAGCTCACGTTTGAGACTAAACCTATGATTTTCTAAAACAAAATTCCCATGTTTACGAGTGTTCCCTCCTCCCAATGAACCACACAACCGTTTAAAGCCACAATCTGACAGTTGAAAAAGTGAGTGCACAACCATGTGCTTCTTCTTAACTCTCATTCCAGTCATACTTTGTATAATATACGTAAAATAATACTTCAAAATTAATCTTCAAATTCAAAACTTAATAATTTGAGAGAGTCGTGTGCCTTCACTCCTCCCTATCTAGATTTAATGATTCTAAAAAACTCTATTGTTTTTTTTTCCAAGGTGAAATGAAAGAAGGTAGAACAAATGAATACACTCCATATAGAAAATAAATTCTAAAATAAAAAAGGGTATTATTAAAAATAACACAATAAATTAAAATATTTATAAGCTATAACAACATTTTGAATTCTATAAACTTCTATCACTATCTATCAATGTCTATTATTATTGATAGAATCTGAAATTTTGCTTTACAACAATGTAACTTCAATAAATCACAAAACCAAGTTCACAGAAAAAGAATGAAAAGAAGAGAAAGCCTTAGATTTTTTAAGTTGACCAACGTATTTGATGTTTAGTCATCTAAAATTACAATCCAATTCATTAAAAAGTTAACAAAATCCTAATACTCATCGGAGTGGATAGTCTTTTTAAAATTTAGAATATAGGGTAAATGTTTTTAAAAGTTTAAAGGCTAAAACATAACCAAATTCAAAATTTTGGACAGATATAATTGAAATCACGTGACTGAGGGTTTTTGTAAGGATAATTTAAACAAAGAAAGGAAAAAGGAATGAAAAAACAAAAAGGAAGACGTTAAAAAGTGGAATTTTTCTAAGAAACTATTCAACCAAATTCAAACAAACTGCGGAGTGTGGTGCTGCCACAGCCAGCCACTGATGACTAATTTTAAATGGTAGATCTTTCTTTGATTTGCGAACGTGATGTATATAATATGGACACATGTTCAAGAGTATCAATTGTTTTTTTAATCACACCGAGGACGATGAGTCATTAATTTCATTTCTAAATTGCTTCACCCATTTTATAATTCCAAAGAACAAGAATCATCATCAGAGATCGACAATGATCACGACGGTCACAGCTAGAGTAATCACAACAGCTCGATCATTGGTTCCATCCAGCCAGCTCTCTCTTCTACGTCCGTCTTCTTATGTCTTCGCTGCCCAGAAATCTCACTCCCACACCCTTCTCATTCGTCAGGTAATCAATCATTGTTCCTTATCTAGTTATTTGGATTAAGAAATCGAGTTTCTGGATGTGGGATTTATGCCATTATGCTTGGATTTTAAAGGGTTTTTAGTAGTTTGGCTTCTTACCTGTTCATCTGATAGTTGGTGTTTTGATCCGGGAGAAGGATCGTTTTTTTTTAGTTTGTTTGTTATGGAATCTTTTCGGGCTAGTGAAATTAGAGCGTTTTCAGTGGTGCGGAGAGGGACCCAAATTATTTTTGGTCCTTTTGTCGAGGTTCCATGCTTGGCTCTCTATTTGCGACGTTTAATATTGTTGGGATTACTTTATTTAATGGGGACTTTGCGGTTGTTTTTTTCTGTTCTCTTTAGATTTTTCCTTTCCTCTCAAAGTTGTTGTTTCTATCCAAGAAAAAAATATCAAAAAGAAAATTTGCTTGGATTTCAGATGAGCTCGGAGGCGCAGAGCATCACTACTCGTCTTCACAGTTCTGGATTATTACGAAGCCAAGGTCTCATTGGAGGGAAGTGGATTGATGCTTATGATGGGAAGACCCTTAAGGTATGGCTGAAAGGATTTTGCGTTTTCTGATGCTTTCAACAACAGATATTGGGTTTGTTAAATTCAGTTTTCAATAAGTTGAGTGATGACTTCTTTTGCTCTTTCCTGCAAAATTTATCATGGATTCCTTGAACTTTAGTCTTTTTTTGGTTTGAGAGGGAAATTGTATATTTTCACCATATGTTAGAAATGGGCTGATTGGTTTTCTTTATACAGAGGTGTGAGTAACCGTTACTTTCAACAATTGTTAAAATTTATTCTTTTATATTTGCTCGCAGTTTTGTTGGCAGAATATTGAGAAAATTCATCTTTGTGTTCCAGGTTCAAAATCCAGCTAATGGTGAAGTTATAACCAATGTTCCGCTCATGGGCAAAAGGGAGACCGATGATGCTATTTCATCAGCTTATGATGCTTTTAAGTGTAAGTTCCAAAGATTAGTGCTAACTAAAGCTTACGTGTGCCAGGAGATTAGTTACAACGTCAGGTTGAATTGCTGAACTAGCATGTCGTTTCTGCGTCATTATATTATTGATGCTGCATTCCGCTTCCTTTTTTTGTGGTGCAAACACTACAAACTTTTTGGTTACTATGGCTCATCACTATTTTTGCCACTTCGATGTGTTTTTCTGTGACTTTCATTGCTTTGGTTGTTGCTCACCTTCCCCGTTTTTTGTCATTGAATTTGTTTATGGGCAGCTGTTTGTTGTAAAAAGATTTACTTGCTAACTTCAGCTATCTGCCATATTTCGCCTTGAAGCTTGGAGCAAGCTCACTGCAGCTGATCGGAGTAATCGACTACGCAAATGGTATTAACTTATTTATTTTTATTATTTTCTAAATATGTTTACTTAGTATCATTATTATACTTCTTTTATCATCTCCACTCCAGAACTTGAATTATTTTTCATTCATTATTTGGATTTGTTTTTACGATATGCTTTGAAGATATCAATATGAGAATAACAAGTATTTTTATGCAAAGATAAATTCATGGAAATTTAAGTAAGAAGAGGGCATACAAAAGGTAGCTGAAGCATTGAGCACTTCTGATACTGAACCATTTCAACATTGAGTGTTGCCTAGTTCATTGGAATAGTATTGCATTGGTTTGCCTGCCATACTTAGGATGTTTCTTCTGTCTTCGGTATTTTGAAGGTATGAGCTCCTAATGGCCCACAAAGAAGAGCTTGGACAACTGATAACCTTAGAGCAAGGAAAGCCCTTAAAGGAAGCTTTGGGTGAGGTACCATATGATTCGCTCTAACGATCATCAATCTGATATGTGATACTATCACTTTGTTCCTTTAACATACACTTTCCAACTCATTATACAGACTAATTATGGAGCCAGCTTTATTGAGTTCTTTTCCGAAGAAGCAAAGCGAGTATACGGTGACATAATCTCACCAACTATAGCTGATCGTCGACTTTTGGTCTTGAAGCAGGTCAATTGACAGTCTTATTCTGTTTTCCTTTTCCTTTTTTTTTGAAGAATTACCTGAATGCCATATGCATCAGTATGTTTGCACTTGGGAAAACTACTCAAATTTAATCATCCAACTCTTATTCAAAAAAAAAAAAAAACCAACCTACACAATTTAGTTGCCATTTTAATATGGAGATATTTGGAATATTTATATATTGTACGCGAGCATTAGTATGCAGGTGTGTCATGGGCTATGTGCACAAGATTCTAAGCGACCAGTCAATAAATTTATGTTATTGTATCTGGTGGTTCCTTATAATGTTGCTGTGTTATTGTTAAAATTGACCTGACCATGTAATATAACACTTAGGTCTGGGAATTGGTTCTGAAGAGAGTCTCCCTTTCATCTCGCTAGACTTTTTTTTCTCTCTTGTAATGTTGTACATATTACATTTTGTTTGCTAGATAGCGTATGGTGTAATTGTAAATTTAGATTTTGGGAATTTGGAAAGTTTTAACGTTATTGGGAATTCTACCTGTAAATTTCTGCACACCAATGATATACATGTTTACTCTCAAACAAAATGTTGATGACTTTGACAATACTCCGTACCATGGTGTTTCATAAACATTTTCTTCTGCAGCCAGTTGGAGTTGTTGGCATCATTACCCCTTGGAACTTTCCGCTGGCTATGATTACACGGAAGGTTGGTCCCCTTCATGAACAATTGTATTCAATTGTTTACAGTGTTGTCATATTACTTTTATGAGAACATGACCTTTCCAATTAATATATGCTGTCTAGAAAACCTTATTTTCTATTACCCTTGCGTTTCAGGTTGGACCTGCTCTTGCAAGTGGTTGTACGGTGGTCATAAAACCCTCTGAGCTTACCCCCTTGACAGCTTTGGCAGCAGCTGAGCTCTCACTTCAAGCTGGAATTCCCCCGGTGATTACCAATGAGAAGCCCAGCTATTATTTAATTTTGAGATTTTTTGTTTCCAAAAATTTTTTTCTTCTGAAAGTTATCTTTTTACATATATATTCTGAAAGTGGTAGTTCTTGTTTATCTGATAGTCTAGGTCTTCGCTTGATTTTTTCATGAATTGCTTTTAGGAGGTTGCATGTTGTCATTAACTGCTAATGAAAAGCTAGAAGATTTGTAGAATATTAGTTGGGCATGAATGACTTCTCTTAGTTCACTTTGTTTTACATATTTTTTAATCTATCAGATAGCATCCTTGTTAATCTGCGTTGTGTGATCCAAACTTTGTATTTGCATTGGTAGTAAAGTATAAACCTCAGCGTTGGGTGCACTTCTCAGTTCCTCGTATATGTGTGGTTGATTTTTCTTAATGTGTAGGGTGTCGTGAATGTGGTTATGGGAGATGCTCCTGCTATTGGGGATGCTATACTTGCAAGTTCTCAGGTTACTTTATTAACAGTACTATTATTTTTGCAGTATGGTGCTGCTGCTTTAATCTTAATGGTATATCGAACCTATGCAGGTAAGAAAGATCACGTTTACCGGCTCAACTGCAGTTGGAAAAAAGTTGATGGCAGGTGCTGCTGGAACTGTTAAAAGGGTAACTCATAGTTCAGAATATTAAAGCATTTTTTCAGGATGAAAATTTGAAACCTTATGTGGCTTATGATACCCGTTTCTCTTCTCTAGGTGTCCTTTGAACTTGGTGGTAATGCCCCCTGCATAATATTTGACGATGCAGATGTGGATGTTGCAGTAAAAGGATCTGTAAGTGAAATTATTAATTATTAAAGTTATATGTGTGCATAATTTTTTTCTTTCTTTCTTTTTCTTTTTCTTGTTCTTCTTGTTCTTCTCCCATTTTTATTTATTTATTTTAACATTTTAATTTCAGTATTTGCTACTCAATGTAGATTTATGGTAAAATATTGATGTAGCCAAGTTGGGAGAGAAACAATCTTTGAGGGAATACTTCAGCTGTCTCTTTAAAGGAATACGGCTTGGCCTATATTCTGAATCAAAATTAAAGTACCAACCTAATTGCTATAACAGAGTTGCCACATGGTCACTTGAAACAAAATACAATTGTTCCTTAAATAAAAAACCTAAACAAAGTATCTTAACTTGAAACATCCTAGTGCACCTTCTGATCCTCTCTCTCTCCCATTTTGAGACGTCTCTATTATTCTCACTATATAACTCTCTTGTACTTTGAGATTATTATTATTATTATTAATAAAGAAGCTTGTCTCCGTTTAAAAAAAAAAAACCTAAGTAAAACTTAAAAGAAACTAAAATCACGGACAGGGTCGGACAAAACTTTAGGAAACGTATTTGGTGTTGCATTATCTTTGCAGTTTTATGGAGGATTTGAGAGGAAAAATGCAAGAATCTTCCAAGGCGAATGCAAGACTTCAAGGGACATCATTGACTCTCACATCTTTATGCTTTCTTTTTGTGTAAAGATATACTGGCTATAAAAATTCTATGGGATTACAGAAATCTACGTCGAATCGTTAATCTAATTTGGAAAATGGCTTTTGGACATTGTTTGTCTCCTTCAATCTGCACTTTTGCTCTGCCACTAGTGACTCTTTATATAACCTGGTTTTGATTGCTTATTCTCAACTTGTTTGCATTGTTGTTAGAATTGTGTTTGGGAAGATTCTAAGGATTTTTTCAAAGCAAGCTTGTAACGCCTCGAGTTTAGGAGGGAGTCATGAATGGACCGATATCACATCTGAATGAGAGAGATTCTAAGGACATGAAAGTAAGGTTAAGAAAGACTTAAAATAATTAAAAGTTACTACCTATACCAACAAGGTGCATCTTCCTTTCCGGTGGCTTGATCATAGGAACTCCAAACTTAAGCGTGCTTAGCTTGGAGCAATTTTATGCTGAGTGACCTCCTGGAAATTTTCCTAGGATGCATGTAAGTGAGAAAAAAGCATGCTAAAAAAACTCGTGTTAGTTTGTGGGAAGAACTTTTACTCTAATAAGCCTTTAAGACAAGTAAGGATGATGTTGCCAGGTCATAGGGGAATATCGGGGATTCGAACTCCAAATCCTGGTCCAAATCTTGGGCCTGGGGCATTATTAAGCTTCTCAGCTTAAGACCTCGATGAAGTTTTCAACTTTTAGCCTCCTCATGGTGTTCCTTCTCCAAGGATCGCGAGTTTGTCTCATTACGAGTTTTAAGCATATTCGGTCGCATTTTCTTTAGATGGATGTTTAGTTTGATTTAGTCTTTTAATCTTTTTATTTGTATTTGTATTTCTTTGTACTTCTTTTGGTTTTGTTTTGCCTTTGGACTTTACTCCTTTGTTTTGGTTTTTAACTTGTTTGGATATGATGAGGGTGCTATGGGGTGTCAGCTTAGTTGAGATGCCCAGTTGCACCTCCTAATCAATGGTTACGTGCTCATTGTGTAATTCTCTTGTGTTATGAGATTTTGTCTCATTATTATTATATTAATAAAGAGGCCGTCTCCTTTAAAAAAAAAAAAGAAAATCATAGTTTTTCTTTACTCACTGAAAATTGGGAACATATTTTGTATACCCTTTGATGTTCCTTTGGATATCTTTGGATATTTCATTCATCGCTGAAATTGTTTCTTATCCAAAAAATCATTTGTCCCACAAAAAAAATCACAATTACAGTGCTTTCAAAATGGGTCTGTAGTATGTATCTTTTTAGAGGGTAAACAAATGTCTGCCTATTCTGGACTATGGCTTAGAAACAATCCTGGTCATGCATGGTTACTATAATTAGCACTTACCACGATGAATCTGTCTCTAATGACTTTCTCATAAGTGAATACTACCTAGGGATGTGTGTCTATTCAATTGCAACTCTTTCCTGCTTAAAACTGGGGATGCAGCCTGTTTGTATTGAGGAACGTGCTTAGATTTTTTTTAATAATCTATGTATATATCTCTTGAGAGCTTATGATTCACCTAGAATGACATTACTCTTCGACTTGTCCTTAAAAGTATGCTCCTATAGCAGTTTTGATAGTCTTAGTTCATTTTTCTGTCTGTTTAGTAAACTCAAGAAAGTATAACTATTTTCTAGAAGTTTAATTTTATCTTGCTTTACAAAATTCAGCAGGACCATTACTATTTATTATCGTACGGACATCTATGGATAATTAAGTAATGAAACCCTATTTCATCTTTCAGATTGCAGCAAAGTTCCGAAATAGTGGACAGACTTGTGTTTGTGCCAATAGAATTCTTGTTCAAGAAGGTATTGACAGATGTATACTTCAGTTCTGAAGGATGCTTCTTGTGCTTATTTAAAAGAGGCTTACTGATATTTACTTTTTTGTTTAGAATTTTTTTTTAATGCTTTTGATAGTACTAGCAGTGAAATCTTATGTTTAATAGCTGACTCTAATACCTTGTTGGATTAACGCACTATGGACATTCACTTGTCTATTTATGTTTTTCTTAAGTTCTAAGAAACGATAGCATGATTGGTAAACTAATTCTAAAGAGAGGAAAGCAACTAGTTGATGCGTAAAACCAGTTATGGTGGTGCCAATGGGTTAGGCCATTGTGGTGATATGCTCATTATCTGATATATCAAGTCAAAGTGAAATCTTTGTATTTTTTTTTTCTTTTACCATTTTATTTGGGTAGCGTCTTTATTTTCAAATTTCATATGTAGTACTTGATGTGGAAACTGGAAAGGGTAGAGAAATTGAAGGGATTTAAGGGAAAGTGAGACTGTGAGAGAATATCCGGAGATGCTAAATTTGGTTTATAAAGCAGGCTCTTGTTGCTTGATAAAATATTTTTGTAACTGCTCCCAAATTGGGATTTACACCTGTTGGTATCCTTTTGTAACTTTGTCAAGTTTCCTTGGATGAATTCTTGTATTCCCTCCCCTCATTTCGTATCCTTATTTTAAGTGAAGATATATACTTTTAAATTCTGGAAAATAAAAAAAACCATGTAAACCTTTATGAAGGACAAGGTTCGGATATGATAATCACTCCAAAGGAAAACTATGTATTGCATTGTGTTATGATATCACTTTCTGATTTTTTATTTTCTTTGGGAAGATGAGTCTTTTTTTGGATAGTATAATTACACTAGTTCCATTTAATCCTAAGTCAATTCTTGCATTTTATATTACTAGCTTTGATTGGATGAAACATGTTGTTTTCTTTCAATTCGAACTAAACTCTAGTTTTCAGGAATATACGAGAAATTTACAAATGCTTTCTCAAAAGCGGTGCAAAATCTGCAAGTTGGAGACGGGTTTGGTGAAGGTGTAGCTCAGGTGGGTTCTTCTGCCTTTAATCCATTATTCAATTGTGATGTTAGTCTTTTCTTTATAAAATTATCTTTCAAGTTCAAGGTAATATAATTTTCTGTGCCAACTTTATGTTTGCTTTCCTTTAATCTTCCATATTTTATTATCCCTTCCTATTGTGAAGGATCTTTATATCAAATGTTATGCCATCAAACTTTCAAAGTTCAAACCAAGATAAATGGATATGTGCAACGAGCGTTCTTTTTTGGAAAAGTTAGAAAGAAACAGGGGATTATTTATTTATTATTGTTTTTTTTATTGGGAAAGTTAGTTAGAATGAAACAGGGGATTATTTATTTATTTACTTGTTTATTATTGTTTTTTATTGGGCATATGAATATTAGCGGAGTTTGGAATTAGTTTGCTTTGTTGCTTATTTTTCAGATTTCCTATCTGAATATTAATGCTCTTCCTTTTACATTAGTTTGAATTGGATAGTTTTTTCTATTTTTTTTTATTGGCCGTCAGTTTGGGAAGTGACTCCTCTTTTCTTCTATTCTCTTAATTTGTTATTAAATGATATTGTATGTTTTTTATCCAAAAAATAGATTGACAGTTGTTCTAACAAGGACATTATGTTATAGTCGCTTTACAATAAACTTATTATTAGTTGAACTTTAGGTTTCTCGAAAATGCCTCTAAGATCCATAATTTAATACTTACTCCATTATTTCAGGGTCCTTTAATTAATGAAGCTGCCGTACAGAAGGTTTGTTTTGTTTCCATCAAGTTAACCATCAAATATGCATGCTTGCAAGTCATTTATTTTGATCATTTTGGGCATGTATTGATGCATATGGACTTTTTTGTGATAGGTTGAGAAATTTCTTCAAGATGCCACTACAAAGGTTTGTTTCTGACCTAGTATTTTAGAATTATTAAGTACTCTCATGGTAGTAATTCAAAGTGGCTCTGTTGGCTTATTACTTAACTTGAAATGGTGTCTTGTCTTGCTATTCACCAGTCAGTTTCCAAAAGTTGAACAATAAGAATTTCTGGAATTTTAAATCGTGTGTTGAATGTGGATGTCTTGCTTTTCTGAAGGAAGTATCATTTGATTTATGATTTGCTAGGCACCTTTGCAGAGGATTCTTATGTTTTTATTTATTTATATTTATTTCTTAAATGTAATTAGTGGGCTTTGGTTCCCTTTAGGGATCATTGGTCTTAGAATTAATAGAGTCAAATGTTCTGTGTTTGACATTGGTTATGATATTGAGAACTTGAGTAGGGTGGTGAGCTCATATATCTACTGTTTTTAGTTTCCCCATAGTTATCTTGGCTGTATGACATGTCTTATTATTTCCCTGCTACTTATCCATTCACGAACATTTTACCACTTGTTACTGTGAGTACTGGTTTTGTCAGACGAGTTCTGCAAGTTACTGGGCTAGTGCCTAAGGGCAGATTTTTGTATAATTGAGAAGGTATGTATAGTAAAATTTCTCAATGAGTTGTTTTAAACTTCCGGCTGCATTGTCATGCCAAATGGCATGCAGTTTAGACCATTTTTCAAAGTCAATTTTACTGTCATCTGGCAGTGAAAAGGTATCCTAGTATTAATCAATTGGACAAAAGTATTCTTTTACAAGGGAGGCTGATCCATGTTAATATAGTCATTGCTTTGTTCTACTATCTTCAATCATTTCTACCAAGTTCATACTTGTAGATTGACATATGTACTAGCAACTTTCTTTTGGAAAGCAGTGGATGCATTTTTAGAAATATGAAGGCTAGTGACAGCTGAATAGATAGAGTTTTATTTACCGTTTCTCTTAAAGGCAAAGGATTCTGAATATTTATCACTTTTTTTGCTCATTGAAGAGGTGGTCTTCTCGTATGAGGCTTTATTTTCTTGTCGATACTTGATGCTTTTGTAAGTTTTTAGGCTCTAATTAATCCCTCTTCGTTGGTGAGTCTTTGTCACTTCGGATTTCGTAGTTGTCAGCTTTTGATTCGACTCTTCTTTATATTTATTTTTATTCTTTTATTGTCTTTGTACATCCCCAATGAAAGCTTGGTTTCTCATTAAAAGGAAAAAGGAAGCTTTCTAAAATATAGGGGTGTATAGACGTGTTTATGTTTACCTATCTATTTCCAATTTATGTAACCAATAAATCGTTTGAAGTTCACTTAGGTCTCTTTCCCTCACTTTCCTTCCTAATTTTTTTTGAAGGGAGCGAAAGTTCTTCTTGGTGGTAAAAGACACAGCCTTGGGATGACATTTTTTGAGCCTACAGTTGTTGCTGGCGTGAAAAGTGACATGCTTTTATCCAGGTAGCAATGTTACATGTTATGTCACACTTCTTAACAATCTTCAGAACTTGGTTTAATTAAATATTAACATTCACGTGGATGCCTTGAATTTTGAGGTTTCTTATGTGCATATTTTGGAGCAATTTTTGTTGCAATGACTAGATTATCTCTGTATTATAAGATCTTAAATTAGAGATTTCTTTGACCTGAGAGACTTCTCTTGATTGTCTTCTTTAGATCATCTTGATTGGAATTGTATTAGGATAGAATGAGGAATACCGTTAGGGCATTAAAGGTATATTAATAAGTGGTTATGATAATTTGCTATAAATGGTTAGGTAAAAAGGGTGAAGGTAGACATTGATTTAGTTGGTTTAGGCTTGAGTGATCTCAAGGGAGGAATGGCCAAATTACCTCAACTTGCATAGTTTTATCTTGTAATTTTGTTGTCTTTTATATTTTTGTATATTTGATTCTATCACATGTCAACCAACGAAGAGACTAACATCTTGGAATGTACATATGAGAGTTGGTCAAAGAAACCCCTTACATTAGAAAAGAGAAAGCAAGCAACAGGGGGAAAAGGACAAAGTACCTGGTAAAAAACTTATTACCAATTTTTTTATCAGTTTGACTTGGATATAGAAGGATTCTTTTTGACACTAAATGCATGTAATGTTCTTGTGAATATGCAAGATTTCTAAAAAGCATGAAAGCTATACTTGTGTGGGCACTGGGCTCTTTGATCCTATGCTCAATTGTGCTTCATGGCTTTATGTCTTTAAACTGGCTGTATTTTACATCAGGGAGGAAGTATTTGGTCCCGTGGCACCATTACTGCCATTCAGAACAGAGGAGGAAGCAATTGCTCTCGCAAACGACACCAATGCAGGTTCTAGCATTGATAAATTGTATTTCTTATTACTTTTTAGGCGACCAATTGACTAAATTTTAGTTAATTTCTGATGTCTTATAGGATTAGCTGCTTACATATTCACAAATAATATTCAGCGTTCGTGGAGAGTGACTGAAGCTCTCGAATATGGAATGGTCGGTGTTAATGAAGGCCTAATTTCTACAGAGGTGAGCTATGTTTGACCCCCACTTCCCGCCTGTGCGCATTTGATGTGGGGCACACACACACTATACATAATTTTGATATAATTGAATATTAGGACGAAGTGAGTCTACACCATCCCAGGAAGTAGCCACTAGCCACTAATATAGGCCATAAACTTTTGCTTCTTTGCGATTATTCGTTCTTTGAACATCATCTCTAATGATCAGCTTAGCTTGGAATAACTAAATATGGTAATCAGGCCTTCATTAGTGCTTAGCAAACTTTATATTTGTTGGAAAATGATAACTTGGTGTCCATCTTTCGAAAGAATATGGATGGTGGAGTTTGGCTGTCAATAGTCATTCTTTTGAGTTACTGGATAATGATAACTTGCTGTTCGTTGTTCGCCTGGTCACTAGAAGACTGTCTCCTTCCCAGTTCCCAAGGAGAAAAGTGGTATGGAGTTTGGTAGTCAACAGTCATTGCCGAAAGAATTTGATTTTGTTCTCTAAATGGTTATGGCAGTTTCCTTTTGACTTGGAGCTCCTTGTGGTATGTCCTGGATGGTCCAAAGTAAATATGGCCTTTCTTCTTCTTGGTGTGGGTGAATTTTTGAGCCACCAAGGTTTTTTGATTGGTAGAGGTTCATGGAAGATTATTTTGACTATAAGTAACACTATGGAAGATATGTCCCGTTTTATTTTAAGTGACGTTCCCTCGAATTTAGAAAGATCGGGGATGGTTTTTTCGTAAGTACGATCTTTCTTGTTTGTAACAGTATGGGGATTTAGTTCATAGGTGGAAGAAAGTGCAAGGCTTCTGTCAGACCACCTATAATACACCAATACAGTAGGAGAAAGAATGGTAAAGAAAAGAAGAAGGAGAACGAGTTAGTTGAGAAATGTAACAGCATAGGGGGACCACAGTGAGTGGAGCGGCATTGGGGAGGGGGACCACAATAGGTGGAGAGTTTAGTTATAAATAACAAAGGGGAGGAGTGTGGGAGGTAGCTTTTTGGTGAAATAGTTTTTCTGTGTATTCTTGAAAGAAAGAGAGAGTCCAGACGATTTGGATACCCTATTCCATTCTCTTCGTTATATTGCAATTTCCTATTTCTATCAATATAGTATTATCCCAGTACCATTACCTAGTGTTGGATCATCTTGTGTTCCATCATTTTGGTATCAGAGCACGACGATTCGGGAAGAAAAGTGATCATGGTTCAAACAAGAATCGAAGAGAGGATGGAAGCACATAAACAAAAACTTAGCAAAATACCAGCGATAGAGGAGAAACTTACGTCAATGTCGCAGAACATGGAGAACCTTCAGGCACAAGTGGAGAAAACTCACCAGATTGTGATGATATTCATGGAAACGATGGCCAAAGAACGAGTGCTAGCAAGCGGTAAGGGAGTCGAGTCGTCTGTGCTAGAAACATCGACGATGAAATCGGCTGAGGGAGAGAGTTCGGCGAGCAAGGAAACTAAAAACGGCACGCTGTAAAAGAAAGGTGACAGTGACGGGGAAAACAACGATCGATACAAGTTTAAAAAAGTTGAAATGCCAATGTTCAACGGGGACGATCCAGACTCATGGCTTTTTCGCGTGGATAGGTATTTCCAAATACACAAACTAACTGATTCCGAAAAACTTATTGTAGCTACAATCAGTTTTGAAGGTCTGGCTCTCCACTGGCATCGATCTCAAGAGAAAAGAGATAAGTTTACCAATTGGTTAAACTTGAAGGAGCGCTTATTGATCCGTTTTCGGTCATCTCGGGAAGGATTTTTGTATGGTCGTTTCCTACGAATTCAGCAAGAATCAAGTGTCGAAGAATACCGAAACCTTTTCGATAAATGGGTGGCGCCGTTATCGGATATTCCGGAAAAGATCGTGGAAGAGACATTTATGGGTGGGTTGTTACCATGGATTAAGGTAGAAATGGAATTCTGTCGTCCCGTGGGATTAGCCGAGATGATGAAATATGTGCAGATGGTGGAGAATTGGGAAATTCTGAGGAGAGGCAAATCTACTCAGTTACGCAGGAGCGAAAGTTCCAAATTACCCCTACACTACGACCAAATCAAATACCGTTTTAAACGATCAAGAGAATAAGGGAAATACTGTATTTCCGATAAGAACCATTACTCTAAGAGGATCACCGGCGAAGGAAATCAAGAAAGGTCCGTCCAAACGACTTTCCGACGCGGAATTTCAGGCCAAGAGAGAGAAAGGACTCTGTTTCAAGTGTGATGAAAAATATTACTCCGGGCAAATGCAAGGCGAAGGACCTGCGGGAACTATGTATGTTCCTAGTAAGAGCCGACAACGTGGAAGAAGAGATCATTGAGGAAGAAGAATACAAACAGAAGGAGTTGCACACCATTGAATTACAGGGTGACCTGGGAGGAGTAGTGGAGTTGTGTATTAACTCAGTGGTGGGCTTGACGAATCCGGGCACTATGAAAATAAGGGGAACAATACAGGGAAGAGAGATTGTTGTGTTGGTCGATTGTGGGGCCACACATAACTTCATATCAGACAAACTGGTGATGACCTTGAAACTACCCACAAAGGAGAGTTCCAATTATGGGGTAATCCTCGGGTCTGGAAGGGCCATTAAAGGAAAATGAGTGTGAACAGGTGGAACTGAATCTCAATGGATGGACAGTTGTTGAAAACTTTTTGCCATTAGAGTTAGGAGGGGTGGATGTAATACTTGGAATGCAGTGGCTATACTCATTGGGAGTGACGGAGATGGATTGGAAAAATCTGATTATGTCTTTCTCTCATGACAACAGAAGAGTAGTAATAAAGGGGGATCCTAGCCTAACCAAGACTCAAGTTAGTTTGAAGAGCTTAACTAAATCATGGACTAATTCAGACCTGGGTTACTTAGTTGAGTGCAGGGCCTTGGAAGCAAGAATCACAGAGGAGGAGTCGGGAGGAACTAACACCGTCCCTGAAAGGATCCAAACCGCGCTCCAGCAGTATAACGACGTGTTTGAATGGCCTGAAGAATTACCCCCAAAGAGAGACATAGAACATCATATACACATAAAAGGAGGCACGGCTCCGGTGAATGTCAGACCCTAGAGGTACGCTTTTCAGCAAAAGGAAGAAATGGAAAAACTAGTGGACGAAATGCTATCATCCGGAATTATCCGCCCCAACACAAGCCCCTACTCTAGTCCAGTACTATTGGTGAAGAAGGACGGTAGTTGGCGGTTCTGCGTGGACTATAGAGCACTCAACAACGTCACTATCCCAGATAAGTTTCCCATCCCCCTTGTGGAAGAACTTTTTGATGAACTAAATGCTGCCAACTTATTTACAAAAATTGACTTAAAGGCTGGTTACCACCAGATTAGAATGTGTAGCCAAGACATAGAGAAAGCAACATTTAGAACCCATGAAGGGCATTATGAATTTCTGGTAATGTCGTTTGGACTCACAAATGCACCTGCCACTTTTCAGTCTTTAATGAATACCATTTTTAGATATTATTGCGGAAGTTCGTCTTAGGATTCTTCGATGATATCCTGATCTACAGTAGGGGATTGGAGGAACACTGCCAGCATATTGAATTGGTCTTGGAAGTATTAAGGAGCCATAGATTGTTTGCTAATAAGAAGAAATGCAGTTTTGCTTATCCTAAAGTAGAATATCTGGGACATATCTTGTCTGGAGAAGTAGTGGAAGTGGATCCTGAGAAGATTAGATCGATCAAGCAATGGCCTGTTCCAACAAACGTTCGAGAAGTAAGAGGATTTCTGGGGCTGACGGGATATTATCGACGTTTTGTTCAGCACTATGGTTCCATTGCAGCCCCCTTAACGCAATTATTGAAACTAGGATCGTTTAAATGGAATGGGGAAGCTCAAGAAGCCTTCGAAAGATTGCAACAAGCAATGATGACCTTGCCTATATTGGCTCTTCCAGATTTTAATGCACCGTTTGAAGTTGTAGATGCATCAGGCTATGGAGTCGGAGCTGTCCTAATGCATAACAAGAGGCCAATCGCTTTTTATAGCCATACACTAGCTTTGAGGGACCATGCCAAACCAGTTTATGAGAGGGAGCTGATGGCGGTGGTATTGGCGGTACAACGTTGGTGATCATATTTGTTAGGCAGGACATTCATAGTCAAAACGGATCAACGCTCTCTTAAATTCCTACTCGAACAAAGAGTAATACAGCCACAGTACCATAAGTGGATTGCAAAACTGCTGGGCTACTCATTCGAGGTGGTCTATAAGCCGGGGCTAGAAAACAAGGCAGCAAATGCCCTTTCACGGGTACCACCCTTTGTACACCTCAACCAATTAACAGCACCTACCTTGGTTGATTTGAAAGTTATAAGAGAGGAGGTTGACAAGGATGAACACTTGAAAGAAGTAATCAGTAAGCTGCAGAGAGAAGAAGTGACAAATTACACCCTGAACAAGGGGTACTCCGATACAAGGGGAGATTGGTGATTGCAAAGAACTCCTCATTGATCCCCACTATTATGCGCACATACCACGACTCTGTCCTTGGAGGTCATTCAGGGTTCTTAAGAACATACAAGAGGCTGACGGGAGAACTATTTTGGGTGGGAATGAGTCAGAAATACAAAAGTATTGCAAAGAGTGGGTTACTTGTCAACGAAATAAAACCTTGGCACTATCGCTTGCAGGGTTATTGACTCCACTAGCGATACCGAATAGAGTATGGGAAGATATTTCCATGGATTTTATTGAGGGATTACCCAAATCCTTGGGATTCGAAGTGATATTGGTAGTGGTGGACCGCTTCAGTAAATATGCTCATTTCCTAGGCCTCAAACACCCTTTTGATGCCAAGATTGTGGCAGAATTGTTTGTTAAAGAGATTGTAAGATTAGATGGCTTCCCACATACGATTGTTTCCAATAGAGACAAGATTTTTTTGAGCAATTTTTGGAAGGAGATGTTCCGTTTGGCAGGCACGAAGTTGAGCAGGAGTACCGCTTATCATCCTCAGACGGATGGGCTGACAGATGTTGTTAACAGATCGGTCAAGATTTACTTACGATGCTTCTGTGGGGAGAGACCGAAGGAATGGATGAAATGGATCCCTTGGGCTGAATACTGGTATAATACTACATACCAACGATCCTTGAGTGTGTCACCATTTCAAGTTGTCTGTGGACAAACACCACCAGCTCTTATATAGTACGGAGATCGGGAGACTTCAAATTCCACATTAGATGAGCAACTTAAAGAAAGAGATGTAGCCTTGGGTGCCCTCAAGGAGCATTTACGCATAGCACAGGAAAAGATGAAGAGCTATGCCGATGTGAAGAGAAGACATGTTGAATTTGAAGGAGACATGGTGTTCCTAAAAGTCAGACCCTACAGGCAGGTTTCTATGAGAAAGAGGAGGAATGAGAAGCTGTCACCGAAGTATTTCGGGCCCTACCAAGTTCTGAAGGGAATTGGCCCAGTCGCATATAGGTTGGAGTTGCCTGCTGCAACAACTATTCACCCTGTGTTCCACATCTCACAACTGAAAAGAGCCTTCGGGGAATGCGCAAACAGAGAGGAGTTGGTACCATTCTTGACTGAAAATCACGAGTGGCTGGCTGTACCGGATGAGGTCTACGGGTACCAAAAGAATGAGAAGGGAGTTTGGGAAGTTTTGATGAGTTGGAAAGGACTGCCGCGCCATGAAGCAACATGGAAAAACTATGATGATTTCCAACAATCCTTCCCTGATTTCCACCTTCAGGACAAGGTGAAACTGGAACGGGAATGCAATGTTAGACCACCTATAATACACCAATACAGTAGGAGAAAGAATGGTAAAGAAAAGAAGAAGGAGAACGAGTTAGTTGAGAAATGTAACAGCATAGGGGGACCACAGTGAGTGGAGCGGCATTGGGGAGGGGGACCACAATAGGTGGAGAGTTTAGTTATAAATAACAAAGGGGAGGAGTGTGGGAGGTAGCTTTTTGGTGAAAGAGTTTTTCTGTGTATTCTTGAAAGAAAGAGTAGCAGAGAGAGGGGAGAGTCCAGACGATTTGGATACCCTATTCTATTCGTCTTCGTTATATTGTAATTTCCTATTTCTATCAATATAGTATTATCCCAGTATCATTACCTAGTGTTGGATCATCTTGTGTTCCATCAGCTTCACGAACACCTACAAGGAATAACTGTTTATGAACTCAAATACAAACAAGTATAAATCAATAATAGTCTAGCACAAAAAAGTTACACTTCAAGAACTCAGCCTTATAAGAGGGTTCTACTCTCCACAATGAACTATTGTTCATCCATAGAACATATCAACTAAGATAACTAACCCTAGCACAAAATACCCATGTATATGCTACCATTCTCCCTTTGCCACGCAGACTCTAGGACCATTGATCCCTCCAACTATCGTTTTTTTAGGGTGAAAACCCCTTTCAGCCCTTCCTCTTGTAGACATGCTTAATGGGATGCCTAGCATTACCCCATGGAGAGGAGACACCTTGTCCTCTAGGTGAAAATCAGGCTATTGGGCCTTAAAAACTGCACATGATTCCCAAATTGCCTCATGGGACGGTTGATTCTTCCATGACACCAAGCATTACTTGTCTTCCTCAGCTTCATTTCAAAGCATTTGATCCACCTTGTTCGCTACTAACATCCACTCCATTGGTCATTCAACATTGAAATGTCTGTCCGAATACAGTGCTTTTCCCCCACTGTATGGAAAATTGGGTGTATTTTCGCTGCTTTCGGCAGATTCAGCCTGTAGGCTACTTCCCCCACTCGTCCCAAAACCAGATAAGGACACAAACTTAGGGGACAGCTTCTCACATTGTTTTTTGGCCAAAGATTGTTGGCGGTACGTTGAATCTTTAAATAACCCCATCCCCTATATCAAAGACCACATCACGACGATGAACATCCGCAAACTTTTTCATTTGCTTTTGGGTGTGTTTCAAGTGGGACTTTAAAGTTGCCAACACTTCATCCCGAGATTGTAAGTGATTGTCCAATGAATCATTGGGGGTGGTTGCAATTGTCCATATGAGATGATTGGGGGGGGGGGGGGGGGTCCAGACACCATGACATACAGGTAGTATTAATGGATGTATGATGAGTCGTGTTACCAAACTCCTTCGGAAAAATGACATTTCTTTTAACTACTGCAACTCCCTTAGCTAACGCCCAATGACCCAAGTACTCTATCTTGCCTTTTGCAAATTGGCATTTCTTTTTGTTGGCATACAAACTGTGTTTTCGCAGCAGTTGAAAAACTACCGTAAGATGCTCCACTTGAGACCCCACATCAGTGCTGTAAACAAGTATATATCGTCAAAGAATACTAATAAGAATTTGCGCAAATAGGACCGAAAAACCTGATTCATTAATGCTTGGAATGTGGCCAGCGCGTTGGTTAGTCTGAACAACAATACCAGGAACTCATAATGACCTTCGTGTGTCTGGAACACAGTTTTTCTCACGTCTTTGTCACGCACACAGATTTGATGGTACCCTGACTTGAGATCTATCTTGGAGAAAACACAAGCTTTCAAACTGGCAAGGCTTCATGAACGCCTACAAGGAATAACAGTATACAAACACAAATACAAACAAGTAATTGGGGGAAATATATATTGATAATAGTCCACGCAAAAGTTACACTTCAAGAGCTCAACCTAATAAGAGGGTTGTACTCGCCAGGATGAACTATTTTTCATCCAAACCAAGATAAATAACTCTAGCACAAAATATCCACATAACCATTCCCCCTTTGCCACGTCAGACTCTAGGACCATTGATCCTTCTAACTACTTTTTTGTCTGGGGTGAAAACCCCTTTCCGCCCTTCCTCTTGTAGACTGCTTAATGGGAGGCCTAGCAGAAAGATGCAATTGTTCTTCTTAATAGTGGATTCTCCACCTGAAGGGAAGAGAAAGCTTAATAACCACCTGTACAGTAGACAGACAGTGTTAATGGACTTTAGACTTTTTATTCTCGCATCACCTTTGGGAGAGAGGGAGAGGGGATTCACCAGAGAAAGGGAGGGAAATTCCCTACTCTCATATATATATATATATATATATATATATATATATGCATGTATGCTTGACTGAGGAAGTTGGATAGTAGTTCTGTGGATCAACTGTCAAATTTCATTTTTATGGGTGTTTGGGCGGGTGGGGTTTATTTCTCCTTAATTGTCCAATGTATTTTGACGTCCTATTCCAAGAAGGTTAACATTATCTTGTTGTAGCTTCGCTTTTGGTGGTTTAAAACTCAGTTTAAGGTTAAAAAAAGATCTCCTTCGTTATACATATTTTTTTAATAAGAAACTATTTCAAAGATTGACAGAAATATCCAAATGATTATAGAAAGAGTTCCATAGAGAATACAAAAAATGTTTCCCTTTGCAATAAAGAAAGACAAACTATGATTATTAAAGACCCGTGAAATTTTGCACCAAAAGAATGCATTAAAAATAGCTGAATCTAAGACATCCTCGGAGGATTTTGATTTCCTTCCTTACATATTAGTTCTAGTTTTTTTTTTCTTCTCATGATTTGATGGCAAGTCATTTTTGTTACATATGCTTTAAGAATCTTTGATCAGAACCTTATCTTCCTTACTCCTATTCAAGAGTTCTCAAATACAATGTTTGTAAGGCCACTCTCTTACAGTGAGTGGCTTTTTATATGCACACCTCTTTGTTGGTAAGAAGAATGAAGCAGGGAAATATTTCAAAATAAGCACAGGGTGGAGATACTATATATTGGGAAAACGCTGTTTCTGAATCCTCATCTTGGTCCTACTGCACTGTTTCTTTGTACATAAACTTTCTATTGTTCTACCAAGTGGAGGGAGTTTTTCTTATTGCTTCAGAATTTTATGTTATGCCTTGATTTGAAATAGTTTCATATCTTAAAAAACTTCTACTTCTTACCATCCCACAAAAAAAAATCTCTAATAAAAAAATGTGAAATCTTATGGGGATGTTTAGTTGTATACTGCCAAAGCTTCAATCAACTGATATCATATTTTCTTTCTCTGCCTTTTATACTCGAAGTTTGAATGTTATTAGTGGATATTCAGCGGGCGATGTAGAGTAAACTAAGAGGTACAGTGATGGAATTAACATTCTTTCATATATAGCTTCACAGAGGCTGAGAAATTTATAATTAGTTTTTCGTTCTTGACTTTATTGATCGTGTTGTGCGATTTAAGCATGTACGTTCAACTGAGAGGTAAAGGGAAGACTTTTTGTTACAAGAACGAATCTCATTTAAATCATTCTACCTAGTTGTTGTCCAATTCGTCTAAAATATAAGACAAAATTAAGCAGGATCTTCAATTTTCACCATAGTCCCTAGTAAATGTAAAAATGGCTTATCAGATGTCCTAATGTTTTTCTTATTGCAGGTGGCTCCATTTGGGGGTGTTAAACAGTCAGGCCTTGGTAGGGAGGGGTCGAAATATGGGATGGACGAATATCTTGAGGTATTTATTCAACCCTTTTGATGCACTTTAGAATGCCAATTCTTTACCCAATTTCAACTCACTCATTGTTTTTTTTACTGATATTAGAACTGATTTTGAGTCATTGATGGAAGTATTCTTAAACCTAACAAAAGTGATTTTAATTTCAACATCACTTCTAAACACTTGCTTATTCGAATCATTTGCTTCATTCCTTTACTTTCTCTTTACTTAAAAGCTCTTTTCCTTATATAGTTAAAACCACTTTTTTATTCATCAATCACACCCTTGCAGTTGAAATATGTTTGCTTGGGGAATATGGACCGCCAATGATGAGCAATACTGCAGCAATGAACCCGTCCGGCAGGAAACAATGGGCTTGGGCTTTTTTCTCACTGGGCCCAGTGACCCAAACAATCAGATAAGCGAGGCCCATAAGTCAAGTTCATTTCTGTTTTTCTTTTCCCCTGTTTTTGTAAAACAATTCTGCAAGCTCGATTTAGTAATAAACAGCATTTTGATTTGATCGAGTGTTTCCTTAGTCTTCTTTTAATAAAGCAGTGGTTAATAAAACAATAACATCGAAAGTTATGTACACATCAAACAATGTAAAAAAAATTGTTAACATAGGAAACTTTAAATTCAGCTCTCGATTAATAAACTTTTCTATATTTGTAATTCTTTGAAAAAGTTGATATAAACTTAATTATTAGTCCTAAAAGTGTTACTTATTGTAATTACACGGACAAATAATAAACATCTTAAAAAAAGGTTCATTCACTTAGATTTGATGACTATTTTAAGAAACTATTTCCAAACTATTTGCAATACGCTCGATCAAGGTAGATTCTCGAGTTTTTTTGCTTGTCTAGTACCCCAACTTTGACCTTGACCCGAACAGTAGTTTCTTAACACTTAAGTAATGAAAAAAAAAAAAAAAAAAAAAAGGTTGAGGGGGCAGTTGAATAGGTTGATAGGATAAGGGTAATTAAGACCTAAATAAAATTGAAGAAGAAAATAATATGATGATTAATGAAGCCGTACGTGACAAATGTAGAGAAATTGGATAAAAAGTTATGGGTCTCAAAGGTTCAAATTCGAAGGAATATATTCATTTAAAAAGAACTAAGAATAATTCTCCTGAAAAAGATGCTTAAAATTCAAGCAAAAATGTTCTCCACACCAAACGAACCCATCTTTTCTTTTTTTTTTTTTTTTTTTTTTTTTTTTTTTTTTTTTTTTTTTTTTTTTTTTTTATTTTTTATTTCTATGGTATTTTGTTAATTTAATAGGCTTTAAAGGCTAAACCTAACTTTGCTTGAATATGTTTCAAAGTTTGATATTTGCATTAGTTTCATTGTATTATTATTATTTAATTACCTTAAAAGCCCTCAAGAAGAATCTCCAATTTTGATTGAAAATGCTGTTTTTATTATTATTATTATTGAACATGGGTGAGGATGTGCTTGTCAAAATATAGAGTGATTAACCAAAAAAAAAAAAGAAGAAGAAAGAAAAAGAATTGGGTGGAGGTGTGTTAGTTGAAATTCTATTCTTTTTAACATTGTTTTTAAATGAAAGTGAGTTGTATTTTATTAAGGATACAAATAAAAACTCCCATCAATTCAAAAGGATGGACTTAAGTTGAAGGGTAAGATAATTTAACAAGACAATTTCAAATATAGCAAAAAGACACCAAAATATTTATAAATATAGCACAATGTAAAAGAATTTACATAAATATAACAAAATTTGGATTAAACTCAAAGTTTACCAGTAGACCATATTGATAATAGAAGTTTATCAACGATAAAGTCTATCACTAGTAAGTGTCTATTAGCAATAAATTCTACCACTAGTAAACTTTTCTATATTTGCAACTTATTTTAAAGGTTTCTATACATTTAATTATTAATCTTAAAAGTGCTACGTGTTGGAATTAACTTAGTTTAATTAAATTTGACGAAATAATGCAAATTTACGAAGAAAGATAATACTTTATTTGGAATAGAACCTAAAATAAACTCATGCTAATGATTTCACACCATAGGTTTAACAATCCATTGTATTCATGGCTATATATAAAACTTTAACCACAAAGATTACACCCCAAAAACCATTTTAGTCAAATAATCCTAACAAGTGGAGAGTATTGTATATCATTCAAAAAAAATGTTTAATTGATTAAATATGGAGGACACCATAGAGCTCTCAATGTGTTCATACACAAACATTGGCAAAGGAATATCTTCCTTTAATTGTCAAAGAAGGAAACATGGGATTCCCTATATTTTAGTTTATTTCATTGCTCTCTTTTTTTTTCCCCTTTGCTTATCAAATTTCATTAATAATCCATTTGAAACCATTAAGAGAAATAAACATGAAAGAAACAAACAAAAAAAAAGGTGAAAATTTAACATTCTTTTAACAGTTTTATAGTTGTTTGACCTTGGCCTAGCTTCAACTCATTTGTTGCTTTCAACTATTTCTTTTAGTTAGATGAGCGTTCTATGAATTTTTAGGTTTGTGTTTATTTTGATCTCAAAATTTTTCAATTAAAAAATTGTTTTATATAGAAAAAATGTCGAAAAATATTTTCAAATAATAGTAACAGTGATGTATGATAGTAGTCTATCAATATCTATAATTGATAGCTAATACAATTTTGCTATATTTGTAAAACATTATGTTGATTTCACCGACTAAATAGATAAAAACATGAAAAGTAAGATTAGTAAACTAACTTTTTAACATTTGTTTTGAATGCATGCAAATTGTGAGAGAGACACAATGTCATTATCTTTTAGAACTTCCCCATTAAAGTGGATGAAATGAAAGGGAAGATAAATTTTTTTGATTCCCAACAAGAAAACTTTAGAACATATTATATAAAAGAAAAAGAAAAGCAAATAAAATGAAAGTATAGTAAGTAGAGGTAGGTCCACCATGATATTGTGTGTGCTATATGTGCTTGGTGATGGGCCTCTCCCCATGTCTCATAAAATTAAAAGCTCAAACAAATATATACACATATGTATATATATAGACTTTCTTTTAATGTTTTTAGAGCCTCAATATATATATATATATTTCTTCTCTATTCATCTTTCCTACATGATAAAAAAATAACTCAAAGAGAAGCTTAAAGTTAAATGGAATTTGTTCTCTCCTCTCTCTCTTTAATTTGTTTTTCACTTTGGCTTTTGTATTTTTGGAGCTTTCAATCTCATCCATCCAAACTATGACCCCAAGAATCTGTTCTTTCTTCTTCCTTTCTTAATTTCCACATCTACAATATTGAATCTTCAAACCCTTTTTTAATTTTAGTTCTTAGTATTTAACTAATGGAAGGGTGTTTAATATGTTACCTAACTAACCGAAAAAGAAAATATTATTAAATTTGGGTTAAATTGCAAGTTTGGTTACCTACCGTTTGAAGAAAGTAAGAATTTAGTGATCTCTACGGTTTTAAAAGTTAGAATTTAGTGTTATTGGTTTGCCAAAGTCTTATAAAATAGTCTCTATATGTGTGGTTTGATAAAGATTTTATAAAAAGTTCTTGTAAGGACGAAATTCTAATTATAAACCCTAAAGAGTAATTTTAATTTTTTTTTCAAATCATTAGAATAAATTTACAACTATGAAATCAACAAATAAAGAAAGTAAGAAAACATGAACAATAAAGATTGACTAAAAAATTTACGTCCGTTGTTGAGATAGTAAAACTCCATATATGTATTTGGCGTAGAATGTCAGATAACATATTGTTCATTTTAATTGCCTTCAATTTATAATAACTTGATCTCTAGATAGAGTAAATTAACGTGGCATTATAAATTGTTACTAAAACATATTGATTATTTAGTTAACCTCCTTTTGCAACGAAAAGTTTCTCATAAAACGATTGAACGATTATATGCATGACAAATCGTTTTTCGACCATATCCCATTTGCATGTGTGTCACAACCAAATGAGTATATATGTATAGGGTATAATTAGAAGGAACTTTATATCGATGTATCAAATCTTGTAAATTTATAGAATTTTATTAAACAAATCCACCACATGTCAACTTTTGATTGGACATTTGGGTACGTTGTACAAAAATAAGTGTATCTCAATATACATACACAAATGCATTTTTTTAAAAAAAAAATTAAACAATTGTGTCAAATAACTCCAAAATTTTTAAAGAATTTGAATAAGTCATCCTGTATTGATTTGATATATGAAAGTGGTTGAAAGTTCACTTCTTAAAACTAAAAAAACTAATTTAATTTAATTAGACACAATCATTAAAATTTGGAGAGTAAAGTTAATTTGGTTGAATAACATAAAAGTTTGATGGTAGTTTTTATTCTTTTGAAAACCTTAATTATGAATAGTTGTTTTGATGAGTACAAAATTCACAAAATTACATATTGAAGTTAAACTTCATTTTCAAGTGAAGAGACCATCGATAAGACCCAAATTTAAACACCATTAATAGTTAAAAGGCATCTCTACTTTTAATATATCCTAAGAAATAAAGAACCATAGACGATTGACAAAAAAGTTTAATATATGCTTTGTAAATAACAAAAAAACGTGTCTAAGTGAGTTTGCCTAATTCTTGCCCTTCTTGTATTCATGTATTAAATGTTCATTGACATGCTAACGTTTTCGTTGTTTCGATAATGTTATGAGAGAGTAAGCTCACGTTTAATACAATTATAAATAACAAAGTATAAAATTTATATTTATTAATTGAAAATTTCATTAGCTAAACTATCATGCATTTTCTGCCCTATAATTTGAAGTTTGTTCAATTTTAAATGTTATACATTTTAAATTGTCCAATTGTAGCCATTGTACCTTTTTTTTAATGGAGAACGTATGTAAGTAGAGTCGAGGGATCAAAAATAGATGCACATAAACCTCTCGACTAGGTTGACACACTTTTTAACATCTTCATCAATTGTCTCTTTTAAAAAATAATGCATCGATCGAAACAAATATATTAGAGGGAGGAGATCAACTGTTAGTACTAAAAAGAGAGGCTAATAGAAAAATGACATTTTACTCAAAAGTACTTTTAGTCACTCTTACCCCCAACAAATCTTAAATTCAATCTCTTCAAATTATTTTTTACTAAAATTGGTTAAATGATAATAACGCTTCAACAAAAAAAATTAATACGTAAATATGTTCTTTAAATTTTATAGTAAAAGTATGTTACTTCAAAATAGACTTCTTAAAAAATGAAAATTTAAAAAGTAGATCATGTGACCAAATATTTATACTTTAAGACTAAATTCTATAAAATGTAAATAATTTATCAATTATGAAAAAATTCCTTAAAAAAATCAACAATAAATTAGCACTAAGGCTGTATTTAAGATTCAATTCAACAATTAAAATTACATAATAACCGATTTGACATTTTAATCTAATTCATTTGAATTTATTATATAAATAACTTTTTCTTTAGAAACATGTATGGACATCCATATTTTATTGATATTTTCATAAAATCAACTATAGAACTAACAACAATAATATTAAAATGAAATTCTTATGTGAGAGAGAAAGAAAGAGGTAGATTCCTTTGGCAAAGTAAAAGATTGAAAATTGAAAATAATAATAATAATAATAATAACAACAAAGTAATTTCTATAGTCTCTCTTTGTTGTTTTTGATGGCATATAAATTAAAAAAGAAAATAAAATAAAAAGGGACCTTATTCCAATCTCTCCTTATTTCCCATCTCGCATTTGTTCTTGAATCTCTTCAGAGTATTCCCACAGAGACACATCTCTCTGCCTTAGCCTTCCAAGAAAATAAAGAAAAGAAAAAAAAAAAAAAAAAAAAAAAAAACCCAAACAGAGAAAAAGAAAAAAAAAATTATTCAGAATGTACCATGCCACCAAGAAACCTTCCTCTATGACTTCTCATGACAGGCCAATGTGTGTTCAAGGCGATTCCGGTCTCGTCCTCACCACCGACCCCAAACCCCGTCTCCGTTGGACCGTCGAGCTCCACGAGCGCTTTGTCGACGCTGTCACTCAACTTGGTGGCCCTGATAGTATTCACACTTTCTCTCATATCTCTCACTAACTTCTTCACATATGCAGTTTCTCTTACTATTAACTTTTTTTGCTTTCCTCGTTCACCTCGTTCATTCTCTTATGGCTTATATTTTTATCCCATATTTCTTTGGCAGAAGCTACCCCTAAGACCATCATGCGGGTTATGGGTGTCAAGGGTCTCACTCTCTACCATCTCAAAAGTCATCTTCAGGTAATTCCTTTTCTAGGATAATTTTCTTTCTCCATTCAACCTCCATAATTTCTCTGTCCAGCTTTTTTGCCCTAATTTCAATATACATACTATAGTTTCATCTGACTTTAAGCTTTTGAATTTAGTGGTAATTAATTTGACATCTTTTTTGGAGTTTAGAAGTTCAGACTTGGAAAGCAACCTCACAAGGAATTCAATGATCAATCAATAAAGGATGGTATAAGAGGTGAATTATTATTTCAACATAATTTTATAATTTCTTCTACTTATTCCCTAACCCTTTTTATCATATAATTCATAAAGAAAAATAAAATTCACTTCATAAATTATAATAATTTTGTATGTGATTATAATACATGCAGCTTCAGCCTTGGAACTTCAGAGAAACAGTGGATCTTCTTCCACCTTAATGGACCGTAGTATGAACGAGTATGTCCATTTATTATTTATTTTTTTAAAATATTCCAACATTTTCTTTCTTTTCTTTTTTCTTTTTTCTTTTTTCTTTTTTTGGGGTTTTAGTTATTCTTTTAACTTTCTTTTTTGACTCTTTAATTTTCTTTTTTATTTAGAGAAGGGTGGTGGGGTTTAGAGGAAACACTTTATTTTTTTGTGTTTCTTGTACGACAAGTGTTGTCTCATAATTTTGATTTTTAAACACGTTTTTAACAGCCAAATTAACAAAAAAAATAAAGAGATTAATTACCCCTTTGTTTTTGTGATAGAATGCATATGGAGGTCCAGAGACGACTGCATGAACAAATTGAGGTTAGCCCAATATTACTATTATTATTATTATCTCTTCAAGAATTTAATTGATTAAATATAATAATCGTTCCATCCAAAAGTTTATTTAATTAGTATTGATTTTTCTTTAAATTTAAGGAAATTTTGGAATTTTGATGTTAGAAATATTATTGAATCATCGACTTTTTGATGGTCAAATGACTATATATATATATATATATTAAGGAAACTTTTGAATAAGGATACTAAGAAAACTTTTGAATCAGGGGTTCTTTGGTCATCATTGATCTTATGGTTGGATGTTGAATTTTAATTTTTGATTCAATGATGCAATAAACGTGTGGGATATTATAGCTATATCTGAATTTAGGTCTTTTTTGGTATGAAACAATTTTTAGAAAAATATATGACATGAATTAGTAGTGTTAGATGTTGAATTCCACGTTCGAAAAATCAAGGACGACACTTACACTCCTTATAAGATAAATGAGTTAACTTCTCTCATTATCAATTGGTTTTGAGATAGAATTCATACTATTAACCAAATAGGTGCACCTAAGTGCATCTTCACTAAGTGGGTAACCTTATCATCTCCTTTAAATAATGTTTTGAATGTTGATTATTGTTAGGGACATTTTTAAAATAGCAAAATAAATTAAATTTTTTACAGGCAATAACAAAATTTTGAATTCTATCAATGATAGCCACTGATAGACTTCTATTGTAGCTTGTAAATATTTTATAAAATTTACTATTTTTGAAAATTTTCCTTATTGTTATATAATAATTGAAGCTAAAATATTATGTAGATTTTTGTATATTGAAATACGTTTCATCTTAGTTCATGGCTTAATTTCAAATACCTAAATTTTTAGTTTCTATATTTATTTTTAGTAAATCTTAAGAATATTCTTTAATATTAGTTTAGGGTTAATTTCTTTATTATAGAGAATAATTTTGGACATTATTTGAGTGTAAAAACTTAAAAATAGTCGGTATAAAAACCCAAAATGTTATTTTAACTAATAATTAATTCATGAGATGTCTCTAGTAAATTTTAACTTTTTTCTTTTTTGTTAAAAATTTTTACATCACAAATTTCAAAACAATAATATGTAACATTAATGTACATAAATATGTACTTTTAGTCCTTAAACTATATTATTCAATAACTTCAAATTTTATATGAATTGATTGTTTAAGTACTTGAAAAATCATTTTGTGAATAAAATTATTAATATAAAAGGATGGAATTTTAATTGTGAAATTGTAGGTACAAAGGCACCTTCAATTGAGAATTGAGGCTCAAGGCAAATACATGCAAAGTATACTGGAGAAAGCTTGCCAAACTCTCGCCGGCGAAAATATGGCCGCAGTCACCGCCGCCTCCGCCGGACCTTTCAAAACTACTTCCAACAATATGGGAACAACCACCAACCTTGTCTCAGACGCCGCCATCAAAGACTTCATTTCACCTCACCACACCTTCCCTCCTTTTCAAGACATGAACAACCTATTTAACTCTGACCCGCCACCACCTCCGCCGCCTCTCATTGACTGCCTCAAAAAGCCCAGCCCCTTCATCTCTGGGGCCGGTAAGACCCCCATTTTCTGGCCAGACGATCTCCGGCTCCAAGACTTAGGAACTCCTTCTGCCACCTTAGCACCCGCGCCCCCTCCCATCGGTGGCCCACCCGACTTGGATTCTCTACAGTTGGAAATGTATGAATCCAAACCGCCACCACCAACACCGCTACTCGCTGTTGGCAACAGCGCCATGAATGAGAAGAAGTTTGACATGACGTTAAAGCTCGAGAGACCATCCCCACCGCGATCGGGACATTCGGATGAAAGGGTGAATAATAATAATAATAATGGTATGGCTAACAATAACAACCCTACAATGTCACAGCCACAGGGAAGAAATTCTTCATTTGGTTAAATATTAATTTGAATGTGCTATGTGTAATAATAATAATTAGTGACTTGAATTTGAATGTAACTAACTAAATATAGATTAGGGTTTAGGGTTTTAACAGATGCTTATACTGACTATTGTGTTTGGAGGAAAAGAAGATTTAAGAAAGAGAAGGAAAAAAAAACCTTAAAACTAATAAGTGAAAGAGACTTAGTTCTGTTGATGTTGGGGAGTTGTGTATATTTTTCATCCATTTTGTTATGAGAAATTGTATGTTACATACAATGACAAAATAATAATACAAAAACTAATTTCCATTTCCATGACATAAAATAATTTTAATTAATCTTTTGCATTCTTTTTCTTCCCTCGTTTGTTTTTTTTACTTTTTTGCTAAACAAGGAATCAACATCAATCTAAAGCAGGTCACCATGTCACCATATCTCACTCTAAGTTCACATTCTATTGATTCTGAGAGAGACTGTCATTATTTAGTAACGACTTAATTAATTAATTGTGTTGTTTTTTTGAAATGATTTTCTATTTCATTAATCATTAATTAATCTTTTACTACTAGAGGTACAAGTCTAATTATAGGCAAACAACAATACAACTTAAAGAAAGAATATGCAAATTAATTATAAGAATAATATCCAAAATAATACCTCCAAAAATATTCTAATTACGGTGATAAACTGTATAGTTTTTTTTTTTCTTTAAAGATAACTCTATGGGAAAATTATTAAATCACTAAGAATATATAAAGGATTTTCTGGATAAACATATGTATCAGTAGGTTAGAGACGATTCATATGCTTCAAGAGGATAAACTCTTTTTAAAAACTTTGTCAGACGATAGATATTAACTTTACATTCGCCTCAACGTATCATTTCTAATAAATATCTTTGGTAAACTTAATAATTAAAAAATGGTGAGTTAGGAGAAATTTTGGGTGGCATTGCATGTAGAAAAAAAAAGGAGATTGAGTTGGAGAAGAAAATGAAAAAAAATAAAAAATACTACCATTTCATAAACAAGAAAATACTTCAAAATTCTGTAAAATATTATAAAACAGAATAAAGAAAAGTTAGAATTTAAGGAATGGAAGCATTTTATTATCTGCATGCATCTCATTATGGCAAATTTTATATTGTAGTTTTTGAAATATATTTAAAGAGAGTAAAATAAAGGATGTTTGAAATATATTGATGGAGATATTAGTATTTGAATAGAAATATAATAAGAAGAAAACAAAAGGAGTAAAAGGGAATGAGAACAAAACAACGCACTTCAAGGAATACAGAAATCGAGGAAGGTTCTTTGTTTGTAGTTCATGTTTTTGTGATTTTGCATTAAAAGTTGTACACACACATAATCACCACATTCTTTTTGGCATGCCAAATATATATATATATATATTTGCCTTTAATTTTATCTCACCAATAAATTAAAATTAAATTTTAAGAGAAAAAGTTCTTAAACCTCAAATGAATGTTCACACCTCGAATTTTGTTTCAATGATCTGTTTCTAAATTTTAAATATAACTTTTTGACATCAATCTTCTACTAAGTATCACTATGGTAAAAACTTTAAATGGTATATAACAGAGACATTGTTTAAAATAATAAAATAAATTAAAATATTTATAAATTATAGTAAAATTTTGGATTCGATTATTATAGCGTATCAAATATCTCAGTGATAGAATTTGTTATAGATTGTAAATATTTTGTAAAATCTACTATTTTTAATATTTATTGGTTACTCTCACCATCCATCCTTTACTTCTCATGTTTTCATTCACTTTTTAATTTTCCAGAATATAATATGTATTCTTTCTCTTTTTCTTGCTATCTAAAAAGTGATTTTCAATGACAAAAGATAATTTCTCATGTCCTCTCTTGCGCCCTTGGGAATGGGTTTATATCAAAATTAATTGGACCTTAAACCCATAAAATAATTTACAATTAATTAATCTTCTAACCAAAATCTTTAAGCCTAATTTCCAAACAAAGGAAGAAATTATGTTCATTTTTAATACCACTGCTTTAATAACTCTTTTGTTTTTATTTTTTATTTTTAAAAATCAAGTTTATATTTTTTTCTCGTTTTCTTACCATATTTTGGATTTTTCGTAAATACACTCAAATTGAATTTTTAGTTAAATTGTAAAAACACTAATACACAAATTTGAAAAAAGAAAAGAAAAATTACACTGCTTTTTGGTGTCCTTTGTATTACAAATTTTTCCATTCAATTTCATAAAAACATTTAATATTCTGGTTTGTTTCACATCATTTCATTTTTTAAAGTCTAAAATATTATTATATAATAACGTGAATTTTTAATACCATATAACAGTATAAAATTTGTATATTTAATTTGGAAGATGAAAGAAAAAAATTAGCTTAATAGATTAATATCGAGTATTCATTATTATTTATTTTAATTAATTATTAAATATAAAGAAATTATTTACTCTTAATAAATTTCAACTAATATTAGACATGTTTTTCATGTCTAATAAAGTGGAAATGATTAAAGTACTAAGAGGGTGTCCACTAGTGGAGATGTCCGGGTGCACCTATTAACCCATCGTATCTTTTCCAAAAAAAGAAAGTAAAATTATAAAAAATAGTAAATTTGACAAAATATTTACAATATATACAAAAATTTGCAGATTCTATCAATAATAGACATTGATAAATATTGATAACTACTAATATGTTTCTATCAGTGGTATTGATAGACAGTGATAAAAATCTATCTGTGACTATTATTGATAGAATTCAAAAGTTTACTATAGCTCGTAAATATTTTAATTTATTTTGTTATTTTTAAAAATGCAAAAGAAAAAAAAAAGAAAAAGAAAAAACTAATATTAGACATGCTATCTTAACTATTTGATATAAATTATTAATGCTCATTCTCAATATTATAATCAATTTATATTCATTTAACTTAATTATTTAACCGATAAGTAGGGGTTTTTTAAAAAATAAATTTTTTTTAACAAATTATTTACGCATCATAAAACAAAAATCTACTTTAAAAAAAAATCATTAATAAATATGGTATGAAATGTTCTATTTTTTTATAATTTTTCTATTCCCTCACATTTTATATTTTATTATTTTAATTAAAATAATTAATTAATATAGCTATAAATTAATTAACACTAAATTTAGTTGATCTCTGTCATTAAAGTAATTAATTATTTAATTTTAGTTTTAATATACAGATTAATGATTTGAAAATAAATATTTAATTTTCAAGCCTTAATTATCATGCACATCTAAACACAAATATTAATTATCACAAACATTCAACATTCATACATTCAAATCTTAAATATTTAATATGTATTCATGAAACAATATTTACGATTCAAATAATTTTTTACTGTTTAGAATTTTTATTAGATTCTAAAAACATTAGAAAGTAGAAAAGAAATTAATAAATTTAGTATAGTTAAAAAGTATTTATTGATTTAATTGTCAAAAATAAAAATATCAAATATTTATAAATCATAATTATTATTGATGGGTGCTAAAAAAATCTATTCTTGAATATGAATAGTTGAAGATATTATTAAGTTATTAATATCGCTTCTTATCTTCTTGATTCCTTGTTGTGAGACGTGTCATTGTGTGACAAATTAAAATTTATTTATATTTAATAACATAGACAAATTTAAATTTATTGGTTTCCTTAATATAACTTAAGCTTGATTAATAAATTACTAATATTGATTTTAACATGCATCAAAGCAATGACTTTTATTTTTTGGATTCTTTTTATGAATTATTTTGACTTCTAATTAAAAGTAATCCTAAGAACTGATTTATATTAACTATCAACACATTCCTTTATACTGATGTGAAATAATAAAATGCCATTATATTAACATGCACAGGCAAGATATATTCATAAAATAATATAAATTGATTATTTGTTCATTTGTACTTTCACAGAAATAATTAAGTAGCAAATCAAACATAGAATAATCAACTTCATTAATATATGAACAAAAAATGATCCAATATTGTCCAGATTTTCACCGGCAAATATGGTTGCACTACCCTAAATCACTTATACATTTGTTCTTAATTGAAGAAGAACTAGAGACCAAAAGATTAGTGGACACTCCTGAATATCTTAATTAGGTTTAACACGTCCTTAACGCTCTTATTATGTTCCAGTCCAAAATCTCTTATATATGTTGGACTATTTTCTCTTCTATTATTTTTGCCATTCTATGTAAGCAAAATACTTATATCATTATTGTATCATATATGAGGGGTAGAGAGCACGAAGAAAGAAGAATAAATTTACTAAACTTTTATAATAAATAATAATAATAATAATAATACAATATTAAAAAGGATACTAAGATCATAAAATTCTTATTTTCCCTATACTTAAAATTAAGAACTTAATATAAAGCTTTTAATCAATATATTGTTCCCCTTATGATCAAAACATTTTACTTCCACCGTGGGTTGGCATATATATTTGAAAATAATGGATCATACATTATTGGTAAGAATTGTGTCTAACTCTAATCAAAATTTAATTACACCACAACAACTTTGGTTATGTATGATGAGAGATTTCAAATTAACCACCAACTTCTTAAGTATTATTTGTGTAGAATACAATGATATATATAGTTTCGCTATGATAGACACAGTTTCACAAACTTATGTCATCGTACATTGACGATGGCGGTTAGGTATTTGAAATTTTCACATCCACAATATTGCTTGCAAAATTATCTAAAATAAAGCAAGTGAGAAGAGAGTGAAATTTATAAGAGATAGGATTTGAAAAGGTAAATTTGTAATGGGGCTAAGCATGCACTTTTAGATATATTAATCAAATATATATAGTTTTTTTTTTCTTTTTTTAAAAGAAGTATTGGTTAAAGAATTCATTGACATACTAATGACGCATTCTTAATGTTCCCTCCAAATGGATGAAATAAATAGTACTACAAAGTGAAAGTCCAAAGAGAAATAAGGAGAGAATAAAGAAATTAAAAGACTTTTTAATTGAGAGCTGATAAATATAAAATATCGCAATCCAATCGTCCATAAATTAAACTTTAATAATTAGACCTAAATTTTGTTATGTTCACTATTTTTTTTATAATATTTTATATATGCATGTTAATAGTTTGAGTCTTATTGTTTTATTTTGCAACGAAAAATAAATTTAAACAATCCTTCATTTTGGATAAACAAACATTCACTCTATTACACAGGTAAATGCCTTAAAAAAAACCCATTACATGGAAGAATAATCCCCTAATTATAATATTATGAATTGGTCAGCTCTCTCTCACACAGACAAAAATAAAATCTCTCATTTTCTCTCTCCCCCTTCATAATATTTTGGAGATTGATGATATAATTTTAGTGTAAAATTGAATATATAAATGTTGTTGGTAAATTTATAATGTACAGTAAACGTAATTAAGTAATAATTTTGGAAATTTTGTGTATTTTTCTTTTACGTTACTGTAATAAGGAAGAGTGTTGTTGGAGATTATGATTATCTTCTTGCATATTGGGAAGACTACACAGTGACAAAATCTCCTCTAAACTTCCATTCATGGAGTCTCTGAACTTATCGAACGACTTCATGTACTCGTCCATGCACTCGGGCTTCATTAACGACTTTGTTTCCCCCATTATATTTAGCTGAGGGAAGTCCTCCACCTCTAACGGTGGATAGTAAGGATGTTGATAGTGAAGATTATTCTCGTGCTCAATAAAATTGTTTGGAATCTGCAACATATATATATACATACCATTATATATGTTAGATAAACATCATATAGTATGGTATTTAAATTGATTTGAAGTACTTAATCCAACATAATTATTAAATAAGAAAGCTAAAAGCAAAATGATAATGATTAAATCGCTAGACTAATTTTAATTATCAATTAGAGATCGGTTAAGAATTAATAAGATAACTTTATTTATGGGTTTAATATATGGATTTATGAATATAAATGAAAGTGTTTAACCAATTTAAGAGGTGGGTTTTTAAAATTTCTACTTTAAGTAGTTTGGAAGAACATAAATTACAAATTTGGGAATTAAAGATCATTGTTAAACATAAACTTAATTAATTATACACTAAACAAATAGAAGATGTATTATTTCCAACTAATTACCACTAATTCAACACATGTTTTCTTAAAGATTTAAAATAAACAAATAAAGAAGTAACTTTTAAATAATGTTTTTTTAGGGTTTAATAAGTTATCGTTATTGTAATTTATTTAATTTTAAATATATATATATATATAGAAACTTTAGAGAAAAATGAGGGAAGAAAAGATGAGTGGAAGGGGCGATGGTCAAAAGAGGGTTATGGAGGATAGTGAAAAAGAGAGACATTTTTGAGTCAATCTAAGAGATAAAAATTAAGATTTGGAGAAGCTTTTGGAAAAGATATTGTGTTTGTATAGTCATTTCATTTACTTCAAACTTTTTTTTTCAAATAAAAAAAAAACCTTTAAAGATAAAAAGACCACTCAAAGGCCTTGTGAATGTGGGTCATTCAAAATTAATTATTCTTTTATATATATATATATATAATGCAATGTGGTCTCCTCTAAGTGTGCATGAATGTGACCACCATGCATGATTAGTGCAACACTTAATGTTTTGATTATAAGCCTCAAAATAAAAAATATACTCGTTTGATTATATAGCTAGTAATAATAATTAGTTTTTTTTTTTTTATAAACTAGTAATTAATCAACTCTTTAAAAGAAAAAAGAGTAAATCAGATTAACTTTACACTATATGTATAATAACGGCTAAATCCTTATTTTTTTAAAAAAAAAATTACGTCAATAATAACGGCTAAATCATTCAAAATGTCCTAAACGTGTTATTGATTTCAATTTTGAACCTTTAACTTTTTAATTTTTTATTTTCTGATATCAGTCTTAATTTTAAATTTTAATTTGTTTAACCTATGAAGTTCTGTTTGATTTTTAGTTTTACTTTTTTTTGTCTTTTACATTCTTAGAGTTTCAATTGTAAAAAAAAAAAAAAAATAGTTAGATGTAAAATTGGGAATTTTAGAACGTTAAAAGATAAAATTGAAATGTATTGACATACATAGGAAATATATTTATGAGTGAAATGATTACAAATTGTTTGAAAATTAATTTTTTAACATAATTAAGCTAGTTGTTAATTATTCTGTTAATCATAATGATATGCTTAAGAAATTTACCTGAATGAAAGGAACTTTGCTAATAATTACACGATGGACTCAGAAAAATTTTCTTTCAAAGAAAATATTTTCACTTTAGATAAGTTTTTTAAATAAAGTGATTTAGTTATGAAGTTTCTATTTAAACTCACTACAAAAAAGAAAGAAAAAAAAACTGATTTTTTTCTTTCTTATAATATATCAAATGTTGAAAGGAAAATTAAAATTTATAATAAACTCAAAAGAACTGTCTTTTTTCTTCTTCTTTTTTTTTTTTTTTTTAAGAAATTGATCATGTGGAAAATTGTTTTGTTTTAATTCAATAATTATTTATGATAATTTAAAAAAATGATTAACTAATGATAATTTACAAAAAATTATGGTTATTTGATACACCTAAATTCAAAGAAAAATAGAACCCTTCCAAAATATTTAAAAACCCTAATGAACAAGCTAACGTATTTGAAGACAATAACAATGATAATTAAGCAAAATGTGAATGAGATTGATGATGATTTTTGTATGTGGTTTAAACTGTACGTGTAAATCTAAATATGCATGCATAATAAATATTATTTTTTTCAAAAAAAAAAAGAAAAGAAAAGAATAAGATGTGTGATTTTATGGTATTATTATATCAACTAATATATATCCTATATAATTGATGAAAGTTTAGAAGTACCTGCATATAATTTGAAGGGCAATCAATGTGGATTGGATACAGATTATCAGCTGAACTATTGGCTTCATTATCGGAGGTCACCATCACTGGCAAGTCATCGGCGACATTTCCTTGTGTGAGATCGGAGGAGGAGTTTTCAGAGCTGAAGATTTTAGGGTTATATTCATAAAGAAAATGATCAAAACTGTCACGATCTTCATTGCTTTCTATCCCTCCTCTCGAACTTTCTGGCGCACCACCACCATCGTCAACCTGCATGTCTTGCTCGTCCGCCATTTGCCAAACCGGTGCTTCGGGGTCGACCCCATTTGTCTTTTCCCCAACCGTTTTCGGTACTATAGTTGCCTTCTTGAATACACGACACAATGCATAGGAGTCCTGCATGAATCAAGGTCAAAATATTTCATTTTTGCATAAAATAACTCTTATTTATGTTCAATTTAATCCATTTTTAAGAGTAATTTTGAAATAGTTTGAATTATTTTTGTCATATTCAAAATATAACTACAAAAACACACGTTTGTATTTACTTAGAATTTTATACCGTTAAATGTGATTTTCTACCATTAAAATTTGATTTTATTCCATAGTAATTTCTAACATTGTCATTGGTCTTTCAGGTTTTAGTGATATAATCTTTGGTGTTAATATTTGAACTAACTTATACATGAAGGAAGAAGTGTACAAAGTCACAAACATTGAATTTTGATCCTAATTTAAGGTTTAAATTATTTGTCTAGAGGGATTATATATATATTCAAAAAGAAAGGAATGTTTTTTCAACCAATTGGTAGTTTTTTCAATGATGAAAGGTAGAAAATTGAGGAGAAACAAGTTTTAACAAAAAGGAAAGGGATATGTGTATGTATATATGTGTGTGTGTGTGTGTGTGTGTGTGTATAGGGGTAAAGGGCTAAAGCCTAAGAAAAGAGATAGGGAAATTAAGTACAACACATTTTATCTAAAGTTATGGCCAAAGAGTCTTTCATAAACCCTTCTTTTTCATAAACCCTTCTTGATGTTTCTTCTTTTTCTTTTTGGTTTAGTTCAAGATGGGGAAGAAAAAGAAAATAAAGAACCAAAAAGGAAAGCACTTAAGAGATATTTCTTCTTCCCTTTTCTTTATGTGTGGGTTTTTTCTTTCAATCTCTCTCTCTCTCTTTTATTTCTTTTTTTAGGTAGTGTGAGGTTTATTGTTCTTCTTCATCATCATCTTCTTCTTCCCTCCACACACTTTTATATTATTAGCAACAAGAATGCAAAAAAATAAATTAATTAAACCCTAACTCTAAAATGAAGGTGAAAGAGAAAAAACCTTGGTCGAAGGAGACGACGTTGTTGCGGTGGCAAGTTGAGAATGGAGAAGACGATATTCGTGCATAACCCAATTAGTTCTAACCCCATGAGGAGCTCTTCCTTTATAATACACCAAAGTTTTCTTCATCCCAACTGCTCGCTTCTGCGACTGAACCACGCGGTCTTTCCCAGTGGCCTTCCAATACCCGCCTTTGGTCGCTCGATTCGTTCTCGACCCATTAGGGTACTTCCGATCCCGAGGACTATAGAAGTACCACTCCATATCTTTGCTCGGCAAAAACGACTTATCTAAAAAGAACTAAACTCATTCAAGGGAAGAAACAAAAACAAAAAAAAAAAAAAAAACCACACGTACATGATGAGGAGGAGGAAGACAAACAAAGAAACATTACCGGGTAATTCCCAGGGTTCGCATTTATAAAGGTCGATCTCAGGAATGATCTCAAGCTCGATGGAGCGGCCATTGATCTTCCTATCCAAATAGTAAGCAACAAGTTCTTCGTCTGTCGGGTGGAAGCGAAACCCTGGAGGAAGGGTCATGGGAGCCATAGAAGTAATGATGATATAAAATAGAATGTCTCTCAAAATTTGAATAATTCTGTTGTAATTCTAGAGAGACAGAGAGAGAGAGAGAAAGAAGAAGACATGAAGAGGACTGAATTGTACTACATTGAACTATATAAAAGGAGGGAGTTTGTGAGTCCAAAAAAATAATAATAATGGAACTGAAAAGTGAGATTATATTACAGAGTGGAGATTGCTTTATTATTATTATTATTACTATAAAATTTGAAAGGTTAAGGGATTATATGGGAAGAGAGAATAAGAAAATGGGATTGTTCTTTGGATGATTTGATCAGCGAAGTGAAATCACTTTTTTTGTCATGTGATTCTCTCAAGTTTTTTTTTTCTTTTTTTAATTTTATAAACACTTTTTGTCATTTTTAGCAAGCAAAATTTGACTTGACTAATCTTAAACATTCTGATAATTCCTTTTTTAGTCAGTCAAAAATAACTCTATCATGTAATAATTTTGTAATTCCAATTTAACTAATTAAACTTCTCAATAAACCATAAAAAAAAAATTAATTAATTTTTTTATACTTTAATTTGCTAATGATTTTGGTTTACTCCTATAATATTTGTTCAAACAAATAAAAAGTTCGTTCTATTTTAAATTATAAACTTATAAACCTGATGAGTTAAAAGTGTAAATTTTAATGTTTTGGATCTTGAAAATGTGTGATTGTTAAGAGTATTTTATAGTAATATTAAAATAAAATGAAGGTTTGGGGAAATGAAGGGTATATGAGTAAATTAGAATGAGGGGTCTCTCTCTTTACGGCTTTAAAGGAAGATTCTATGAGTGAAATAGGAAGGGGGGCATAGTGTGAAAACGAGGCATGCATGCATATATATTATACTATATATTAACTTATTTTTTAAATATACCAAAATTAATTTAAATCTTTACAAAATCTTACCTTATAATCTATCGTAATCTTTACTTAATTGTAATATTTTATTATATTTATAAATATTTTCAAAAATTGTCGCTATTTAGGCCGTTTTAGTCTCTACATTTTCAATTTAATCGATATAAATAGTTTATTGTTTCATTTCTTTAGAAAATTATCTCTTCACGGCCTATTGTATTTTCATATATAAAATAAATAAATAATCATTGTTTTCAATATAAATTAATATTGAAGAATTAAATCTAAAATTATTATTATCTTCAATGGTCAATTTTTTGTCCTCATACTTTTAATAAATAATAAATTTAGTCTTTCAAACATTTTTGTCAAAATTGAATAAGGAAAGAACATTTTAAAAATAGTAAAATAAATTAAAATATTTACCAACTATAGCAAAATTTTGGATTTTATCATTATAGCATATTAGTGACTATCAAGAATAGAATTTAAAAATTTTGGTATAGGTTATAAATATTTGATAAAATTTGCTATTTTTGCAAATTTATAATAATAATAATAATAATAATAATATTCATAAAAAATGAAGATTTATTGAAAATATAGAGAATAAAATTTAAAAAGTTAATTAAAGTATTATTATAATAATAATTATATTATATAGGTAGAGAAAGAGAGGATATATGATTAAGAAGCTTCATCTGCAGAAAGCTTTTGTCTGCCCACAAACTAACAAAAATAATAGAGAGAAAATGGCATCGAAAGCCTCAATTTTGGGACCTCAAACCGACCAACTCCATTACAAGCAATTCTCCTATTCTGTTCATATTTCAATTCACTACTATAATTTAATATAATGCATACATATACATACATACTTCATGTATACACATTATCAATTTTTTGTATATAAAAAGTTTGATATTAGATATGAGAAGGTTGGGGATTTTTTTTTCTTTTTTATATTGTACTCATTCAATAATAAACAAATTATCGAATAATATATTGTTTAAATTCTTAATAATATTACTCAAAATACACTAATAGGTTGTTTGAGGTTGAAATGTATTCAAAATTACTAAAAATTTGAGAGGAGTTGGAATTCGAGAGAAATCAAAAGCAGAAAAAAAAAAGTTCAAAAAACACGAAAACTAGAAATGAGTTAGATATTACAAATCGTGTACAGAAAGCTCAATCTATCTAAGGATTTTGAAATATATTACATCTCTAATATTTTCCTTTAAAAATGAAATTCCCCAAAAGAGAGAGAGAGAGAGAGAGGTAGCAATATTAAAGAGCAACTTTTTTGGATGTACAGTAGGGACCCCCAACAATCTACCTGTCACACTCTTACACTATTTGCTTTTGCTTTCTCCACCATCCATTATTATTTTTCTTCTTCTTTTCTTTTTCAATCCAAAACCAAAACCCTTCCTACTTCTTCCTATTCCTATACTCTTGTCTTAGCTTTGTTTTGCTTTGCCCTTTTTCTTTTTCTCTCTGTTTTTTTTTTCTACCCATTATTTAATCCCCCAGCCTCCCCACTTTAACTTTCCTTTCCTTCCCTTAAAATATCATTTTCATTTCGACAAAGATCCACTCCCCACTTTAATGATTACTGCGCACAATCTTTGACTGGTTTCTCTCTCTCTATCTATCTAAGAAATGTTCCCCAGAAATAACAGTTTTCATTGCACTGAGTTGAATGAAACAACAACAACAACAAATAATATATGGTTGATGATCAGTTGAATTTAAGTACAGTTACCCATGCTTTCATATCAACTACAATATCGAAAGATATTCTTATTATATGTGTTCTGAAGTGTATCTATCTTTTAACAGTTCATACCAACAATAAAATATGAAGAAATTTGTTACGTGACAAACTGTGGTTGGATAATGAAGTGCAATCTAGAATGTACTAGATAAAGATAGACAAGAAATAGATAAATAAAAAGGGCTTGTTTTTTGAGAAGGGTATTTGAAAATTTTAAATCTTGGAACTCTAATAATAAAATCATGAGACAAACATTTGCAATAAAGGGTTTCTTCTCTTTTTTATATAAATAGTTATTTATCATGGAAAACATGTTTCAAAATCCTTTTTTTTATGATTTAAAATTTTTTTGTCATGGATTTTGATCTGTAAAATGATCATGAATTCTTGAAAAGATAGGGTTATCTACTCAGTATTTCAATGATATATAATTGGGAAATGGACTATGGATACATTGTACAACATTCTTTCCAACCATACATATTTTGATGATTGAAATGTCAAAATTCTAATTATCATCCATATAGTTCAAATCTCTTTCACCCCACCTCTTTTTCAACCTTTGTTGGAAAAGAAAACAACAATCACAAGATAAATGTTTAAAATTATGAGAGGGCAGAGGGCAGAGGTCATTAATTTAACAATAAAAGTGATGCTAAAAATACAGGTAAGATAAGAGAAAAAAACAGAGTATATTCAACTACAAGTTACTACCTTTAGTTCATATCACTTTATAGTTTTTACACCTCAAAAGCATCATCATCATACACTTACTTCTGCAAAACCAATTATTTGGTATAGAGAAAAAGAAAGAAGAGAGAGAGAGAGAGAGAGAGAGAGAGAGAGAGAGAGAAGAGAAGAGAGAAGAGAGAAGAGAGAAGAGAGAAGAGAGAAGAGAGAGGAGAGAGGAGAGAGGAGAGAGGAGAGAGGAGAGAGAGATTACCAATTTAACTCCTAGTTCTTTTGCCGAAAGACCCTTTTATTCCTTTTTAGCTCAAGCCCTTGCCTCGGCTTATGTTTTGGTCGAGTGAACCTGAAATGATGCTTTGATCTGATGAAGGATGATATCAGCCAAAGTTTAAAAAAGAGATTCCAAACTCATCCATTTCACCAATCGAAGTATTAATATTTACACAGAGGCATCAGAGGGGAAAAAATGTTTTGACTCTTCCTTGAAGTGTGTGTGTGTCTGTGTATATTATTTGACCAAATTTGGCCTATTAATGGGTGTGAATAAGAAGTATAAAAGGTGGGGTTTTTTTGTTATGTTGTTTTAATGTCATCTCTTCTTTAATTTAAAGCAAGACGCTTCACACTCATAAACAGAAACATGTAATGATGTGTGTTGTCCAGTCAAGGAAGTCAAGAGTTTTTCTGCTACAGTTCAAGGGTTTTCAATTGAATATTCACTTCATATAGCTAAAGATAATTGTGTTCCCATCTACTTTTTAAGATGATGAGTGTACCATGTCAGGGTCGATATCATCATCATCCTCCTCCTCAATTCTAACATCTAGATAATTATAATAAAATGAGAAGCAAATAGGAGGGCACATAATAACTAAACTCAAGACTACTTACTTTAATAGCATGTGAAATTATCTTGCCTAATCATAACTCAAAGCCACCGTTATACAACCTAAAAGAACAAATCTTGTTCAAATAAGATCGTAATAGCATGTGAAATTTTAACAGCAAGGCCATAATTATCCTAGAGCAAAATTCAATATAAGATGCATTTAACAAGACATTGAATGTGGGTGGAGAGATGTTGTAATGAATAGAGTGTCTAAAGTGATGCAACCTTTCAGACAATCTGAAGTAAAAATAAATAAACAAAGGGAAAGTAAAAGCAAAGGGAGAGGCTAAAGCTTAGGTTGAAGAGGAGTGAGTTGGGGAAGGAGCATGCTTAGATTCTCCATCAGCTGATCCGATTTAATCATTTTAATGTGCCTGGCAACACAAAAGACAAATGTTCTGATTCTTCCTTTATTTTGGCATTGTTTTTTTAACTCATCCCAGATTTTAATTGTAGCTTTCATGTGAGTTCTCCTCACTCTTCATGGGGACAAGGTGTGGGGCTTGCTGATTATACCTTTCCCTTTTCTTTTTCTTCTTCTTCTTCTTTCTTTCTTTTTTCTTTTTTTCCTTTTCTTTTTTTCTTTTTTCTTTTAATATGATCAGTTTTGGGGATATATTCGCATTCTTTAACTTTGTATTCTATGATATCTCACTTATTTCCAAAGTGCAAGGCTAATTCTATAACTTCAATCTAAAGAAGTTCATTAGTCTGTGTTTTATGAGAGGTTAGTCAAAAAGTTCATGTTTCTATCACTATGGAAGATTATTATTTAGTTCAAGTATCTCACAACTTCTTGATAAATGGGTGGCCCATCTTCTTACACCAACTAATACAATGTAAACAGTTTTTTTTTTTTTTTTTTTCATCTTCTTTTCTAATGCATATTCATTTTAATCATTTGAAAATAACACTTGAAAAAGAGGAGGAAAAAAGTTGGCAGTCCTAGTGGAAATGAGTTAACGTACCATTTAGGAGTTTCAAGGTCCTTAGCTTAGTCAATGGCCCTCTAATACCCCACCATTTAACTTGTCTTTCCAAGAAAAATCAATGTTAATCAACCAAAAGGGGCACAGTAAAATGTCTGAAAAAAAAAATACATTATGTTAACTCAATCAAATGCATGGCACACTTACAGAGGGAGTTTTAATTTTTGGATGACCAGCTGTCGGCATTTTAGTAGAGAAATTGCTACCACGTTGGAAAAGTGCTATAACTAATATATATATATGTGTATATGTATAAGAAACCTGATATACAAGCACACACATGAAGCTATACTTGAAATTGTATACTCTGTATTAATACGATAGACAAACAGGGGAAGGGAAATATCTCTAACCCCAACCAAATTCACTGGGTACATACATTCAAGGGTATATACTTTTTCATTATATTGCTCACAGGGTAGTATACCACCATATACTACGAACTATCAAAATTCCAGTCCAAACTGAGAATGCCAAGATAAAGAAAAGGACTAAACCAGCTTAAGTCCCTGTTAGCAGGAATATACTAGCATCTAAAACTTTCTGTAGATGGAAGATGCCAATAGTTGCGTAACATATATCTCACAAAATAAATATACACATTCTATCATTAAATGGAGAGAGAGTGAGCGAAAGAAAGAAAGAGAGAGAGATCACTGATGAAATAAGGGGAAAATTCCCCACTGATGAAGAAACCCCTCTCCAGTTGTGACTTCTAGGACCAGTAAGACAAGCACAGCCAGCATTGCTGCTCTCCCATTCCAGGTTTCGGCACTTTTCGTCCAACCCCATTCCCATACAGTTACAGGTGGCGGTAGCTGCCTACGTTGAGAATCGTATGCTGCTAATAACTCTTCCACGCTACCAAGTGGAACCAGGGGCTGAAAAGAGGTAAAGGAGAGAAGTGTTAATAATTAATCATAAAAGAAACAAGCTTCTCACTGCTAATAACTAATATAAAAGGTTTGAATACAATCGAGGGAAAAAAAATTACAAACAAGGGATAAGAAACATATATCCTCTATACTAAATAAGCTTTACAATCTTCCATACAGAAAATAAAATACGATAAGAATATAGTCTGACAGATAAGTGAAATGTAGAATAACGGTCAGTAGCACATTTCTTTCATCCAAAGATATCCCTTTCCAAATCCGTTGATACATTATTTTCTGAAGGGTTTTTATGCTAAAATGAAAATGTGAAACAAAAACTGACAATGAGTTTGCAACCCACTCGAGTATGAACTTCAAATTTCTCAAACTAAATACCAGATGCACCACAAAAGTGTCCACCATTGTGCACACTCCTCAACAGCTAGATATGTCATTAGAAACCAAGGTAGTACCGTCTTTTGTCCTACATTGGTTAGAATGAGATGACCAATGTGGTATTCAAGCGGCTTGGCTCTTCCACCCCAAAAAGCTAGCTTTTGGGGTGTGGTTCTCCAAGATGCTTAAGTACCTAACAATGATATCAGAGCCAGTTGTCAATGTTTCGGAGTGGAATTGGAAGATGATTTTGACCGGGTGTAGCCGAGTGAAGTGTTGTCGGAATAGCCGTCGGAACGTCGACTTTTTTCCAAGGATGGGGTATTGTTAGAAACCAAAGTAGTACAGGATATCTTTGTCCCACATTGGTTAAAATTGGATGACCAATGTGGTACTTAAGTGGTTTGGCTCTCTCACTCCAATACTGGCTTTTAGGGTGTGGTTCTCCAAAGTGATTAAATACTGAATAGATTATATCTAATTGCTCAAGTTAGAAACTTCCAACTGATTGCGTAGAACGGAATTCAGATTTGTAGTTTTTATAACTTAAATCTTAGTATCCATAAAATATTAGAAGATAGAGACCTGGATCAATTTTGTTCAATCTTTTAATCGTGTTTCAATTCAATAGCGTCTATAAAATGCCTAAATTGCATTGGTATTGTTATTTTTTGTAGTTATTTTTTTGACTTTTTTTGTAGTTATAAATATAATTATTTTGTCTCTTTTTGTACTTATAGTCGGACTCCAGTACATTTATCTCTAAATATAGTTAGAAAATAACTATATTTATATATAATTCCCTTGTATTCTTCTATTTTTTCCTAATGAAAGTCCGTTTTTTTACCAAAAAATAATTATAATATCTAATTCCATTCCCATTGCACAGGGTGGTGCATTTTCACTATTGTACATTCATATATAATTTATAAATATAGTTACAAACTAACTAATATAATTATTATGAGCACTGAACATTTGTTTAATATCCATGAATATTGAGACTTGAGGCTAGCTTACTTGCAACTCGACTAATCTCATGGGATATATAAGCATTTAACGATTTAAACTACGGTCTTAGTTGTGACAATAATATTCCTTAATTCCATAAATATCAACATGAATTTATCTATTGAGCTTTTAGAAATATAGGTCAAGCTTTATTTCCTTGTAAATGGTGTGATATGGTACCTGCCGAGCTTCAAGATTTGATACAGCCATCGCCCCCACATACGGAAGACTCTCAATTACGGCATCAGCCAAATCTGTTATGAAAGTAGGCTCACATCCTAATGCAGGAACACGTCCCCATTTTTCTATCCCAGATTTTAATGCCAGTTCTTTATATTCCACGTCAATTTCTTCCAAAGTTTCAATGTGCTCACTTACAAAGCTGCAAATGAAGCATAGCATAAAATTTTAATGAACTGAAAAAGATTTTTATTTTTAAACCAGACAATCTGAATGCAGCCAATATGCAAAAAGTATAATCAAGTCGTATGTAGGAACTTACTGGTTCTTGATCAATATTGAGCTTTACTAAATTACATGACATGAATAATTATTGAAACATATTGCCAATGATACAAGTCAAATAATTACTGTGTCGATTTTTTTTTTGTAAGAAATAATTTTATTGATGTATGAACTGTGTCGAGTTATTAAAACATCATTGTAAAACATCGCTTGCAGTTAGATTATTTCTGTAATTCTTGACAAAAGAATTTGTGTACAACATGAATGGTACAAGATTCTGAGTATGATAATTTGTTTGTTAAGATATATTCTACTGAATAAAATCCAATGATTTTAGGTACTATATTTATAGTTTGTAAAAATTTGAAGCAAATGTTACTAATGAAAACCAAATTTCGTTGTTTATCATAATTTCTTTTATATCAAATCATTGATCACCAAAATGTTGAATGTAGGAATACGCATACCTATGAACAGCTAACAAGCTTTATTTATTTATTTTTTGATAGGAAACAAGAAAGAGATATATTACCTAATGGGTACAGCTAACAAGCTTTTAACTCCTTTTTGCCCGAGCTCTATTATTGTCTCATCTGTGTAGGGTTTTAACCACTCCACAGGCCCAACTCTACTCTGTATAGTAAGTCAGAAAACCCACTTAGTCAAGATTGTACATGATAAAAAATAATAATTAAAAACCCTACTAGTTGTTCGTGAACTACAAAGCGTAAAATATGTTTCTAACCGCCAGAACTAAAAGATTCAGACTTTTTTTATTACAACATTTGGAGGTACGGAGATTCGAACCACAAACTTGGCGGTTACTAATACACTCAGATGTCACTTGAGTTAAACTCTTGTTATCAACCAAGATTCAGTCTTTCATAATGTGATTTTTCTTATGACAGGATAAAAACTTTTCACCGAAAGTATCAGGAGTAGAAAACCCCAGCAGAGCCACAGCGTCAAATATTTAAACTGTTACAAAATAGTGTTCCATTTCAAGATAATTTTTTAAAAAGCTACAGGCACAAACTTACAAAAGACGTCAGAGAGAATACCAAGTAGAAGGTAAGAATCTAACTGGATCCCATTCCAAAATTTGACTTGCATTCATCTAGAGAACCTTGCCCTTCCCTTTGAAAGTAAGACCACGCAGAATCTTACCTTTAATTTAAAACTGTAGTATTAATTCCCTGACAAACCATGACCCATTAATATAATAATGCCGCCTATTATTACTGGTTTTTCTCAGCCTGTATCACGGCCTATCATGGCCCATTGATCAGTCCTGGCCAAATTATTTTAGGAAAAAGTGGCCTGGCAAAGGGTTAGTATTTCGAGAGGTTCAAGCTAAGGGAAGAAAAAAACTTCAAGGTCAAATATAATTGGTTATATCTCCCAAAATATATATGTGCATACATAATATAATTGGCTATTTCGATGGTAAAAGGTCCGGTCTTCAATTATGGGGATTGCACACTAATCAAATTATACTCTCTACCTTCTATTTTTATTCCTTTTTACATTTTATGTTCCTCAGTTTATCTATCCATTTTACCATCTATATATCTCTCCTTTCTTTTGCCTTCTACATCCTGAGCCAACACGTTCTGAAACTAGGTCTTTTCTGGTGCCAGTATGTTCTATGAAAGAAGAGACAAGACTACCTAATAAAATAATTGCCGCACTAAGTTGCACACATAATCCTAGAAGGCATTATATCTTCTCTGATTTTCCCTTCTCCATCATAGGCCAATAGGTTCTGAAGCATGTATGGTCCATTAAAGTTGAGGCAGTAGTTAGCCATAAATATTTGCCTCACCAAGTTGCATACATAGTCCAAGAGGGGTAAAGAACAATACGGCAAAAAGCCCGAACTACAAATACATACATACATACATTAAAATTTTATTTTAAAAATATTTTAAATATTGCATTTTGAAATTTTACCAATGCCTAAAATATACAAAAGATTTCAAAGGAGATTCCAGAAGAGACAATAAAGAATTCTGCAATACAATTCAAAGCAGAGTTTGCTCACTCTCCCCGGGGTTGATATGAAATAATTGAAAGGCACATACCTGATAAGCAAGGGTGTAGCTATTTGTTATCCTTCTCTTTTCTAATTCTTCCATGATCAAATCCACGCATTCCTCCATCTCTGCTTTGTAGGGGTCACCAGCCTCTTCAACGTATGCAAGGGGGACTCCATGTGCACTAAAAAATACCATTACCTGTTATCGACATGTTTAATTTACACTTTAATGCCAAGCCATGAATAGTAACACTTACAAACAAGAAAGTTTTTTACTATAACCAACAATATTTTATGATCAATATATGTAAGATCATGGAAACATGTACCTGCTCAGGAAAGTCAAAAGTTTTTAATTCCTTCTCAATCAAATCTGCCATGGCCTTTATATATCCTTCACGCTGGTACCAGGAAGGTATTACCGTATGTTGCATGTTAACAAGATATTCATCCTCCCTAACAAAGAGAAGATTTTACAATCATTTAAACCAATCCAGGATGTCAGAATAGTATTATTGAAAGTAAAGACGAAGAACAAACACAATTTTACGTGGAAACCCTAGTACAGGAAAAAACACCACGATGCTGATCATTTTATTATTTTCTATTACTCATAAAAGTAAAAAGGGGAAGTATTTAAAGGAAACATGAGCCTAATTAACAGAATAAAAATATTACGTAACTACCCTTGGACTTTCAACATGATCAAAGCCCATTATTTCTAACACCCCCCTCAAGTTGGAACGTAAACGTTATAAAGAACCAACTTGCTAACACACAAATCAAAGCTTTGTCTGAGGAGCCCCTTTGTGAGGATATCAGCAATTTGTTGGCTTGAGGGTATGTAAGGAATGCAGAAACTACCATCGTCAAGCTTCTCTTTAATAAAATGTTTGTCAATCTGCACATGTTTAGTCCTGTCATGTTGGACTAGGCTATTGGAAATGCTAATGATTGCCTTGTTATTGCATAATAGCTTCATAGGCACCTCATAGTCTTGACAAAGATCAGACAACACCTTCTGGAGCCAAATCTCCTCACAGATCCACAAACTCATAGCCCTGTATTCAGCTTTAGCATTACTTCTAGCCACAACTCCTTGCTTCTTACTTCTCCAAGTAACAAGATTGTCCCACACAAAAGTACAATATCCTGAGGTAGACGTTCTATCAACAATAGATCTTGTCCAGTCATAATCAATATAAGCTTATACTATCTTCTGTCGGTCTTCCTGAATCCCAGACCTTTACCAGGAGTTGCTTTTAAATACATCAGAATCCTGTTAACCACTTCCATGTGGTTCTCACAAGGTGCCTGCATGAACTGACTAACGGTGCTCACAGCATTAGAGATGTGAGGCCTAGTGTGAGATAAATAAATCAACTTTCCCACCAGGTGTTGATATTTCTCTTTATCAACAGGAACCCTGTCACCAAAATTATGAGTTTGGCATCGAACTCAATGGGTGTATCAGCAGGACGACATCCTAGATACCTGTCTCAGCTAATAAATCAATAGTGTACTTTCTCTGGGAGATTAAGATGCCTTCCAGACCTAGCAATCTCGATCCCAAGAAAATACTTCGGATTCCCCAAGCATTTGATTTCAAACTCAAGCCCCATCTTCTTCTTTAGTTGAATGATCTCATCAAAAGTCATCCCCATATAGCACAATGTCATCAACATAGACAATCAATATTACAATTTTCCCTGTCTTGGAGACTTTGGTGAACAAGGTGTGATCGAAGTGCCCCTGATTGTACCCCTGAGACTTGATGAAAGTGGTAAGTTTGTCAAACCACGCTTTTGGTGATTGCTTCAACCCGTATAAAGACTTCTGAAGCTTGCAAACCCAACTATTAAATTGAGCTTCAAATCTTGGAGGCGGACTCATGAACACTTCTTATTTTAAATCCCTATTCAAGAATGCATTCTTAGCATCAAGCTGATATAGGGATTCGTCCTTATTCACTGCAATAGACAACAAAACTCTAACAGTGTTTTAATTTGCAACGAGAGAAAAAGTCTCAGAATAGTCAATCCCTTTAAGTCTAAGTGAACCATTTTCCAACTAGCATGGCCTTATGTCTGTCAAGGATACCATCTGCTATGTACTTGAATGTAAACACCCATTTGCATCCGTCAGTCTTGTGTCCCTTAGGGAGTGTGCAGAGATCCCATGTCTTGTTCTTTTTCAGGCTCTTATTTCTTCCATGACAGCAGCTTTCCACTTCAAACACTCTAAGGCAAAGTGGATACTTTTGGGTATTGTAGTAGAGTCAAACTAGCAAAAAGCTCCAAATTATGGTGAGAGGTTCTCTTATGACACATAATTATAGATGGAGTGCTTTGTACAGAACCTAGTACCTTTCCTCAGTGCAATAGGAAGATCAAGAGATGGATCATACTTACTAGTATTTCCTGAATGGTCTGACTTAGTTTTATTTTCAATATGTTCAGCAACAACCTCATTCTCATCAATCTTGTCCTCTCTATCTATAATGACCCCATCAATACTGCCCTGCCACCCATATCTTCAAGAACAGTTGTCTTAAACTCGTCGTCCTCACCTGCCTTACTATTGGTATGTGAGTCAGTAGAATTCATCTCGAACCTGTCATTCTCACTTACTCAATTATTACTATTTGAGTTAATGCAATCAATCATACCTTGATCTCTTATTGGTTCAGAATCCTAGACTGGAGCCGTCTGAACAGTAGGAGACTCCACTTCCTTTTTGAAATTCCTACTATAGTAAGTTTTTCAGGGAACTTGATTTGTCGTCAGGTAAGGTAACCACGGTAGGACAAGTAGACTCTAAGGGAAGCATATAGTTAGACTCTTCACTCACACTCTCCCCCTGAAGTAGGCTAATGGAAAAGCAAGGACGATCCTCAATAAAGGTGACATTTGGTAACAAAGTACTTACATGAAGATAGGTGGAAGCATTTATATCCTCGTTGGTACAGAGGATATCCAACAAACACGCAAGCCTAAGCCCAAAGAGTTAATTTAGTTTGGTTAGAGCCACAGCTATGAACATAGGTGGTGCATCCGAACACCCGAAGAGGAACATCAAGGATGAGACAGATGGAGGGATAGGATTCTTTGAGACAATCTAATGGTGTCTGGACGTGAAGAACACAGGAAGGCATGCGGTTGATGAGATGAGCTGCAATGAGAACGACATCACCCAAGAGATAGAAATGAAGAAAATTGGACAACATAAGAGAACGTGCAACTCCAAAAGGTGACAGTTCTTTCGCTCAACAACCCCATTTTGTTGGGGGTATAAGCACAGAAACTTTGATGAACAATTACTTCAGAGGATAAGAACTCGTTAAGAGGATGGTATTGAAACTCACAACCATTATCACTCTGCAGGATTGCAATCTTTGTATTTAATTGCATTTTTATGGTGTGATAGAAGTCCCAGAATGTGGAGGTGACTTCAAATTTGTTGGAGATCAGGAAAAACCCAAGTAAGACGAGTATGGTCATCAATAAAGATCACAAACCATTGTTTCCCAAAGGAGGTAGTGATCTTGGATCGTCCTCGAACATCACTATGGACAAGAGTAAAAGGTTGGGTTGACTTAAGGGGTTTCGAGGGAAAAAAGACTCGGTGTTGTTTAGCTCGCATGCACACATCACAAGATAAAGAAGAAACATCAACTTTAGACAAAAGGTTAAGAATAAGTATTTCATATATTTAAAGTTAGGGTGGCCTAAACGGAAATGCCACAACATACAGTCTTTTTCGGAAGTAGTAAAGTAGAAAGATAAAAGACTAGTCCTAGAAATGTTACTAGAGGAGGCATCATCATCAAGCAAGTAAAGTCCCCTACTCTGTCGAGCAATGCCAATCATCTTCCCCGAGCTCATGTCCTGAAAAGAAACAGAATTAGGTAAAAATGTTGCTTTGCAGTTTAATTCACGAGCAATCTTGCTTATTGACAGAAGATTATATGAAATTTGTGGCACCTGCAACACATTGTGTAATGATAACCCATCAAAAGGAGAAATTTTCCCTTTCCCGACAGTGGGAGCCAAGGAGCCATAAGCAATTCTTATCTTGTCATTCCCAACACATAGAATGTAGGACACAAAGTGTTCAGATAAGCCGGTTAAATGATCTGTAGCACCAGAGTCCAGGATCCAAGAATTCTTACCATCAATACTAATGAAACTAAAGGACTAAGGTATACCTGACTGAACAATAGCTTCGGGTGTGGTCGAACTAGCAGTCTCACTCACATAGGCTCGTCCTATATTTTGTTTGTTGGTGGAAGATCGTCTCTTACATTCCGAGGGACGACCATGCAATTTCCAAATTGCTCCTTTGTATAGCACTGTTTCTTACAGTGTTCACAAACGGGGATTGATTTTCCACTATTATTTTCACTATCATGAACAAAGGTCTTCACACTAAAGGCAGCGGAATCAATAGCAAGGGTTAGCAAAATACTCATGGCACTTGTACGATCCTCCTCAAGACGAACTTCAGAACAAACTTCCATCAGAGAGGGAATAGGTCTCTAGCCCAATATAAACCCACATACAACATCAAACTTAGAGTGGAAACCAGGAAGAAAGTCATAGATCCTGTCAATTTCCTCAATCCTCGAGTGTTGAATATCATCACTAGGACAATGCCAGACAATTTCCTTACACAAATCCATTTCCTGTCAAATAAGAAAGAATTAGTTAAAATAAGATGTCACATCCATCGTCCCCTGTTTGTATTCGTGGACTTGTTTCCGCAAAGTATGAAGCCAAGAGGTTGATACTTGGAGTACAGTGTCTGAACTGTGTCCCAAATATCTTTGGCGGGTGCAGCGTACAGTAATAGCTTACCAATCTAGGGTTCCATATTATTGATCAAGGTGGACCGAATAAGAGAGTCCTCCCCTTTCCAGTATCGTTCCTGCGAGTTTCCTGGCGAGGGGTGGGGTACCTCTCCTATTAAAAGTCCAAATTTGTGGCACCCTTCAAGAATCATTCTAATAGATTGTGACCATGAAAAATGGTTTTAACCATCTAGTTTCTCCCTTGAAAAATACACTGGAGATTGTGTCACTGTATTAGACACATAAGAATAGTACGAAGCAAGGAACAAGGTTACTAGACTCTCAAAATACATTGGTGGGGTCAAGTGGGTTGTGGAAGGAGCCCCTAGTGTAGCTTCAAGTGCTGCAATTTGTTGTTGAAGCATGTCCAATTGATGCTGAGCAACACCGGGAGATGAACCTTGTACATGTGGTCGTGATTGTGTGGAGGATTCACCCACCTCAAAAGTTGAGTGGGCTTTAGGGTTTCCAACCTCAGAACAGACACTAAGATTTGCGGCTAAACTAGAAGTTAGGCGGCTGGACAAGACCTGACAGGGGCGCGTGTGGTAGTGCATGGACTGACTGAATGCCAGAAGCAAGCTCGCATAAAGAGTGCACTTGTACGGTCAACGCTACGTGAGAGTTTGGCTAGCTAGAGCTGACGGTGCATTTGATGGAGGAATCGGAGCTGGTAGCACATGCAGACCTCGTACAACTGACAGAATGGAATTGTCGGAGTGTGGCTATGTAAGGCTGGCCAGTGAGTTTTGTAGCCACAGAAACCATTCGTCCATGGCGATGCTAATGCAGGCTTCAACCGCAGCGACGACGGTGGCACTGATGTTGTCGGCTGTCTCTTTTGCTAGGGCCCACCATGTGTAAGATCGTCTAAGATTTCTTCAATATCATGCGCTAATACCATATTGAAAGAGTGACAAGAACTGTTAGAATTTGTATATATGGAAAAAATATTTATGGAAAACTTACCATAAATATTTCTTTTCCTTTTCTTCTTTGCTCTTTACATCCTATTTAAGTTCCCTCATTTGTACCATTGTTAATTATCAGAAAAATAATAAAACTAAAAACATCATGGTTTTTCTTCCGGTTCTCGGGTTTCCACGTAAGCCTTGGTTTCGTGTTTATTGTTTTCAATATGGTATTAGAGAAGGTGGTCCAAGGAGGTCCTGTGTTCAAGCCCCTGCATTGTCGTTTCCTCCCCAATTAAAATCAATTTCCACTTGTTGGGCCTTTCAAATATTTCAAACCCAAAAGTGAGGTAAAATTGATTCCACTTGTTGGGCCTTTCAAATATTTCAAACCCCAAGTGAGGGGAGTGTTGGTGATATATAATTAAATTTGCCTTCAACCACTAGCTTAAGCTTTTGGATGAATTGGTGAAATTTTATGTGGAAACCCTACTACAAAGAGAAAAATCACGTTGCTAATAATTCTATTATTTTCTAAAACTCATAAAGATACAAAGAGGAAGTATTTATAGATAACACGATCCTAATTAACCGAATAAAAATATGGAAAAGTAAATTATGTAACCACCCTTGGGCTTTCAATATGACCTAACTCCATTATTTCTAACAATTATATACACAAACAAAGGATCATCAATGACATGTTTCTTATCTAAAAGAATATACAAGTGAAGAATCTTATTTTTACCTGAAGATACCCTCCAAGAGCCGTAGGCTTGAACCACTAGTGGATATTGAAAATTGGGGATAAAGAGGGAGAACAACAAGCTTCGATATCCCGTCTTTTTTTATCTACAAGGAAAAAGAAAAGATTTGGAAGTGGCATCAATAAACAGATAATTATTTTGTCAACGTACCAAATTGGGAAAAACTTATGCAGCATTTGGGAGGTACACAGTTTTTTGAACTGAAATCTCTTCTATTTTCCTTTTTATGCGAATCGTTCAATCATAATTTAATTGATAGTATGAAATTACAGAAGAACAACAAATGTTGAGAGGGATTACATAATGTTATTCCTCTATATGTTGAGTGATATAATATATATAATTAAATTTACCTTCACCAATCAACCTAAAACCTTAAGTTGTTGGGAAAAGGCAAATTTAATATAATATCTAACGCTCACCCTCGTTTGTTGTGGGTTCAATATATGAAAAAATGTCCAACAAGTAGAAATAAATATTAATTGAGAAGGAAACTACATGCAAGGGATTGAACACAGGACGTCATGTCCCATACTACTCTAATGCCATATTAAATCACCAATCAATCCAAAAGCTTAATCAGCCGACTAGTTGAATATACAGCTTGTGCTTTGAATGAAGCTTAACTTAAGATATATGTTTAAGATGTGGTTCTCAAACACAGATATAGATCAATGAGTTAAATCAATCATGCGGTCTAAGGTACAAAAGGTAGTAGGCTTGCAAGCAGAAGAAAAGGAACAGAGAACAGATAAATAAAAAGCTGAATAATAAATTAACGACAGAATATAACACTGCATAGTAAAGGTTATTTCATCATAAGACATCCACTCGCAAAGTAGTGAGGAGGTTAACAAGCCTTGAGTTTAGAAGACAGGAACTGGAAGCATGAGTAAAGCCTTCTGAGGTAGTCCAGCAGCGACACGCCTAAAAAATTGATATGGAAGGGAAGCTAAGGACTTGGGCTCTAAAGTATCAGTCAAACTAATGGATGGGTGTGATGGCAGTAAACCAATTTCTGTACTAGGAATTGAATCTGAATTAACTTGGCCAAAGTGACATTCTAACTTCATATGCTTGACTGCGCAACAAAAGGCTGCCTGCAATTTGAACTATCTCCCAAGGTACATGCAGTAACATATTTTGCCGCAAGTGAAACGGTGAAGACAAGAAGACGTTCGAAAAACAACACCCTATTTCATACATATCAAAAGATACCTGTTCAATTGCTTCTTCAGTGAATGGATGCCAATAACGCATACCGACATACACTTCAGCTGGAACATCTTTTTGCCATAAAGCCTTCTTCAACTCTTCGGCCTGAACAATGCAGATGTATAAATTACAACAAAAAAATTCAAAGAAGCCAAAACCGTGTGGACTGTATTCAATTGCATGTTCCCCCATCACGAATAGATAATTTCAATAATCATTAGGTTGACCAAATATTTTGACTGACTCTTAATCCTCTAAAACGTTGACAATCAACCAGGTTTCTTAGATTGTCTCAACAAAATTCATAAATTTCAAGAAGCACCATATCTAAATTCAAATTCCTATGTAATTTCACACTGAAAATTCAGAAGAGGAAAAAAAATCTACTTTGTCACAGATCTTTTGAGTTTTGGCAAACATGAAATTGTAAATTATGGAAGGAAACAAAAAATAAGAAAAAAGGTGTTATTTTTAGGATAAGTTTCTAATTAAAAACATTTATGCCACCTCTGTGATTTGGGAAGGAATTATTCTGGAAAGGGTGAAATTTTTCTGTGGACAGCAGCTCATGACAGCATCAACACCATGGATAAAGTTCAAAAGAGGAATTCTTCTCCTCAGATTTCCCCTCATATCTATGCAATGTGTAAAAGAAGTAAAGTACCACTGTCCCACCGGCCTCTTCACTGTAACTTTGACAGAGTGTGGAGCCATTTTAGCAATACCTTTGGATTGCAAAGAAGTAAACCTCAGTCTCTACACATATGGTTGTCCAAATCTCTCAATGGTTGGTCGTTGTTGTTTAAAAGGCTAGGCAAAGGTGTAGTGGTGAATGTGTCTGATGTAAGGAGAATTAGGGAAATGATGGTCAATCTTAGGTAATGCCATGGTTAATCCTTCTTAGTTTCTGATTTGGACGTGTTAATTCCTTCTTAGTTTTATTTTAGGATTTCGTTCTCTATCAATAGGAGTCCACTGTTATGTAGTTTTTCTAGTTTGAATTATATCCTTAAAACTACTTAGGCTATATGACAAATCATGGATTGAACAAGTGGGTAAAAATGCAAACACTATTCTCAGTATTCCTCTCAAATCTCAATTGTTAAACAACGATAGTGGTGTACATGCTCAGACACACGTGTAAATTAAAATAAAAGAACAATAACAAGAATTTCTTGCCTGTGCATCAGTTATCTTTCGCAAAGGAGAACCACCGCCAATTGAGGCATAGCCTTCTCTACTTTTGGGTGATCTTAGAACAGAAATAAAGCGTGCCAATGGTCTTTGGAGGAAACGGAACAATCGTGGCAACCGTATTATATCCTATTAAAGAGAGTAAATTATAGTTAAAATTGTATATATCCAAATTTTAGAGAAAACTTAGAAGTTACAACAAAACAAGACAGTAATAATCCATGAAAATTAAGTACACATTTTTTCCATTGTATAGCACTTTGTGGAGCCGTCAAAATAAAGCATAGTATATGTGGCCTTCAAATTCCATGAAATGCTAAAGGCATTCAAGAACTTCATAAGTTGAGGAGATCTTTTTACTTGTCAAAATTTCAAAGGCCACTGAAGATATTTATTAAGTAAAAAGGGAAGATTAAATTTGAAGATCAATAATGATGGTATTAAATCCGCCATTTTTTTAATACAAGAAATATGCTAAGTTACATTTCAAAGATCAGTCCTCGTGGTTTCCTTTTCAAAAAAAAGTCCTTGTGGCCAATCATTTTCCGCCTGTATTTCAAAACTAATCAAATTTTTATTGACATGAAACCATAAGTCAAACACTCCACTGTTTAGATTGAATCTGAGACACAAAGGGGACACTTGGGACGTGAAGAAGTTGGCAAGAATGAAGAAGAATATCTTATTTGATGTAGATCTTCATTGTCAGAACCTTTATACATAATTGATTAAAGGCAAGAAGATAAATAGACTTCTTAAAGTTTCACCTCATCTACCAAAGAAGATTAAATAATTCAAACTTCATATTAAAAAGAAATACTCAAAAGTGAAATGGATTTGTTAAGGCATGATACCGGGTCAGCAAAGAGGTTAAACAAGAAAGGTTGCACATCATCAAGAGTCTCTGGACCTCCAAGGTTCAGCAACAACACTCCAACCTTGTCTTCTCCAATTAAAGGCGCAGCCGAAGTATTTTGAGTGTTTGAAGCAACCAATGCTCTCAGAGGAGGAAAAAACTTGTTGATTGATTTCTTAGAGAATATGGATTGCGAATCAGGCCATTCAGAAGAGTATCTGGAAACAACATGACATTTTGTAGGACAAGCATCCATATGAAGCCTGAAGGCGCGATGTCTTTTAGAGCCCATGACTCTGGATGTTGGCCTGTGCAGGGGAAAAAATACAAATTTTCACTGCTATTCTAAATCAAGTCATGTGAAACCATTTAGTGAGAAGTTCTTCAACCCTGACAATACACAAGTGTATAAAGATGATTATAAAGTTCTTATAACTGAAAATCTAGCATAACAAATTATAGATTACTTTTTGTTTTGTAAAAATTCAAGCTTTCACGGAAAAAATAAATGAATTACAAGAGAATACAAGGAAAGAGCACATCGAAATGGAGCCCAAACAAAAGCCACAGTAGAAAGACTCCAATCCAACACAATGAGATCTAGTTGACCATTACAAAAGGTCATAGTGATCCCCAAAGAGGCATTTAAATTTACCAACATCGCAAACCTCTCCCAAAGAAAAGAGAGCCGCAACTCGGTGCCTCTGAAATTGTATTTGAGATTTCTTGGAGTACTTTAGCATTTGTCCCTATCCAACAATGGCAATGGCATTATATCTTACCCAGAGACATTTCCAATCATCATCACTAACACTCAAGCAGAGTCAAAGGAAGGAAGCCCATAACAACCATCGCAGTTTGCCAGAGAGGTTCAAATAGAAAATTGCAAAGAAACAATTTTGAGGCAGAAGACGTAGTTTTACCAAGACATCCAGTTAAAGGTTAAGGTTAAGGATCCACAGGGAAATTGAAAAGGTATAATCAGAAAGAACTAAGAAGACAACAATGAATGTGGATGCAATTAAGTTATAGAACCTGGTGATCACCACATATAAGTAGCCTGTCCAGCATAGCTTATTCCTGACTAATAACTTTGTTAATAGTAGAAATCAGTTGGGAGGCGGTTCTTCACTAGTTTTCTTTCAAGGGAGGGAGTTTTTCACCCCTCCATTTCTAGGTAGTACTCATTTTGCAATTAATAAATGAATTTTTTTTGTTTCTTCTAAAAAAACAGCTAATAATGCCAATTAGTTGTTGTCCCCATAGCATAAGAATGCAATATTCAAACAGAGAGACCATACAAAGTACTCAATTTCGTCCAAGTATTTTTGGCTAACCAAGAAACTAATGTTAAAGAAAGACTAACTAGGGGTAATAGAATACATATTACCCCAGAAGGGTAGAAACTCTCAGCAAGGATATACAGAAGATATATTTCCAGCTGGGAGGTTTTCATTCTATTTGCCTTAAGAAGTAACTCACTGTGGGTACATCAGTTTCCCTATATGATAACTGAAGTGCAAGGGATGATGAGTTGGGGAAAGGTAACCAAACACATTTTGATACCCAATGGATGCCTGACGATCTCCTTCACAAGAACCACTCTACACTACCTCTCTATCAAGCTACTTCACGACCTTGATGCCATCCTGCAACCTGATCATGTAAACTCATTCTTGCCCATTACAAAGAAGAGGGCAATCTCATACCCGTGTGAATCAGAAGCCCTACCGTTGGGATGTAGCCAAAATTTGACCAGTTGTGGACAGAAATCAAAAACCTTCACTGTCAATCAAACACCACGAATGCTAATTCCAATAACCCCAGATTACATTTGCAAAAAATGCATCCGCTAAGTAAATAAGTCATCAACTCCCTAAGAATCAGAATAACAATGATGGACAAATAGGATTTCCCACTACGATTACGAAGTATAAAACAAGACAAACCGAGTAAACAATTTCAGTATTTCACAAAACGTTATTAAATGAAATCCCATAAAATTCAAACAGATAGCTTACAATGGGAACTTGCAGTTCTGAGACGCAGAGGTGAGACATGGACTACGAAATGCTGAAGACGAAGCCGGAGAAGATGAAGCCTGAATTGCAGAGTCCATAGCTTAACAACTGCCCCAGTAACAACTAAACCCCAACTCTCTTCAAACCCAGAACACAATCACCAGAAAAAACGCACGAGTTAGGTAGCAGAACAGTAACAATCCAAATAATGGGCTGAACTGAAACAACAGGAAAGAGAATAATTACATGGGTAATTCACAAATCGGTAGAAATATTGAGAAATTGAAGTGTCAGTTAAATCAAGATGGTGTAGAAGCTTCGCATCAATGGCTTGCTGTTCTGTACAGAATCGTAAGTATATGCACTGTGTGAAGAAGAGAGAGAGAGTGGGAATGGACCAGCCAACGCCACTTCTAATTCAGCGCTTTATCCAATAGGAGTTTCCAAAAAAATTACCACCCATCATTTTGATAAATTGTTGTGATTGTGAACAAATTTTTCTGGGCTAATTTTCCCTGGAAACAAACAAATCACATATGTAATGTTCAAAGGATGTGTCCCACTAATATTAAAACCATTCCATTATGAAACAGCGACAATTCTGGATAGAATCGGAGTCCATTGGTTGGGATTTCTTTTCCGTTTTCCTTCTTTTTGTATGTCATTCTCATTGCTCTATTTTTATTTTATTGGCGCTTTTAACCACTGATTTTGAGTTCTAACCCATAAATATCAAAACTTTAATTCAAGATTAGTATGATGTAACATCCAGTTTCCTCTACAAAATACCTCCTCTCTTTTCTCTCTTTGAAACTTCGTCTATGCTTATAACTTTTTTTAAACAAAAAAAACATTTTGAGATTTTCTTGCAGTGCAATAGAGGTAGGAATTCCAACTAAGATTTTTTAGATAGGAACAACTAAAACTTTTCTGTTCTTCGAAATATTGAAATATCAAGGTCTTTTTGGACTTAATTAGACCGTAATTAACCAACTTTAATATGTGTTTTTATAAAGTAAAACAACATTGAAACTTTGGTTAAAAATATATGTCTAAATGTCAATGCAACAAAACTTACATCTATTAAATTTTTTAGGTGAAATTATGTAAAAAAACCATGGAAACAATTAAATGAAGTTAAAAACAAATATGTGATTTCTTGAAAACTAAAAAATTTAGACGTTAAAAGAAACAAAACTCACCTCAATTCAATTTTGAGTTAAAATTATACATTGTCGTATGAAACTGTCATTTGTGTAAAAACAGGACTATAAATCGGGTAAAAACCTTCACTTGAGCTACCATTGTTAATTGCTTGAAAAACGAAATTTCGAGAAATCATAAATTTATAAAATTCAATAATTTGGAGAAATTGGAATCTCCCTCTACAAAAAATTTGAGCACATCAAAATTTTGAGGTTTGACATAAAATTTTGACTATGGTTGGAGCCAGAGCTCGACCCTAACTCTCTTCTCCCTAGCCTACTCTCGAGATACTTCGAATTGGCCTATGAAAGAAGTCCTCACATATGTGTGGTTTCGAGCCCATTACATTCAAATGATTAAGTTAATACAGGAAGAGGCTATGCAGCTAAGTCCGACAAATAAGGTCAGGTCACTAAATTTGGAGATTACTTACTCCCCCTTGATAATATATGACTGTTTATAAGTTCATTTCTTACATGTCTCCTTGATATTGTGTGTGAGGACAATTGTGTAGGGAAGTTTATGACGTTGAAGGTTGCATAGTGGCAATTCGAGTATGACTCAGCTATTTTCCAATTGTACATATTCATCGACTCGATTGGTCGTCTCATTTCTCAACTGTTGACATTTTTCTTTTGGAACGTGGACTCCCCTATGTCTTCTCCCAATACTATGTGGTTTTGCACCCCATCTAGACTTTTGACAACCTTCAACCATTAGTAAATTACGACATTATATTTTCGAATAAGTTATAATTTTTACTCACACCCCTAATTTAAAATATACTCTTACCCTTAAAAATAAAAATAAAATAAAACTAAAAAGTACCCTTATGTTTTGTGTAAAAAATAAACCTAAAATTTCAAAAGTTTAAAAAAACACGGTAACTATTGATATATGAACAACTAATAACTTATTGTTTTTCTATTTTTTTTCTCCCCTCTTTCTTCAATACCCTCGGACTCCCTTTTCCGTTAGGATTTTCGAACTTAGCCTATGTAGTTGAGTATGTAATAGTTTTTTTCGTTTGTGTATTTGATCGGTATTTATTGTTTTGTATGTTTTAAGTGGAAATTTTTATTTTACAACTTCGTAAGATTTTGTGATATTTTATGTCTTTTAAGTGGGAAGTTTCAGTTTTATTTTGATTGAGGGAAAATGAGTAAGAATTGAATATCACAAATTTCACGAAAATTAGAATAAAGGTTGTGTAAACTTAAGTTGTTTTTAATATAGTAAAATAAACTAAAATTTTTATAAAAATAACAAAATATCATCGTCTATATCTATGATAAACTGTTGTTTGTGTCTTCTTGTGTTTTAAACATAAATACATTTTTTCTATTTTCTTTTTTTTTTATATTTAATGTATGACATTCTTTTTTTATTAAATTATTGGAAGAAAAACAAATAATTATCAAACATGTTTATGTTTCTATTTTCTTAAGAACAAAAAACAAGAATAATAACCAACATCAGTTTACCTCAACTGACACCTATACGTATCTGTGGACAAGAGGTCTTAGGTTCAACTCCCCACCCTAGAATTTATTACAAAAAACGAAAAACAGAAAACAAGAATGTTATCAAACGAGCCATTAATTTCTAAAGCCTTGTCTTTCTTCTTGAAAATCAACCAAGAATTCAAATGTTTTATACAATAAATATGAAAACCACCTATGAGAAATTATGAGGTAAAATAACACAATTTTCAAACATAAAAAACGAAAAACGAAAGATGAACTCATTTGATAATCATTTGGATGGTTGTTTTTGGCTTTTGAAAATTAAGCATATTCACCCTTTTAATCTCTAAATTTCTTACTCTTATATCTACTCTCTACCAATGTTTTTCATAACCAAGTCAAGTTTTGAAGAAAAGTTTGTAAAAATTATTTTTTTAGAATTTGGTTGAGAAGTCAACTCTCTTTTACCTGTATAAGTTGAAAATGTTAGAATAAATGGTATCTAACCATATGTGTAGATTTGCATTGTTTTATGAATGAACATGTCGTTTAAAAAATAATTGACTTGAAGAAGAGACACGACTATTTGAATGACCACGAATAATCTATAAATAAATAAACAAATATATATATATTCTTCAAATTGCTCTAAAGTACAACTTTTCCATGAGTTTTTTTCTCATAAAACATTTATTCCTTTTTTTGTAAATTTGTTCAAGTTTGGTTTTTTCCACGAAGTATACTTTGTTTACTTTTTGTGAACAAAATGCTACTTTTATAAGAAAGTTAATATGTTCTATCCTGCAAGTTAATTACTCATGAAACTCAGGTACTGAAATGAATAAATTTGTCTTAAAGAGATCAAATGAATTCATTGAGCTCAAATTCTTTTGATATATCGTGTTCTATATATATATATATATTTTAATATTATGTCTAAAGTAGAAAACAATGTATATCCAAAATGTTGACTTTTTCTATCAATTAAACATTTAATTTGACACAAAAAAACATCACCAAAGCGACGATTGTGACATGCTTCCGATGTCAATAACTTCCTAATTTTGACATTAGTAATGTATCGTTTAAGTACATAAATTGAGTTTTATGTATAGAGTATATTCGAAAACATAATGGTTGTAGCTACCTATTTTTATTCTACACATATTTTTTATTTTTTAAAAAATAATAATATTAGTAATAATAGTTAATTTTTTTTTTTTTTTTTTTAAAGAAAAAGTAAAAGTTTAGTAATAATATAAAATCTTATAATATCTCATTTAATTTATTTATATCATTTTAGAAAAAGAAAACAGATCAATTTGTTTTAAACAAAATCCTTTAATATTACATTTAAAACTTATTTCTACTCATTTTAGGAAAAAAAGAAATCAATTTATTTTTCACAAAATCTCATAATATCTCATTTAATTTATTTTAAGAAAAAAATTTAATTTATTCCCATAATATCTAATTTGATTTTATACTTATTCAAATTTTCCAATTTGTGGTACACCCGATGTATAATAGGGACCTTTGTCATTTTGAAAATGGAAGAAAATTCTTTAGAGAGGGTTCGTACAAGAGGAAAAAAATTGTTTAGGGAGAATCTCTACGAGAGGATTTTTTTTTTTGAAAAAAATCTCTGCAAAATGTGGGTTTTTACCGCTTATTCGTTTATTACTTTATTTGTACTTTTTTTTATCCTAAACAACTTAATTCCATGATGAAGGAAAACATAGTTTGAGGCATTTGGTAGGAATTTATTCCCAAACACCTGATGCAACAACTAATTTCCTTAGGATCTGAATCTTGTTTTTTTCCTTCTCATTTTTCAAAGGTAGAGAGAAAAAAATGTATAAGGAAGATTTTTTTAAAAATTTTCTCTTGTTACTTTTTTTTTTGGTATCATTACTCCTTTTAAAAAAAAAACCTTTAGCCCTTTTCTTTTCACTAAAACATAGACGGAGAGAAAAAGACTAAGGAAATATTTTTTTATCATACTTTTTTTTTATAATACCAACTTTTTAGTCCCTATTTTCTTTTTTCTAAAACATAGAGAGAGATATACGAGGGATAGAGAAATTTTTATTATTATTATTATTATTTATCAATATTACTATTACTATTTTTTTAAACTTATTACTATTATTACTATTATTGTTGTTGTTGCTATAAAATAAAGAATAAAGAAGCTAAACAAGAACAATGAAACAACATAAAAAGAAGAGAATAGAGGAGAAGAAGTAGAGAATAATTGAACTCAATTGTGGTGTGTCATGTGTCCTACAAAGGCATCACACACCTTTATTTATAGGACATATCATGGTATGAGTTACACTATGAAATTCAATAGGATCAATGTTATAACATGGAATTGAGGGAGAGTTATATGAATATTGATAACCTATTGTAGGTTATAGATATCTACATAATTATATTTACAATACTCTCTCTTAGATATCCATGTTATTTAAAATAAATGCATCGTCAAAACCTTACTAAGAAAAAAATCCTAATGAAGAAAAAAGAGTACATAATTTTTATATATTAATAATTGCCTCATTAAAAACCTTGCTAGGAAAATCCAATGGGAAAAACCATAGTCAAAGGAAAAAGAGTGCAGTGTTTCTATTCTTTGAGGACGATATTTATACTCCCCTTATGAATACATCACTTGAGTTCCTTTGAAGAAATTTGTTGAACACTGATGTCACAACTTTCTTAAAGGTTGTGTGTATAGAAGAGTTTTGGTGAGATATGCTTTGTTCTATCTCCTTTTATAACTTTAATTTAATTTGTGTTATACATGCACTATTGTCCTCAAATAATATTGTTGGTAAATTTTTACAAAAAGAAAAACCACATGTTTCTTGAATATGATGAGTCATTGATCTCAACCATACACATTCTCTACTAGCTTCATGAATTGTAAGAATTTCTGCATGATTCGATGAAGTGGTCGTAATGGTTTGCTTCATAGATCGCCAAGATATAGCAGTTCCTCCACATGTAAACAGATAACCTGTTTAAGATCTTGCTTTGTGTGAGCCAGATAAATATCCAGCATCTGCATAACCAACTTAATCAAAGTTTGATTTGTTTGAATAAACAAACCCAAATCAATCGTCTCTCGAAGATAATGAAGTATTTGCTTAACTCCATTCCAATATCATTTTGTTGGAGAAGAACTATATCTTGCTAATAAATTTACTAAAAAGTTATATTTGGTCTCGTGTTATTAGCAAGATACATTAGTGCACCTATTGCACTAAGGTATGATACTTCAGGATCAAGTAATTCTTTATTATCTTCTCAAGGTCGAAAGATGTCATTTTTCACATCTAGTGATCGAACCACCATTAGAATGTTCAACGGGTGTGCTTTGTCCATGTAAATTTTTAAAAAAAAAATTCTGTAAATGTCGATAGATGAATAAAAATTTCATCAGCTAAATGCTCGATTTGTAAGCTAAGATAAAATTTTGTTTTACCAAGATATTCTATTATCTTCGAAAGCTCTTCAGGAGTTCCAATTATATTTAAATGATCAACATTAACAACTATAATAGCAAATCCTGATTGCAATTTTTTAATAAAAACACATGGACAAATTGGATTATTTTGATAACCTTCTTTCAATAAATATTCACTTAAGCGATTGTACCACATTCGTCCTGATTTTTTTAATTTGATTGAATATAATTCTTTAAAATTTGAACTATATAATTCAGGTATCTTAAATCCTTCAGAGATTTTCATATAGATTTCATTTTCCAAAGATGTAACTACATCCATAAGATGCATACCAAGCTTTTCACATATAGTCAGACTAATTAAATATCTTAGTGTAATAGCATCCACCCCCGGAGAATATGTTTCCTCATAATCAATGTCTGACCTTTTAGAAAATTTTATGCAACAAGTCGTGCTTTATATCTAGTGATTTCATTATTTTCATTTCTTTTACGCACAAATACTCATTTAAATCCCACAAGTCCAAAAACTTCATGTTTCGAAAGTGAGTTTAATTATGCTTGAATGACTTCTTTCCACTTGGGGCAATCCTTTCTATTACGACATATGTCAACATATTTAGGTTCAGAATCCTCATTTTCATGAATGATATTACGTACAACATTATACGCAAAAATGTTGTCCACAACTACATCAGTTCTATTCCATATTTTTCCTGTCATTATATAATTTATTGATATCTTATTGTTATCTTCATATACTTAAGTCTCTTCAACATTTTTATCATTAGTTGTGTCCATAACTTCTTCTTGAATGTTCCTATTTCAATTAAGTTATATCAACTATTGGTCTACCACTTTTCTTTTTCGAGGATTTTTATCCTTTGAACCCATTGGTCTACCACGCTTTTGTCGTAACGTTGATTCATTAATTGTAGCAACTTGCTAAATTGGGATTTCAATTTTAGATGGAGCATTTGCAATTGGAATATATGACTTGATCACTTTCATTGCTTTGTACGAGAATCTAAATGAGACAATAATGATACATTTCAGGCAATTTCATCTTCCAACTTCTCAATTCCTCCCTCTAATGTTGAAACAGTTGTTTCATTAAAATGACAATAAGCTAATCGTGCAATAAATATATCACCCGTCAAAGGTTCAAGATAAATAATAATTGATGGGATTCAAATCCAACATATATTCCTAACCTTTTTTTAGGTTTCATTTTAGTGCGTTGTGGTGGAAAAATTGAAACATATACTCCACGACCAAAAATTCGTAAATGAAAAATATTTGGCTCTTGGCCATAAGCTAATTGTACAGGGAGTACTTATAATAAGATGTCAATCTTATGCGTATAAGTGATGTTGCATGCAGAATAACATAACCCCATACAGATAATAGAAGTGTTGCTCTCATAAGTAATGGTCTGGCAATTAATTGTAAACGTTTGATAAATGATTATGCAAAACCATTTTGTGTATGAACATGAGCTAGTTCGATATTTATCCCAATTGACATGCAATATTTATTAAATGTTTGGGATGCAAACTCACCAACATTATCAAGTCGAATGTTTTTTATTGTATAATCAGAAAATTGTGCTTTTAATTTAATTATTTGAGCAAATAATCTTGCAAATGCAAAGTTTTGACTTGATAATAGACACACATGTGACCATCTACTTGATGCGTTAATTAAAACCATGAAGTATCTAAATGGTCCACTTGGTTGATTAATGGGTTCACATATGTCACCATAAATTCGTTCTAAAAATGTAGGTGACTTCAACTCCCACTTTGGTTGGTGATGGTCTAATAATCAATTTTCCTTGATAGCAAGCAACACATGATAATTAATTGGATTGAAAAATCTTCTTGCTCTTTAGTGGATGTCCATGAGAATTTTCAATAATTCTTCTCGTCATTATTGACCCCGGATGACCCAATCGATCATGTCAAACAGTAAATATAATTAAATTTATGAACTTCAGGATCATTGTTGCATATGTTTCAATTACTCGTATATGAGTATAATATAATCCATAAGAAAATGAAGTTTTTCCAATATACGCTTTTCATGTGAAACAACAAATGTAATATAAAGATATTCTATATTATTTTTATTGTTAGTTTCAACATGATAACCATTTTGGCGTATATCTTTGAAACTCAATAAGTTTCTTTTTGACTTACTAGAGAACAAAACATTATTAATTGTGAATTTTGTTCCTCTAGGCAAAATAAAATTTGCTTTACCAAAACATTCAATCAAGTTTGTAGAACCTGATATTGTATTGATATTTGCTTCAAGCATTGTCAATCTAGAAAAATGTTTTTTACTTTTAAGGATTGTGTGCGTAGTTGCACTATTTGTCAAACATAAGTTTCATTATTCATCTTTGAGTCAACCAAAATATGAGAAACGTCCATAACTTTCATTAAAAAAAAACGATTACAATAAGTCTCTCGATTAAAATAAAAAACAAAACTAACCTTCAAATATAAATATTTTAAATAAACTGGTAAATGTTGTATAGAGAAAACACTAAAATATAATGCAAATATTAGTTTTGAACATTATCATAATTAAATGAAGTATTTGTTACTCCTTCATTACCATCAGATTTCTCTTTAGGAGACTCAAAGAAATCATCAACATCCAAATGTGTGTCATATTGGAAGTGTCAAAGACATCATTTTGATAGGCAAAGTTTACTTCTACATTCTTCCCTTTTTTCTTTAATGTGGCTTGATAGAGGTCAACTAAGTGCTTGGATGTACGACAAGTACGAGTCCAATGATCATTCATACCACAACGGAAGCATTGATTTTCACAACTTTTTAATTTCTTATTTTGTGGAGTATTTCCTCTATGATCGCCATTCATGGTTTTCTTGAAATATGAATGATTATTACCACGGAAGGTATAATTATTTTTTCCTTTACCACGGTCACGACCTCACCCTTGTCCATTATTGTTTGAAAATACAACATTCGCTTCAGGGAATGGTTTTTCATTAATAACTTATTATTTTGTTTAGCCACAAGAAGACATGATATGGGTTCAAAATACTTTTTAAACCTTATTTCTTGATATTATTGATGTTGGAGCATATTCGAGACATGAAATGTGGAAAATGTTTTCTCTAACATATCTTCAACAATAATTTTTTCTCCGCATAACAATAATTTTGAACAATTTTAAATAATGCGAAATTATAATCACTTACTGATTTAAAATCTTGCAACCTTAAGTGCATTCAGTCATATCGATCTTTAGGAAGAATCACATTTTTTTATGATCATACATTTCTTTTAAATTTTGTCATAGTTTATAGGGATCTTTTACCGTAAGATATTCAATTTTTAGTCCCTCGTGAAGATGATGTCGAAGAAAAATCATGACTTTCACCTTTTCTTAACTTGAAGTCGTGTTTCCTTCTTTAATTGTTTCTCCAAGATTTATGACATCCAAATGAATTTTAGCATCAAACACTCATAATAAATAATTATTACCATTGATATCAAGAGCTAAAAATTCTAATTTGGTAAGACTCGACATGGTAAAACTATAACAAATAAATTTACTTATATTATAAATTTAAAAACCATGTCCAACATGCATTCTAAAGCAACTTAGATAAATATTATATTATGCACATGAAACAAAAATCAATAGAACCAAGATATAATAATTCAAAACATACATGTTAATGCACAATTATTAAAGTTACAAATAAAAATTACATATATGTATATACTAAGGAAAACTAACAACAATACACATAAAAAATGTTGATTTTACAACATACTTATATATAATATATTAAAACAACATGCTTAGGTAAATTGAGAAAAACATTTAGATCATAAAAACAATTACAAAACTTATACTAATAGAAAGTAGACAATTAAATTATAGACATGAACCATTAAGAACCCATAAACTATACATAAATCTTACAATAATTGAAATAAAAACGAAACATAAAAACAATCACATAAATCATAAATAAATTAAAATGAACCAAACCATAATCTTATTATGAACTAACAATATTTTAACAAACAATAACTTTGTAAACATAATATGTAAAATTACAACATGCAATAGGTATAAAAGATTACATTCTCCAACATTTAAACTATGCATAATGTATACATGGAATAGTTCATGCAATATTCACAAATACAAAACAAGAAAACAAACTACTATTATAGTCTACCTTTTGCAAATGATAAAATTGTAGAGACTCATGTTGATAACGTGTTATAAAATAAAGAATAAAGAAGCTAAATAAGAACAATGAAACAACACAACAACAAAAAAAAAAAAAAAGTAGATAACAATTTAACTCAATTGTGGTGTGTTCTACAAAGGCACCATACACATTTATTTATAGAATATGTCATGGTATGGGTTACACTATGAAATTCAATGAAATGAATGTTACAACATGGAATTGAGAGAGAGTTAATAGGAAGATAGGTAACCTATGTTTTCTTTTTATTTATTCATTCACTTTTCCTTTTCTATTTTCTTTCCTTTCTTTCTTCTTTCCTTATTTTATCTATTGTTATTATATACATATTTTTTCTTTTCCTTATCTTTTAATTTATTTCTATCACTATCATAATAGTTGTTATTACATGTACTTAAATATATGTATCATAATAATTATCATTATATGATCTTAAATATGTGTATGCATGCTTTGATGGCAAAGGCGGGTTAAGACTTTACAACTCGTACTGAGCTTAAAAGTGTGAAAATATTCGATGAAAGGCTTGAGCTTTTTCCTACGCAAAATAAGCTTCAAAAGCAAGGATATGAAGCTTCAAAAGCAATGATATTTTATACCTAATTCGAGAGTTGGGGTTGGATATAAGTCTTTCGAGTTTATTTGAATATCAGGTAAAGGAAAAGTAAAAGTTGCCAACACATGCATTTTTGCATGTAATTAGGCTATTTAAATGGCTTAATTCAAATGTTTGAAGGCTTTTGAACCTTTGGAAATTTTTTATTTTACAAAAATTTATACCAAATTATTTTCTCTCAACCAAATCTCAAAACCCTAAAATTCTACTTCCTTTTTCAATCTCTCTCTCAATTTCCTTTACATATCTAGTCCCACCACCCGGTTCTAAGTCTGGAGAATAGCAGGTCAACTTTAGTGGTGGTTCCGAGTTCGTGTTCGTGTTTGTGAGGAGATATCGAGGAATCGAAAAGCTACGAAGGCATGACTTCTATTAAATCTAGTTTTATTTAATTATTAAATCGAAAAGCATGTTAATCACTAAATAGTTCATACACATTTAGAGTATTTTTTATCCGTATTTTCGCTGCATTTATATGCTTTCCTTCAGCATATCCTTAGATGACTGAATTTCCCTCGTGCGATTACGAGTATTTGGCCGCTTGTTGATGTTGCTTAGAGCTTTGGAAGTGTGCCTTGAAATGTCATGTTTTTTTTAGATGTTCTTCAAAAAGAGAAAGAGATGAAAAGTAGAGACGGTCCCACCGGACGTACCAAACTATTCACACGAGATTTTCGGAGAAATGTAATTTGTGGAATTTAACTTTGTATATTGATTGATATAGTGGATACAGTCTATAATATTTATCATTTAATACTTCATCGATCTCGAATACAAGTTAAAACTTAGAACTTTTCAGTCTTCGATCTTCAGGAAGTAGTAGTTGTAAGTCTTTTTAACTTCAATCTTTTGGAATGTAGAGAAAGTTTGATCTTGCAAGTTTTCAATCTTTCAGAAGATAATGATCTCGAAGTTGATAAGAACTTTCACGTCTTGAGAGCTTTTTAGAAGTTTGAGTCTTCAATTCTTTAAAGCTTCTATTCTTCCTTCAACCAAAGATCTTCCAAAAGAATGGAAAGATCTCTATTTATAGAGAATTTCCATGGGCTTTAGGTGGGTTTGGGCCCATTTTCTTAGTGGGCTTGGACTTGGGCTTAGGCTTATTATCCTTTTTGTCCCAAATTTTATATTTGAGGCTTGAATTGGGTTGTGTATGATAAAACTTAATTATTCAAACCTAATTAAATTATAATTATCACAATGTTTGTTATGATGAGGTGACATAATTTAATTGGTCAAAATTTCTTGGTGCAAGATGTGAAAAGTTTGAAGGTAAATGGTTTTTAATTTACATTTTAGAAATTAACTAAAAATTAATTATCTTATAAAACCGTTCACATCCCTCAATTGATTATTTTGTATCTCTTTCAATCTTTTAAATTCTTTTTCCTTTTCAAATCTTTAAGTATAATTATCCCATTCTTTTTCTTTTCTATTTATGAAGAGTGTAAAAGTGGAAAACTAAAGAGAGAACGGTCAAAAACGTCATTTCAAAAAACTAACAAAGTGGCATGAGAATATCAAATAACAGGTTCTTCTATTTTTTATTATTGCTTTGTAATTAAGTATGCTTTTGATGTAAAGATGTAGGATGTGCTTACCACTATAGTATATTGTGGATCTTATAATTGAGGGATTGGAGGAACAAAATTGTCTTCTCTATTTGTATTATTTTAATAATATATTTCCATTTAAATTTAATTATTCATTTCAAAACAATAACTAATTATAATTTTTGAATTTTTTGTTAAATAATTATACTTCTTGAATAGGGTAGAAATACATGATATATATATATATATAGAGAGAATTAGCACAAATGTCCAAATAATAATCAAGTCAATGACGATGTCCAAAATTACAATCCATTTAAACACTCAATATGTAATTGATACATATAAAAAAAACCAACTCATTGATAAGTTTGATTGAATGAATATATGTATAACAAGTATTGATTAAGAGGTCTTTTAAGAATGAAGCTGAAAAATGTATTTTCAAAAATCATGAGTAAATAAATATAGTTTCACACTATTTGTGTACTTAACTACTCTTTTTTTATTTAGTCAAATAAAATAAAAAATTAACGTGCATAACATGTGCTACCAACTAGTAAATTAAAATGCATTTTTGGGCCATAAGATTTGAGGTTGATGTCTATTTGGTTCCTAAAATTTTAAAATGAACATTTAGTCCTTGAGATTTGGAAAATAGTTATAAATAGTCCTAAATTACTTAGACGATTAGTTGACAAACGAAAAAGTGACGTGGCCAACAATAATAAGATGAAAAGCCAATAAAGCTGTCAAATTTAGACTCGGGCAATTTTTTAATTTTGTACAATTGATTGAGAAACAAATCTCTTTGATTTGTTCTCACAATTTTAAAGGGCGTTTTTGTTATATGGGCTCCAACACCTCATAATCCATTGAACACATACTATAATAGTGTTAGTCAACACCCCAAATGCACACGGTTATAGTCGAGATTTTTATAATCTCTGCAGTGAAAAGTTTAAGGCGAAAGTAGTAATTTTAAATTTTCTTTTTTGGAAAATGAGTTTTCAACCGAGTGTCTTAAAGAAAAGTGAAACCTGAGCATTAGCAAGAGAAGAGAAGAGAAGGGCAAAGAATGTCGATTCTATGGGAGAAGAGCGAGACATGGAGATGGATAGTGAGGAAAACCCGAGATTCCAAGTCCTTCTTCTTCACTTTCGCCACCGTCTGCGGCCTCGTTCCCGGCCTTATTGGCTACTGCGTTATGCAAGCCACTAATTCCACCAACGAACAACTCGAAGCTCGCCTCCGCCAAAATGCTAGGCCTGAATCTCTTGTATGCTTCTTTTCTCCCTTCCTAAAACTCTATTATCTTTTTAGTTTTTATCCCGTATTCCCCGATTGATAAATTCTTCTCTTAAATTTTGGCATCATGCTATACTGTATGTTATTTTTAAAATCTCTTTCTTCCATGGACTTACCTCATTTTTTTGATCCACTTGACTGCTATATTGGAATTTGCTTTCGTTGATCAGATTTCTAATTTACCAGTTTTAGGCCTGGATTTGATACCCATTTAGTTTTTTGGTTTTTCAAAATTATGCTTATTTACTTTCGTTTTCTTACCGTAATTTCTATAATTTCAACAACCAAAACTACTTTTTAAACAACTACTTTTAGTTTTCAAATTTTGATTTTTTTTTGTTGCAAATATGGTAAAGGTGTGTATATAGTTTTCAAAAACTACTTTTAGGGGTGCAAAGGTGTGTATATAGTTAATTTTCAAAAACAAAACGGTTGCTAAGCTAGGTCTTAATTATTCGAAATAAGCTTTCGTTTACACTTAGCTTTGTCAAGAGAGAAATGTATGGAGTTAAAACCTATGCTCATGTCATAAACCTCACTACTTCCATTCAATTATTTTCATTTGAAATGCCTCCTCATTTACTGTAATTTGAAGAGGACAGTAATCAATCTCTTCATACAAGCCAGTTTGTCTTCTCTGTACCGTGTCATTTCAGCAGCATCAATTTGCTTGCTGGTACTTTCAAGTGTTTCATCTTTCTCTCCATACTATCTCACCTTTAAATCCTTCCACCTTTTGCGATTTTGTTGATCTGAGATTCTGGCCCACCATTGCTGCCCTTATGAAGCTACATTTTGTGAATTCTTTGGACTGTCAGAACATAAATGCGCCATATTTTTCTGTAGCAGTAGGTCTAGTCTTACAATTGAGTTCATCAGCTGTTTTGTTTCTTATTTTTGTGGTTTGGATATTGGACAGATGATGGGGCAAGTAAACCGAGAGAGACTGGCAGAATATCTAGGTGAGCTGCAGAGGAAGGAGGACACAAATGATCGCTATGTTGCTGCTTTGGAAGGAAAGACATTGACAAGGAAGCCATATGTGAGAATTCAACCAATCCCAAATCAAAGCAACGATGCCACTGTCAAGGAACAACAGATCAAGAAGGAAAACAAATAAGTGGGTATGTGCCGTTGAGATCTTTGGAATGTTTTCTTACAGTTTTAGGGGTATATCATTACAGTGCAGGTTCGTAAAGTTTAAACTTTGTACGAAAATGGTATGATATAAGTTTGTAACAACTAACTTTTCCGGAAGTCTGGTTGTTCCAAATGCTTTAAGTTACCACAAGTCTGTCATTGACAAATGAAAATACTTGCATGCATCTGTGTTACAATTTTTTGAGATCTAGTTCTTTGGTTTAATCCAACTACACTTTCATTCATCTTCTTTAAAACTTAAGGACGAAGTTGTACAATCTATTGAACAATTCAAGTAAGATCGTAACGTTCCTTCATCTTCTTTTTAAATATTTTTAGTCTTTTCAGGTATGTGGTTAGGTTGGGCTGAAAAAAAAAAGAACATAGCCCAACTGCACCAAGTATTGCCCTTGACAAACTCTGTTAGGTAATGGCAATTTTATGTCAAATCTCGATTTTTCTTTACAATTACCGCGATTAGCTTGTGTACGCTGCATCTAATAGTGTTAAAATTATACGCTTACTGATTATATGTATTCTTTTCTTGATCATTTGTGGCTAATTTTCTAGAAGCCTCTTGTTCATATCCATCATCGGACGAAACTTTCTATTGATGAAATGAAAAGAGATTAATGCCCAAATTACAAAGAAACAATGAAAATGTCAAATACTTTTTTCATCACAAAGTATTGATACGGAGTCAGAAACTATACTACATTGTTTTTACACCTACATAGGACTTCGGAGCACATTGTTAATATTCTGTATGCACATCGAGGTCCTCATCCGTTGGGAATTTGAACCTCACCACACACACACACACACAAAAGATACCCTAAAATAGAACAATCCTAGTTACACCCTAAAGTAGAACAATCCCAGTTCTATCCATATGACATACATTTCTTTATCGTCTAACCCTAGATTCCTGTACATCATTTTCATCTGATTAACATTGGCATCATCTCACTGCCCACTTGCTGCGATCCGATCACCCAGTATACAGCCTTATTCGGTTTCTGATAGGCTGGCGACATATATGGCAATTGGACAATCTTGATCCACATTCCCTACAAGTCTGCAATGTTTGAAACTTTGAATGTTAGTAGAAATGTATTAAAGAGGTTGCAACAAGCAGGAATGATATAAAATATGATATGAAAAATGATCCGCTGGTTTTTTTTTTCCTGTTTATTTATGCATATCATTATCTCATAATGTACATGCAGGTGACGTCTTTGAAGTAGTGAATAAAGAACTGTTTTGTAGATATTAAATAGTTCAGTTTCTCAACCATGTGGCCGCATCCAAAGGCCAAGTCCTTTCCCGCGGTCAAGCAAATGGGGCAGACCTGCATTTCAATTGGAAATAGTGTTATTGTTCATCCAAATTTGGATGCAATAGTGAAACCCCTGAATTATAGAGCAACAAGCAAACAAATGAACGTGCGCACAGTGTTTTAAATATCCCTCCCGGATACAAGCCTTGTGTGACTTTTTCCTTCTTTATTAGCTTAAAAATTTAACTTTACCCAGTCTAAAAGTATAGTTTTCTGAGTTTGGATTTTCACTTCAACTATGCTTTCTCTTTGCGAAGTTCTTTTTATATATAGTGTCAGTGCACTTCAGTAAAGATAAGTTGTATCCTACATTCAAGCCCCAGAAAACTATTGTGCTTTATTGCATCTTAAGCTTTAAAAAACACTGCCAGAACATACCTGACTATGTTCATCAGATGCAGAAGCTGAGGAGGTGTTGCTTGGTATAGAAGTAAGTCGTGTAGAACGAGTATAACATGTCGGTGGGGGTCGTGGCACAATATGTGTTGTTTTCCCTGTCACGCGTCTTGGCTCCATATCAAAAGAAGCAGAGTTAGTAGTAGTCACTAATAAGCTAAAGCTAACCTTAGGAACAATGTAATGGAAGGGGGCAATATCAGAAGAGTGAGCTCTACCCCATAAGACCCATTTCTGTGACTGCTTTGTACTGGAAAGGAACCTCCATTAATGCAGCTAAAGCAAAAGCTGCTTCTTTTTCCGCCACGCCAATATTTTTCGACATTATTTCAGTGAAGTTAACAAACTGTTACGTAGTTATCAGGAAGTATGCAAGATCAGACAGTGATTCTAATGATGTTTATGATTGAATTTGACTGAACTTATCCAAGTCATACTTGGATTGCTTAAGAAACCTGGAAATTATCAAAATCCCGAGCTGGAATCTTGTCGTCAAACTTCTTCATGTCGTCCCAAGGACCATCTCCAACTCCAACAAGAATGATTGAAAGAGGATATGCACTGGATATTAAGAACAAGAGAATATGTCAAAATATTCAATGGATTATGCAAATCTAAGGCTATTATTATTGTTGTTATTTACCTTGCATCGACAATTGCTTTGATTGTTTTCTCCTCTTGAACGCTCAATTCACCATCGCCAACAAGGGAGCTTCGAGTAACCTTTGCAACAAATAAAATCAAAATTTTCGTTTGTAAAATTAAATTAAGGGTAATAATTTTAAATGATAAAAATTATTGGAAAAATTTTCAAATATAACAATATTTTACTTTAAGTGATAGATTAGTAGTCTAATAATGTTTGTAATCAATAGATATTTTCTATATTTATAAATACTTTTATTCCTTTTACTATATTTGAAAGCCAATCCTTCAATAGATGGTTTTAATGATTTGAAATTCAAAAACTTTTTTGTTTTAAATATTCACTAGGTAATTATTTACTAATTAATTCAAAATACTTATAGTAATTATAATTAATTAAGTTTCACTCTAAAAATTTATTGGAAACGAAAAGCTGAAAATATTTTAAAATTTCAAAATATATTGTTGATAGACTATCAATTATGGTAATTATAGTCTTATAAATATAGCAAACATTGTAAAATCTGTCAATAATAATTATTAATTATAGTGATTATAATTTTACAAATATACCAAAATTTGAAATTTATATATTAATGTCTATTGTTGATAGATTTTGGACTTTTTTTTAATAAAAAAAATTCGATTCTTTTTCTATATTTGAAAACTCTTTTTTCACTATTCTCATCATTATTAAAATTTCACTCATTTTAAATTAATTATTAGATGACGTCAAAGACTAAAAGCGATTAATTAATAATAAAAAACAGTTAAAGGTGTAAATTGTAAAAGTTATAACATTTTAAATCATATAAACTACACTAAAATCAAACTAAAAATATATAACTAAATAATTAGAAATCACAATAAAATATAAACTATACTTAAAAGGTAAAAAATGTATTATTTCCCTTTATTATACAAGATGTACTCCAACTATACATAGCCAAGAGTGCATGCAAATTCTTTCGAGCTAAGCTAACTCTAGCAAAAAGAACTTGTAATGAGTAATTCGTTTAGAACTAACAATTCAGCGAATGTCATTCTTTTTAAAGAACGGTAAATATAACAAAATTTAGATGCTTTATTAGTGATAAACTCTTTTACTATCGGTTTGTCACAAAAAGACTTTGAAAATTTGATCTAAATTTTGTTGTATCTATAATATTTTTTATTGTGTTATATTTGTAAATACTTTGAACACGATTGCACTTTGTGATCGTCCCAATTCTTTTAGCGAGGTAAAATAATGAAAATAATTTAAAATCATGAGAGAAAGTAAAAACAAAAGTTTAAATATGAACCTGTCCATCAGCAACGATGAGAAGAATATGAAATTGCCCACCACTCTTCTCCACAATATCCATTGCAGCTTCAACAACAGGACCATAAGAAGTTGGTCCTATGAGTATAGATCACATTCCTTAAAGCAATTGCTATTACAACTATGGATATTTAAGTTTCTTTAGTTTTTTCAAAATGGGGTTCTCACCCAATCAAACACTAACCTGAAAGTTGAGCATTGGGAATTATGTTTTTGTAACAGTCAAGAACTTCTTCAAATCCATGGCATGGTGAATTGTCATTGTGAAAACTGAACACCAATTGATCGTGCGTCGTAGCTGTGAGTTTTAGAGTTGCAAAGCAATGAAATCACCGAACTTAATCAAATAATAAGTGTGTTTCTTTTACGAATGAAATCACCATTTTACTTGCATCTATGTGATATTACTATTTTGACCCAAAAATGTAGGCACAAGGTTCTCACTTGTTCTATTATACTCTCATCAATTCATTTCTCCATGCTTAAAAATGTTCTTTCTCCTTATATCTTTCTCAATTCGCTTTCCTATTGTATAAATGTTCTTGCTCATTTTTTCTCTCCCTCATCGCTCTTTATCACTAAAAAAAACACTGCAGATTGAATTGAAAGAAGAAACAATTGAAAAAGAAAATGTACATAAAAGAAAAGGAGAAGGAAGAAGTCAATTAAAAAAAAAAATTTATGGATTTAGTGCTTTGACTTATAATAATGTAATCCTTATACTTTTTAATTGGTACTTGGAAGTTAAATTTGTTACAATTTAGTTTCAAGAAACTTTGTGAAAAAACTTGAATATAAGTATTAGATCGTTACAAAACTAAAGTTTAACGAGGTTTTAGGATAAAATAGTGATTTTTGTTCAGTATAGTAGATTTAAAAATGTAAATAAAAAAGGAATGATAAAACTTGGAGAAGGCCAAAGAAGGGCTAATTTTCATTTGATCCCACAAAATGCAAAAGGGGCATCCGTGGAAAATTAGGAAGAGGAATTAAACAAAGGCAAAATTGGCGGAGCGTACCGTCACCGAAACCGAAGCAAGGAATTAAGCCGTCTTCATCGAAGGGAGCCAGAGTTTTCCCGATGATGGACAGAGCCTTCTGGTAGGGATTAGGAGAATCGGAAAGAGCGTGCAAGCTCCGTTTATTGAACGATACTGCACCTGCGCGCCAAACAACGGCGACGGGCAGAATCGGCCGAGATTTAAGTAAGCAATTTAGGAAATGGGAAGAATGAGAAATGTGATTGATCGACGACAGACCTGTCCATTCGTTGCTTTTGGTGAAATCAATTCCGACGATGAGGTTCGACGATTCTAGTCCTTCTTTCCTCAATGCGGAGGTAACCTGCAGATTGAAGAAGTTAAATTAGTCAAATGGAAATTCAAAATTCTAAAATTCATCACAGCCTTTAAATATTTAACTATAGTTATAGCTATGCAATACTTTTCAAAATCGTTTAAACCAACGTAGTTCATAGTTCACATAGTGTGCTAAAGAGAGATAGAAAAACAACGCTTTTTCGAAAATTGCCTCACGGTATCTCTTTTAAAAAATAGGAGAAATATTAATTTACACCTCTTAATAATTTTTAATCCAAGACTAGATGCTTTTCTACATACAACTTTTATTTTCTGAATCAAGATGAGGTGCTTTTCTTCTCTTCTTTCCAATTCTTTTTTTCTCTACGCAATTTTGTTCTTTTATTTTATCATGTGTTGTACTTATTTTAGTTTTTTAGTTTATTCTAACTTGTTATATGAAGGTTAACATCACTGTGTGTGTTTTATTTATATTTTTCATTATACTCGATGTGTGTTTTATTTGATTATGTTTCTATGTTGCCATACAAAAATTTATAAAATAAATTATTAAAATTTCTTAGTTATTTATCGATTTAATTAATCATCCAAATACATAAATTATATCCTCATTTCCTTAATAGTTAGGAGGATTATAACTATAGATGAAAGTAAGTTTTTTTTCAAAAGTTCAATGATGAAAATAGACATTTTAAAATAACGAAATAATAAATCTCATTAGTAAATGATAAACCAAACGGTAGGTAACCTACCAAACCCAATCCAATTAAATTTGGGAGACCAAACATGTGTAAGTAAAAAAGATTGGTGGGGGCATTAAAGTGTATACTAATATAGCGAAGCAGGATAGTTATGAGTATAGAATAAATGCAAACCTAAGTGAGTAGTGGGAAATTTCGTAGTAGGAACCTATTTCGATTTCCTATGCCCTTTGGACTAAACCTCTTTCTAATCATCTCTCCACATGCAACTCTTTTGGTCCACCCACAACAAAACAAGCAATAATGATTCTTACACTTCTCAATAATAATTATTACACTTCTTTTTTATTTCATTTTTTAATTATGTTTCATGTAACATGTGACTAATAATTTATTGATATTAGTACCCATCAATTAATTTTGTTGCAAAAAGTATGTCTTGAAAGATTTCATTCTTTCGTTTAAATAACTAAGATGTACTATAAGAATCATTTTTAATATTTTAAAATTTTTATTTTTATTTAAAGAATAGATAATAAATTGATGTTCTATCAATAAACTCAAAAGAGTCTCCGTCTTCTAGATCTTGATTGTCATCATTTTGACGCATTGTTATTTTACTTTACTTTTTCAACTTATATGTTTAATGCAATCCATCGTCTCAAATTTTGAATTTTTTGTGATTTGTTGGGTGCTTTTTTTTTTTTTCATGTTTCTTTTAATTATCTCTTCTTCCTTTTTTGGAATTTCAAATGATTCATTGTGTAAATATTTGTTTACAATTTCATAGAGTTTATTGTAAACGAAGTGTTGTACTCATTTTATTTTTCTAGTTTATTATACATCGTTGAACACCAATTTGTCAATTATGTTTGGTCCATCCTTTTTACCAATATTGAATTCATAAAAAATGTGAAAATATTGATATAAGGATGGAAACCTAAGACTAAAATTTTTATTTTTATTTCGTAACATTTTAATAGTTTAGAGGTATTTTTGAAAAAATTTTAAACTATTTTTATTCAAAAACTGATGGATAGAATCATTTTAAAAACTTTTTAAAGTTTAGAAGCGTTTTTTATAATTTAACCATAGCTAAAAATAAAAATGGATATGTAGTAAATAATTTGAAAAGAGAAACAATAATTGAGAAATTGAAATTGTACTCCATATATTTGATGGGGAAGAGAAAGAGAGAGAGAAACCTGGTCAACAGAGGAGAAGTTATCTGCTATGAAACCATATTTCTTCGGAAAATAAACCTTCTTCTCAGGCCGCCACAACGACTTCCCACGACTACTTCCTCCCACGCCGCTGTCACCCTTCCTAACCGACGCTTCTTTCCCTACGCCACCCGTTTTTCCGGTCTTTACACCGCCGTCGCTCCGTTTAGCCGACGAGCTGACCCGGCTACCCATATTGCTCAACCACTGAAATTAGAGGACGAACGTTACAGAATATAAATCTCAAAGGCAAAAAATATTCTAATAGCGAAAATAAAAATGATTGCCTTACGGTTAAGGGCATATTGTAGAGCTCAATTGGGTGGGATGCGAAGAATAAACTGAAGAAAGGAATTTGATTCTTGAGGTGTGGAAATTGAGGGGAAGTTTCTGAGTTAGGGAAGATGTGAAGCTTTTTATGTGCCTGAAATAGATTGGGAGTCTTTTTGGAGTGGAGGAGCTAAAAGGGGAACTCCAAAGAATCAAGGGGGAAAGAAGGGGCTTAAATTGTGATGTAATGCCACCTTTGTGTGTAGGAATTAAGACAATTCAAAAGAAGTAAATACAAGTTGATTGAATCCAAAAAAACAACGAATGTTTGGTAGACAATTTAGATTTTTTTTTCTTTTTTTTGTTTGTATTTTCAAATCTTTTGAGTTTAGTACACAATTTGAATTTTGTATCTAAAAATTATTTACAAATTTTATGATCCAAACGGTATAAATTTTGAATACAATTTTTTGTGTTTTTATTGTATCTTGAGGGCTTTGAAATGTGTGTTGAATTGAGGATGGGACAAAAATGAGATTATGATACGCTGAAATGGTGGGAAGTTTTGAGATTTTTAATATGTGGTCAAATTTTGTAAAGCAAAATAAAGTGCAAGCACAAAACAAAGAAAATCTCAAAGAAATAAATTAATACGACTTTGTAGTAACTTCCCAATGTAAATATGATGGTAATCAATTTTCTTTGTTTTGTGCACGGATTCTTTTAAATAAAGAGAATAAGAATAGGAGCTAAAGAGACATAGTATTTTGAGGATCATAACCTTATATTTATAAGTTGATCATTCTAGGGTTTCCATAATTACTCAATAGGACACTTCTATATAAAAAACTATGGGCACGTGATTATGTTCATGAAAGAGCTTAAATATGTAATTACTATTTAATTTGTTACCCACTTATTAATTAATTGTTGAATTAATTCCAACAATAATCTTCCACTTTGATAGCAATTTTCTTTTACTAGCAATTACACTTGATTCTTTTAGTGCACAGAATGCTATTTCTTCTTCTTTTTTTTTTAAAGAAACTTTCATTTAATTATCACATTTCATATAACCAATGAGAAACCAAAATAGATTTTGTCACATATTTTGTGGTACCTAGCCTCCAATGATCACAACACCTAAATATATTATGCAATGACATGGATTAAGTGTGGAAGAGTAGCATGGAAAAAAACATTTAATGTGTTGTGCTTTTAAAACTGAAACAATTTAGTTATTACATGTAATAATCAACAATGCATAGTCCCAGCCATCATAATTCTCATCAAAATTAAATTAAGTGTCAATCTCAATATATTATTTTTAAGAAAATGATAGTGAAAATTAAAATGATGCTAAAATAACCCTGGCTTAAATTTGCTCAATTCCTCATCCTATGCTTTTATTCTATAACTTTGTAAAAGTAACAAATATATATATATATATATATATATATTATTAATAGATGAAAAGTAAAATAACAAAACCTGTGAACTTTTTAATATATACCTCTAAATATAGATATTTTACAAAGCCACAAACACTCAAACTCCACAAAATTAACCTATGAAAATTAACTTTAAAACTAAATGCACTAAAAATTGAGTTCAAGCTGAGTATAAAAAGTGAGGTTTCTAATGTAGAAAGGTAGAGGCAAGGATTAGCCAACCAAAAAAAAAAGAAAGAGAATAAATAAAGCAGCAGTTGTGTTTGTGCAAATAGACACAGAGGAAAAGTTACAACCTTTTTTGAAAAACCGTGCACATCGTTTATACTTTTCTTCTGTGTCCATTTGCACAGACACAAATTAAAAGGTTAAGATGGTTTATTGAGATTATCCATCCTATTGTGTGTGATGTTATATGGTCCTTATCTTTCAGGGGTTGTTTCTCCTAAGAATATATTCATTTTTGCAGGTCAGAGTAACATGGTTGGTCGAGGTGGGGTTGAGAACAACAATAAAGGAAAACTCACGTGGGATGGGTTGGTTCCATCAGAATGTCAACCTGAACCATCCATCCTACGATTGACCCTGATCGCCAATGGGAGATAGCACGAGAGCCTCTCCATTTGGGAATTGACATTAACAAGACACCTGGAATTGGTCCCGATACGCCATTTGCTCACGAACTGCTAGCCAAAGTTGGATCAATTGCTGGCGCTGTGGGTTTAGTTCCATGTGCCAGAGGTGGCACTTTAATTGGACAATGGGTTAAAAATCCTAGCAATCCTAGTGCAACCTTTTACCAAAACTTCATTGAACGAATCAAAGCTTCAGATAAAGATAGTGGGGTTGTGCGTGCTCTTTTCTGGCTCCAAGGAGAAAGCGATGCAGCTATGAATGACACTGTTATTAGATACAAAGACAACCTAAAGAAATTCTTCACTGACATCCGCAATGACATAAAACCTAGATTTTTACCCATCATTGTTGTTAAGATAGCCCTTTACAACTTTTTTATGCAGCATGATACTCATAACCTGCCAGCAGTGAGGGAGGCACAAGATGCAATCAGCAAGGAGCTGCCTGATGTGGTGGCCATCGATGCCTTGAAATTACCTATAAACTTTACAACAAATGAAGGCCTCAACCTAGATCATGGTCATTTCAACACCACAACAAAAATTACTTTGGGAAAATGGTTGGCTAATACCTACCTCTCCCACTATGGTTGTTTACTCTAATTTTATTGTCTGTCATTTTCTATTACTAGAATACACATTCGTGCGTTGCACATGTCAAGACTTTTCTTTATTTTGAAATTACCTATATTTTCTTTCGTTCGGAATTATATATATATAAAGAAAATAATATTGAATTGATAAACAACAACTTTAAAGAAACATAATATGATAATTAAAGAAAATGTTAGTTTAATAAACTAATACATTAGTGAATGATTGAGATAATCTCACTTAGTCTTCAAGTATTTCTTTAAATTCTAAAGTATTAACCTATTATTGCAATTGCAACACAAAAGTATATATCAATATAAATGACGTGAGAGACAAAACAAAACATAGTGAGTAAAAATACTAAGAAAACAAACCTAAGTAGGAGAGAAAATTCAAATATCTATAGAAAAGATTGAAGAGAGCTATTTATATAGTTGTAGAAGATAAAAGTTAAAACCTTTTGAATTCTCATAATTAATATATATTTGTAAATTTTAAAAATTAAGTTATAGAAATAAAGAGATAACTTTTCATATTTTAACCTATTGATCTCTTAAATAATTAGTTACGCATTAAGGTGGGAAATTGAAAAGATTATAAATGGTTAATGATAATTTATTTTTTATATTAATTAAATCATTAATTAAATTTGGTTGATTGATTTAAATTAAAAGATTGGATAATGTTGGAAATTTAAAGTTTTAAAAGGGTTAAAGAAGTCCAAAAATGATTCTTTTTCTTAGCTCCTTTTATAAAGGTAGTGTAGATATAGTATAGGAAGAGCAAATTGATTTAGTTGCACGTGAAGTGAACACCACCAAAGAAAATTGCATCAACTTTTTTGTCTTCTCACGAAGGAAACCACCAAAAAAAAAAAAACTCATAGAGCAACAAACTTCTTTTTTTTTTTTCTTACTCTCCCACTGTCTCGACATCTGTTGGAACTGGAATTAGACAATACCATAAAACAACAATTAGGCGTTTGAGTTTTGAATGCCTGGAACTTGGTTGATTAGACAAGATGTCTGGACTGATATCTTCGATAGAACGCCTAGACTGTTGGAATTTATGTCATAAAACTCGTAGTTTGTAGTTTAAAATTATATTATATTCAATAAAGTGGTTATTGAGGACTTTTTACTGAAAGTAGAATACTATAATCTCGAATCCAATAAACTAAGATTCTGAGGCTATCTAGTGTAGACATGAATTTTATGTATAGACATAAACATGGATCAAGTTCGAGTATATAACCCAAACAACCTATAGTGTATGAATAAGGTTGGACGTCTTATTCTGGGAACACTATGGATGTGGTTCGCTTTGTAGTTTTACAAACGATGTGGTCTTGAATCATTCATGTACAGACATGGAAGTGGGGGCATCCTATGTAAAGAGTTTACATAAGACTGGAACCATGAAATAGTCACTTTAAGTTATAACACTGTTGACGGTATAAAACTGACTATTTCGATTATTGATGACCTAGATAATTTAATCTTAATCATAATCTAACTATGAACTTCTGTTCATATGAGATTATCCTTAGATATGCATAAGTGAGAGCAGCTAAACGACTTTGGCTCAATAAGCCTCCTATTTTAGGGGTAAAATCGGGTGGATGGCTAGGGACATAGGGTGCAAGAAAAAATTCATTCTTACCTGCTTTAGAGTTAGTAGATAGGTTGTTCTCTTAAGAACCAAATCCAATTATTGAACAAGGGGCCCCACTTTCTCATTGGTCCGAGAGGGATTCAGTTTATAGGTTGGACGTTAAACTAATTGTGCAATAGTGGATCAGTGGGACTTAAGGAGCAAGATGTAATCTTAGGGGTAAAACAGTACTTTGACCCAACCACGAACAACCTGTGAAAGATTAACTTACTAATCATGGTTATATCAGATGGACACATATATATCTATAGTGAGGGGTGTGCAACTACGAGACTTTAGTGGAATGACCTGTTAGTTAACGAATGTTGATTAACTCGATCTCAATGAGTGTAGTAAGTTAATCTCAAATCGTTCCAGCCCATGATCTATAGGTCCATTAGGTCCTCCTGCTAGCTCATGTGGAATTAACTTAGAACAATATGTTGAAATAATTTGAATTGTTCGAATTAGGTAAGGAGAGAGAAATCGACAAATATATTAGATATAGTCGCCAATTATAAGTTTGAGATGAAACTTTATGTTTAAATGTGATTTAAATATTAAAAATATGAATACACATTCATATTTAGAAGCTCGAAATTGATGGAAATGGTCAAAGTTTTAAAAAGTCAAAATGTTGACTTTTGACTTTAAAAAGTAAAACTTTGACTAGCTTTATATTCAAATGTGATATGAATTTCAAAAAAATAAGCGCGGATTCATGCTCAGAAGGTCAGAATTAGTCAAAACGGACAAAATAGTAAAAAGTCGAAATGTTGACTTTTGACTTTGACTTGAATGGTCAAATGACCAAATTGCCATTGGACTGAAGTTAGTGGAAAAATTCAACATTATGTTGGATAATTCCACTAACACTTAGTGGGACATGTGTCCACATGAGATGTAAACATCTAGCTCACTAAGTTCCACTAATGGTTAGTGGAATGGTAGGTGTTGAGAATGACCAACTAATTACATGCAATTTTGTAATTTTGAATTACAAAATATTTTAACTTTTTTTTTTTCTAAAAATTCTCAATCCTAAGTATCTTCTTCAAATTTCCATCTTCTTCTCTCTATTTCCTTCACTTAACGGGTTCCACAACTCGATTTTAAGTATGGAGAATAGAGGGTAAACTCTAGTAGTGGTCCGAGTTCGTGTTTGTGAGGAGATATCGAGGAATCGAGAAGCTACGAAGGTATGACTTCTATTAACCTTAATTTCATTTAATTAGGATAGATTTTGCATGTTAATCTCTAAAATGTTTATATGTAATTAGAGTAGAATTGATATATAGTTCCTCTCTGCTTGTATGCTTTCCATCATAGACTGTATAATTAGAATAAGCAAAACAAAAGCTTATTAGACAAATTTTAAGTTTTCTAAAAAAAAAAGTGATGAGTCGTGAAACACGCTCTCTTCGAGACATTTTGCGTCTATGCTCGAAGTGTAAGTAATTCACGATATTACCACATCGCTCTTAGGGTAAAACAACTTAATACTCGATCAATCGAAGCTACACCAAAATTGATCGAAAAATCTAACACTAAAGACTGAATATGCTTGAAACCAAAAAAACAAAGAAGAGTTTTGAGAGAATTTTGAAATAGATATATTTTTTGATGATCTAAAATGAACGAAGTGGAGGACTATATTGAAGAGATAAGAGCCATCGGCAGCAAAATATTTTACAAAACCATTTGAAACTCAAATTAATTAAGAACTAAAAAATACTAGTGCATTAAAAAAATATTTACAGAAAAAAATTTCTAAAACCTAAATGCTAAATATGCTTTCTATAAATTATACATAAACTTATAGAGAAAGAAAACTTACGTTGTCGACGACTCTGAACCTGCCAAACACCAAGCTTGGGACACCACCACTCGAACACCTCCCTATTCTCTAGGATGAGATTGATTTGTGGAAACCAATTGGAATGGAAAAAAACTTTTAGAGAATCTGTTAGAGAATTCACAAAGAGGCAAAGGCTTAAATTGAAAAAAACTTGTTTTCTTCCGTATTTGTAACTCCCTCTTATTCAGAAAGTTGGAGATAATCATGAGATCCTATTAATTTAAAATATATTAAATTAATAATTAAATAAATCATATTTAATTAATAGTTCATTTAAATAATATTTTGTGAATATCTCTCACATATTCTATTTTGATTTAATTAAATCAAATTAAACTAAACTACTAATTAATTAATTTCTAAATTAAATATCCTATTTTAACCTATGATGAATCAAATTCACATTAAATTAATATTTGAGCTCATTCAAATATTTTTTCTCTCATAAATTAATTTTGAATCATATCCAAAATTAAATTTATATAATAAAGTTTTATTAAAATATAAACTTTATATTATAATGTATCACCATACATTATACTAATTTCCAAAGTAAGTTTGAACGTTTCAAATTATAACCAATATAAATAAATCTCATTACCCTTTATGAGCTAAGAAGAGGACATAATGGACCTAGAGATCAGAACCTACAATGATATGAGATTAATTAGCTAAACTCATTAACCACATTAATCAATGTTCGTTAACTGTGTGTACACTCCACTAAATACTCACAACTGAACTCTTCTCACTGTAGGTATATTTATGTGTCCACATATACCAATAACAGTAAGTTATGTTGGAATTTATGTCTTAAGAACCGTAGATTGTAAATATAATCATTGACCGTTGTAAATAAAGTGTTATTATTGTAATAATTGTCATTGATTATATTATTAGTTTTGTCTTGATAACCCAAATCCAATAAACTAACATCCTAAGTTGTTTAATGAGTCTTAAACAGTATGTAGAGACATAGAATGATCAATGTTCGAGGTCAACTTAAAAGGTCTATAGTATAGAGATAAGGTTGAGTACCTTATTTTGATAACACTATTGATACGACTCACTTTGTATTTGATCAAAACACAATGATCCAACGTGTTCGTGTAGTTGACATGCGAGTGAAAGTATCATATGCAATGAGATTGCATAAGATCGAATTGCGAAATAGTAACCACTAGATGTAACTCCGTTAACTAGTTAGGTTTCTATTTCAATAGGATGACCTAGGTAACTTAGTATTAATCTTGAGTATATTATGAACTTCTGTTCGCGAGGGATTGTCCTTTGATTTGTACGGGTGAGAGTTGTCAGATCACCAACTCAATAAGCTTATCATTTTAGGGATAAGACTGAGTAGGGAGCTGGGAACATAATCACGCAAGATGGAATTCAATCCTTTCCGTCTTTAGGGTAAGTAGATGCGTATTCCCTTAAATGGTATATCTCATACTTAAACAAATGACTCTACCCTCTCAATGGCATGAGAGAGGTTTCTGTTTATTGGTTGGACCATAAACAAGTTGTTTATTAGATGAGCATTGATATTTAGGATAAGTAGATGAGTGTTCCCTTAAATGGTTGTTTGTTTTTAGCATAAATGGACAATGAAAAGAGATCAGATTGGCATGATATCGGTAATAGTTTTGAATCACTAATAATATACTATCCATACAATAGCTTCTATCGCTAATAGTATAAATGAAATTGACATAATTACAAAAATAAATAATTGATTTCAGATTATGCTATCAACATTTATATTACATATGAATTTAAAGTTCGAGTTATCAATGATAAATTCATGAAAAAGACATTGATATATTAATCATATTGTCATTGATAAAAGTCATCAGTAATAACATAAGAGGAAGAAAATTGAAGGGCAAATTTGACATTCTTAAAAAATTTATCATATGACGGATAAAAATTGTCATTTTCGTAAATATTGTTTCCTTATATATTTATTTTCCTGCTACAAAATTTCACCTAAGAAAACCCATAATTTATGATGTAATAAACATGTTCACATGTGAATATGCTTTACCGCTAAAGAGGCAATATGGATAACGGGCCTCTTAAAATGGGCCACATTATTTTCTCAAAAAATGGGCTTAATGGGCTTACGGCCCAAAAATGCAACAGAAATTCCCGCGGTAATAACACAGAGCAAAAAAAAAAAAAAAAGAAAAGAAAAGAGAGGAAGAAAAATAAAAAAGAATGAAGGAAGAAGAAGCAGAAGGAGAGAGAGAGAGAAAGGAGAGTGGAATTTCACAAAAATTGAGAGCGGAGAGAAGAAGGGAAAAAAGGATCGTCCAAAACCAAACCCCAAACGTCAAACCCAAACCAATTTTCGCGCTCTAATTCTCTCTCAACTTCAATCTCTCCATTTCTATGATATAAGTATGACCCAATCGCCGGTGCCTCCGTCCTTGGCTCCGCCGCACCCACCGCCATTATACGGCTCCGGAGTTCAGGTCCGTTGCGCTGGTTGTCGTGATGTTTTGGTAGTGGCGCCTGGTCATACTGAGTTCTTCTGTCCATCTTGTCAATTGCCTCAGATGTTACCTCCTGAGCTTCTAGTTAGGGCCCACTCCAAGCCCCTTCCTCATCCTTCTCCTCCTCTACCGCCGCCTCCGCCTCTGCCGCCCTCGCTGCCTCTTCCCCTTCCTTTGTCCATACACCATGTTCCTGCTCATGGCATTGATCCTACCAAGATGCAGCTCCCTTGCGCTAATTGCAAAGCGCTTCTTAATGTTCCTCATGGTTTAACTAGGTTCGTTTGTCCTCAGTGTGCGGTTGACCTCGCTGTTGATGTTTCCAAGCTTCATCAGTTCTTTCCCTCCCGGCCACCTCCTGAAGAAGTCAACGAGGTTTCCATTTCTTTATTGATTTTCGTTTTCTGGTATTATGCAACTATCTATTTCTTTTGCTTGGAATTTGTTAGAAGCTGGATATGAGGTTCAAAGTTGAAGTGTACTTTGTTATCATTGCGCGCTACATGTTGGTTATCATCTTGCATGTGTTCTGTGGAGATTCTCTATAGTTGGTTGGAAATTAACTTCTAAATCACCAGTAATTCATGGAAAAAGAATTTTGAATCACCATATATTTTCGAATAACGTTATTTTGTTTCATGTCATGTACAGCTGTAAACAATTTTGCTTGTCACTTTCCGGCCTTCACTTTTGAATTCATAAGCAAGGCTCACATAGTCTTCGATTAGCGAGAAGAATCTTCTTTTTCGGGTAAAAAACATCCATCATTCTATAGGAGTAGTCCAAGACAATGTGTTTTTAGTGGCCCTTTGCATGTTGGTAAAAAGTTGCTTCATTTTTGTTTTACGAGTTAGCTAAACTTACGGTTCACTCGTCTTTGGGTTTTTCCCTTTTCATCGACCTATGAAATGTTTCTTATCTAAAAAAATAAACTTACGGTTCACTCTTGCTTGGGTTCAAGCAAAATAAGTTGTTAGCAAAAGGCCCCTAAAATTTTCTTATTTCTGTTTCTTCTCTTTAAGTTAGTTTTTCTCTTCTTATTCTTTCTAAGATAATGTTGACTGGAATAGAGTTGGTTGGTACCGCCGTCATTGACAAATGCAATTGTATTTCTTTAATAACTACCAAGGAATTGAAAAGAGGTAGCTCCGTAAGTTATCTGCTATTTCTTTGGGTACATATCAGATAAATGCGCTATTTGACTTCACATTATTATTTAGTGGGCAATGCTGGTTGAAATTGTTTCAAGATAGTGGAGCAGATTTCTGTGTGCTTATGTATGTGTGTTGACCGTTGATAACGTGGATTGCCAAAAATAACTGCAAGACCATGAATTGAAACGTGCATTGCCTATAACAGGTCACATGCAATGTAGGTGGACAGGAGCAACTAACATTATATGTTCGCTTATGGTTATGTTTAGATGATTGATCGTGATCAATAATGTGAATAGGGTTCTATGTCTCATTTATTTACTTATACATTCTTTCTCTATGCTTACATGTTTTTTTTCCAGGGGTTTAATACTGTGTTAAAAGCCTCATAAGGCATGTGCTTAGACATTCGTGAGGTGACTTGCCTCTTTGTGCATCCACTTATTGCTTTACTTCATCGTGCTTACTAATAAACGAGGGCTATATTAAATTTAAAGTTTTGGCTTTCCGCTCCTTTTTAAGTTATTATTTCAGTGAAAATATTTCCCATGAACATAATAACTTTCATTATTGTTTCCCAAGGATTTTTTGTGGGAGGGTGTGGAGGAAGGCAAAAGAGTTCACTTGGTGAATTCGGCATTGGTAAACCTATTCACTAGGGAGGGTTGGAATTAGGTAATTGAAGGGGTCAAAATAAGGGTTATTGGCAAAACAATTATGGTGTTTTCCCTTTGAGTCTTCTTTCTTGTGGTCAAGGATTATTGTGAGCGAGTATGTTTAACATCTTTTTGTTGGATGTTGGTTGGGATTATGGGAACATTCAAGAATCCGTGGAACTAAATCTTTTATGAGCTCCTTTCTTTTTCTGAGTTGATTCAGTGTGAGGTGGGAGATGGGGTTGGGACTTATTTCTTGGAGGATAGATGGTTGGGGTTTGCCTCGTTTATGATCTGATTTCCTCGTCTTTATGATCAAGTTGTTAAGAAAAAATGTTTTGTTGCTTTTGGGGAGTTTTCCCTCTTTTTTGTTTGGTTTCTGTTGACCGTTTTGCAATACAGAAACAATGGAGGTTATGAACCTCATTTCTTTATTAGGGGATGTTGAATTTAGGCAAGGGAGAAGGGATATCTGTATTTGGAGTCTTTACCCTTCTGAAGGGGGTTCTTTTGTAAATCACTCTTTCATTAGTTTTGGATTCCTCTCCCTTTACAAAGTTGGATTTCTCTGTTCTTTGAAAGGTGGATTTTTTTTTTCTGACATGTTATTTATGCGAAAATTAGTACCTTGGATAGACTTTTGAGGAAGATAGGATCAAACTGGCCAGTCATAGTGCTTTTAGTGATATTATTGTGGAGTTATTCCTTCATTTGTTGTTTGGAGGGAGGCAGGAATATGAAAGGTTGGGGACTGTGCTTTGTTGTATGGTATTTGGGGGAGAGAAATATCGTTTAATGTTTGCTCCCTTGTCAAATTTAATGTTTCTTTTGGGTGTCTGTGAGGAGTTCTTTTTGTAATTATTTGTTAGGTTATATTTCATTAGATTGGAGACCCTTTCTCTAGGGTGCTTCCTCTTGTGGGATTCGTTTTTTGGATGGAAGGTTATATGTTTAACAACAGAGAAGAAATCCTTTTTTTCCCCACTAGGTAGAATGTCGAACTCCTATTTATTACTGAATTGAGGAAATGAGCATGGGGCCTATTTTGTTTTTGATGGTTTATTCATTATTTTATTTCCTATGATTCATGCTTCTAATTTTATATACATGGTGTGTATACATATTTATACGTGTGCGCTTTCAGAAGACATTGGTTTAAATTATAACAAGTTGGCTGCACCTTTGATCTTGCCTTGATTATTGATGGCTATCTCCAAATTAACCGGGCATAATCAAATGGGTCCCAGCTGGAGGAGGATTTTTTAGTGTATTCTTTCATTTTTTCTTAATGAAAGGCTGTTTACTCATTAAAAAGCAAATGAGTCCCAAAATTTTACTTAGATGTCTTTTTATATAGTTTACAGTATCTTTATGAGTTGAAATGTGTTAGGTAGCCATTGAAGTGGAAAGAGAAGAAGATGAAGGTGGTACAGTGGGAGAGACGTTTACTGAATATGTGAGTTATAATAAGCCCTTGTAACTTCACTACCGGAAATTCGGTATTGACTTTATTCCTTGTTTTCAATTATTAGAGTAGTGCTTTGGTCTCAGATGGATGTGTTTTTGGCATTCTGTGCAGCACCCTCCCAAGCTATCTATAGGACCACTTCACCCAGACCCAGTTGTGGAGACATCATCCTTATCTGCCGTCCAGCCTCCTGAACCCACTTATCATTTAAAAATCAAGGATGATTTAGAAAAGTCAAAAGCTCTTTCATGCTTGCAAATTGAGACCTTGGTATATGCTTCTCAGGTTGGTCATGGATAGTTTTGTTCTTATGGTCAATAATTTACAATTTCACTTCTCTTAAGGGCTGTCTATTACAAATCCAGAGACATATGCACCATCTCCCCAATGATACCAGGGCGGGATTCTTTATTGGAGATGGAGCTGGTGTTGGTAAAGGTCGAACCATTGCAGGTTTATTATGGGAAAATTGGCACCATGGGAGGAGGAAATCATTGTAAAGTCTTGCCTGCATTCTCTTCAATTATTTTCCTTTTCTTTTTCTAATTATTTTTAATGTTGTACAAGTAAAAAGCAAGATATTATTAATGATTTAATGAGCAGAAACAAGAGTGACCTAACATTTTCCCACTGATTTGCTTTATACTGTAGACGTCAGATATTGTTTTAATTAGTCATTGTCTTATGTATGCACGATGTTATTTTCACATTGTATCAAAATAGGGATTTTTCTTTTAAATTTATTTTTAAAAATAAATTTTCTTTTATCTTTTTGAAAAGAGCAATGGTTAGATAGGAAATGATGTCCATTAAGATAGGAGAAGGGGTCTAAATAAACCAATTAAAAAAATTTCACTGACACAAGCTTATATGTTTAAAACGACGAGTTCATTGTATTTCTGACCGACTAAATTTTTTACTAGGAGGAGCTTAGACGATATGAGAGTTTAGTAAGAGGAAGCATGGAAGACTATGTATTGCAGTACCTGGTTTTTGACTTGATTTTCTGTTGTTCTTTTGTCTGTTCTTGTGCCCGTCTTCTTCTCTCCTCTTCTCTCCTCTTCTCTTCTGTTTCTTTTTTCTGCTTAGACTCATCCTTCTTAATGAAACTATAGTTTCCTATTCAAATAACTCTGAGACTGAGACACTTGAAATGAAGTAACGATGTAACAGTTGTAGTAATGCACTCTGTACAGGAATGTTGAATTTGTGCTGAATGTTTTTTGTGTTTTGTATTATCTTTTTGTGTGTAATGGCTTCTCAAGTTTCTGACATTCTTGCACAGGTGGATTTCGGTTGGTTCAGATTTGAAGTATGATGCTAGGAGAGACTTAGATGATGTAGGTGCAGCGTGCATTAAAGGTAGTTTTTTATTTCATTCCTTTTCAACTGACTTCTCATTCTATAAAAAATACAAAGCCCATTTAGAATAAGTAACTGAGGTTCACCCTAGCAAATCAACTCTAAATGCACCTAATCAGCCTCTTATATCTTTTTAATTGAACTTTCTGCAAGGTAATTAATGAAGTCCGCCGTTGTTCCATTTAACTTGGAAGTATCTGCCAAAGAAATCCTCTGTTTTATTAAAATAGTTTTCATTTAGAGGTGCAAATGTGCAATGACTATGTCGACCAAAGCTTCCTCTAACTAGGCTACTATTCAGCCCTTGACAACAGCCCATAGAGATTAAAATGACTTTTTCTTTGAGTTAATAATGTAATTCCCCTTCTTTCCAACATTGCATACCCTTCTTTTCAATGTTGAAATCAATCGCGAAGATATTCTTCTTATCCTTTACTTTTCTCCCCCTTTCATTTGCAGTGCATGCTTTGAACAAGCTGCCTTATTCAAAGCTTGACTCAAAGTCTGTGGGTATTAGAGAAGGAGTTATCTTTTTGACGTATAGCAGCCTCATAGCATCTTCTGAACGAGGCCGTTCTCGCCTACAGCAGCTTGTTCAGTGGTGTGGAACAGAATTTGATGGTCTCATCATATTTGATGAGGTAGGAACCTTCACCTACCTTTCAAAATTGTTTCTTCTTCTTGGCTATATACAAATTGTTTTGGAGTGTTATCAATGCAATAAATACTCAATAGGCTGAATAACTTTGTTTCTCAGTAATAATAGCTTTATTGTAGTGTCATAAAGCAAAAAATTTGGTACCAGAAGCTGGAAGCCAGCCAACTAGGACAGGAGAAGCCGTTCTAGAGCTGCAGGTATTTCCTCTAGTGTATCTCTTTTGCTCATATTATATGATAGAATGTTATTAATTATTTATTTATCTACTGTATTTAGCAGAATAGGTTAAATGAAATTTTCTGGGTCCTTGGTGAGGTGCGCGTGGCCTGGCATTAATGTTTCCTTGAAATATGAGTTTTTTAATTTCTATTATCATTACTGTGGCAATAAAATGTGCTCACCCTGATTTAGAATCACTCCTTTGTGCTTCATCATGATGAGCTTGTGATTATTCTGTTTTATTTTTCATGAAAATTTTTATCTTGTGAGATAGTCTTTCTTTACTGGAAACAATCTTAAACCTTCAGATGAAGAGCTTTGCTGATATTTTGGTTGTTTGTTAGTTATTTTTTAACAAACAACTTTATATATGAAAAAGATACGTTGACTGAGTTGAACACTACAAAAATTCCCTTCAGGAGAACAAGAAGAACTATCCTCTAAGGCTCTAAATTCCAAGCACACTATAGAACAACATTTCTTATAATGATCAGAAAACAGCAGCAAAGTCAGTTAAAACTACCCTTACAGAAAAATCCTCTTAACTGGGTGATTGCATCGAAGGAGTAACTAAAAAGAAATTTTTTTTTGGAAGATTCCTCCTTGTCAAATCCCATTTTTCATATTAATCCAGGGTTTTTCTTTATATTTTTTTAAGCTCCTTCCCATCCAAATAGCCCAGGCCATAATAAAGTAGCTTAACCCTTCAGCTCTACACTGCAGAGAAGTAATTATTATTATTATTATTTTTAATGACTTTTTTTTTGAGGATCTTGGAAAGAATCTCCTAGCATTGGCCCTGATTAGAACAGTTAAAAAGTAAATGAGATTGATCTTCTTCTTTTCCTGTTGAAAAAATAACTTGCAAACTCATGGATTTATCTCCAGTCCTGGACATCTCATTCTTAGCCTGTTTATTGTGCTTAATCTTCCAAAATGCCTGAGCCAAAGCTTATATACATTGATTTCTTTGACACTTTGTCTTCAACAAGACTTAAGAAACGTCTATTTTTTTGTATATTTTGGAAAATTTCATAATTATACCTGAAGCCTTTGTTTGTTAAGATTGGGATGTATTTCCATACTATCAATGAAATTGTTTCTTATCTTAAAAAAATATTAAGATATAAGAGTTTTGCTGTGTTGAATTTTTTTTGATAAGAGACAATTTCATTGATGAAATGAAAAATCTAAAGATTTACAAGGGTACAAAAGGGGCCCCAATCAAATGGTATACAAAAGATGTTCCCTTTAGCAATATGTTCCCATTAGCAATAAGGAAATAAAAACTATGGCTTTTCAAACCGGTATATCTTTACATAAAAAAAGCATAAAAGATGGAGAATCAAGATTGTCCTTGGTCTTCTTGTATTCTCCAGAAGATCAAGCATTTCTTTTGTTCCGTTGTGTTGTTAATGTTGTAATATTCTTGGCCAATTTATTGTTAAAAATTGTAATTTTTCTATGAATGCAGTGGGAATGTGATTATTATGTTGTTAATGTTATGGGAATTGGGTTGCAAAACATTTGATATGGATGAGTTTGCTGTTACTGGATAGTGACAAGATTTCTGGGTGCAATTGGGCATTAGATTATTCCCCCATTTTTCAGTTTTCTCCTTAACAATGAACTGTTTCTTAGGAGGAAAAAGGTAAATGGTTGACTTGTGAAATTAATCCTCCATGTTGTCTCTCCGTCTTCTCATGACTAGAATGTACCCATTAGCTCGTTTATGGAACTGCATGTGATTTTCCCATCTATGGCTCTCATTCCTGTTGGAAATAATTTTTTCATTGTATCACAAATAGGGAACAAATGGTTCTCCACTTAAAACTACATTCTTGTTTTCATATAACAGGATCGACTTCCTGAAGCTCGTATAATTTACTGCTCAGCCACCGGTGCATCTGAGCCACGGAATATGGGCTATATGGTCCGCCTCGGGCTTTGGGGAACTGGAACTTCCTTTATTGACTTCCGCGATTTTTTAGGTGTGGTTTCAGCTGGAAAATTTTACATTGAAGTAAATCTATTTACTATATGTGTATCTTGTCTAAATGATATGATATGGATGATGAATATACATGTTCGTAGCTTTTAGAGATAAGGTGCATGTTGCAATCATCAATTGTATATTTGAATTTAAACCTGAAAATTTTTGAGATAAGGTGCAAGATGGTCAGTGTGACCTTGAAGGGTAGAAACTGAATGACATGAATGAATATAGAAATTACTCAAATTTATGGAACTGTATGATTCAGTAGCTATTTGAATTCAAACCTATGACTTTCTTCTGTATTCGTTTTTTTTTTTAAAAGTAATAATCAAGTATATATAAATAATTGTATGAAGAAGGTTACAAAGGAAGGAACACAACATTATGGAAATCACAAAAGTAGTCTTTAGTTTGCAATGCCAATGATAAAGAATAGCAGTATATGAATTTCTATAGTATGAAAGACTGTTAGGCCACCCAGTAAGCAAGTTTATAAGAGGAGGGGTAAGAAGGGGATTGTACCTTGGACAGAAGGGTAGTTGGATGGTGGTCCCGCCTGTATGTTTGTCAGGGGAATGTGGGTATTTATTTTGTTTGCTAGGGTTAGTTATCTTGTGTTTTGTGTATGAACAGAAGTTCAAGTGTGGAGAGAGCAGCCCTCTTATTTGACTGTAGTGTTACTCTTGTGTTTTTGGGTTCTTGTTTTTGTGAACATCTGTGTGTCCGTTGTTATTGGAACTATTTGTGATTAATATATCATTTGGGAGGAAGAATCTTTACAAAGATTAATGGAGAAGCTATTTTTGATTATTTTGGGTAATTACGTAACAAGGGAAGCAGTAAGGACAAAGGAGGGGGTCGGGGGGGGGGGGGGGGGAAACTACACTGTGATTATGTATTTTGGTTGATGCACTCCAGGAGATGGCAACAGAATTAACTAGCTCTTAAAAGTTCTGATTATGAACATGGCAATGATTCCCATCGAGTCATGTTTCTTTGTAACAAAAGTTCTCCCATGAGGCCCAACTGTACAACAAAAATAGATTTGAACCATAAACTATGAGAGTAGCCCAACAAGACATAGAAGAGACTTTATTGGGTTTGAGATACTGGTTTCTTAAAACAAGATGGTAGAGTGACTGATATAATACAGCTCACATAGGCAAACATTTGCTGATGCATTTTAATGCATCAAATCAATAGCAAACAGGTTTATTGATGGTGAGTATTTAATGCTTTAAAAGGTTGAATCTCTAGATTTGGGACTTCACTAAATCAATTCGACTACTAATTCTATTCCTTTTCTTACATATAATTCAATGAGTTTGAGCCATCTAACATCATTCAACCACACAATAAAATATGAATGTTTGTATTTTGTTTTTGCATCATTCTGCTATGCAAAGATAGTTTTTATTTTCCTCACTATCCACTTCTTTACTGAATGTTGGTCCTGTGATCATGAATTATGAAAAACCTGAAGGAGATTGCAAACTACTGTGGTTGCTATATAGTTATGCAGTCGCTATCTAGTTTACTAATGGCTTTATGCTCATTCACTTGACCTAGGAAAGGTGTAGAAGTTGAGTTGACAATAACAAAGACGAAGAAAGATTTTCGATGTAATGCTTGGCACGTATTACATTGTATTCTCTCTTATTTAGAAAATTGATTATCATTTGGGCAGGTTTAGTGTCCTCAGCCATGGAACTATTGCCCTAGCTGGTATTTATAGATCTTCATAACCCCATTTTTCGATTCCTTCCCTTTACATGTATACATATAGACATAGAATCCATGTGTAAGTGATGCAGAGATTTTCACTTTTGTTGCACGACCTTTTATTTTCAGCTCATCCCTTTCTTTCATCAGGGGAATAGGATTTTTACTTGCACAATTCGATTGCAGAGATTATTTTGTGGTTCGGTGTGACCAATCAATGTATTCATGGTCAACACCCTAAGGATTGCACAATTCTTGCTACTTTATAGCTTCAAGGAAGTGTAAAAAGGAACTAGCCTCTCTTTTCCACTTTATTCATATCAACATTCCTGATAAATATGCTGTTTCTCAAGGTGAGCCAAATCCTGATTCGTATTTTCTGCAGGTGCGTTGGAGAGAGGGGGTGTTGGGGCTTTAGAACTGGTTGCCATGGACATGAAAGCAAGGCAAGGTTTATTCTTACTTTCTTCAATTTGTGCTCTCAACAATGGCCTTGAGATGTTCTTTTCTTCGGTCATTTTGTGCAGCTTTTGCAGCTTGAAGGGAGTGGTTTTGGTTATTTGGTTCATTTTTTTTTCAAGACTGTTGGCGCTTTGTCAATGTGTTTCTCTTGTAATATTTGGAGATTTGTTCTTTATTTGGCTGTTGGTCTTTTTTCGCTCGTCTTGGAGTTTTAAAGCTTTGGACATTTTTCTTCCTTCCTATCTATCAATTGAAGTTTATTTCTGGTTCAAAAAGTTTGCTGACCGTGATATTTCTTTTAACTTCTAGGGGTATGTATTTGTGTCGCACACTTAGCTACCGAGGAGCTGAATTTGACATTGTGGAAGCACCGTTGGAAGCTGAGATGATGGTATAGTGTATTGGTTCCTTTAATTTTAGTAAGGAGAAGTTAAAGTCAAATGCAAATATTTTTCTGTTTAACACATGCCTACATTTTCGTGCTATGAAAATGAAAGATAACTATTACATGAAGTTAACCTGACCGTCTTCTGTTAGGTAGGAATCCAATGATTCCAATGCTTGCTATGTCTTATTCTTTACAAATGTGATTAATTATCGTTCTTTTATGCACTTTATAGGAAATGTATACATTAGCTGCTGAATTTTGGGCAAAGTTGCGATTAGAATTGATGACAGCAAGTGCTTATGTTACTAGTGACAAGCCTAGCACCAATCAACTTTGGCGATTATTTTGGGCAAGCCATCAGGTATATTTATTTGGGCTTTTTCTTAAAAGTTGAGTTTCTCTTAAGTTGAACTTTTAAATATTTATTTATTTTAATTTAATTGAAGTGTGTTAAAAAGGTTTATATGTTTTATACCATTTCTCTTACTTCAAAACTTCGTCCTTTTGTAGCGTTTCTTCAGGCATATGTGTATGTCTGCGAAGGTTCCTGCTACCGTTAGACTAGCTAAGCAAGCATTATTGGAAGATAAATGTGTTGTCATTGGCCTGCAAAGTACTGGAGAGGCACGCACTGAGGAAGCTGTGACAAAATATGTCTGTCTCATAGCATTATGTCATTAGATTACATGCTGTATTTTCTAGTTTCTACTTTGATAATTTTGAATTATCTCTTGTACAGGGCCTTGAGCTTGATGATTTTGTTTCTGGACCTCGAGAACTATTGCTTAAATTTGTGGAAGAAAATTACCCTTTACCCGAAAAGCCTGAAACCCTACCTGGTATGTGAGGTTTATGCAGTCATGTTTTTTCTTCGTTTTTCCACTATCTGTGTGATGTTTCATGATTGATCTTGCCTTAGAGGAGGGAAGTGTGAAGGAGCTTCAAAGGAAGAGACACTCGGCAACTCCTGGCATGTCACTAAATGGGAGGTTAAGGAAAGCTGCAAAGTGGAAACCTCCAAGCGATGTCGAAAGTGATGAAGAATCTGAAAGTGGGTTATAATATAGTCCTTTCCGTTGGATTTGGTACATTTGTCTAGTGAACTAGTTCATCTAATTATCATTCATCCTAGTTTATGTTCATTATCTTTTGTTTTGTGAGGATCTTCATTTAGTAACTGGTTTGAATGCTTATCTACTACCTATCTATGGTATATACTACATGGGGCCTCTTTGTTTGTCTGTCTTTTTGTATGTTTGTCTTATGGATGAGAAATCTTTACTCTAGTAAGAGCAAACAATGGGGTTTGATAGGATGTTAGAAAAAAGACCCACAGCTGACATTCATAAGAACATCATGATTATATAAGAAAACATTAGATAAGTAACAGAATATGAAGTGCAATTCTACCTGCACCTTTTTCATTATATATATCAATGAAAATTTTCATTTACGTTTGAAAAAAAAAAAAAAGAAAAAAGAAAAAGAAGAAATTTAGGATCACTTAGCCCAAATGTTCTCTTAATGGAAAAGCTTCTATATGAAGTAAAAAAGGGGAAATTCCCTTTTGACTGCCTTCACGGCATAAGACTGAGCCTCTTCCTAAAATCCTGGTTAAATTGCTGCTGTAAGACTGCATCAGTGCTCTAGCACGAATGTTTTATCTAGGTTGTTCCTGTTTCTATGCGTGATAATGAGAGTTGTACGCTCATCTGTATCCAATCTGGAAGAAAATTTGTTTACATGAAATTGCATCTTGTTATGGTTGGGACAAAATCGAAATCTAGTTCTAGTTTTCTATTCAACTTTCTTATTGTTATTAATATTTACTTTGTATTCAAAATATCATTCTTGCAGCTGATTCTGCTCCTGAATCTACCGAATCAGATGATGAGTTTCAGATTTGTGAGATTTGCAATACTGAAGGGGTAAGATCCTTGAGATAATTTGAGGGTTTGAGACGTGGAGTGAAACTACTGTGCTGTCCGGCTTACACTCATTTTTCAGGAAAGGAAAAAATTACTTCGATGTTCCTGTTGTGAGCAATTTTTTCACCCTGCCTGTCTCGACCCACCTCCCTTGGACACAGAAACTGCAGAATGGTCATGTCAGTCTTGCAAAGAAAAGACAGATGAGTATCTTAAAGAAAGAAAAGCTGTTGTAGCTGAACTTTTGAAAAGGTTTTATTATATTATTTGTTTCCTCTATTGTAACTATGAGGAATCCTTGTAATAATAAGACCTCCAGCAGACCTCACTTTTTCATCCCAAAAATAAGGGGAAACAAACCAAAAGGAAAAAGAAAAAAGGAATAAAAAGTTGCTGCTGGAAGTTTTATTACAGGAATTCAGTTCCATAAATATCATATGAAGTTATATTTCTTTATCTTACTATTAGGTATGATGCTGCTTCTGATCGTAAGTCTAATTTGCTAGCAATTATCCGTTCACTGAATCTTCCAAACAATCCTTTGGATGATATTATTGATCAGGTTAGTGTTATTTTCTAATTTCTCCTTTGATAGTATGCAAGATTGAAATTTCTCAGTGTCTCAGGCTAGTTAGAGAAGTTTATTAGACCTGCACATTTGAAGTGTGCATTATACGTTTTCAAATTCTGTCCATTGTTTATTGCTGTGATTGCATTAATTCAGTTATAAGTTTCTGTTTGTTACCTTTAGTTAGTGGTTTGTCAATCCTTTGCATTGATGAACTTCTCAAACCTCTTGCCAAACTTTGTAAATCATAATTCTGGCATTTAAATGTTTGCTGCTGGCCTTTGTTGTTTTTTCTGTTTAATATTTTGCATATTTGTCTTAAGCATAATTTTACTATATGTTGGACAGAAAGTACCCAAAAAAAAAAAAAGAAAAAAATCTGATACTCTAGTGTATCTCTCTAGCATTGCTGCTCCATCATGGAGGTTGCATCGGGATCCTTTGGAATTAGTCTTGAAAAAAGAAAGAAGTTTCTAGTAGAATTGAGTAAAAGAGCAGGATAAAAAGGTGCATCTAAAGTTGCACACTATCTCAGACTCAGGTTCAAGGAAGTTGTCTTCTTTCACAAATTACAAGTTGTGTTCAACTGTCCATGGGCAGGCAAACAAAGGAAAACTTGAAATTTCCTCTGACCTTTGGATTCCCTTCTTATAGTTGGGCACATGTTTTGTGGGTGGTTTTTTGTATGCCTATTCGTTCATTTTTATCTCAATGAAAGTTGTCATTGTTATAAAAAAAGGATAAAAAGGCTTGTTTGATGTCACATACTAACTTGGACTCAGGTTCAAACAAGTTTTGGCAATTTTCTGCAGATTACAAGTTGTGCTAAACTTTTCATTGGGTAGGGACAAAAAGAAAAACTTCAAATTTTCTCAAAACTTTGGATTCCGAATGGTTTTTTTTTTTTTGAAAAGAGGGTTTAAAAGTTCTTTATTACTCCCTTCCTTTTGTATTTCTCGTTTCATAAAGAAAAGTTTGTTCCTTGTGAAAACAAAACTTTTATCACTCATAATATTATTCAATAAAGATTTCACAGTAAAATCCCTACCAAGCCCCGAGGTTCTCTTATCCTCTTGGTAACCAATAACCCAACCTCTCACTCAGATTCCATTGAAAAACTTTGCAACTTCCCCAAGGAAGAAATTAATGGTTAAGTAACCCGTATCATTACAATTATTTCATAGGGATATTTTGTTGCCTGCCTACCACATTTTTATGCGTGCTTGAAAGTGTTCAAATTAGTGGGCTTAAGCCTAAGGAAAGATTAACCTTAATATTCTTTCCTTTTTTTTTTTTTCTTCTTTTAATCTTAAGCTTGTTGTCTATTTATTTTTCCCTTATTGTATCTTTTGTTCATACGAGATAATAATAAGAAAGTCAGATAGTAGTTTTTTTCTCGTTACTCGGGTATTCATGTAACTCGGTGTCATATCTTCTTTACCGCTTTTAATATGGTATCGGAGCAGGGCAAAGATAAAACCCTAGACATCGATATCGATGATATCCAAACAAAGACCGAGACTGTCGCCATTGGGATCAACGCCGCCGTCGCCATGGAAAAATTCCTTTGACAACTTTAGACGCTGCTAGTGAGCAATCATAAATGTCCTAATCTGGCAAGAGATGGACTTGTGCAGAGAGAGAGATAGTTTGGGATACTCCGAATGATGGCATACAGTATGGTAGACTTGAAGAGGCTAATTGGATTTGTGACTTCCTTGCAGGTCTCAACCCCAAGTTTGACATAGTTTGTGGTCGTATACTAGGCTAGAGACCCCTTTTCTTCTTAATGGAAGTGTGTTATGAAGTTTGTCTCGAAGAAGATCATACGAGTGCCATGAGTGTTCTGACTACTCTTGCTATTGACTCTGCTGCCTTTAGTGCTAGATCCTCTACCCATGATAGTGAGAAGACCAACGGGAAACCAATTCTTATCTATGAGCATTGCAAGAAACAATGGCATACTAAGGATCAATGTTGGAAACTACATGGTCGTTCTCTAGAAGGTAAGAAACATTCCTCAAATGATAAACATAATTTAGGGCATGCTTATATGGGTGAATTTGCTGGAACCTCTCAACCACCTAGCCCTACTGTAAACCAGAATGGTCCCAAGCTACCCTCCACTCTAGGAGTCATTGCTCAATCATGTATGCTTCAGTCCCATAGTCTTATTAGTATCAATAGGAAGAATCATTGGATCCAAGACTCGGGTGCTACAAATCACTTGACATGTTCCTCTGAGAATTTTATTTCTTATATTTCGTGTGCTGGTAATGAGAAGATCAGAATAGCCGATGGTTTCTTGGCTCCAATTGCTGGGAAGAGGTATAGTTTTCCCTTTGAGGGGCTTTCCCTCCCGAATGTGTTGCATGTGCCTAAGATTTCATATAATTTACTATCTATAAGCAAAGCTGAACTGCAAAGCTACTTTCTTACCTGATTTTGTTTCTTTTCAGAACTTGAGCTCGAGGAGAATGTTTGGCACTGCCCGACATAGCGGGGGACTATCTCCTTGACGACGATACCTCTACTAGTAGTAACTCTAGGACTAGTTTATTATCTTCATATTTTACGATTTTTGAGCAAGATTGTATGTTTTGGCATTTTCGGTTGGGCCACCCAAAATTTCAATATATGAAGTATTTATTTCCCCATCTCTTATCTAAAGTTGATGTCTCATCTTTATCTTGTGATGTGCGTATTTGGGCTAAACATCATCGAGTTTCCTTTCCCTCACAGCCATATAAACTAACCCGACCGTTCACCCTTATCCATAGTGACGTTTGGGGTTCATCTAAGGTCAATACCTCTTCTGGGAAACGGTGTTTTGTGACCTTTATTGATGATCATACTCGTCTTACCTAGGTTTTCCTTATTACTAATAAATTTGAGGTCTCCTATGTATTTAAGAACTTCTATCACACCGTAGAAACACAATTTAATGCAAAAATTGCATTCTTCGGAGTGATAAAGGTCGTGAGTTTCAAAACCATACACTTAGTGAGTTTCTGTTCTCCAAAGGGATTGTTCACCAAAGCTCATGTGCTTACACTCAACAAAATGGGGTTGTCGAGCATAAAAACCATCACATTTTCTAAGTAACCCGTTCCTTTGTGTTGTTTACTTCCCTTATCTGTATAGGCCAAAAGTTCATAATTGACATTTGCCCTAGAAAATGACTGAAAAAGAACCAAAAAGAGATAATAACTCCGTGAAAGCGCTCATGATTATTTAATAAGAAGAAAGAAGAATAAAAAAGGTGTTTCTCAATATATGTATAAAAATAGATATGAGTTTTGAAACTCAATTCAAGGAATGTATGAAAGTAATAAGAAGCCCTATCTTTTCTTATGGCTAGGCTTTCCTCTTTTTAGTAGGTTTCAGACTCCAGAGGACCATAAAGAAGAGATTAGGAGTTTTGATTCCTTTAATCTTTAACCTCTTCTTCCTTTTCTCTTACTTTCACTTTTTAGTAGGTTGTGGAGGCTTCGGAGCAAAGAAGCAGAGCAAAGGAGTTTTCTTCCTTTCGTTCTTTCGTTGAGGAGATATAGAAGGAGCGGAGCCCTAGGAGGAGTAGTTTCTAACTTGAATGTCTTCTTTTTATTTTGTCCTTTGGATTGATGGCGCTCTTTCTTCCTTTGAATGCTTCTTATATCCTCTTGTGACTTGAAAACCTTTCAATCTTCTTTTTATTTCTTTCAATGAAAACCTTTTACAAGGAAAAAGGAGCGGAGGAGTTCTTTTTATTCCTAGGCCTTCTTTCTCTCTTTTTAGTAGTTGGGAGATGCTGTTCTTACTACAGCTTATCTCATCAGTAGGATGCCCTCTTGTGTCCTCCACCTTCAGACTCCCTTAGAGTGTCTCAAGGAGTCATATCCCTTTACTCGCCTCACTTTTGAGGTTTCCCTTTGAGTATTTGGGTGTACAGCATTACAGCCTATGCTCATAGCTTTGGTCCTAACTAGACCAAATTCACACCTCACGCTCAGGCGTATGTGTTTGTTGGATATTCTTTTCATTAATGGGACTATAAATGTTTCCATCCTCCTTCCCCTAAGTACTTTATCACTATGAATGTCACTTTTCGTGAGGATCGCCTTTCTTTCCTGTTAGCCATCTTCAAGGGGAGACTGTGAGGGAAGAGTCTAACTGCCCCTTAGAGTCTACTAGCCCTACACTTGTTACCTTATCTGACCCCGATCCTCATCCCATGGTTCTACATACAAACCAAGTTCCCTGGATAACCTACTATAAGAGGAATCTCAGAAAGGAAATCGAGTCTCCTATTGATCAGCCGACTCCAGTCCAAGACTCTGAACCTCCACAAGATCAAGGTATGACTAATCCTATTGACAGTAAAATGAGTGAGAATGACAGGTCTGATATAGCTGTTTTTGAAGATTGGGGAGTAAAGGACAGTGTTGATGAAATTGAGGTTAAAGTAGAAACTGTTGTTAACGAGGCTAAACAAGATCATTTAGTTAATCTAGATTAGTATGATGCTTCTCTTGACATTCCTATTGTGATGAGGAAAGGTACAAGGTCCTGCACGAAACACCCCATCTGTAACTATGTTTCCTATGAGAGCCTATCACCACAGTTTAGAGCTTTTACAACCCGCCTTGACTCTACCATGATATCTAAAAATATCCGCATTGCTTTAGAGTGCTCTGAATGAAAAACTACAGTTATGGAAGAGATGAGAGCTCTTGAAAAGAACAAGACTTGGGAGATCTGTACTATCCCTAATAGACCGTGGGATGTAAATGGGTGTTCACACTCAAATACAAGGAAGATGGAACTCTTGAGAGATACAAGGTTAGGTTAGTTGCAAAAGGGTTTACTTAGACCTATGGAGTCGATTACTTTGAAACTTTTTTTCCAGTTGCAAAACTAAATACTGTTAAGGTTCTGTTATTTGTTGCTGTGAGTAAAGACTGACCCCTAGATCTGCTAGATGTTAAGAATGCATTCTTGAATGGGGACTTGGAAGAGGAGGTCTACATGGCCCCCCTCCAGGGTTTGAAGTCCAGTCTGCTCTTCGGGTTTGCAAACTTCAGAAATCCTTGTATGGATTAAAATAGTCACTGAGAGCATGATTTGATAGGTTTACTACCTTTGTCAAGTTCCAAGAGTACTGTCAGGGGCACTTTGTTTACGAAAGTCTCCAAGGTTGGGACGATCATCGTGTTGATTGTTTATGTTGATGACGTTGTTTTATCTGGGGATGACACCATTGAGATCATCCAACTGAAAAAGAAGATGGTTGATGAGTTTGAAATTAAAGAATTGGAAAATCTGAAGTATTTCCTTGGGATGGAGGTTGCTAGATCAAAAGAAGGCATCTCCATATCTCAAAAGAAGTGTACCCTTAATTTGCTGACTGAAACAGGTATATGCTGGGATGTTGTCCTGCTGATACCTCTATTGACTGGGCAGGGTTCGTTGTTGATAGGAAATCCACCTCTGGCTATTGTACATTTTTATGGGGTAATCTCGTAAGTTGGAGGAGTAAGAAGTAAAGGGTTGTGGTCAGAAGTAGTGTTGAAGCTGAGTACAGAGCTATGAATTTGGGGATATGTGAGGAAATTTGGCTACAAAATGTCTTATCTGACCTACATCATGACTATGAGGTACCGATGAAATTATTTTGTGATAATAAGGTTGCTATTGGCATCGCCAACAATCCAGTTCAACATGATAGAACTAAACATGTGGAGATTGATTGACACTTTATTAAAGAAAGACTGGACAATGGTAGCATATGCATTTCTAACATCCCCTCGAATCAACAGGTTGCTGATGTTCTCACCAAGGAGCTTCTTAGACAGAGCTTTGATTCATGTGTTAGCAAGTCGGGCCTTATTGACGTGATGTCCCAACTTGTGGGGGAGTGTTAGAATTAGTGGGATTAAGCCCAAGGAAAGATTAACCCTAATATTCTTTCCTTCTTTTTATCTTAAGCTTGTTTTCTATTTAATTTTCCCATATTTTAACTTTTGTTTATATAAGATAATAATAAGTAAGATCTTGGTTTTTCTCCTGGTACTTGGGTTTTCAGGTAACTTGGTATTGTATTTTCTTTACCGCTTTTAGTAGAAATCATATCATATCAGCATATATTGTGCATAAATGCCATGTATACCATACTCTTGTGGTCAGTACTTTAATGTTTGATATAACTGTGTTCCAGCTTGGTGGTCCTGATAAGGTTGCGGAAATTACTGGAAGAAGGGGAATGCTTGTAAGGGCCCCCAATGGGAAGGGTGTTACTTACCAGCCACGGAATTCGTGAGCTATAATTTTGGTATTTTTTAAATTCTCATTTATTTCTCAGTACAGCTTTTATTATAATGAGATTCAATGTGTAGGAAGGATGTGACTATGGAGATGGTCAATATGCATGAGAAACAACTGTTTATGGATGGTAAGAAGTTTGTTGCCATCATTTCTGAAGCTGGATCAGCTGGTGTTTCACTGCAGGCAGACAGAAGAGCTGCAAATCAGGTTTGTCTCGGATGCATGCCTGTTTCGGAAGTTTTGTTCTTTAAGGGGTAGCTGAATTTCTGTGTAAATAAGTTGAATTTTGACGGAAGTTGCAGTGGAGGAGTTTTAAGGGTAACTGACTTTCTGTGTAAATAAGTTGGAATATTATCACTAGTGACGGAATTTATATGGATAACTAAGTTGTCTTGGATGAGTATACGTATGTATAAAATTATCAATATATATATTAATTACTTACCGATGACCTTGCTCAAATTTTGCTGTGTTTGGAATTTGCTCTTACAGAAAAGACGAGTTCATTTTACTTTAGAACTCCCTTGGAGTGCTGATCGAGCCATTCAACAATTTGGACGAACTCATCGCTCTAATCAAACTTCTGCACCCGAATACAGGTGCTTTTGATGCCACTGGTCTGTATGGTTTTCATTTTTGACTCTGTGATCATGTTAGTTTGGCAGTGTTAGAGTATTCAACTGCCCCTCCTTGCTAAAACACAGTAGAGGTTGTCAGACACATTCAGTATTGCTTTTATTTTACCTTTTGAAATATTAGTAGGCTTAGAAATGTTTTTTTCTTGCCAAGATGTTAAAGGAAGGCTATTGTGGTTTATTTATTCTTTTAGGGTTCCATTAGATCAGACACTAAAATCAACTTATATCCAATACATTAATTAATTTTTTATAACTTTGAATTTTTCAGACACATTAGACACAATTGAAAGTTTAGGAACCTATCACCTATTAGACCATTTTGAAAGTTGAAGAATCAAATAGACATAAATCTCAAATCCGGAACTAAAATTGTAATTGAACCATATTTTAAACACCATATCTCAACCCTCAGTTATAAGTTTGGTGTCTCAAAACGGTTGTGTTTAAACTATCAATTACCCTGACCTCACAACATACCATCTATGTTTGGGAGGATTGTTGGGTGGGAGGTAAGCCCCTTTGTGCTTTGCTGATGCAGCTTTACCATCTTTTGGACAAGGCAGAATGACCTTTATATTGGTTCCTTTGATTATTCCTTTTCATTTTCTCTGGGCTTTCATCTTCCCCTTATTTGCTGAGAGACTACAAATGGGAATTAGTTGGTAGACATACTTTTTGTCTCTATTACTTCAGTGCCTCTTAATTTGATATTTCTGCTGGTTATTTTTAATTTTATCATTAGTTTCCCAAGTCATAATTTTCATAAAAACGGAAATGCATGATGCACGTACATTAGTGGATTGTGATAGTTTTGATGCATAATATTTATGAATTATGATATTTTTTTTGAAACGGAGACAAACTTCTTTATTAATAATAGTAAGAGCTCAATGGACAAGAGAATTATACAATGAGCTAAATAAAGAAGTCCAAACAAGCGAAAAAAGAAGAATAATAGGGATCAAAAGGTGCACCCGGACATCTCAACTAGGTTGACACCCCTTTAGCACCAAAACATCATATCCCATTATGAATTATGATATTGAACCTTGATGAGTTTGTATTTGTTGAGTTTGTTGGACCAGCAAAATATTTATGTAGTCAATGGTTTTGTAGGCTTCTTTTTACGAATCTTGGTGGAGAACGGAGGTTTGCATCAATTGTTGCCAAGAGATTAGAATCGCTTGGAGCCTTAACTCAAGGAGATCGAAGGCTAGTGGGATTAGTTTGATGAAATTTTCGTTTATTATTAATTAAACAATGCTTGAAGTAGTTTTTTGTTCTTTCCTTGATGATATTTCACAATTACATGCAGGGCTGGGTTGTCATTAAGTGCATATAATTATGACAGTGCTTATGGAAAAACCGCCTTGACGATGATGTATAGAGGAATATTGGAGCAGGTTTATACTTTATTTTTTATTTTTTACTTTTATTATTTTTATTTTGCAACCGTATGTTTCCATTTGAACAAAGTAAAATTAATAACGCAAATTTGCTTTCAGGATGCCTTGCCCGTTGAACCTCCTGGTTGCTCATCTGAGAAACCTGAGACAATTCGTGATTTTATTGAGAATGCAAAAGCTGCTCTTAATTCTGTGGGAATAATCAGGGACACCGTACTTGGTAACTTCTCATTTCTGTATGCATCTCTCGTCTCCATTCCACCTTCCGGTGAACATTATGTTCTCACAACTTGTTAATACATGTCTTGTTATTATCTGTGATTATTATAAGTCTTCGGTTTTGCTATTTTGATCGACATGGTTGTCATTTCATATATTTATTTTTTGAGTTTAGCGACTGGGAAGGACTTTGGAAAGAGCTCTGGTCGTATTGTTGAGTCAGACATGAATGATATTGGACGTTTTCTTAATCGGCTTTTGGGCCTCCCTCCTGACATTCAGAATAGGTCAGTGATCTATGATTTACTATAATATACATGTGGACGTTAAGGTTGGGTTATATCATTGATGTTGACATCTTTATACAGGATTTTTGAGTTATTTGTCAGCATATTGGATCTTCTAATTCAAAAGGCACGCATTGAAGGGAATCTTGATTCTGGAATTGTTGATATGAGAGCCAATGTTGTTGAATTACGAGGAAGTCCAAAGGTGGTTTACTGCTTTCCTTACATCATTTATCACTGTTCTGTCTGTTTGTTCATATACAGATATAAAAAAAATTATCAATTTTCTGTTGCTGACCAAATTAATTTCAATATCTTGCAGACAGTTCACGTTGATCCTGTCTCTGGGGCATCGACCATGCTGTTTACTTTCTCTTTGGATCGTGGTGTGACCTGGGAGGTACCTCTCTAATTTTATACATGATTACTATGATGATATTTGTTTGATAGCCATCTTCTTTTGAACAAGTTGACAGATTTTGTATCTCATGATTGATGAATTAAAGAAAACGTAATTGTTTGTAGCATCACGTAGTTGATATGTAAGATGTCAAACTTAGAAGTTAGAAGATAAAGGAAAATGACAAGTTGATAAATATCTTCTTGGAAGAGGTGGAGGAAGGTCACGGCCCCCATTTGGTCAATGGAGTGCCTTGTGAGTCGTGGGGGGGGGGGGGGGGGGGGCTAGGACCCTCTCTCGAGGGGCCGTTAGAGATCGGTAATCTAAGTCTCCGCAATAGGGCTTTGTTGGCTTAGTGGCTTTAGCACTTTCCCCTCGAGTCCGACTCCTTATGGCATAGGATTTTTGAGAGTAAGTATGGTATCCATCCCTTTGAGTGGTTGGCAAAAGGGGTTATAGGTACATACTGTAATCCTTGGAAGATATCTCTCTTGAGTTCCCGACTTTTTCTTGTTTCACCCGTTGTTTTGTGGGACAGGGTAGGGACACATTTTTGGGAGGATCATTGGGTGGGGGAGTTTTTCCTTTGCTCCTTATTTCCGCATCTTTATCATTTATCCAATTCTAAAAATTGTATGATTTTGGAACTTTTGGTCAAGTTCGATAATTTTGTGTCCTCTTTCGGGTTTTGTCGCAATTTGACCAATAGGAAAATGATAGAGGTGGCCTCTCTTCTTTCTCTGATTGAGGATTTCAGTCTTAGGAAGGGTAGGTGGGACGTTCGTGTTTGGAGTCCTAATTTGAGTAAGGGGTTCTCATATAAGTCTCTTTAATTTGTTGTTGGGTCCTTCCCCCTCTGGGGAGTTCATTTTTAATGTGGTTTGGAGGGCCAAGGTTCCTATGAAAGTTAGGTTCTTCATTTGGCAAGTTCTGCGAGGTTGGGTTAACACTGTGGATAGGCTTGTGGGGAGGAGGTCTTCTCTTGTTGGACCTTTATGCTGCTTGCTTTGTCGAAGGGTGAAGGAAGACCTTGATCACTTCTTTTGGGATTGCCATTATGCGCGTGCGCCTTGTGGAGTATGCTGCTGCAGGAGTTTGGTGTTAGCCATGTTGGTCAGAGAGGTGTTCGTGCGACGATCAAGGAGTTCCTTCTCCATCCACCTTTTAGAGAAAGGGAGGTTTTCTATGGATCGCTTGGGTGTGTGCTATCTTGTGGAACATTTGGGGGGAGAGGAATGATCGGCTATTTCGTTGTAGGAGAGGGGATCATTGTGAGGTTTGGTCTCATGCGTCTCTTTGAGCTTCGATATCGAAGCCCTTTTGCAATTATTCCATAGGTGATATTCTACTCAATGGGTCCCCCTTTTAGTTGGGGTGTTTTTTGTGGCCTGGTTTTTTTTGTATGCCCTTGTATTCTTTCATTTTTTTCTCAATGAAAGTTGTGATTCTCATCGAAGGATATCTTCTCGAAATGCTCTACGTACACACTTCCATGTAAATCCACAAAATATATTTGTTTAGTGTATGTGTGTTTTTTAAACAATTGTATCCAATAAAAGTACCACTCTTGAAATGAAAGACTAGCAACTGATTCCTGAAATTCAATAGGTGGACATTTTAATTTAATTTATGAGTTCTCCAATAGGGAAATGTTTGAAGACAAGGATAGTTTCAGAAGTAGATAGTCATAACATACACAATAGGCTAGGTACAATATATCACCCAAAAGCTAATCTTCTGGGCATATCTCGTTATATCTCAGTATCCTAAAACTTGCTTTTAAAATCTCCCTTAAAGTAGCTTGAATCAAAGTAGATTGCAAAAATGTAGCTTTGCACCCTGGGTAGGTTTGAACCTAAAGCAACTTGTAACAGGTAGTCACCCATCCACCTATGGGGCATGACAAAGGGAAACTGAAAATAGCACAAAGGCTTCCCTAAATGCTTCTACTACTAGAGCAAGTGCAATAAAGAAAGATGGGGACTACTTTCTTCTGCTTGTTTCTCTTTTTCATAACGCTTACATTTTTGATTTCTTATGTTCCTATGCATGACAGTCTGCGAGCACCATTCTTGATGAGAAGCAAAAGGATGGGCTTGGTTCAACCAATGATGGGTTTTATGAATCCAGGAGGGACTGGTTGGGAAGATGCCACATCATATTAGCCTTTGAAAGGTATTGTTTTAGAATGCTGTTTCCTATCAAAAAAATAATTGTGTTTATTTTTATACCGATGGAGCTTGGACTTTGATTTTGCCTAAACTAGAAATGACTTTATATCTTTGATATGTTCATAATTAATATCATATCTCTTGAATTTCAATGGATTGGATGCTTCTTTGAACCCACGATTCGTGGGTTGGCCTAGTGGTAAAAAGGTCAATAACTAACTAAGAGGTCATGAGTTTGATCCATGGTTGCCACCTACCTAGAAATTAATTTCCTACAGGTTTCTTTGACACCTAAATGTTGTAGGGTCAGGCGGGTTGTCTCGTGAGATTATTTGAGGTGCGCGTAAGCAGACCTGGATACTCACAGATATCAAAAAAAAAAAAAAACAAAAGAAAGGATTGGATGCCTCTTTTACATATATCTAAGACCTTTGTTGGGCATAGAGAAGTTATCATGGTATACGTAATCACGTATACTTAAATCAGTACAGAACTGATGAACGGGTGCTGTTTGGGTGGGACTTTGAAAAGCAATAATAGGCACTGACATGAGAATGATGGCTAATAAAAGAAAATGTTATAGCATCCTTCTGTTTTTTTTTCTTTTTAATAATTTTTTTGGAAAGGAAACAGTCTTTTCATTAAGATAATGAAATATACATTGTTCAAGATGGTTTTTAGATCCGATGCCTAGGGATTTCATATCAATTCATTCTGATTTTCTTTGAAATACATTCATGCATTAATTCCAAACGTGTAGACTTCTTTAAATGTTTGTTTACAAAAAAGAAAAAAATGGCTTGGCTTGGTGAGGTTTCGAAATGATTTATATATAGCTTTTTTTAATTATTTATTTATTTATTTTTATAATTTCATTGTGACAATGTTGTAAATAAATAACACCAGAAAATGAGCGCCATCAAGTGATTGCAAGGGTAATTATCAACCAGAAAGGGGTCCCCTTGGGGTTAATGAGTTCATGCAACTCTTCAGAAGATGTTTTCACCACCATATTCTGCCATGACTTATAAAATAAAAACATGCAACATCGGATTTTTTAACTATTGCGAATACATTTTTTGAGATGTTCTTACACTAGCCTTTTCGTTTTTGATTTTACTTTGATTGGTTGCAGGTTGTTCTTTTCTTTTTTTCCTAACCCAGTTTACTTTCTACATAAACCATTTTGTGTCCATTTATTAAATTATTTTTTGTATTTTATTAGTCAATGGTGACATAAACTATAACATATATAAACGTTCGATTTACTTTTTTTTTTTTGTAATCTTTTGAACTTGTTTGATTTGGATTGTTTTGAATGTCATTCATTGAATTTATTCAATGTATTTGATGATGTTAAAAGTGCGCCAACGTAAAGAATTCAGAAAAATCTCCCTCTTTATCATTGGAGTTATACCTATACAGCGTCTCCCATAATTTACTTCTAGTTTCTTGTTAAATTTACTTCCATTCTGGGATTCCATCTAATTTTTTCTATTGATTCTCAAAATATGTCAGTTCTGTTCCTGGAATGTATAAAATTGTTCGGCCAGCTATTGGGGAGTCATTGAGGTATTGAAAAAAAATGGTTATCCTCTTCTCTGCATTTAGCAATCACACATCCTTATATTTCTTTTTATTTTATTTTTAAAATTATTTATTCCTTTTCTTTTCCCATTCCTGTATAGGGAAATGTCTCTCTCCGAGTTACGAAACAAATATCGGAAAACGTCATCTTTAGAGAAGGCTCGTAATGGGTGGGATGATGAGTATGATATTTCCTCGAAACAGGTAAAGATCATTGGAAAACTTTTTCTGGTTAAGTGGCTTGAGAGCTTTTCTATGGTTCATTTGGAAAGAAGAAAATTTTGAGTTTCTAACGTTAAACACAATCACTTTGCCGGTTTCTATGATAATTTTTACGTCTATGTTCTCTAGTTGAATTGAAGTGTCCTATACAACACTTAAAAAGGGGGGCATTCTGTTTGATCCCTCGTTTAGGTGAGGCCATTCCTTAGCTCCTTGGCCTTTTAAGTTACCCTGTTTACGGAAATAGGTTTAGATGTTCTACATTTGTACTTGGAAGATAAAAATTTGAACTTTATTTGGTTTCTTTCTTTTCTTTTTCTTTCTTGTTTTCCTCCCTTGCATTGCTGCTAAACGATCACTGCAGAGCATTAAAGTTTAAATTTGTCTCGCTTGATGAACAGTTGATCAGTTTTATTTCTTATTTATATCATATTTCTCTAGCATTTCCTCCTGTTGCCAGTTACATTCATACCTATACCTTCTTGTCAATGATTTGCTACCTCTGTATCCAGTGCATGCATGGACCGAAGTGTAAGCTTGGCAACTTCTGTACGGTTGGCAGGAGAATACAGGAAGTTAATGTTTTAGGTGGCCTTATTCTTCCTGTTTGGGGAACTATTGAAAATGCTCTTTCTAAGCAGGTATGCTGCCTTTAACTTCTAAGTGAAGTATAAGTATTCGTATCATATCTTCCTTTTGGGACAATGAAGAAGATTTTTCCATGTTTTCATTTCGAGTGTGTTTTTTTTTTTTGAAAAAAAATGTCTGAACCATCGGAGTACAAAACAAATGACAGAAAAAGATTCTGATCATAAAGAACAAACTTCATTGTACAAAAAACTATCTTCAGAAGAGTCATGATTATTATGCATCATATGAATTTTGTAAATGTAAAGATTGGTTGAATAGGCGTGTTCTGAGTCAATGTTATTGCTATAATAACATTGTCTTTTCCTGTTGATTCCAGAAGTCTTTTATGTAGTGGCCAGACTTATCTGATAGCGTTGTTAGTAAATTCAGTGACTTTCTCATCCAATTATGTAACCTTGTGTAACCTTTTATAGGCCCGCCAAAGTCACCAGCGGCTTCGTGTAGTACGCATAGAAACTACAACTGATAAACAGAGAATAGTTGGACTGTTTGTACCAAATGCAGCAGTTGAATCAGTGCTTCGAGGTCTCTCTCACTCTCAGATTCAATTATTTCTGTAGTTCATACTTAATGTTTACTCTGTTTTGTATGTTCCAAAAGTCTTTCTATGAATTTGAGAAGAGAGAAGAAGAGCAACCGTTTATCTGATTTGGGGATTTATTTTTCTTCTGTTTGTACAGGTTTGGCATGGGTACAAGATGTAGATGATTGAAACGAAACTAAAGTAGTGATTATGGTTTGATCCCTTGTAATATTTGCACACTGCTCCTAACAAGAAGAAGCTACACTTTTTGAAGGAGTTTGAAGAACAGCTGATTCTATTTTTTGCTGCACCGTGCAATGGAAACTGTGCAGTCTTATAGTTCTTTTATATATATATATTTTTTTTCTTTGGGTATATATAAAATTTGTACATTGGGAAATGCTGCTTAGATGATATAGGAGGAGGGTGCATTAGTTCAATGTTCACTATCCCCTCCTAAATCCCAATCTTCTCACTTTCTTTTGTATGTACATCCAATTACAGTTGGAAATAGAAAAATCTGATCCATTCTCCCTTTTGTATAATTTTTTGATTGGATAAAAAAACTAACATAATTTCAATTTTTAATATATTTTAATGTGGGAAGATATCCTTATTCAGTGTCCCATATTTCATCTGACAGTGCATATAATGGAAGTTTTCTTTCCCCATCTTCAGCCATTATGGTCCTTTCACACCCACTTATTCCATAAGTGAGTGATGGGTTCATTATCCAATTACTTTACTTTTGGACACTTTATTTTGTACTTTTATCCAGTTCAAAATTATTAGTTTTTATCAACTTTACTTGTGTCTAACAGCTTCTTTCAAATTCATCCTTTTTAATTTGTTCAATTATACTCTTTTTGTTCAGTTTATTTTATTTGAAAATTTAGACAAAAAGTATAAACCACATTTAATTATACTCTTAAAACTTTTAACTTGTCAATTATGTACTGTATACTTTGTTGGTTGTAATTAACTCCTTTATTATACCATTGAGGGTCGGATGCACTGCTATTTATAATGCAAATCAATAATTGCACCGTGGGGTCCAATTATTAATTCCATTATTGTCTACACAGTGTAACCAACAATAATTACAATTCAACTTTTCAGAATGGCCGACAAGACAGGACCCTTGCTTGGCGTGTTCTGAAAGTCTTTGCATGAAATAATTAAAAAGATAAGATCGGTGGGACAGGCACTAGTTCTTATCGAAAACAGGAAAGCAATAAATAATTACAGCGGAAAACAGTAAAGAAAAGCGGTAACATAGATTGGATATGTCTGCTAGTCTTGGATTCTTCTTTCTGAAAACTTGTTGGAGAAGATAATGACGTCACCTAGCTGTCTTCTGATTGGCTTGGACTGTTGACTCTCTCATATCGATCGTATAGGCATCCACCATATTCTACGGAATACACAGCTCCACAGGTGGTATAAGAGTCTTCTCTTGCACAGAGTCAGCCCATTCTCGCTAAACGCGCCGCCTGAGGTCGGTGATTCCTCATCAGAAGTATGCCATCTCCGGCATGGATTCTTCTCTTTCAAATGTTCTTCAGAGTAACCCAGAAATTTAGCAGACTATTAAAGCAACGATAAGATCGGAATACAATG
>CM046893.1:15053426-15067340 GCA_025688845.1 Cucumis hystrix
TCATATTAGTCCAAATTTTCAATTATTTAATTTTATTCAAGTGTTTTTAGTTTTTAGTTTTTAATTATTGTAAATTTTATGTAAATTAATTTGTTTAAATTTCTTGCATTTATTTAGATAAGATCATTGTATTCCGATCTTATCGTTGCTTTAATAGTCTGCTAAATTTCTGGGTTACTCTGAAGAACATTTGAAAGAGAAGAATCCATGCCGGAGATGGCATACTTCTGATGAGGAATCACCGACCTCAGGCGGCGCGTTTAGCGAGAATGGACTGACTCTGTGCAAGAGAAGACTCTTATATCTCACAAGGCAGAAGTTATGTTATGCGGATGGTCGCTCTGTGGCAGCAAGGCGGGGTAGCCGAAGTAAGACCACCTGTGGAGCTGTGTATTCCGTAGAATATGGTGGATGCCTATATGATCGATATGAGAGAGTCAACAGTCCAAGCCAATCAGAAGATAGCTGGATGACGTCATTATCTTCTCCAACAAGTTTTTAGAAAGAAGAATCCAAGACTAGCAGACATATCCAATCTATGTTACCGCTTTCCTTTACTGTTTTCCGTTGTAATTATTTATTGCTTTCCTGTTTTCGATAAGAACTAGTGGAGGTCCTGTCCCACCGATCTTATCTTTTTAATTATTTCATGCAAAGACTTTCAGAACACGCCAAGCAAGGGTTCTGTCTTGTCGGCCATTCTGAAAAGTTGAATTGTAATTATTGTTGGTTACACTGTGTAGACAATAATGGAATTAATAATTGGACCCCACGGTGCAATTATTGATTTGCATTATAAATAGCAGTGCATCCGACCCCTCAATGAATTTATCGGACGAATACCAAGTGTTTGCTTTAAGGATTGAATGAGATAAATGTATATAAATTTTAGATTTCTTTTGTTAGTCTTCAACTTGGTTTGTTTAAATTTATATATGTTAGATTAAGGTTTAGGTAAGTTTGAAATCATGAACTGAAATGATATAGTTGTAAACCAAGAAGATTCAGATGGTTGTAATTTATGAGCACTGTGAACTGAAATGATATATTTGATTGAATCCTTACCGTATGATTTTGCGGTGTCCTTGGTTTACAATTAATATTTTAAACCCACATATAGTGATCAGTTTATTAGTATTATTATGTTTTCGTGGGTGCAGAAACATGGAATGGAAGCAAGATAGATTTCTTCCCTTTCTACAATTTTGATTTTATGGGAGGAGATTAATGAAACTCCTCATAGAGAAAAAGTAGTAATGATGATAAAGTGAAGGAGAATATAAAAAGGTATGATCTTGCACTATTTAAGATTTTCTTTACACCGAAGACTGGAGTGGCATTTATGCTAAATAATCTTGTTTTTGATATGACAAACATGGTCATGATATTCGTAAAAAAGAAATCATGCTGTTTTGAACTCAAGTAAAGTGAGGGTTATCACCAACTCTTGGTGTATTTGTGAGTATGCTACTTGGTTGGTGAGGAATTGTTGAACTCCCAAGGCTCCACAAATCCCACATATAAGTTATGCAGAGATTAAAAGCCAAATATAATTTTATGCAAATTGGTTTGAGATATGTGAAATGACTATATAATGCACAAACTAAGCTGCTTGTGCTAAAACCAATAAAATGATAATTTCCATCTAACATAAAGCACACTATTAAACCATCATCTCATTTATAATAAAAAGCTCTCACACTCCTCTCATATAACATCATCAATATATATAATATAAACTATAAAACCAATAACGACTCCCTCCCCCACCAAACAAACTCTAAACATTTCATACATAAAATAACAATAACAACACATACATATGTGTATATGTGTTTGTGTGTGTGTGTGTGTGTGGAGATTCAAAAGCAAATCCTTACTTCTTTCTTCTATGATTAACGAAATTGCAATTAACTCGAATTTCCCCTTCATTTTGCCTTGTAAGCACTCCCACATTCCCCAATTTCACCATCGAAGCCGAAAATTGGCTATCAAACAAGAACGGCTGATTCGCCATCAAATCCACAAACGAAGAAGTTCTCTCATCCGAAACCAGAGCTTGATCCGTCACCAGAAGCCCTAATTTCTTCTCAAGATTTGTGAAATAAGCAGTATCGAACATTTTCGGAGTCGTCGCATCAAGAAAAACCAAATCCATACCCTTCTTGCACTGCCTTCGAAGCATATTCAGAAATGGAGGTTTCAGAACCGGGTCCGGTCTTCCTGTCCGATTGAAATTGTAGAGCCTATCTTGGAAGGTATGGCAGGCGGCTCGGCCGATGGTATGGGCGCCGGAGAGGGCGACTAAATCGAGAGTGTCTAGACCTAGATTTTGGAAGTAATTGATCAAAGCGGTGACGTTTTCGTGGCCTTGAGGGACTTTCTCTGCTTCGGCGGCGATGGAGATTTTGCCGTCTTTACGGCCGAATGGAACCTCCCAGAAAGGGCCTCCGGCGAGAATGGTGGCGTCTCGTGCGGCGGCGGTGAGAATGTCGGAGCAGGAGACGGTTTTAGGGCATTTTCGCTCGAGCTCGGCCTTGATATCGTCGATCACTGAAAATCCCCTTAGGGTTTTGCTGGCTAAGGCGTTTCTTTCACTTCTTCGATAGTTTAGTAGAATCGATCCATCGCATCCCTATCATCATTATTACATAATTCGTATTCACATTTTAAGAAATATCTTTTGCATGATCAATGTTACATTTTCATATTTTTATCCTCAATATTCCCCCCTTTTTTATTTGTTTGTAGACTCCTAGTCTTATCAAATTCTTGAACTACTCATAAACTATATCACTGTCAAGTCATCTAGTAAGAGATCAGTTCATCACACAATAACTATATTAATTAATTATGTATAAATGTTGCTATATACCTAAACCCTAATTCTCACATTTTGGGGTTTTTTTTTTTGTGAAACTATAATTTAAAAAAATATATATGTTAATACATAAGTGACATAAAAATATTGAAGTTGAGATGTTTTAGAGGATCAACTAAATTAGAATTTTCTTGAAACTATAAAGATAAAATTAAATATCATTGGCTCTATTTTAGACAAAAATAATTATATGTTCTCAGAGTATAGAAATTAATTTATTTTTAACATAAGTAATGATACATATTAAGAAGGTCAGGAGATGGGATGATTATGCTTACCCTAACCGCGCAATCGTGGAAATGCAAGCGAATGAGAGCCGGAGCCAATGTGAAATCCTTGTCGATCCAAGCTAGCACTTTTCGATGAATGATGCCCTCGGCATCCGGGCATGTTCGATGGTAAAAGTTATGCGACAATAGAGAGGCTGCAGACGAAGGTGGTGCACGACTTGCCGAGGCAACGGTAAGTACTGGTTGAATGGCGGGTAACGACACAATGAAATGGAGATGAAGGAGGAAGAAGAGAGCAAAAGAAGATGCCATACCCATGAACCTCATAATTAATAAGCCCTCAAGCTAAATGGAAGATTGAATAATTTGGAATGTTGATTTCACGGGGTTTGATAAAATTGAATTGGAAAATGATTATAAAGAGAAGGATTTTATATTTTGTACGTGAGAAGCACTAATATTTGAAACGTTTGTGCTTACATGCAAACATGTCTTCTTATCTTTGAGTTTTTTTTTTTTCTTCTCAAAGTTGACTGCACTATCTTTACTTTATAATTAGAACATATTTGGTTGTTGATATACTTCCCCACTTGTGCACTACTACTGATGGAATAATTATTTGGTTACATTAGTTCCCTTTTTTCTATTATAAAATTATGAAGTCTAACTAGAAAGTAAAGTCGTCGAAGAAATTCGTTCGTAATCAATGTTGTGTGAGTCGATCATCTTTGCTTCAAAATTTATTATATAATACTTGATAATATTCTTTGGCTCATACTAATTTGCTTAAAACTTGTTCTAACTAATTTAAATTGAAGATGATTCAAACACCGTAGTAATTAACGTACTCCTATGTTAATTAGGACAAAAATAAAATTGGTTTATGTTCTTATTTATGTTAGCAGATGCATCCAATGTGTCTGAAATAATATATAACATAGTATATTTAGCCATATATTCCTATATGAATGTATGTAAGAAAATTAATGCTATTTGTACAAAATGAGTTCTGCCCTAATTCATCATATTGGTTGGTTTGCATCTAGAATTGAAACCAAAACAATGGTATCGATGCACATATCGAATAATTTAGCTTATCACATACTAAAATCTATAACTTGTCTGAAATCTAATTGGATTAAAAGCATCTACGTCATGAAGTTGTTTTTATGGATATAATTATCTCTTATTGTTATGGATCGTGGATATTGTTTTATGTATATATGATAAATATATATAAATATTATTTGAAATTTTTATATGATAAATATAAATATTATTTAAAAGCATGATATGTAGATCAGTTAATGTTTGACAACTAAAAATGTTGTTTTTTTTTATATACATCAAAACCAAAATTAAATAATTACTTAAATAAATATGAAAAAAAAAATTCAAGGTATAGTTGCAAGATATGTAAAATAAGTTCTTAATATTAGACTCATAGTCTAAACTTTTAATAGTAAAAAATAGAAAAGTTGGCAAAATATTTAATAAAATTTATCTTTTAATAGTTTTTTTCTACTAGAGTAAATAGTTTTTTTTTCTATTTTTGAAAAAATCCATTTTAGTTTTGTAAAAGGGAAAAAGAAAAAGAATAAAAAAGCTCACCCAGTTACTATTTAAAACAGAAAATGTTAAAAGTACGTGGATACACACTTTGATACATTTTGAAATCCTTTGATACACATGGTGTACACTTGATATACTTGGTGCTTCTTTCCTTACTTCTGTCTTGTTAGACATTCGACCATCGGTTATCAATTTTCCTTTCTCTCTATCTTCCCTGGTCTCTCTACCAATTAATTGTTTAGACAAATATGTAATAAATAATAATATATAATTATAGCTTTAGATTTGAAGGTTTTTCCATATATTTGTAAGAATTCAAATATGGGTGACACACACCTACACGAAAAAAATTTTAAAATCCAACTCCAAAATTTAAAACATCCTTTTTAAATTTTTAAAGACAATAAACACGAAAAAGATTATCAAAAGAATCCGTTTTTTAAAAAAGTAAAAAACCATAAATGAAAACGTTATCAAACAAAATCTTAACGGCAACGTCACAAAAATTTACACCAGCATAAGGTATAGAAGAAAATTAAAAAGAAAAAAGGAAAATATGTATTAAACTTTTTTTATTATATTTTCCCTCGTGGGAGATGAAAATAAATAATTAAAGAGTAAACAGAAGAATAGTATAGTGTTGATGAAAGACAACCAAACATTCTTCTCTTCCTCATCTTCCCATTTTCTTTCTTTTTTTTCTCTTTTCTTGTTTTAAAGTTATTATATATTTTATATATTAATAATACAAATAATTATTGCATATGAAATCTAATTTATATTCAATTATCTCTTTGTTTTCTTCAATTTCTCTTCTTCTGCCATGCCAGTTCTTGCTCCACCCTCTAAATTATATTCATCCGTATCACCTTTTTTTTTTCCCTTTTCTCTAAATTATTTCATTTCAATTTCAATATAATTTTATTTTTATTTCTTTATTCTTTATTTACATACATTTAAATAATTTATATATATATATATATATATAGATATGTTTTAAAACCGAATTGATAGAAAGATATTGATATTTGAATGTTCGAAGTAGGTTTAGGTTAACATTTATGATTCGCTTCTAAAACTAAATGTCATTTTAAATAAGTTATACATACTATTCATTGTATACTTTTTTTCTCTTCTTATGTTAGATAGAAAGTGTCTCCTTGAATATAAAGTCATGAGTTTTTTCACAATTTTTAAAAATGTTTATTCTATTTTTCATTCCAACAAATAATTCAAAAGAAAGATTATATACCAATTTCCTATTGATATGTTCATTTTAGTTGTTCATAAAATTAAGTTGTTGGAATTTACGAATGCTTTAAAAATATTTACGATTTTAAAAGAATACAATAAAAATGCTATTAATAAATGAGAAAATACCAAAATATAAATACGAAATAACGAAATTCACTCACATTATAGTTCCATCATACTTGTACATTTTTTCACGTTCACAACAGGAAAGACCATAACATTTAACATGAAGACAATAGTATGAATTTTTATTTTATTTTATCATCAATGCTCAAAACTAGATATATATTAATATTATGATGCTATTAAAAAAATAAAAAAATGATTTGGTTCCTAAATTTTATGTCTAGTTCGTCAAGAGAGTTAAAATTGGTATAGTTTAAGTTCTTAAATTTTTAACGTCTTTGGTTTTAATTTAATTTTTATGTTCAAAATGTTACAATATTACCTTAAGATTTTAATCTTGTGGCATTGTTGATAAATAGATTTAAAAGAATGAAAAGAGTTATAATTAAGTAAGGTATTTAAATTAAATTTACAATTTCACTCTCTAATTATTTAAAATCAAAAAGTTAAAAGACTAAAAGTTGTATTTTTTTAAATAATAATAATAATAAAATGAAATTTAATGTATAAAACTTGAAATCTAACAATTAAATTGAAAAATATTAAAGATAAAATTAAAAAAAAATTGAAATGAAAAGTAGAAAGTAGACCAAAATAGTTAAATAGCCATTGTATTAAAAAAAAAAAAAAAAAAAAAAAAAAAAAAAAAAAGAATGAAATGCATAGGAAATTACCGAAAACAACGGTGAATTAAAAAATAATAAAAGTAGCATAATGCAAAATGATAGGATTTCAATAATTAATTAATAAAACACGTAAGGAAATAATTGGGTGTAGGCTGTAGTTTGAAAGGGATTACACATTTCTCTTACACGCTTTTAATTTGTTATTAAATAAAATTATAAATTATAAATTTCAATTTCAATTTCATCACTTAAAAAAGAAAAAAGAAAAACTAATTAAAACAATTAAAACAATTAATTAAAAAAATAATCAAAGATGTTGGTGATGGTCACATGGACTGTCTCACGATATGCAATAAAAAGGTGACACATTTACATTTTTTTTAGTATTAGAGAAAGACAAATTTATTTTTATAAAGTTAAAAAGAAAAATTAGTCCAAATAAATAGGGGAATATTATTGCCAAAGTATCATGTAATGTTATTGCAACTTCCTCTCATCTTCCTCCACGTGGAGTCTCATGTGACGCCAATTAATGCCAATGATACGACGCGTTTTACCCCTTATTATCACTAACTATATGTATATATATATAAATAATTTGAACAATTCTATTTCCTCTTTTTTTTTTTCTTTCTTTTGGACCAAAATTTAATCAATTATTGGAGTAAACGTGTGGTTGTTTACACGTGCGTACAATTTTACTTAATAGAAAACAATTTATATATTTTCTTTTCACCTATTTAGCAAAATAATGAATTGCATATTATTTTTTAATAAGAAAAATTGTAAGGTAGGATGCTTCAACTTTTATGGGATAATTACTTTTAACCTATGCTCATTTTATATTATTGTTTTTTGTAAATTTCTATTTTTAATTCTTTTTAACTTAACCAAGAATTGTTTTTAAAAATAACAAAATGAAAATAAATATTTACAAATATGATAAAATAGTACGATATTATACTATTTGTCAAATAGATAACAACAAAAATGTTTTTGCAGATATATTGTGGTATTTCGCAATGTATATGTAAATATTGTTTTAACATATTTGTCTTTTAAAATCATTTTCCTTAAACAAATGTGTTATGATGCATGTCGTTTTAATGTTTCTTTTAATAAACTGAAATATATATTTATGTCAATTGAGCAAAATTCAATATAAGTATCGTGTAGTCTTTTAACTATTAGAAGTTCAAATCTTCATATCTCCATGTGATAAGAGATGTGAAATTGAAAATTAATGTCTATTATCTTTTACAATTTTCCTAAGTGAATAGAAAATATAATAGTAAAGACCAAATGAGTGCTTTAATTTATAAGGAAGTTTAGAAATTGCACGTGCAACATTCATTCTCACGTTTGTGTAACTGATATTACAATTAACGCCTCTGTTGGATCACCAACTTCATCTTTTGATAAATATAAGAGAAACAAAAGAAAAACAATTGTAACCTAGTCTGAAGAATTGTATATCTTCAATAACAAAAAAGAAAACAACTCAGAGAGAATGTCAAAGTGCAACAAATTAAAAGCCTGAATCATTTTGTTTACCCATTAGAGAGCATGACAAAAGTAGGAGACATTAATAACTTTTCCAACAAATTAATGTCCACAATAAAAAAAAATTAAAATATCAAAGAGAGAAGAGTCCCCACTAGTAATATGAGATTGATGACTTCTAGTGCATAGATTCAACCACTAATGGGGGATTAAGACCATTCCATTTTAGCTAATTAACCTCTTTCAACCTTTCCACAATGATTTTGGCTTTCAAAAGGATGAATTCTCTTTTTTTCTTTGGATGAATTTACAACTATTAGAGAGTGCACGACTTTCACTATCACAAAGAATCCATCGAAGCGCTTTTATGTCCTCCTTAGAAGACCATGCCTCAACATTGAGCTTCTAAAGGCCCACAACTAGAGGAATCCAACAAGAACGTGAAGCCAGGGGGAAGAGAGGAGAGACTAGATTGTTTGGATAATGTAACTCTAGTTATGCATGCCATATGACCCCATCAACTCCTCCAAGTGCTTCTCAATTGAGATTTTGAGAACGTCTATGTCAAAAACCCTTTAAGAATGCATGACTTTCATGATCACAATAAAAATCACTCTATCTCTCCTTTATATCCTCCTTAAAAATCCATGACATATCAAAATTGAGTTTTTGGACACCAACAATAACAAGAGGAACCCGACAAGAGCAGAAAGGCTTGGGGGAGGGGGATTATAGAATTTGGATAGCTCTAGTTATGCATGCCATATGATCCAGTAAACTCTTTCAAGTGCTTTTCAATTGAGATTTTGAGATTGTTGTCGTGAATGAATATCCATGTTGAAGCAAATCTAATTTTGATAATTCCACGAGTGTCATAGAATGATACAAAAACAATCAATCTCTCAGTTTCAATACAAAGCAATTCTCCCAGATCCCAAGAGTTCGATGGAGAAAGCCAACCTTTGCCAACGTCAAATATATGTTCCAATTTTTTTTTCTTTCAAGAATTTACTCTCCAGTAAGATATAACTCTTATGCTTCATAGAATTTGCAAAATTGGAGAAACAAATTAGAGGATCCCTTTATTTATTTTCATTTTTATTTTTATACATTTATCTTTTCCACTCTCAATACTTTTACCATAAAACTTTTACTTTCTTAAAAAAGAAAAAATTTGAACTCTTAATTAATAATAAAATAAGCGGCAAATTTTTAAAATTTATTATTTCAGGTTTCAAAACTTGACTTAGGTTTAATTTACGAGGTTTTTTGGAAGCCCCCTCATTCAAATGAATATTTTACATAGAGCCGATAAAAAATTCCATTAATAACCGGTCGTTATGAATTTTAAAAATACAAAAACAAGTAAACAAATAAAAAGATGTTTAAAAACCCAATAATAATAATGATGATGAAACAAAAACATTTTAAAAAAAAATTCCATTAATGTTGTTATAATGAATATAAGGAAGCAAATAAGTAGAGGGTGACAATAATTTAATAATTGAAGAGAAACTTAATAGTAGTAAGTAATAATAGATTTGAATAATTATAATGAATAAGTAAATCAAATGCATTACCCTATTTATATCCCTATGTTGAAATTAAATGAAGTAATAATAGTTATTGTGAATTATTTATTGGTGAGTACTTTATCTAACCATTTTTAGAATTTGTTGTTTTATTAGAAAATAAAAATAAAAAGCTTAGAGAGAAAGAGAGATAGGGATTGTGAGTTGCAAGCAAAGGTTTCTTTCCTTAAGAGTAACAAAATGTGTGACCTTGTAATACTCTCAAGTAGCCCTCAATTGGGTTCTCAACTGGGTCCCATTCACCCATTCAATATATACAATTATTTCCCCAAATCTTTCCTTTTCTATTCATTTCAACCATACCCCCAATATCTTTTTTTTTATTTTTTTCTTCTTAAATCTTTTTCCTCCATACTTTTGTCAATTAAATTTAACAATTTCTTCTTTTTCTTTTTAGTTATTATTGTATTTTTCATCTTAATTCATTTTGGTACATATATATTTTAAATAATATTCATTTTGGTCATTGTAACTAAAAGGTAATCTTTCTAGGCTCTTTGTTTTCATTTTTAAGAGACAAAAATGATCCTTTTTCAAAACAAGTAGTGCATACACTAAAATGAACCAAAGTTAGAATTACGAAATCCAAAATGGAAATTTTGAATATACAAATGAACATTTTGATCTTTGTACTTAAAAATGATCGTTTTCTAGAATTAATATGAATACCAAAATGAATTAAAGTTGAAAATACAATCATTTGAGTAAACCAAAACTAACTGAAATTGAAATATAAAAACTACTAAAGTAATATTTAAATGTGAAAAGAGATAAGGATAAAGGAATCACTTGGTACAAGTCAAAGTTACAAAATGTGTATATTAATATTTTAAAAGTATCTCTTTGTTTTGTAAAATGCTTTAGAGATAAGTAATAGAGTATGGGGAGTATCCAAACAATACCTTTCTTGAGAAGGTATAAATGAAAAGAATAAAGAAAAATTAAAGTGTGAAATATGTAAAAAAGAGGATTAAAACTCATTTTCCTACAAATTACTTTTATCCCTAAATAATATAATAATAATAATAGTGATAATTTGTTATTATAATTAACCTAGGATGAAAACTTTAATGTCCTAATTTGTCAACAAACTTATCACTATTAAGTGCTTTTTTAGGATGGTGATAGAGTATAACTTGTTAATTAATCATGATCTATTTTCAAACTCTTTTTAGTGTTTTTAATTAAAAAATTTATAAATATTAAGATTATGAAAAGTACGTTTGATTCCATGCAAGTACTTAAGTAACGATTTTTAGGATAAAAAATTATTTTGGTCCATCTCATTCGTAGTTTGCTCGTTTTTAATATTATAATTTGAAATGTCTAATTTTAGTCGTCATTCCAAGTTAAGTACGTACTTATGGAAATTGATTCCAAATTTTGTAGTAAAAATTCCTAACATATTAAAATAATTTTTAATTTTCTATTTTTTTATAATATAAACTAGTATTAAGGACTAATTTAAAATTAAACTAAATTTGAACTTTTAAAATTATACGGACTAAATTGAACTTCTGAAAGTGCAAAAACCAAAAGTGAAAAACCTCATATTATAGAGATCAAAATTATATTTTAACACAATACTCATTTATTTGTTTAAAAAAATGCTTAAACATTATTTAAAATGTGTCTTTAAATTCATCAAAAAATATATGTATAGTTACGATTTGCAATATTACCTTGTTATTATCATTATAATGATTTTGGAAGGAATAAAGAAGATTTAGCCTATGATGAAAACTTTAATTAATGTACTAATTTGTCATTAAAGTTATCACCATGAAAGTGAATTAGGGTGAATTTAGAACTTTTTTTTTTTTTTTTTAATTTTGGAATTTTAATTGTTGTACTTCTAAATGTGCAATTTGAATTGAACATTTGACTGCAAAAGTCTAAAACTATAAATTCCAAAAATAATATTTTAAACTAAATTTTATTTATTTATTTTACTTTTAAACATAAATGGTTCACTTAGAAACATAGCTTTGAAATGCGATCAAAAATTCATCCTAAATATATATAGCACTAAAATACTACTATATTTTCTTTTCCTCGAGCATTTGATATGTAATTATGTGATGTATAATTCTATTTAATAGATTCACATCTCCCTTAGGTGACTTTTTCTCATGACAAGCAATGAACAGATGGAATATATTGGTTCTTAAGATTTCAAAACGTTACACATTTAGTCTCATTTTAATCCTCGAGATTTAAGGTTTTTTTTTTTTTGCAATATGATTCATAAGTTTCAAACTTTACTCTTTTAAACCTCAATTTTTATTTAAATGTTGCTATTAGACACGCTAACGTCAATTCCTATTTCTTAATTAAAAATAATTATGAAGCAAAACGTTAAAATTAAATTAAATCAAATAGTGATATAAAAATAAACTAATTCTTTTAAATCATTTACTAAAGATGAAAGTGAATATTTAATGAAAATTTGAGATTAGAGTTATAAATCTCGAAACCTAAGAATCAAAGATAATTGAACCATAACTTCAATTTATATACCTATAAAAAAGAGGCTAGATTTGAAACTTTAGGATTAGAAATGTATTTTTATGAAATATATATGTGTGTAAGTTTTGTTTTTAAGTGTAAGTAAGGGAGTAGAGAAATTTGAAGAATGAAGTTGTTGATAATCAATAAATATAAATATGGATTGAAGTAAACTTGGTTGGCATACAGGTATTTGAAGTTAGTTGATAATAAATATGTAAATGAGAAAAAGAGAGGGAGAAGGAGAGGAGGCAAGTTGGGTTTGGGCATAGAAATCAGAAAAAGGGTGGGGAATTGGAATCCCCCATACAGCTAAAAAGTGAAGCCCTCAATGATGAGTCTTTTTCATCCATACTTACCTTCCTTATCCACCACTCCATGCCATTCCATACCCCTTTTTAGGGTTGTGTTTGGGTTGTATTGAATGTGATTGGAATTTATATATATGTATGTGTGTGTGTGTGTGTGTATGTATAATAATACCATTTCCCCTAATAAGTTGTAATCCCAAAAACACACCCTAACTCTTCCCAAGTGATCATCTCCCATTTTCCATAACAAAAGTGGGGTCTTCCCTATCCATTCAACTCCCCACCTTTCATTCTCTTCATTTCCATATAATTACAAAAAGAAAATTCCCTATACTAATTATTAAACTTTAAATAATCATTTTTTCTTCCTCTTCTTTCTTTTACTCATTGGAGTGGTTTAGTTTTAATCATGGTGAATTTAATTACTTAATAATAAAGATAAACGATTTTTTTCCCTCCAAATCTTTATAGCTAGGTTTTGACTTTATTGATATTACCTAGCGTATGTTTTGATTATAATCATGGTGATTTTACTAAATGACAAAAATAAAAGTTTTTAAAATCTAATAGGTTTTGACTTTATTGATATTACCTATGGTTTTAATATTCGAATAGGTTTTTACTCTTACATCTATTTAGATTAGAGATTAGATATTCGACTAGGATTTTACACTTAAATCTACTTAAGTTAGAGATTAAAATATTCGACTAGGTATTTACTCAAATTAAATATTAGAAATCTTGCATGAAAAGAAAAGAAAAAGAAAAAAAACTTTTATAATGTTTAGGTATAAAAATAGTTTTAGTATTCAATAAAATTTTAAGTGATTTGTTTTACAACTCAAAGTATATGATTGAGAATCACAAATGCTAGTGTCTATCACAAGGTGTGTGATGCATGTAATAAAATTGAGAGAGGTGAAAAATAGAGAATTAAATGTAATTTGTGGTAAACTAAGTAATTAATTTGTAATTAGGAAGGTAAAGAGGAAAAAAAAAGGGAAAGATTGTGGAGTAATTAAGAATTGAAGAGGGTGTGTCATTGTCATCCTCGTGGCTTAGTTCCCAAAAAGCAATGCCCCTCACTTGAGGCTGTTTTCTTTATGGTAGACCAAACCCCAAACCAAAACCACCCTTTTTCCTTCTCCCAATACTTGGATTGGATGTATCTTTACTCTCTCATCCCATATTAATATTCATTTTCAATTTCAATTTCTCCTTATTTGTAAATTCACATTTCTATTGCATCATACACAATCAAGTAAATAATAATAATAATAATAATAATAATAATAATAATAATAATAATAA